>CM076573.1:244750941-245350941 GCA_034641835.2 Pinus albicaulis | reverse complement strand
ACTGAGGGAATTACGCAATTCCCAAGGGTTTACTGGAGCTCATGCATGGAGGACTCAGTTAGAACTCAAGTGGCAGAGTTATGACAGAGTTGGAAGAGTAGTTTATAGAGTTGTATTCAGTTTAACTCAGTAAGACTCAGTTGAGCAAGTTGTATCTAGTCTAAATGAATGATACACTAGTGAGAGTGGAGTGAATTAATTAGTTAATTAATTCACAAATAATAACTCATTAATCAACTGAACAATACAACAGTTAACTACAGCGCATGGTAGTTCCAGTGGAGACCCAGTGGAGAGATAGGTGAAAGGGCAAGATGGACTATCTGTTGTGACTATTCTTCAGTAGGGATTGCGCAGTGGAGGCAGGCTAGCAGGTGGCAAGAAATCGATGCATGGATTTGCAGATTTCTTCTGATTAGTGTGTGACGATTGATTGTACTGAGAGCTTGATGTACTAAGCTTTGTATGAGATTGTTACATTATCTCCATGATACATAATATATTATAGTTGGGGTTTTCAGCTTCAGGCTTGTTGAGATTCAACAAGATGATGAGCTTAGTGAAAAGAGTCGCCTTCACTAAGTGGGCCCGCAGGCTATTTTTGGCGCAAGTCTATTTTTAGACTATGTCTATTTTTAGACATGGTGATAATATTTTAGAAGCTGCGGGATGCTATTTGTGGATGGTTGATCAAGCTGGAAAAATAGATGAAATTATATTTTTAGAAGATTGGGCGAAGTCTATTTATAGATCGTCAATCTAAAAATAGATGCATGTCAATTATTATTAGCTCTTAATAATAATCAGACTCTAAACATCAACTTATTCTCTTGGAGCACTTTGTTTCAGTGCATAGATGTGGCACATCAATGGACTAAGGGAATTACGCAATTCCCAAGGGTTTACTGGAGCTCATGTATGGAGGACTCAGTTAGAACTCAAGTGGCAGAGTTATGACAGAGTTGGAAGAGTAGTTTATGGAGTTGTATTCAGTTTAACTCAGTAAGACTCAGTTGAGCAATTTGTATCTAGTCTAAACGAATGATACACTAGTGAGAGTGGAGTGAATTAATTAGTTAATTAATTCACAAATAATAACTCATTAATCAACTGAACAATACAGCAGTTAACTACAGCGCATGGTAGTTCCAGTGGAGACCTAGTGGAGAGATAGGTGAAAGGGCAAGATGGACTATCTGTTGTGACTATAGTGATGCATTGATTGCATCATACACACATTGGAGTTGCCAATGAGGATTGCACAGTCAAGGCAAGGGTAATTTGAATTCATTTAGAGCTATTCTTCAGCAGGGATTTCGCAGTGGAGGCAGGCTAGCAGGGAGCAAAGATCGGTGCATGGATTTGTAGATTTTTCCTGATTAGTGTGTGACGATTGTATTGTACTAAAAGCTTGATGTACTAAGCTTTGTATGAGGATTGTTATATGATCTCCATGATACATAATATATGATAGTTAGGGTTTTCAACTTCAGGCTTTCCCATTAAACAATTGTGTTATGTGTGATTGTTTTTATTTATGCTTCACATGTGTGTGCAATTAATTTTCCGCAAAAGATTAACAGTGGAATGATTATGTATTTTGCAAGAAGTTAAATATTGTGATATCAGGGGAATCTAGATGTATGCATGCTAATGTATACTAATTTCTACAAGGCTTTCCCGTTAAACAACTGTGTTATGTGCGATTGTTTTTATTTATGCTTCACATGTGCTTGCAATTAATTTTCTACAAAAGATTAACAGTGGAATGATTCTATATTTTGCAAGAAGTTAAATATTGTGAGATCAGGGGAATCTAGATGTATGCATGCTTAGTGTATACTAATTTCTACAATTGGATGTAACTATTCTTGGGTTGCGTTCTAATTCTCTCGTGCTACCACATTTTAGTCTTATCACTAGTCTTGTCTTGTTTAACCTCTATATTCAACCCTCTATCGTAATTCTCACCTATGTTGACACTGGTTATAGAAAATTGACAGTCAATATACAATGCCAAAGGATGAGAAACTAGTGTGGGGGGGAGGTCGTGACCTCTAGGGGCGAAATTGAGCCCAGTAGCAGGCCTAGGAGATTGTTGAAACTTATCATTCGATCACCCCCACTTAAACGTGAAATGAAATCTGTCATTTGGAAACCCTCGTTGCTAGGGAAAAAATGCTTTCTCAAACCTTGAGATTATGCAAGAAGTGGGAGGAGGAAATAGTATTTCAATGCTATATCATTATACTACCAAATGAAAACCATGTTGGGCAGGGTGCTCATAGAAAAATAGAAGGAACGATATAATGTATTTGTAAGTCTGGGAGATGTTAAATGTGTATAGAGGAGTTAGTGGGTGTGCTTAGAAAGAATGGATGCTAGATTGGGTGACATCGAGTGCCATATCCAATGTGTTAATGCTCCCTCATCTCCTCTAGGATCTAATGCTAGAGATCTAGCCCTTGTTACCTCACATAATCTTAATTTCTTGGATGATACTTGGTAGTCTTTTGCTTGATAATTCGACAGTATATACTTTAATTATGGTGAAACTCTTAAGCCCCAAGGGTTTGCTCAAGTGGTTGAGAGCCAAATGTGAAGTAGTTAGTTCTTGTTGATCACAATTTCAACTCTCTTTGATTCCCTTGGGGTGAGGCTTTAATTATCAAGGATGACGATTTACCTGGTTTACCATCAACAAAATGTGAGGAACTACTTGGGGGTTTCTCATTCTTCCATTCCAAGTAAAAAACAGATGATAAGTCTTTGTGGCAAAAGAATGTTATATATATATATATATATATATATATATATATATTCCTTTTTCTCATAAATAAAGAGATTTTATATATCAATTTGATTTCTATCTTAAATATAATCTTAAAAACAAATTATTATTATTATTATTATTATTAACAACAACAACAATTAATTAATTTCTTAATAAAATCAATTAAATAGAAAAACCATAATAATCAATCAATAAACAAATATAAACCATAAATGTTACATGATTTTAGTTAGAGAACACATTATAGTAAAGTGAATCAAAATTTAATTAAAAAATTAAAAATAAATGAAAGAAAGTATGTTATTTGGAAAAAGAAAAAGAAAAATATTGTGAAACTAAGTCTTTTATTAGATTCTTTTTTAAAAGGCCACATACCAACTCTATATTTAACTTAAATATAATCTTAAAATTAAATTATTATTTTAGAATGGGGGCTATTATGATTCACCCCTATTGAGGTTCATTATTAGGAAAAAAGATAAATATTGAGATTAACAAAGCACAAATTTATAAGAAGATGCAACACTAAATTCCAAATAGTTATGAAATTAAATAATATTATAGTAAATGGAATGTTATATTAAACTATTTTTTTAATTAAAATAACAAAAAAAAAACATTTAAAATTGCTTCCTTCAAGACCTGGTGGCATAAGGATGCCCAGTCCTGGCTCAACCATTGGGGAATAAAGGAGGAGCTCAATATGGGAATCAAAGATAATATCAAAAATACTATTACCTCCAAGTTTAAGGACAAGATGTGGATGATCAAGAGCTCGAGGGTAAAAGAAAGCTAAGATATTATAAGGAAGTGATCAACCCCACCCTTGATAATCAGAATTATCTCTATGTTTTGTGCAGCAATAAGAAAAAAAATGAACAATAGGAAATAATTCCCATGAGCTTCGAAGTGAGACTAGATTGTGGTCTATTCCCAAGGACCCTTGGAACGATATAATCTGTCAGATTTGCGATTCTAAGGAGGTGGAACATGAAAAGCACTTCCTTTTAGATTGTCATACTCTTACTCACATTCGCTCTCAATTCCCTACTATCTACCACAGCTCCAATCTTCAGGTTAAGCCCACCTATTTCCCTTCTCTTTGACCATAGAAACAAGATTTTGAAGAATCAAACTTAGATTCTTTTTCTTCTCTTAAGATCCAATAAACCCTGTTGATTTTAACATAGATTAACCATCATCATCGTCAATGAATAAAATAATAAATTAAAAACTGCTTAAAAAAATAAATGATAAAAAATAAGTTAAAAGAAAATAAAATATATAACAATCTATACAAATTTATAAATATTATTTTAATATAATAAGAAATTATAATATTATTATTTATTTTAATAACTAGTAGTTAATCAGAAATTAAAAAATATTGTTAATGTGATAATAAATATAAAAGAAAGACAAAATATTCTACCTAATAAAAAATTAGAAAAAGAAAGTTAGAATGTTAAAATTAAAAAATATAAAGAAACGGAGTTGTCTACCCAGGCAACTAAATAGCCCGGACTGCAGTTTTTTGCCGGAATCCGGGCAACTAAAATTCAAGAAATCAGGTAGTTGGATTGTTTGGAATCCATTTTTGACAGTGGAAATGGATTCAGCACTACCAAAAACCCTTAGGGCACTCAAAATACTAAAGTTTAACAACTGTAAACATGATTCTGATAAAATATTTGCGGGATTTTTTAAAAATCTTTGCCGGATTCTGGGCCAAAACGTTGCCTGAGAAAACTACGACTAAATAAATAGATACATAAATGATACTGAAAGTGAATAAATAAAAAAATAACCATAAAAAGAAATAACAACCATTTAAAAATAAAAAATTGAAAAAAATCTAAAGAAAGACAAAAACATAACAAGGAAAGGTAAATAAATAAAGACAAAAAGAAAGATACCTATGCGTACAAGGATGGGATTCATGAACTCTTGATCTTTTATCCATATCTTTGTTAAACATAATAGATTTTTTTTATATTTCTATACCTTTCTTTATATAATTTATTGATTAAAAAAAAAAAAAACGCACTATAATAATAAATAAATAAATATATTCAATAATAAATACATATAAAGTTGAGTTTAGTGTTTAAAATTGAACACGTTAGAGCCTTTCACAAGGAGGCCTCTTGTACATCGTCAGAGAAATAGTCAACAAAATTTACTAGTAAAAAAAAATTTTAAATTTGAGTTTTACAAATTTTTTTAAAAAATTGAATGATTTTATGAAATGTCATAAGAAGGGGTTGTCAGCCTACGAACATTTTTTAAAGATCTAGTTTTTTAATTACAATTTACCAATTTACTAAACTTTGACTTGTCAATCTGTCACTGCATGTATACCGTATAGATCTAGGGTATGCTTGCGGCCTAAAGCCACTTGTGACTAGACTCTAGGATCTTGGTTGTTTTTAGAGGTTGTTGCAGAATTGAAGAAGAGTAAGAGAGTTGGAGAGTGGAGGTTGTTGAGTTTCAATTTTCAACGACCAACTCCAACCCAAAAATCATAATGGCAAGCTCAACCGTGACTCATATTCCCTACCACTGCGAAGGATTTTCATTTTTCATCCTATCTAATCAGAGAAGAACTACAATCTGTGAAAAAACCCTTGTAACAACGAAAGAGCCATTCCTGATTCTGAATCATCTATTGCATATTCATACTTGGGACTCAGGAGTTAGCATCTTCTTCAATTGAACGCTGACAAACAACAGGGATGTTGCAGCTCGGCCCTCAACCCAAATATGTGTTTTTCTTTGTGTTGTCATCTGAAACGAAGAGTTAAGAAGCCCACATTCTAGTTAGACCAAACATCTCTAAGTATTGAATCCTTGGGAAGCCTCTAATAATCTATTGCTATAGCAGGGGCTAGCACATTTGGAATTTTTCCATTGTCGAGTTCCTTGAGGAATTCAGTATAGGAGTAGACAGCCTCTTCTTCAAGGTAACCCACAATCATGTGTGCAATTTTGGGGGAAAGGATGTACATGAGGAAATATGCATTGAAGAAGACTACTTGCATTGCAAAGACCAAGGCCCTCTCAAACCAATTGGGTTTTGTCACTTCCATGAATGTCATAAGGTCATTATCTCATTCTCAGGTTCTTCTAGAAGAACCTTTATCCATCCAGCACTCTGCTAAAATTTCCCAAGGGACTTACAATGGAGGAGCATTCCCCCCACCATTCCTGGGACAACAGCCACAATCTCTAGCATCATCACTCGGATATCATACTGCTTATGCATTCATATATAACAAAATTTCCTTGAAAATATTCAAAATCACTCATCTAAAATCATTTCAAGGAAACAGATTCCCAAACCCAGATTCTTTACAGTATTTGTTTACCGTAAAGAAAAAATCCAGTGGAATTCTCACCGCCTTCATAGTCTAATAAGAAAAAAATTCAGTGAATGTCTTTGGAATGTGATGCTTTCCCAAGGCTGCAAATTAAAAACCCTTCATGAATTTCAACAAGCATGGAAAAATACAGAAATATCCTCTGCCTTCTATTGAAATTTCCTCTTACTTATACTAATTCCAGATTTCCCACAATTTCCCACAAAATGAAAGAAATGTTGTTGACTCACTCTAAATGAATTCCATGGCCATGGTGATCCATCTTGGCGAAAGACGCAGGCAGGATAAACCCCCCAATAATTGGAATGGACCAAAATCCCCTTCCCCTTCCATTTCTCCATATTGAGCTCACTAGCTGCAGTCTCAACTTCTTTCTCATTAATTTTTTCTTCTCGATGCTTGCAACAGTTGCATCAACACTCTCAAATTCATGATCGATCCTATGAGTCTTTCCAGAAATAGGGATGACAGGTCTCGTTGGCACAAAAGATGATGAATTCCAATATGAGCCTTGATTTTTTTATTCTCCCCTGTTCGTGACAGTAAATTCATAAAATAATTGGGATGAAACATAATACTCAGCCCCGCAGGCTCCCAGGGAGTTTTTGTTATAAAACCTTGTTGGGGCAGCTCCACAACTCTAAAACCATATTCTTTCCACCCATCTAGGAGCAAGGCCTGGGTGCCCCCTCGCAATAATATTTCTTACAACCAGTGACGAAATCCTAAGAAAAGCCATCTCCAGCAATAGTTAATTATTTTTCCACACTCTTTCTCACTTTGAGCGATACAAAGAGGAAGCATCCCTCTGCCAATAATCCGCTCCAACCCCTCTTAATCTCTGTGATACATGTATGGTCGAATCTTTCACATGCCATATTTCACATTTCTACAAAATATGCTAATGGATATGAACGCCAAGTGTGAGGCCTATTCTAAGGGTCTTCAATTGTACAATTTCTTTGTCACGCAGAATAAGATATCTAGTCAATATGACATTGTTTTACTTGTTATGGACCTCAATTATGGAGGCTCTTCTCCCATTTTTCTGTTTGGGAAGAGAAGCTTTCTTCCCAAAGTAAAACCATAGGGTACATTCCATTCAACCACAAGAAAAATCAATAATTTGACATCTGTTATGAATGGTGAAGGTTGACATCTAAGACTTTCCCAAATCAATATCAAGAAATTTCTCTTGTGTGACCTTTCAAAATGACACTTGATCCTATACAACATCATGGACTTGACTTCAAAATTCATATTCAAAGTCTGCCAAGAAATTCTTGTAAAATTTCAAATATTTATGTTGTTTTAAACCATTATCTTTCAAAAGTTCATGTCTTGGATGCTGAAAATGAGAAAAATATTTTGGTGTGAAACCAACTCGCGAATAATTTCCTGCAATGATTTAGAACATATGTACTTATGAAGTGAAAAAAGATATCCCTGATGCGTTGTCAATGTTTGGCTAGGGTTATTTTTGGAGAAAATGACTCCATATTATTAGAATGGTGATCTTCAATATGTGTAAATGCTAGAGAAAAGAGGTCATCATGTCCTCTTAAAAAAATAATTGATTTCTTTTTTCCTTTTTTTATGCTTCTCGTGACCATTTCTAGAAGTGTCTCAATACAATTTGTTGATAAAGTTTGTATCCACTCTAGGAGAAAAAAGACTATCTCTGGCTCAAGAGCAGATAGCAATCCAGGAAAAACAACATTTGGTGGACTTAGATGTGGAATATCCACCGCTCCAAGAAAAATTCCGATGAAAAACTTGAGATCATCTTTCCATTTTAAGCACACCGGCACAAGGAGGTAGTTTCATGTAAGCACTTCACATGGCCACTAATTCATGTTGAGCTCGTGACTGAAAATCTGCAATTATGTGATTTACTAGAACTGAATAGGAAGAATGCATTGATAGTTGGTCCAATACCAATTGCCCTGATCCATTATTTGAGGCGTGACTAATAAATCTTGAATATACACCTGAATTGTTTCTCCTAAATTCGGTGACAAATCTTGAGATCCATCTATGCCTATTGAAAATATACCTTGGATGAGCATGATAACATAGAAGAAATTTCAACCAATAATCTTAGCTATCCACAATCTTCCAAGACTTCATGAACCTCAAAGAAGCCCCTCTGTACAATATATTGGTTCTGATTAACCCTGATTTTGGTGTCTGGAATTTTTTTTCGTACTAAATAAAAAGTAGCTACATTCAAATACTTTCTATGAAGATTTGTTGTAGAATACTCCTTTGAATTAATCTGATTCTCTCCACCCAAAAAAAACCAAACCTCCCTTAATCTTTTCAAAAAGAGACAAATGCTTCATTCACTAGGTGTACAAACATATCCATGTTCCCTTTAAATGATCAAAACTCTTTCCACATCATCAACTTCTAGCCCAAATTCCCAAACTGTGAGTGGAATAGCAAAGGGGGTGCTAGTACCAATGACATCCCTACACAAATCCCACAACAAATGTCTAATGGTGCTGCTCAACTTCCATCCTATTCCATGGACCCTATTTCCAACTTCCCTACTGTTGCCAACCTCTTCCATCGTGGTGGTATCCATCCAAATTCTTATAATAATGTCTTCAATACTCATGCTGGAATTTCCAATAACAGATTTAAGCAATGCAAGATGGAGCCTCCTTCACAATTGTATATGTAATAGTCTTTTATTAACATAAAGACTGCTGTCTTCTTCTTCTTCTTCTTCTTCTTCTTCTTCTTCTTCTTTTTTTTCGAAAATGAAATGTAAAAAGAATATACTATCGTCAATTGAAATGCTTTTTATTTTTAAGTTTTTCATTACGGAAGGGAGACATGAATATATGCCCTTCTAATTGAAATTAAGGGAATTGTCTTTAGTGCGATTTTTTGGAGTTTCCAGTGCCAGAATCGGTGAAAAAATTTGAGGTAAAATCTTGATTTTTGTTATTTAAACTGGTTTTTTGACTCTATATATGGATTCAGCGCCCTAGAAAACCTCTAGAGCACTTCTATTGTGCAATATTACCCATCCAACTTCTATTTTCAATAAATTCATGCCAGATTTTAGATAAATTAAACCAGAAAATCCACACCAAAAAAAAAAAAAAACACCCTTCAAAATATCGCACTAAAAGCTACTCCAAATTTAAAACCTACCCTTCAAATTTGATGACTGGTTGGGTTACCATGAATCGTACAATTTGACATTGTTTTAAACATAATTGTGAAAGATTTGTCTAAGCAACTGACAATTTCACCGAGACAACGATTTTCTTGTCGCCTTATTACCCACGCATTGCATGCCGAGGGAGATTGAGACGACGACACCTTGCTACGTTTCCGGCAAGGTTTGAGATTAGAATTGCACTTTTGAGATTAAAGGTGCGTAACTTCTGCAATTTTAAATTCATCCAAACAAATTTATAATGTAAAAATTTATAATTCCACGCTGCATTAATTTTTTCGAACATTGCATTGAAATCTCGTGGCTTTTTACTGCTTCGGGTGGAGGATTTAGAATTCAATACGCTAACGTATCCGTTCTGGATTCAGTCACCTGCACCTTATGAACTATATAGTAAGGTCTTTCGTTCAAATATGATTGGCAATTCTCTCTTTTGTCTTTTTCTTTTTGGGAGGTATTGAACGAAAATGTGTGTACGTAATGATATGATACATAATATGTGTTTTAAGGTAAATTTAGCCATCCTGGAAGAACTGAGATACATGTACATACATGTTTTAGTTTAGAAAGCACACAGTGGATATTGCTTTTTTAAGTAAATTTAGCCATCCTGGAAGAACTGAGATACATGTTTTTGTTCACAAAGCACAAAGTGGATATTGTTATTAAAGAAGGAAGAAACAGATGATAGGTTTCTGTGGCAAAAGAATGTTTTTCTAGAGGTTCCAAAACAATTGTAACTATATTATTAACGAAAGTACATATGTTTTTGCTTTCTCAACAAAGGTTCGATTAATTCAGGCTTGATTGTATTGATTTTCATTTATTGTTTGCTACCCAAATGGATTCCATCATTGACCCTGCACTTCTTCTGGTATTTTTCCCAGTGGCATTAACCTGGTACTCTGTGATAACTACCTTGGTAGTCCTGCTAATAGCTTGGCAGCAGTTTACATACCGCAGAAAAAAAGGGTCCCTGCCAGGCCCATCAATAGTGCTTCCATTTGTAGGAGGTACTATTGGAATGATGCAAAAGCCAACTAACTTCTGGGAAGAACAAGCTAAGGCTGCAAGAGGTGTTGGATTGTCAGGAAACCTTCTGTTTGGTTATTTCATTGTGTTTGTTCGTGATTCTGAGCTCTCCCACAAGATATTCGCCAATGTGAGACCTGATGCTTTTCAATTGGTAGGACACCCGTTTGGCCAAAAGCTCTTTGGAGAGCACAATTTTATCTATATGTTCGGTGAACAGCACAAGGATCTCAGGCGGCGGATTGCTCCCAACTTCACTCTCAAGGCTCTGGGATTATATGTGGCAATACAGGAGAATGTCATCCGCAAGCATATCAGAAAATGGTTGGAGATTACCTCCGATAAACCAATAGCCTTACGCCTTCTTTGCAGGGACATGAATTTGGAGACCTCGCAGAATGTTTTCGTGGGTTCATACTTGAGTAAGCAAGCCAGAGAACAATTTAATGGAGATTACAATATTTTCAATACCGGGTTCATCGCATTGCCAATCAATTTTCCGGGATTTGCATTCTATAAAGCTAGGCATGCGGTGTCTCGTCTGGCAAAGATTCTGGCAGGCTGTGCTCATGAGAGCAAGAAGATGATGGAGAACGGTGAGGAACCTGCTTGTCTAGTTGATTTTTGGATGGCTGAGACTGTAAAGGAAATTCAAGAAGCAGAGATAACAGATGCCCCTAGACCTCCACATTCTGATGATACTGAAATTGGAGGATCTATTTTTGACTTTTTGTTTGCTGCCCAAATGCGTCTACAACTTCTTTGTTGTGGGCTATAACATTATTGGAATCCAACCCAGAAATTCTAGAGAAAGTCAGAGAAGAACAGAGAAGAATCAGGCCTGATTTTAATGCGCCCATTTCTCCAGAACAGATTCGAGAGATGAAATACACAGAAATGGTAGTAAAAGAAGTTGTCAGATTCCGCCGGCCTGCAACACTTGTGCCTCACGTAGCTGCTGCTGATTTTCCCATAACAGAGAAGCATACAATTCCCAAAGGCTCAATAGTCTTTCCTTCTGTGTTTGAGTCATCATTTCAGGGCTTTGAAGAGGCTCATAGGTTTGACCCAGAGAGATTTTCTCCATCCCGTCAAGAGCATCAGATTTACAAACGAAACTGGCTTCCATTTGGAGCAGGTCCTCATCGGTGTGTTGGACAAAGATATGCTCTTACTAATCTCATGCTTTTTGTTGCTCTCTTTTCTACATTGGTAGACTGCAAGAGATGCAGGACTCCTGATTGCGATGAATTCGCTTATGTTCCTACCCTTGTCCTAAAGGACGACTGTCTTGTCTTCCTCCCAAATAGGAAAGATGGGGACATCAAAGTATGAATCTGTTTTCAACCGTTTTTTGTTTTTGCTCAATGTTTATGTTTGTAGCTAGTATGATTTGTCTTTTACTTGTCACAAACTTCGGAGATAATACTCAATGTTGTACATAGAAGAAAAATTTGAGATTTAGAAGGGCCAGTAAAAGACTAGTGTGTTTTTGGGGGACAAATGACACAGGATGTAAAAGGGATGGTAAAACATAAGTTAATGTACTGTTCATCATATTTTATTAATGAAGGAATGTGAGTTTTTTTGCTTTTTGGAAAAAAAAGGGGAAAGATGCAGTTCCGGATTCAATGTAATCTTCACCATATCAGATGTAAACTCCAAGTCAAACTAGTGAATGTCCTGCAATAGCTACTAACAATTGGTGCTACTTAATCTTGCATTAGACCATGGTGTCTGAAAACAGAGGATTCATAAGATAGATAACTAGCTGGTATTATCATCTGGACAGAAATTTGTGCATTTGTTCATGAACTGTAGTGACATCAGCTCCCTATTTTTTCTGGGCAATTTTCTTGATACTTTCACAGTGGCTGGGGAATTGAGAGAATGCAAGTATACCGTGATGCAAAGAGCATAGTTGACTGCATAAAGAAACACAATCGATTCAGCCCGCCAATATTATCAAATTGAATGAAACGTATGACCTGGTAAATCTCTTCCAGCTTATCCATTTAGATCATGTTTTCAGGGAACAAAATACAATTGCTGATTTTTTATCCAAAAGAGGACCGAGGGTGGATACTGGCAAAATCTTCTATGCACTCTTTGAAAACAATATTAAGATAAAAAATGACTACATTAACTTACTGTGAGGCAATTCCTATTACTTTTACTTTCTGTAGATGTCAATCATGACGTAATCTTGTAATCAATATTACTGTAGATCTCCTCTATGTCAATCATGACATAATCTTGTAATCCATATTGCTGTAGATCTCCTCTATGTTTGAAGAGGCAAACTGTTTTGAAAAAGGAAGTAGAAAGCTGGGAATAAGGCTTTCAACGTCTTCCAGAATGGAAGAAGACTTGAAAAATGAACTATTAAGCAGGCTAAAGGACAGAAAGATAGACTTAAGGGAAAACCAGTACTGTATTTGGGATGGGCAGGAGAATATCAAGGAACCTGAGACATGAATTTGTACTTCCTTTTTTGTTTTTAATGAAATGAAGCTTTTTTTTTCTTCTGGAAAAAATTTCTAGATACTTTCACAGAAAAGGATATGATTGAAAAGATAGTTGGGGTCGCATCATATGGAGGCAACTTCTCAGTTTCTCTCTGGATTGAAGAGTATTAATGCATTTCGAAAATTTGCTTTCATCCGATGGTGTTGCAATGCAGAAAATAGATCACCAATCATGAATGCATATTTGTTCAAGAGCTCTAGTGACATCGCCTCTATTTTTCTGGGCAATTTTCTTGATTAGGGATAATTTTACAAAAAGGGTAGTTGGTGTTGTTATCATATGGAGGCATCTTCACAGTTTCTCTATGGATTGAAGAGAATTGCAATTGGAATTTAATTTGCTTTTTCATCAGATGGTGTTGCAATGCAGAAAACAGACCAATCATGCATGGTGCCATAACTCGATCGAAGAAAAAATCCTCTGCTTTGCCCATTGAAAGGAGCATGACTGCATTTACATATGTTTGTCATACAACCTTCCCTCATCAGTAGCCATATCCACAGATGACTGGTAGAAATTCTGGTTCCAGGTGAAAGGAAATTTATTGGTGCAAGTCTCATGGTAACGTTGATGCAAAACCATGAAAGATGTACTCACTTTTTTATATAATAATGTAATATTTTTTTTGTTGATCCAGTTAAAGTGGATAGAATCAATCCATGGTACTTACCGTAGTATTTTCCCATGGTATTGACCCATGGTACTGACCCATGATATTTCTTGTTGGTATTGACCCATGGTACTGACCCATGATATTTCTTGTTGGTATTGACCCATCAAGCCTATAAAAGGGGAGAGACGCTAGGCATTTAGAGCATTCAGGATTATCTATCTTATTATGTTTGGGTTGAGAACCTGGCCTGACCAGTTCTAGCATTGTTCTTGGGACGAAAACCCCGCGGTGATGTTTATGTGGTGGATCCATCCAGGATTCAGAAGTGGGCTTCAATTTCTTATATTTGTCATTGTCAAGCAGTTGTGCATGCCATTTGTAGGATTTTATGGTTTGGGCATGTATTTTACTTTCAATGAATAATAATATAAATAAATGGCTGCATTTCTTGTGTTTTGGTTTTTGATGAAAGATTATATTAAATGAGAACACTAAGATGTTTTAGATCTATGAAATTTTTTATTGTTTGGAATCTTACGATGGTATCAGAGCTGTGCATCCTGCCAGCGTGAGAGTTTTATGCAAGGAACTTCGGTGAAATTTATTTTTCACCCTAGCCAGCGTTTCTCACTTCGGTGATATTTATCACCCTAGTTAGATTTTTATTTTCAGTAAATTATTTTATTGGGAGACATAAGTGAATGGAAAATCATTTATAAGTCTGTGGGTTAAATTTGTGAAAATATTTGAAGGCATGATTGACAAAATCATTTATAGCTTGTATATAGCCTCTTATGAATAAATGTACCCACGATATTTATTCATGTGTATGGAATATTATAAATGTACCTATGATATTTATTCATGTGTATGGAAGATTCATATCTTTCTTGCAAATATGGTCATTGTTGAAAGGCTGGAAAGTTATTGCTAGACAGGGATCATTTTCAGGTTTCTCATTAGCTAAGTATTGAGATCCATTGATGTCAATGTTGTCATTTTATTTTTGGAAACGCCACAAGAATCAACATAATGATATATCAGTCGTTTCTCTCTGGGCTACAATACCTCTGTGGATCAAAGATGGCAACAACATACAAATCAAAAGCAAGAGCAGAACAACATACCCTTCTCTCGAAAGGTCCATGTTATCCTTCAGCAGTCAAAAGATACCCGGAAGGAAGATATAAAAAGCAAGTGTCTCTTCGAACTTGGATCCAAATTGCAGGGTACAAAGTCAAAAGATGTTCTCCTACAGCTAGACACATTAAATGCGACTTTAAGCTTGATAGATAAATCAAAATGGGAAGGGTCAAGTTGAGCCTTGAAGCCATCCATGCTTGCTTTGATACAACTTAGGTTCTTAGAGCATTCTTGTGAAAAGGTTAGACTCATGGTCGCCTCTTGTCTCAGTAAAATCATAGCCTTAACAGCACCGCTATTGCCCTACAATGATGACATCATGAGGAGGACTTTTCGGGTAATGGTAAAGCACTCCAAGGGTTGAACAACACCACCATTCTTACTTTTTTCCAGAAGCGCACAATTTTGGAACACATGGCGAAATTTAGATTTGGTATGCTTATGCTGGATCTAGAGTGTGATGATTTAATCCTTCAGATGCTCCAATACTTCTGCAATGGAATTACAACATCTCATCCAAACTTCATCAAAACAGACATGCAAAAGATCATGTCTCCGATCCTAGGAGAAGATAGGGCCATCTGTGAACAATTTAGATCCAAATTGTTGGCCATTTGGAGGAAGGAGCTAATTGCATCACCTGCTGCTTATGAACTAGCTGAGGGGTTGATCAAACAGAGCATCAAACTACTTAGAAAGAAGTTAACCAAGGAGGAACTAACAAAGATTTGTGGAGACAGCAAGAATGAACTAAGGAGGAAAGGCTTATGCTTTGTATGCAAGGGAGTTTGGGCACTTGACCATTCATGTCCAGATAATAAGAAGGCAACAAGAATAGCAAAATTAGAGACTTCTTCAAATCATGGAGATTCATCCATTGATGGGTTCGCTGGTTTTCAGGAGAGGACCTATGAAGGATCTGAGCAGTCAAGTACAAATGGTGAGTAGCAACACCATGCTCTTTAAAGAAACTTGCAGGACAAGTTGAGCAGTCAGCTTGACAAAGTACATGATGAAAGGAAAGATGCAATTCCTCCTGATGATGTCATAGTTGAATCTATAAATACAACAAAGGACATCCATAAAGAGTATGGGCAATCGGGTATAGACAACACTCCACCAGTATATCCATGTTTGACAACCAGAGAGGAAGGACAACTGGTCCTCACATGTGAAGAGGTCCAGGATGAATACGCCGAAGGAGAATCAAATGAGGAGAGGATCATGCATTTTCGAGAAAGGATCAAGCATTTCAAGACAGATCTTATGTTGTTGAAGCAGAAAGTCTGGACAGTTCGAGACATTGCCTTACAGGAGAACAGAAAAATTGAGGAACTCATAGGGGTATGTGCCAAATCAAAGACCAAGTTGTCTGTTGTTGAAGAACGACTCAAATCCCTCATAAGGCAGCAAGAGGAGTACGATTAGGAGTTCCAGAGCAGCCCTCTACAGGAGTACATAGATAAGTCTTGCAACACTACCAACAACCCACCTTTATACAATGGGAAGAGAAGTGAAGAGTTCTCCAACTGCATCATGTTGGGTAACCAAGTAGAGAAGCATGAATTGAGCATCAAACAACGTCAACATAGTAGATTTGCAGATATTCATCCCTCCCCAAGTATGGATTGGCGAGAGATTATGAGTTGGTATTCTATATATAGGCTGATTCTTTGGAGGATACTCACAGCTGAGGGCATATTGCAGCTTGAGCCCTTTGGTGCAGGCAATGATGGAGGGCTGAAATGGTACCATAACCCACAGGTCCCAGGATTTAGGTGGCATTGGGATCCGAGAGAATCCATTGGAGAAAGGATTGTTTGGGATCCAGGAAAATCCATTGAGCAAAGGATTGGTCAAAGGATTGTTTGGGATCCAGGTATCAAAGGATCCATTCAGGACCATTCAACATGGAGGGCACATCGGATTGTATGGGATCCTGGTATCAATGTACAAATGCTTCTGTTGTGGATAGAAGTGGATCGCTTGAGGACAAGCAATCTTTGGGCGGGAGGATTTGTAATATTCCCTTTCTTGATCCAGTCAAAGTGGATAGAATCAATCCATGGTACTAACCGTGGTATTTTCCCATGGTATTGACCCATGGTATTTCTTGTTGGTATTGACCCATCAAGCCTATAAAAGGGGAGAGAAGCTAGGCATTTAGAGCATTCGGGATTATCTATCTTATTATGTTTGGGTTGAGAACCTGGCCTGACCAGTTCTAGCATTGATCCCGGGACGAAAACCCCGCGGTGATGTTTATATGGCGGATCCATCTAGGATTCACAAGTGGACTTCAAATTCTTATATTTGTCATTGTCAAGCAGCTGTGCATGCCATTTGTAGGATTTTATGGTCTGGGGATGTATTTTACTTTCAGTGAATAATAATATAAAGAAATGGCTGCATTTCTTGTGTTCTGATTCTTGATGAAAGATTATATTAAATGAGAACACTAGGATGTTTTAGATCTATGAAATTTTTTATTGTTTGGAATTTTACAAATAAGAAGTTAGTGTTTAAAATTTATTGATGCAAGTCTCATGGTAACGTTGATGCAAAACCATGAAAGATGTACTCACTTTTTTATATAATAAAAAGTTAGTGTTTTTTCCCTCTCAAAAAAAAATCTCGTGGTTCAAAGCATAGTGGTGCACTTGGACATGTTCATTCTGGAGAAATTCATTCATTCTGTTATATGATTGCCTGCTTTGACTGTATCAACAGAGACATACCCAATGTATTTGTACAACTTGAAAGTTGCCACTCCATTGAATAGATAGACCATTCATATGGGTTTCATTAGTTTGTGCGGGAGACTCGAGTTTTTTCTCATATCAATCATTCTTTCAGTTATGATTGTCTACCGATGGACATAACCAATTTTTTCACAGATGGAATGAAAGCTTTTCACAGAAAACTTATGGATTGCCACCACAACAATTTTAACTTGAATATTTCTCCTGCAGGGATACAGATTGATGCAAGCCAACTATTCTGCTTTTGAATTTGTTTTTTAAATGCTTCGAAGTTACTCTATTTATATTCACAAACTTTACGTCGCATTTGACAGGAAAAAATGGTAAGCAAGAGCATCTCTTACTGGAAAGGCTATCGTCTAACATTAAAACATAAGAATGTTTAAAGCAAAGTCACGATATTCGACTCGAGAACTTGCGAGGCGTCGCTTAGAGATTTAATTCGAAACATATTAATATGTTATAAGTATAAAATTTACAATTCATTCATAATATTCAATGGAAAATTAATAAAAGCTTAGTTTTCTACATATCTGGGTGGTCACAAACACAGCCACTTTCTATATTCTTCTATCTTTACTTACTTAATTGTTAGTTGTATAATATTTATTAAAAATATAAATATTTAATTAAAAAATAGAAAAAAGAACTCTGATGAGGTGACACTCGATCCTAAGACCGCCATTAAGGCAAAGGGATATATGGCACAAGAGATCCCCCTCGATCACGTCACCACATTAAGATTACAACTTGCATAACGTGAAGGGAGGAGGAGCCAATAGGAAGCAAAGGATCACATAACGTCCACTTGTACATGGCACAGTGAAAAGGGTGAGGAATGTTAATACTAAATTGACATGCGAGTCCATGCGGGGTCATGTGAATTTACTGTGAGATGATAGCTCTGAAGGCTTGACTTCAATGCAGTGAGCTTCTCAAAGCAATGCACTCTTCTCGCTGCTAGAATCGCTGCTAGAATTTGGTGGGGTTACTATTCTTTCATAGCAATTACTATTCTTTCATATGGAATGGCGCTGGATTGTTAAGGGAAATAACATTGTTCATTTTGTAATTACAGTTTTGCACGTTGACAGACAAGGCCCCCTTAGCTTAGTCCTTGTGCATTTTCTTATTGTAGATACCTAATAGAGCCTTAGCCCATGTTATCCTATGAGTGAACAGGGTCTAATCCCCTATAATAATGGCTTCTTCATTCGCAGTTGCTCCATGCTTCATCCATGTTCGTTTCATCTCCCTTTAAGCACTATTTTTCCTTACTTTGTTCTTTATGGTTCCACCTCGCACTCCCCAACCAAACCTCACTTCTGTTCACCTCCATGTATGTGCTTCATTGAGTGCTTTACTTCGTCCCATCTTTGTTCTAGCTTTCAAGCTCTATTTATCTCCTTTGCTTTGTGTTTGTTTGCCCCTCTGTATTTGGCTACTCTCTCCATGATGTTGAGAGAATGTGCCCATCTGTGGAGAGGAGGAGGAGGTCGTGGCATACATGGAAATTAAAGAGCTCGAGCCCAAGCGCAAGTGTCTGCTAAGCATTATCAAGAGAATGCCTTGGTGTTCGTTCAACATAAATTATCGTACATCGAACAAGAACTAGTGGATGAGCACACAAATCTCTCATATTCAAACATTCTCGTCGAGGTAAAGGAATGGGTCCCTAACTTAGGGGCACCCAAATCTCGGAGAAACCAATACCTCCACGCATTGGGTTTGTATTGGCACCTTAAGCACTTACTCAGCAAGGTTCTCTTCGACCGTAACAAAAGCAGGGATGAGCCCCTCCTTCGCATGGAGGAGCTTCACCTGCTTTATCTTATTATGGATGGTCGTCTACAATGCTTGGAAACAACTCTGCTCAGGGATCGATAGCAAGCACCCCCGGTGAGGCCTACACCAGTTGAATGAAATCATCTACTTCCTATGGCTCACAGCAATTATTAGTATGCCCAATTTATGTCATAGCTCTTAATTATATTTTACAGTTTTGGCTCTTAAGCATATCATGGCTTCTAGAGCCACTTTTGTTTTCTTCAAAAAGCATGGTTAGCTATATTTTTGGACCTCTAAGATCAAATAGTATGATTCTAAACTAGTTTTCTATGCATGGTTTCCTTCTAGGTAGGCTACAACTGATCATGGATCTAATATCTTCTATGTAATGTACATATATATTTCTATAACATAAGTTGTGAATTTACAAAAGAAACTAGAAAAGGAAACAAAAATGTAAAAATAAAAATAAAAATAAAATAAAATATTTATTAATTTAATTTTCAGTTTCTTCCTATAAAATTTATGAGTTTATTCCAAAACATTTTGAAATGATATTTCATTTTTAATCTTAAGAATTAAAAATATAAATTAAATATCAACATTTTTTTACATTAAGATTTTTATTGCTAATTCAAAAAATTACGGTTGTCTCCCCAGTGGGGGTGCAACTCGAGGAATATAGTGGGTTTGGGGACCATGCCCGCCACCCTACAAAAAGGATCACATTAAATGTAGGGGGTGGCATGGGCACCCCCATGCATGAATAAACACGCGAGTTATTGATAATCCAATTGCCATGGGTTGTAGCATTCAGAGAATTGAGGGACGTCGACACTTCCGACTGCAAGGAAAAGATGAAGGGAAATAGCTTAGGGCCCTAGCAAAGGTGGTCTAGCTTGGTGCTAGAGAGAGCTTGGAGAGTTTGGAGAGTTGGGAAACTTCTTTCTGGAACCCATGGGAGATATATTGGACATAATCGCAATAATATTAACCCTATTAGCAAGCTACTTAGGTGAGAGCTTGGAATTGGAACTTAGGGATTCGATGATATGGAAGCCTTCAAGAGGACTTGGAAGCTCTCCCATAGAATACAATGGTTTCTCGGGCACTCTTAAAGCAAATTACATGCAAGTGTCTTCTCCAGTAACATAACCTTGGTGCACAAAGGCTATCACTACATGGGTAACATTGAACTCCTTTTGCAATCTTGATCATTGTGCATGCATTCTACCTAGAGTTTGGTATGGTCGTAGTTTGGTATGGCTCATAAGTATAGTGATAATTTTGTATTTTTTCTTAGTCTAAATGGTGGGGTGGTGTCCCTGTATTGTGGTGTTTTTTCATCTCAAAATATTATACCCTACATATATCAATGTCGCCTTTTCAGATATTATTGGATGTAACTATTCTTGGGTTGGGTTCTAATCCTCCTGTGATATCACATTTTAGTCCTATCACTAGTCTTGGTCTTGTTTAACCTCTGCATTCAACCCTCTACAATAATTCACACCTGTGTTGACACTAGTTGATCCAAATATTTTAACTTCAAGGATGCATATAAAATTGCATGTAAAAGAGCATATTAACCAAGTAACTTAACACATGAAAAAGAAGCAGAAATCATAAAGCAACCATGAGATCAAAGGCACACAAAAAATTTGATTACAGATTTCACCCAATGTGGACTATGTCTGTGGGCCCTACTCAAAGTGGGCAGGTCTTCTTTCATTAAGTGGCATCTAAGAAATCAATTACAAGCAACTTTACAAAATGACCCTTATACCTCCAATTCGGATGATGGCCTGAAAATAGAGACATCAGCTAGAGAAACGGGCTACATGGTTGGATTCATGGCGTGAAAATGTGAAAAAATGACTATAAACTTGTCAAATTATGACATTGGCACCTCTGGCCCTCTAAGGGAATATTTTCAGCATCTTAGCAGATCCCTTGCTCATGGTTTCGCTCCTCTTACAGCTCCTGGTTTCGTCGCTTTGCCCTCCATCGGTCTAGTTCGAATGGCAGAAGTGAAGTTTAAATATAAGTGTTGGGGCAGAGCCACCAACGGACGAGTCATTGCTCGTTGCTGGCAGATTCGCTTAGGCCAGAGGTGGCCCTGGTTTCAAATCCCCTTGCCTCCCATATAAGGTTTAATTGTTTGTTAAATACGACAATGTTTGTTTTAAAATATGATTTGGTCAGGAGTTTCAGTAACCATGACTCCAACAAGGTTGGGGGGGTCCGTCGGGGGTGGCCCGCCCACCCGATTTAAATATATGATATATATAATACCATTGGGTCATTGGGGGTCGCAGGGTTGGAAACTAGCCACCAAAAAAAAAACAACAACAACAAATTAACATAATAGTTCAAATTTTCCTGTCGGTTTTTAAGGGATATTAGAAAAAATAAGTAGGCTATAAATTTTCCTATTCTAACCATCGGATTTTGTGCGTCGCCCCTTCACCAAATTGTTGCCTCGTTAGTGACTGCCACTTGGCCAAGCTTGACCAGAACTTTGACCAACTATAACTTAAGCATACGAACTCAGATTTGAGTGTCGTTCGCACCGTTGGAATCAGGGCAATGAGCACTATGATCTGGTCCTAGTTTCACTTCCATCTGAGGACTTTTGTATTTTAGTTATTTTCAAGGCCACTTCTATTTCTGGATCCGCTCGGATCATTCCTCCCCACTAATGAGCTTTTGGACCGCCAAAAGCTTTATCATTCAATTGGAAAGTGAGGGAATTTCTCCCTCACTTTCTCCTTCTCCATCCATCGAGCCTTACTTGGATGCATTCCTTTGAAACCAATACGAAGGTACCTCGCAACTCCCCGTCGTGAAGTCTTGGTCTTTCTATCAAGAATGATGTCCTCTAGTAGCTTGTGCAAGTATTTAGGTGCAAAATCATCCATTGTAGGAACTTGTCCAACCTCTCCAGTCTCCATGATCAAAGGAGGCTCATAAAGATTCAAAATTTCAACGTTCACCATTGAGTACATTTGCATATATGTTAGCAAATCGAGATAAAAATTATTGTCTCCAATATTCTCTAATATGGTGAATGGGCCATATCAGGTTGGTCTCGACTTATTTCCTTCCCCTTTCATTCTATTATTTTTTATGCGAAGACACATTTTGTCTCCAAACTGGAATTGGTGATCGACTTGGTGCTTGTCATGTGAATCTTTGTATCGAGCTTGACTTTTCTCCAACTGCTCCTGCACTTCCTGGTGAATCATTTGTATCCGTTGAATGAACTTACGTGCTTTGTCCCTGTCATCTTTCCGACTGGAATCTTCATCTCTCCCAAAGACCATGTCTAAGGGATCCTTTGGAAAATAGTGAAAGCATGTCTTGAACCTTGAGCTCTAAGTGAAAAAATGCACTGCCCGGTTGTATTCATGTTGTACATAAGGATGTTGCACGTTCCACAACTTGGGATGCTTGCTATAATAGCCTTGTAGTAAGTTTATCATTGTGTGGTTGACCACCTTTGTTTGTTCGTCGGTCTATGAATGAAACGTCGTGCTCCTCTTCAGCTTGGTGTCCATCATTCTCCACAAACTCATCCAAAATCTCCAAGAAAGTGAGAGTCTCAATCAGACACAATGGATGTGGGAAGCCCGAAGTGGACCCATACAAATTGGAAGAAGAGATGAGCAGTCTGCTCTGCAGTGACCTACTTTTTACAAGGCATTAATACACACATTTTTCTAAATCAATCCGCAATGACATACAAATTGTCATTAACTCTCCTAGACAAAGCCAAACTGCCTACAAAATCCATTGACACACTTTCCCATGGACAACTCGGAACAAGGAGTGGTGTGTAGAGCCCTAATTTTCTATTAGAAGGATTTCAAATTGAACACAACACACGTCCCTTTACATATCAAGTCATAATATTTTTCATGTGAGGAAAAAAACAAAACCTATATAAATGACACAAAGTCTTTTCTACACCAAAATGACCTGACACAAGAGAGGTATGTTCCTTTCTAATTACATGTATCCTTTCATTAGTGAGAATACAAAGTTTGCCATGATGGTACAACAATTTTCCCTGCAAGTGATAATTATGCACCTGCAATCCATGCATCAATTTTGCATAAATCTCCTTAAAATCATCATCATCGGCACATTGTTCAACATAAATTTCAAAAGATAAGGAAGCATTTTGCAAAACTATAGATGCAGAAATAGGAGGGCGAAAAAGCATATCTGCCACTTTGTTGTTAGTGCCCTTCTTGTACTTTATTACCAAGTGAAACTGCTGGAGGAATCCCATCCATTTGAAAATGGCATGCTTGTTGAAGCTTAGTCTGTGACTGAAGGTACTGCAAGGGCTGGTGATCTGTGTGAATGATGGTCTCCTTGCCGATCAGGTAGTGCTTCCACTTCTTCACACTTTGAGCCAAGGCATACAGCTCCTTGTCATATGTGGGATAGTTCACAACATCTTGGGATAATTTCTTTGAATGATAAAATAAGGTTTTCTTTTCTGCATCAATACTTCTCCCATGGCATATCCACTAGCATCTATCTCGATCTTAAAATGTAGTTGGAGGTATGGTAAGGCCAAAACTGGTGTGGTGTTGATCTTCTCTTTTAGTGTATCAAAGGATTTATACTCCTTTCCTCCACACTGAAAGGTTTTCTTCACACTCATCAACGCATGTAAATAGGATGCAATGACGGAGAAGTTGGCAATGAACCTTCTCCAGTATTGTACTACACCCAAAAAGCTACGGATATATGTAACATTGATGGGTTTAGGCCACTTTACAATCACATCAATTTTAGAAGGATCTATTTTCAATTTTCCACCATCGACAATGTGACCCAAGTAAAACAAAGAGGTCTTACCAAATTCACACTTAGACATCTTGAAATACAATTTTATCTTTGAAAAACATCAAGCACCTTTTTAACATGACTCGCATGATCGTCCCATGTCCTACTGTAAACAAGAATGTCATCAAGATACACAAGCACAAAATCATCAAGAAAAGTCCTAAAAATATCATTCATCACCCTCATGAATGTGATCGGAGCATTGCATAGTCCAAATGGCATCACCATCCATTCAAACAACCCCTGCTTGGTTTTGAATGCAGCCTTCCACACATCATGTTCTACAATCCTGACCTGGTCATAGTCATTGTCCAAGTTGAGTTTTGTGAAATAAACAACATTTTTCAATTGATCTAATAAATCATCAATGCGAGGGAGAGGGTATTGATTCTTTAACATTATTTTTTTGAGTGCTTTGTCATCCACGCACATCCTCCAAGTGTCATCCTTCTTTGGCACCAACACAATAGGTGAACCGCATGCAGAGGAACTTGGCCTTATGACCCCTTGGTTCAGCAATTCCTACACATGTTTCTTTATCTCCTCCATCTCAGTGGCTGACAACCTGTACATACCAATGTTGGGTAAAGGAACATCTTGTTTCAAGTGAATCTCATGTTGGATCTCATGCTTTGGAGCAACCCACTTGGTTCCTGAAAAATCCCATCATAATTAGAAACAATTTCACACAATTCATTTTTATGAGTGGGATCACAACCTGGGTGTTAGCTCCCCGTAATTTGCAAGATTGGAAAATACAAACTACAAGGAGAACACTTGAACCACTTTGGGATTCTAGGATCTAGCCCTCCTGAATCCAGAGAGGGATCTCTCTATAAGTGCAAAGATTGATGTATCTTAAAGGCTTTTTATGGTATGATATTAGGCTAGTTATTAAGAGCAAGGGTTTTGTTTTGGTTTTGGATGGTTAAGCATGATTTTTAGTTGAGTGGAAAGTCCTAAAATGTGAAGAGTTTCAAAGGTGTGAAGTTGCAAGCAATCAGAACAAGCTTTGGCTGATAAGATAGATATAACGCTAGTTTTTAGTCCATTGGGCTATGGAGTCATAAGAGGGATTTAATTGTGCAACAATTTCAAGAGTGGTCCAAGGGGAAATTCATCTATATCACAAGATCTTTGAGATTAAATGATGGAATGGAAACAATAAAAGTGTTGAAGGGGTGGAAACAAACAATAATTTCAACTAGGATTTATCAGTATGTCCAACAAGAAAAAGCCTTTTAAGTAACTGTTTAAAACTGGCCAAAGGACAGGGCTAACCATAGACTTATTTGGGCAAGTTCGTATTAAAGCTAACTCAATAGACAAACAATCCAGTAATCCGCATAATTACTTTCAGAAGGGATGGAAACACATAAGATAAACAAAGTGTAGCTTAAGATCAAGAAAGATACTTTTAAATCTAAACTGCTTTCAGCATACACTTAGAGAAACTTTCAGAACTACCTTTGGAGGAAGAAGCTAGAAAACAGGGCACACCATCACTTTTCTAGTCTAACTTTACTAAGCAAATAATGAAAATAACATTCAAGAACACTGTTTAAAGCAAGCAGTAGGATGAGGGAACGCCAGCATTCCTAACTGCTTGAACTGTATTGAATCATTCTTAAATAAACAATTTAGAGGAAAACATTGAGATAAAGCTTATCAGTCAGAGAAGGGTATTGTAAACAGTAAATCCTAACTCTATGCTTGTTGTTCTTTATCAGAGAATAATGGACAAAATGGCATACATGAAAGGAAAAACAATAACACAGAAAGAAGCACTTCACCAGTGATATAGACCAGGATCCCAAGAAACAGCTTGTATATTGATGTCAATCCAATTACAATCTTCAAGTCCAATGTTTCAGTTCAGCAATCAGCTTCACTTCTTAGCCTAACTTATTTGATTACAAACAGAGCTTCAAGAGCCTTTGAACACTATTTACAGGTAGAAGTTTCGAGCACAAGTATATTTCAAAGTTCTGCTACCAACCCTTTACAATGAGCTCCTCAAGAAGATTTTATAGAAAAAATGAGGAGGTCGAATGAGATAAAAGATCTTCTAAGTTCAATTAATACAGTTAATGCTTCTCAGTCGTTGAGGGGCTTAATGGAGAAGATTTCAGATATTTCTCTGTATTAATTAGTTTACATTAAATTTTAAGCTTGCTGGGAAGCTTTTGTTGACTTTAAGGCTCTGTGTCATCGTTGTAATAACTCTGTTGATAGTTTATATTAGTTTCTTTGATTCGTAATAACTATTCAGCTGTATTGGGACAAATATGCTATGTTCTGGTAATAACTCATCCCTCTGTTGAATGCTTTGAGGCTACAGGTGGCCTTTGGTAGCTGTGAGGAATCAATTAGCCTCTGATGTGGCAGTGGAGGCTCTCTCAGACTAATAGATATTTTTTATTTTTCTTAAACACTGTTAATTTGATCTGATTTTGTGTGTTAGGCATAATTAGGCCTAAATCTTGTCTTCTGTTCTTTAAACTAGGTTTAATTTAGTGGATTAGGCTTTTAATTGTCGATTTTAGCCGTAATCCACCAAAACTGTGATTCAACCTTCAATTCCTTATCTCTGGTTTGATTTGATATTCAACACTGATACTCTCTGTTTAATTTAATTTTTACTATGTCTTGTTGATGTGCAGGTGCGCAGGGGGTTCTTATGGCATCAGTGCTCATGATGCACTGATGAAGTGTGGAATGGAACCCTGTAGATGGATACTCTTTTATGGATAAAGGTCCGAGGGATCGTCATCCTCGGCCTTCAACTTTCCTTTTAAAATAATTGAAAACTTTAAAAACCTGCATAAAACCAAGAAACAATTAAGAAATCTTGCGTATTTGGGTAAGACTGCTTTGGAGGTTTAGGTTTGGAGCGTGACCATTGGATGAATGCATCCAACGGTGGAGATTTATCGCAGAGGTTTAAAGGAGAGCGTTTGGAGCAAATGGTGGGGAAAATCAAGTCAGATCTGTCGATCTTTGCAAAGATCAACGGTCGAGAGCAACCGGGGAAATATAATGGAGAAGGGCCGCCTTTTAGTAAAAATAGAAGAAATACAAAGGAAAAAGGGTGAAAATCCATTTGGCGGAGAAAATTGGTTAAAAGGGAATTTAGGGTTTCCAAACGATCCTGGGCCGTCGGATTAGTTTGGCCCACGGAGATCAACGGTTAGGATTGATTGATGAAGGCCCTTTGGAAAAGGCGAAGGGCGATAGTTCAAACGCGATATTGAATGTTGGTCGTTGATTTGCCGAGATCAACGGCGGATATAAAACGCTATGAAATACAATGGAAAAGGGGAAAGTGGTTTCAGCTTGAGAAACTAGCGGTATCGCACAGCAAAAGGGGAGGAAGACGGTTTCACCTTTTTGAACGCGATATGCGTCAGAGGCCACCACGTGGCTTTTAAAAACCACCTATATTGCGTGATTTCTGAGAATTATCGTTCGGGCTAAAAATCACGCGAAAATGCGTGTCAGTCGTCAGATCTGGGGTCTTAGATCTGACGGTCGTGGAAAGAGCACGATAATGGATAGATGCGCGGGCGATAACAGGTGGGGGCAGGGAAAAGTGGTTTTAATCTGAGTCGTTGGATCAAAAAATGAATGGCGGATATCGAATCTTGGAAGGGGTAGGACCCAAAAGAGTTGGGCTTGTCGGGGTAAATCTGGGTCGTTGGATCAAGGAATGGACGACTCAGATTGATCTTTGGGGCTAATGAAACAATATACGAAGCGGAGAATGGGTCAGTATGGGTCGTTGATCTGCAGAGATCAACGGCTGAGATTTCCCGAAAAAATTTATAAAGGGGGGCTTCATAAATTTAACAAAGGTCGAGGGGTGCAATCTGGACCATCGCATCTTGACACGTGAATGGCCCAGATGCGATCGGCAGGGGCAAAATAGAATGGGCGCCGATGCGATTGATTGTGGACCGTCGATCTGAGGATCAGATCGACAGTGGAGGATGAATCGGAGGTCGAAAGGCGGAGGATTTGGGCTTTGGGAAGGAGTGATGGAGACCGTCGAATCTGGATCTGGCGGGGCGGAGATCAACGGCTGATATTACATCGGGAGTCCGCCAATCGGGAGGGGAAAATAAAATAATACAACGCGCCCAATGGAAATCTCCGATGCGAGATTGCGCTGGCCGTTTGATTGGTTCAAGATCAATGGTCGAGAATGGGTTTAACCAATGAATGGGCGGAAACCTTTATAACATAGGAAAATCGAAATTTTATGAAACACAAAGGATTTTTGTGTCAAGGAGGGTTTATTATAAGAGGCTTAGCGCCTGATTGCGGGGCTGTTTGGTTATATGAAAATGATATAGGGACTGGGGTTTACACACAAAAGGCCCAATCGGCATCGGAGGTTTATATGTAAAAAAGGGTTGCGCTTGTCGATTTGTTCTGATGCGAGACTGTATTGACCGTTGATCGGGGAAAAGATCAACGGTCTTTTTCCTTCAAAACAATGAAACGACGGGTTTCCTTTATAACATTGAAAAATGGGGTTTTATGATTTTTTCAAAGGAAAAATGCATCGGGGATCGGTTCATTCATAAGGTTTAGCGCCCGATTGCGGGGCCGTTGGTTATACAAAGGGAACAAGGGATCAGGACTAATATATAAAAGGGCCAATCGCATCGGGGGACTTTAAAACAAAGAAACGTGCCCATCAAAGTTTCTGATGCGATAAGCGCTCGGGACTATTAGCGCTTGGTCCCAACGCTAGGGCATATGGTGGGGAAGTGGTTTAGAGCTTAGCCCAAAGGGGCTTAAGCCTTAATATAAAAATGTGTTTTTTATGATTTTTTCAAGGTTTTTTAATGGATTTGGGGGTTTCGGTAAGGTTCAAAAATGAGTTTTAAACCTTATAAAAGGGATTTTATGAAGGGAAAATGGGAAATAATGGAAAATAGAGGAATTTTATGAGGAAAAAGGGGATAAAAAGGAGGTTAATGATGAATGGAAGGAGGAGTGAAAAATGATGAAAGATGGAGTTTTCAACAGTCCTTTTCTTCGGGGAAAACAACAAAATTTCAGAGTTTAAGAGGGGAAACATCAGTGAAGATTTTAACCAAAGGACATGATGTCTTTATAAGACTTCAAGAGAACATTTTTTCAATAAAACTTGTTTCTTGAAGGCTTCAAAAATGATTAGCCACCATTTGATATGACAAATTTTATAGGTGGCTAACACTTGGAAAGCATCAGACGTCTCCGCATATTTTTCTCTCAACCATGAGCATGCACCCTTTGCTAGAATTCACCAACCTCTTCATTTTACCCGCACTTACAAGACTGGCACTGATTTTGGCACGATGAGCTCTAACAATTTATTCCACCTCATCTTTTCTGAGATGATACTTGTTTTCATGGCGAAAGAAAACTGCTTTTCGGTCATACAAATATGAACCGCCCAATACCATGCCACAAATATTTGAAGGTGCAACATCAAGATCAACCTCATCCACTAGTTTGGATGCAATCACGAATCTAGCCTTACACTATTTGGTTACATTTAATTTTTCTTTATCACACACCCAACCAAGAGGGTAAGGTTTCAGATGAGGCTTGGTTTATAATCCCAATTTCTTAACCAATGATTCTGAAATCAAATTTACTTGTGAGCTCAGATCAATAAGGTTTCCACTTTAGTATGTTTCATTATAACTCTAATGTGGAACAATTCAATCCTACTTTGTTCATTAAAATAAACTCATTTGAAGAACTTGTACTTGCATGTAATTCATAATTTTCAGTAGCATGAAGAGAAAGGTTACCTTATATGCCCACTATTATGATTTGTGTTTTGTCACTGGAATCATATCCAAGGTCCTATTGTACGGTTTCCATCATTTGTTGCTTGTCCTTCCCACCAAATCTCTTTGGTTTCAACTCTGAATGTAACTTCCAACAATGTTCATCATCATGGCCTTCCTTATTGTAATGTGTGCAAGATGGCTTTGCTCCTTCCTCCTTCTTGGTTGTAGTTGCCTTCTTGTCCTTTCCCTTGCCTTTTCCTTTTAACTTTCCATTATGATGTTTGATAGATGATTTCTTTGACTGATATTTTTTTTTCATTCTTGCCCCTTCTCTCAGGGTGAATGGCCTTCACATTGGTTGCATCAATAATATTAGGCTCAAATAATAACAAAGAATTCCTGGTGTAACTATGTAAAGCACCAATATATTTTGTTACAGTTTCAATTGAATCAAGTTGAATGTTCAAATTCAAAGCTTGTTTCCTAAACTCTTATGTGAAGCTTTGTACATTTTGACCCTTCCCTTGTCTTAAATATTTCCATTCCATTAAAGACTTTTGTTAATAACCCAAAGGATAAAACTGATATTTTAATGCAGAACAAATTAGACCAAGAAGAAAGGAGATTACCCAAGTCTTCGTTTCCTTTCTAAAACTTGCTCTCCCACCAAACGAGAGCGGTATCACTCAACCGAAGAGATATTAACTAGATCATGGTCTCATCTTCCTCTATCTACTGAATCCGGTAATAAACCTCGATCTGTCTAATCTAATTGTTTATTTTCTTTGCATTACATTCTCCATTATATGTGGGAAATCAAACTTTACATACAGCTTAAAAAATGGTTTCTTAGATGAATTTCTATGATTCTTATTAGAATGATGAGAAGAGGAAGAAGAAAAACTACCACTGGTGGATGGAGAGGGAGGAGGATCTGATTCTCCACCTCTATGGTGTACCGATGCATGATCATCAGTCTCTTTCTTCTCGTGTCTGATTGTATTCTCATATTTTGCAAACAACTTGTCAACTTTCTCTGCCATGGTGAAGATCTTGTAACAATTTCACTCTTCTTTCGCTTGTGCATCCTCATATGCCATGTTCCGTCTTCGTGGTGCATGCCCCGCTTTAGGATCAAAGGATTTAAGTTTCCTTCACATTTTTGAAGCTTGTTCCTGGTTAGTATTCACTCATGTAATTTGCATCAAAAAGACCTGCTTTGGTACCAAACTTGATCCATATCTTTTAACTTCAAGAATGCATATAGAATTGCATGTAAAAGAGCATATTAACCAAGTAACTTAATGCATGAAAAAGAAGCGGAAAGCATAAAGAAACCATGAGAACAAAAGCACACGAATTATTTGATTACAGATTTCACCGAATGTGGGCTACGTCTTCGGACCTTGCTCAAAGTGGGGAGGCATTCTTTCATTAAGTGGCATCAAAGAAATCAATTACAAGCAAATTTACAAAAATGACCCTTAAACCTCTAATTTGGATGATGGCCTAAAAATGGAGACATCGACTGTAGAAACGAGCTACACAGTTGGATTCCTGGTTTGAAAACATGTAAAAATGACTACAAACTTGTCAAATTTTGACACTGGAACCTCTGGTCCTCTGACGAAATATTTTTAACATCTTAGCAGATCCCTCACTCATGGTTCCTCTCCTGGCTTTGTCATTCTACCCTCCGCCAGTCTGGTTCGAATGGAAGAAGCAAATTTTACAAATAAGTGTCAGGGCGGAGTCATTTAGGCAGGAGGCAGTTATGGTTTCGAATCCCCTTGCCTCCCATATAAGGTTTAATTATTTGTTAAATGAAGCAACATTTGTTTTAAAATATGATTCGGTGAGGGGTTTCAGAAACTGTGACTCCAACGGGGTTGGGCGGGTCCATCGGGGGTGGCCCGCCCACCGTATTTAAATATACGATATATATAATATTGATCGAAATCTTGATTAGGGGCAAAAATTTGCTCAAAATTAAAAATGCTCATAATTGCACCAAACTAGAATGACAACGACCGACCCGTCACCAAGAATCCAATGCAATTCGTTTAGTCGAAAACCGAGTTTAGATGAAGAAGTTATAGTCTGCCGATTGTCGTTCATAACAGGCAAATTAATAATAATAATAATTTGCATAACAAGTACAAGTTGATGACATGGCAGCCTAGTCAGCATGCAGGGAATCTTCTTCAGTTTTTTCCCAATGGGACTGTGACAAGTGGCACAACGAGATTCGCCAGTTAGGGTTTGAGAAGGTGAAATTTTTCTAATGTCCTATAAGGTTGAATTTCGGTTCATGAATTTTTATGTGTTGTAAATTATTTTTTAACTATTATATATATATATATATATATATATATATATATATATATCCAAACCTTATTATTAACATTCCACATATAGCATTTAAACTTAAAGTCTGAGTTATGTATTTAGGAGCGTATTAAACGGTGGCACTAAGGTTCAAGCCCAAAACACATATTATATGGTTTGGAGTGCAAATAACGTTGGCAATACAAAGTCTGATGGCGTGTTTTATAAATGGTGCAAAACATATGTAGAGGGGGCGGAGGTCGAGGTTCGACCCCATGACCTTCCCCCAACCACTACCTCGCTCTTACCAACAGGCCAAGGGCCATACTTGTTAAAATCTTGGTGGATAAATTATATTTGAATTGTATTGTGTATCCAACAGTGGGAAGGAAGGGGCCATCCCTGCGGGCCAACCCTCCTCCCATGTGACCGCACCACATGACCTCACTCTTAGCGCCCAAAACTAAACGCGCTTAGTGCGCTTCTCATCCCATTTAATCTGGGTTTAACAATTAAATAACTATGTGCTAAGTTAGCAGAAATTTTGGCAGCACCTCCAAAGACGGCGCCACCTCGAGAATCTTGGAGCTAACTGGAGTCTCCCCGGTTTTAGAGGCAGTTTAATAGGCAAAATCAAATGAAGCCTATATTGAGCAATTTTTGACCAATTTTGGCTCAGGAAGAGTCATTCCTAGCAGATTGGCATGCTCTGAATCCATTGGAACAACTTGATTAGGCATAGGAGAAATTTTATAGGTTTTTTTGGTCACTTTAATAAAATTGAAGCCCAGGGCCACCAGGAAGGAAGGCCATGTCCAGATTAGATGAAGACCAATCTTGGCTCAAGAAGAATCATTTTTAGATGTATTTGATGTTATGAACACATTGGTACAGTTTGCAGAGGCGTTGGTGTACTTCTGAAAGTGTTTTTGTCACTTTGGAGATTAAACAAGCCCATGGCCATCAAGATGGGAGGTCAAACCTAGATCAGTTGGAAACCAATTTCAAAGATTGAATAGTCATTTTTGGGGTTTTTGGGTGCTCTAAAGCCAATGGAGCAGGTTGCAAATCTATTGGATCACTACAAGTGCTTGTAATCAGATATTTGACTCTTAATCCCAAGAGGGCCTAGCTAGTTGAAGCATGTCCATGGAGATGTAGCCCATGAGGGGTGAGCTTCATTATCATCCATGGTATTATGTGATTGATGTGTGTTATTTATCTACATTTCATTTGTTGTACATGAGTTGTAAAAGTTAATTAACTCATAATTTGATCATCAAAGACACATGAAACTTGACACATAAACCCCTTCATAAATGGTTAACTTAAGACGATCCTAATCACACATTTTAAATATTAATGAGGGAGCTAGCATAGAAATAACTAGTTTTCCCATATTCAGATAAAGTTGGTATCAGAGCAAAAGTTTAGCTCATTTTAGCCAAGGCTAGCTAGAATAATTTTCTATTGGTTTTTGAATTTGTGCAAGGAGAATTTAACTGTGTGCAATTTTATGTGTGAAGGAGAAGATCAAAATTAAGAACTGAATTCTCAAATCAGAGCAAAGAAGCTTTGTATGCATTGCAGGTGTGATGACAGGTTCATTAATAAATGTTTCTAATCCACCTTCCTTGGCAAAACTCTTTTATAAAGATATGTTGTAGAAGCTCTACATCATGATTGATATGATGCAAGAGAAGTACGAAGATAAGAGGGAGAGCATTAAACTTCAAGAGCAGTTGATTGCCATGAAGGAGGAGAAGCAAGAGCTTCTTGAAAAGATGAATGAGATAAAGACTCAGCTCCATATTTCAAATGATAACCTAGCAAGGATGCATGAGATGGAGACTCAACTCCATGATGCCAAGGAAGCCTTATCCATGTATGTGCATGAAAAATAAGCATGTAATTCAATTTTATCTTCAATTTCCTCTCAAAATGAATGTGTAGGTGCTTTTGAAAGACACACTAGAGGAATAGGGTCCAAATTACTGATGAATATGGGCTATGAAGATAAAGGATTGGGCAAACATGCAGAAGGCATAATTGAGCCAATTATTGTTGAGGAAAGGCTTAAGTATTTGGGTCTTGGTTATGGACAACATGATGGAGAAATATCTAAATCCAAGGAGGCACATGAAGGTGTTCCAAGAGGACTTTAATTTCATGTTAAATTTCATAGGGATTCGTGCTTTCCTCTCAGATTCACAGATGTATTGTATGTTTCGGTATTAAAGAAGAATCTTGTTTCCATCGCGAAATTGGAAGAGTGTGGTTATGATGTGATATTTAGCAAAGGAAAGGTTTTCCTTAGACACATCGCCATGGGACGAGTGAAGCAGATCAACGTGTGAGTCAAGAACCTGTATCCTCTCGAGATCAAAGATGCATACAAAACTTTGAGGAGTAAGGCAAAGGTTAGAGACTTTGTGGTTGAGAGGGAGCATGAATTACCTCTCAACATGCAGCCTCAGAAGAGGCCTCAAAAAGTTGTGGAGCAACCACAATTAGAGAAGCAAATAGTAGATCGAGTGGAGGCTTCCACTCAAACAGATACCTCTAGTGGGGTGGAATTTCGAGCCAAGTGGGCAGAGGGAGCACATGTAGCCATACCTCCAAGTGAGAGGTGGGGCGATGTGAAGTCCTAGTCCCAAGGGTGCAAAAATTTAGGCAGGGTCCATTCCGATGTCTTGTTTCATGGATCATTACCTTGATACTAGGGCCCACAATACATAGTATAAGGATGGATCAATGGTGGTTGATGCAGTCAGATGTCAGAGTGACAGATGAAAAGACTAACAACAATTAGATACTGGGGAGCACATAGCAAAGTTGGCAATAGTGCAGAGTCAACATCACCACATAGTTTTTAGTAGGCAATGCAGTAGCTAGTAGTAGTCAGAGACTATAGTGGAAAATGCATCATGCTAATTCAGTTTTGATGCTTTTCAATTTCAGAAGTTGCAATAACAACAACACTAGAGAGAAGTGTCGCATGCAAAACATTCCAAAGGTATGAGATCAAGATAGAGTTTAATTCCTTTCTTGTTGAGAGGGAGTGTTGAAAATGGCAACAAGAAATATTGAAAATGCCATCAAAAGGGATTTTAATTTAATTTCCCCTTAATTAAATGATAAGGAAATTGTAATTCCATGTCACATTACAACTTGTACGAGTTAACTGAGTTAGGAAGACTTAGTTAGCTTAGTCAATTTGATTTGGGGGTCAAACTTGAGGTATGTAGAGTTCTCTATAAGTTTTAGGGGTCCAATTGCAGTTTATTCCGAGTTGTAATTGTTTAACTTAATTATTTGAGTTAAAATTAGTTTAACTAGTTCTAACTGGTGGAGGAGCTAGTGAGAGGTCCAATGAATTAAATTTGATTTAATTCACATGCAGTGATCAATCAAATAATTGAATATTCACTATAAAGAGTTGTTTCATGTCAATTCTAAGGAAGACCGAGTTGAGATTGGAGTTAAAGGGAAGTATACTATCAGTCGTATAATTAAAAAATTGTATACGTCATGCATGAGGTCAGCATAAGTCCTTAGATGTATTACGCAGTCATTAATTGGGAATTTCCTAATTAATAGGGGCTCAATTTCCCTATGAATTGCACAAGCAAGGATGAGCATCCAGAGGCAAGAAATTGGTTAAGTATTGGACTAAACTTGCTTGGATTAGAGTGAGACAGTCAGAGATAGTGCAGGGAGCTCTCAAGCCTGAAATAAGCATTGTATTGTTTCATATTCTTGACTTAATGGCATACACATATAACGAGGTTTTTAGTTAAGGCTTTCCCCAGATACTTCTTTGTGTTGTGCGATTGAAATTCTTTCTCTTTCTTGTTCATGTGATTGTGCGATCGTAATTGGTTTTCACAATTTGTTGAATAAATTCAAGTGTTTTGTTTTAGAATATTACAAGATCAATTGAATATATGTGGATTTTCTATAGTGCATTCGAGTTGAATGGCATGTCTATAACAACACACTTGAACATATTACCATTGGGATCATATAGTATGCTATTGGGTATGGACGGACTATACCTTCACAGGACCAAGGTGGAGTGTTATGACAAAGTCATTGAGTGCTTGGATGACAACGAGGAACCAAGAGTCTTACAAGGAAAGAAGAAATCCACATCAATTAGGATGGTGACAGTTATGCAGGACAAGCGTAAACGCAAAAAAGGGTGTGTATTATTTGTAGTACATATCTCTAGTGACAAAGGTAAGGAAGTTGAGGATGTAGATGTTTTGGGTATGTACCCAATTCTACAACAATTTCAGGATGTATTTCTTGCAAATATTTCAGATTTGCCACCTCATAGTGAAGTACACTTTTCTATTGAGTTGGTACCAGGGGAAACTCCACCATCAAAAGCACCTTACAGGATGAGCACATATGAGTTGGAAGAGTTAAAGTTGCAACTAAAAGAGATGCTTGACAAAGGATACATTAGGCCAAGTATATCGCCATGAGGCGCACCGTATTGTTTGTAAAGAAGAAGGATGGTACTCTCAGATTTTGCATTGACTATAGGAAGTTGAACAAAGTGACCATCAAGAACAGGTATCCATTGTCGAGGATTGATGAATTGTTTGATCAGCGAAAGGGAGCAATAGTATCCGGATATCATCAGGTACGCATTAAGGAAGAGGAAATTTATAAGACAACTTTCTGGACCAGGTATGGGCATTATGGGTTTGTTGTAGTTCCATTTGGCTTGACTAATGCTCCAACTATCTTTGTGTTTGATGAATAGTGTGTTGCGTCCTTTAAATCTGGACAAGTTTTGTTATTGTGTTCATTGATGACATATTTTTATATTATAAACATGAGGAAGAAAATGTTGAGCATTTGGTAGTAGTGTTGAGATTATTAGTTGTATGATAAGATCAACAAGTGCAGTTTCTTTCAAACTGAGGTACATTACTTGGGACATGTTGTCTCCAAGGAGGGAATATCAGTGGATATAGAAAAGGTAAGAGTTATCATGGAGTGGGTAGCTCCTAGACATGTAGATGAGGTGAGATCCTTCATGGGATTGGCAAGTTATTACCGGAGGTTCATCATGAACTTCTCACAGATTTCTTACTGTATTACATCATTGCAAAAGAAAGGTAAGAAGTTTTAATGGACAAAGGAGTGTGGGGCCATTTTAAGCATCTTAAGCAGTTTTTGACACATGCTCCAGTGTTAAAGATCGCATATCCAAACAATGAGTTTGCAGTATGTACATATGCTTGCAAGAGAGGACTTGGTGGAGTCCTTATGCAAGAATGATAGGTGGTATGTTATGAGTCACATAAACTAAATTAACACGAGCAAAACTATCTGACACGTGATCTTAAGCTAGTAGCAAGCATACATGCATTAAAGATATGGAGGCACTATCTTTTTGGCACGAGATTTGTATTGATGAGTGATCACAATGGATTGAGGTATCTATTTGATCAACCGAATATGAATGCAAGGCAAGCTAGATGGTTGGCCACGATCAATGAGTTTGAATTTGAGATTAGGTACATCAAAGGAAGGGAGAACAGGGTCAGAAATGCTCTTAACAGGCGGATACATTTAAATCACATAGTAGCTATGAGCTCCTATGGGACAAATTTACATGATAGGATCTTGCAGGCAGGTCAACATGATGGTAGGTATATGGAGATTGTGCATAGGTTGCAACAGAGTACAGGTAAAGGTACAGGTAGTGGTACACGTATAGGTGCAAGTGTACACGATGTGGACTACCATCTCACGACAAATGGATTGGTTTGGTTTAGAGACAGGATATATGTGCTAGACAAAAATAAGCTCAAGAAGGTGATCTTGAGGGAGTTTCATGCGAAACCATATTCAGGTTGCCCAGGCTATCAGAAAACATTGACCACAATGAAGAAGTTTTATTATTGGTCGAATCTGAAGAAGAATGTAGCAGAGTTTGTGGCTAGGTGTTTGGATTGTCAACAGGTGAAGGCAGAGTGTAAGCATCTAAGTAGACTGCTACAGTCGATTGCAATTCCATAATGGAAATGGTAGGTCAATTCCATGGAATTTATCATAGGTTTGTTGAGGACTGTGAGACAACATGATTACATCATGGTTGTGGTGGACAGGTTGACTAAGGTAGCACACTTCATTCCAGTGAAGACTAAGTATTCAACTTGTGATGTGGCACAAGTGTTCATTAGAGACGTGGTCAGATTGCATGGTGTTCCAAAGAGGATTGTGTCAGTCAAGAATGAAAAATTCACTTCCAAGTTTTGGAAAGAGTTATTTGCAGGATTAGGTACAGAGTTGGCCTTCAGTACATCTTATCATCCATAGAAAAATGGAAAAACTAAGAGGGTCAACAGGATCTTGGAGGACATGTTGAGGTTGTATGTGATGCATCTGTAGTAGAGGTGGGAAGAGTATCTTCCACTAGTAGAGTTCACCTACAACAATGAGTATCAAGAATCCTTCAAGATGAGTTTGTTTGAGGTATTGTATAGGCGGAGTTGTAATACTCCCATCAGTTGGAGTGATCCAGTGAAAAAGGTATTGATTGGACCAGATATGTTATCAGAGATGGAACAAGAAATGTAGGTTATCAAGAGGAATATGAAAGCAACACAGGATAGTTAAAAGAGTTATGCAGATTGAAAGAAGTTTTTTAAGGAGTTTCAGGTTGGGAAACAAGTGTACTTGCGCATCAAGCCCAAGAAGAGATTCTTATGGATTGGATCATGTGCCAAGATGGCACAACAGTTTTGTGGACCTTTCAAGATTCTTGAGAGGATTGGGCCAGTAGCCTATTGACTTACACTGCCTCCGATAGTGAAATTCCATGATGTTTTCCATATATCATTGCTTAATAAGTATGTTAAATATTTTGATCATGTGATTGATTGATATGTATTGCAGGTGGAGCCATATGGATAATTCCAGCTAGAACTTCAATGTATATTGCAGATAAAGGTGCTCATGCTCCATAACTGAGCAATATAGTAGGTTAAAGTGTAGTGGAAGCACTTTGGGCCCGATGAAGCTACGTGGGAGATGGTGGATCAGGTGCAGGCTATGTATCCTTCATTGTTTGTCGGTTGAGGCAAAGAAGTTTTGGTATGATGTTTGGTATGTGTTTTGGTGTGATGTTTTGATATATGTACATATGTATATGGATGTAAATACTTCCATGACATATGTTATAAATCTCTAGTAAGCGGTATGGGTGTCATGTCATTCTAGTTGTCACATTGTTATGTTGTCATGTTGGTTTGCTTTTTAGCAGGGTGATCACTGTAAATATTGTGTCAAGCTATGTTATAAAGCTCCATGGGCCGTATGTTTTCTTTTCAGCGGTTTTGCTGAGGTATAGATGTGGTTGAAAACCAAGGATGGTGTTCCCTAAGGGGGAGGGTTCTGTAATAACCCTGGTGAAAACTCCATGTAATAAAAGTTAATAAAGGAAAAATAATAACCACGACTGATGGGACACTTTTTCCAAGCTGAATGTTGGGAGAAACATCCTAGTGAGGGCGATCTTTGGTTTATTATGGCTAAGGAAATTGGAAATGGCAATGACAAAAGCATTGGAAAGGAAAAATGGAAATTTTGGCACATTTATTTATGAAAATAATAGAAAATAGGAGAAAAGGAAGGTTAAAGGTCACATGTTGCATGTGAGGAGGAAAATGAGGGAAAATAGAGGCCTAATTGATAAAAATGCTTCTGAGGATCAGTAGGTACCTTTTGTCAGTTCAATTTTGGAGCTCTCTCATTATTCTCTATCTCCCTCTCACTCTTGGACACTTAGAATTTTCTTGGAGAACTTTGGCATTGGATCAAGAAAGGAAAAGAAGGCAAGAGGAAGGAAGGAACAAGCAAGGAAGAGAAGGATCAAACAACTACATCAAGATTCTTTCAGGTATCGATTTGCATGTGTGATTTCCTTGCTAGATTTGACATGCATGGTATTGCATTTGGTTCTTTGCTGTCATGACATGGGTTTTTTTTCAAGTGTGATAGTGTTTTCAGCCTAGCCTTGCCATTTCCGGATGGCCATGGTGTGATGGGGTTCTCATGTTTTGGTTAAGATGGATTGCTGGATGGATTCGAAGCTAAGTGAGGTGGATCTCCAAAAGGAAGAACATATGGCCTAGTGATCCCTGAACTAGACTATGGATTGTGGTAAAGCCACTGGCTTAGTGATCCCTAAACCGGACTGTGGGTTGCAATAAATTTAGGTATTGTGTGCCTTGGTGGGCCTAGGAATCATTGATCGGTTAATGGTGGGATATACGGTAAACCCTAGAGGTGGTTGCCCTTAATTAGGCCTAGGAATCCTTGCCATTGGATGGAAGTATATATGGTAAATCCTAAAGGGTGGAGTCTCAGTTTAGGGCCTAGTGATATGCTGTGGATTGCGGTAAAGGCTGAGAGACTGGGAGACAAGAAAATTCCTCACGGTGTAGGTGGAGAAATTCGGTGGCATTCATGCTTGTTTTATGGCCTAGTTATCTGGGATGGATTGCGGTAAAGCCTAGTTTCTATTGATGAGGGTGAGGTAGTTTAGCCTCAAGATGGCCTAGTTGGTTATTTTGGTTTGAGTCCCACATTCATGCTTGGAATATGACACGAGGGTGATTGGATGAAGAGAGATTTGGCTCAGCCAATCTATGGTCGGGTGGAACGTGGTAGTCCCATGCTAGGTTGGATTTTGCATTCATTAATAAGAGATTCTTTCCTTGGCATCATATGTGTAAATGTATTGGTTTATATGTGGATTCTATGGCTGATGTATCCCTGATATTTCTGTTATTACTATGTTGGTTACAAGCATGTATTATGACAATGATGATGTATGACTCTTGTCATGTTTTGATTTGTAAATGAATGAACAATGTATCTATGACCTAATATATGATAATGAAACTAATGATGTAAGGGAACAATGCTTCTTAGCGATTCTAAGATAAGTATGAGACCCTTATGCTCATATTTGTTGTTTAAACATGTAGATTACATATTTGTGACATGTTTGACGAAATTCCTTTCATGGCTAGTGGGGTCTAGTCTAGACCTTGTTAATGTATTTGCAAATGTTTCATTGTTCTGTTGCGTAAATTCATTTATGAACTTATCATTGAGTTTTGGGCAGTGACCTAGGCTTTGGGCCTAAAAAAGTGGCACAAATCCCAGGGACGTAGGCACAGGCACGAGAAAAAAGTCCCTGGACGCATGCATGCCCATGCTGTGGGAGCGTTCATAGCCTCTCAGACGCACCCTTGTCCATTTCAAGGGAGCGTCCGGGGGTTTAATCGTTTAAAAACCTAGTGGGACCCAAGGGATAATTAGATGAGTGGCTGGGATGGCCCCTTGGGGCTTTGTTGCTGATGTGGAAGGTATGTTTGATGTGTTTCTGTCGATTCCATTTCATTAAGGTCACCTAGGAGGTTGAATCCCATTATAGTGGCCTCTCGTCACATATTTACCCCAGTTGGCTAGTTACTTGGGTAGATGTGGGATGAGGATGTTTCAATTTTTCCTCTTCCAACTACAGATTCTCCACTTCATCCTCGAACAACTTGATCCTGCAATTTTGGCCTCTTACTACAACCCAACAACTCCATAATTTTGCATGTGTGAGAGAGATAGAGCCAGAGACGAGATATTTCAACCTCCTAGCTTCTTCCATATCTTTGCTCATATTTTATGCTCCTTCCCAACTACAGATTAAACTCTTTCTTTGATAGATCAAACTTGTGAGCGCGTGTCTCTATATGAAGTCAAACTACTCCTTATATAACCTTCTCAAGGGGTCAAGTTCCCTCCTTTAGGCCGACTTGTACTCTTAGAGGCTCTGGGACTTTCTAGATTAAAAAATAAATCTTTTTACAATTACAAATTGCCCGGAATGGTCTTATAAACATGATGTTGACTCCTTTGACTCATGACAATAAATCCTAAGACGTAACAAACCCTATAAGCATGAAAAACATGATTTTACCTAAAAGAACATCAATAATGAGCATGAAACCTATGCTTTAACAATAATACTTTTCTTTTCTTTTTCTTGTTTGTTACATAAGATACATAGTGAGATGAGTACAATAATTATGAAGACTGAAACTAGTTACATTTCTCAACATTTCTCAACATTTTATGTAATGTGTTCTCTTTATTGCTATGCACATCATTTGATGCATTAGGTGTTTGGTGGATTATACTAGCTCATTAGAAGTTACTTAAAACTCATATTTTTTTTTTACACGTGGATATAGAAAATCAAAACATCGAGTAAGGTGTTTAACAAGGTATCCACATGATTAGAAATCGATAGATTTTTCTTGTTCATGCAAATGTAAAAAGACATCGATTTTTTTTGTGATTGAGTGACTGCTACGCCCACAAAATATTTGTATCGGGAAAATCCACTTGAAGGGGTGAACTTCTTGTCAACTCAACCACGAAGGCCTGAGGTTAACCCTCGAGAGTGTTGAGAGAATTGAACCCATGACCTCTCAATAACAAAGGTGCTTTAATGAAGGGGACTTGACAAATTAAGCTAACCCTAAAGACTTCATTAAAACATCATTTATGTTCAATACAAAGAATATTTAAAAGTTTAAAATCTAGAAAGCTTTTACTTGTGGATATGTATACTTAACAAGAGCTTAGTGTAACCAATTGACATTTTTGTCATCTTTTTTTGGTCAAATTTTCCCAAAATCTAGCAAGGATTTCTTGGAATGGTAAGTTTGAACTCTACAATATGCATAATCCGAGTGTCCAAGGGATTTTTCATGGGGTTGAATCTATTTATAGATTCAAAAACACATTTTAAACAACACAAATTCATGATCTCAAGAAAAATTCTATCACTATTTTCCAACCAAAAAACTAAAACACATTTTGAACAACATAAATTCATAATCTTGCAAAAATTTCTATAACTAATTTCCAACCAAAAACACAAAAAGCTCAATTATTTGCAGAGGCAGTCTACAAAGCAATATAGGATAGATGTGTACAACCCAATATATGATAGATGCATGTTAGGCATTAGATGTTAGAGGTTAGATATAATTTTTTTTTTTAAACTTGAATTTTTTTATTGTAATTTTGTTTTTATTAATAAAATTACAAATATTTTTTAGACAAAAGAAAATCATAATATTTAAATTTAAATTTAATGAATAAGCACATACAAATTTAATATTTACAATATAGCAAGATTCTTAACCATGAATATTCACCCATTTTAACATGGATATTATTAACTTCTAAATAAGCTTTCTTACAATACCATGACTTATCAATACCATATATCCAAAAACGATTATATATATATATATATATATATATATATATATATATATATATATATATATATATATATATAATTAAATTAAAACTTAACCATCCATATTCACCTCATTTTACCATGAATATTATTAATTTGTAAATAGGTTTAGTTACAATAACATGGGCAAATACCATGACTTATCAATACCACTTGCCCAAAAACCATAACTCACTTCAAAATAAAAATATTTTTATTTTATAACATTTTTTTAATTAAATATAACAACAAAAAGTTACATAGAGATGTTGCAGTAGTGTAAAAGTTTATAAGCATTTACATGTCAATTAAAAAAAAATAAAAAGTTAAAATATAAAATAAAATTTATTGAAAATTTAAAATAAAACAAATTTAAAATTAAAATTAGAAAATTAATATTGATAATTATCAATAAAACATTTTGACTTAATAAATTACATAAAAATAATACTAAAACTAAAAATAATATAAAATATAAAAATAATAATATAACCAACCTAAATCTATGGTAACTCTTAATATACGAACATTTTTTAAAATATATATAAATTTGATTACTCTCAATATTAGTAAATCAAAAATTAAAATAAATCAAAACTAATTAAACAACTTTCACAAAAATATCTCAAATCCTTTCCCATATAATATTCAATAATCAACTAAAACCAAAATTCTAAATTACTTTAATATTTAATCATTACATTGAAACTCAATTAATTTAATATTTAATCATTACATTGAAACTCAATTAATTTATTATTAGATTATAAATTAAACTATTAAAATTTTATCCATCTTTCTCGTGAGGCATATCATATTTTAAACTCGAAACATTTTAAAATGATTAAAATTACAAGGCGAAAATTGATCTTAATCATTAAGTCTCCTGAAATGAGTCGATATAAATGACTTCAACTCTCTAGATAAAGAAAAAAAAACATATTTTATTAAAAATTATATATTTTAATATTTTAAAAGATCACCGACCTCCAATAGTGATAATAAATCAGTTGAAACCAAATGTGTTTTAAATTTTAATTTCACTATAAGTGAATATTGCAGAAGTAGGTTTTAAACAATTTACGACGTATTTTGATTACAATAAAAAAAAGTAAATGTTATATATAAACAAAACGGGCGCTGACAAAGGCAGCATCATTTCACATAGTATCATTTCGCATGGTAGGCGTAGATGCTCTGTTTCTCAGCATTAGTTTCCACACCCTCCACTTCCCAGTCGATTGGTCCTTTAGCCAGTATTGAAAAACCGCGTATTGATCAGAAAACCGCTCCAGCACATTAATTCCCTAGCCTGGTAAATTTCTTTTGAGCTCGATCTGTCTGAGCTGGGAAATCGCTTTCGATTTATCCCAAAGGCCGGAGGCTGGAGTCCGCACTAAAACCTCGCTGTTAATGCAAGCAGTCAGGATTTTCTTACACTAATTTTCGGCTTCAAGAAAGCCTTTGTACTATGAAATGCGGGAGCTGGGAAATGGCTGCAACCGAGTTTTCTGTTAACTGATGCTTTAAGCTTGCCGGCAACAAAGGCGGTATCGAAACAATGCGCAAAATGAAGGAAGGATGATTTTAACGGTTTTAGAGTGCGGCTTTCTGCGATTTGTTCATAAACTGGGAGCGGATGGCCAAGCGCGTTTATCAAGTCTGGAAAGGCAGTAATGTAATGCTAGACAAACCCTTATCTAGATTTTATTTCCGGAAACTTGTAATTGCAAATTTCAGTAATGCTAGGTTACAGTAATGGAATATTGATCGCGAATAAACTCATGCATTTTGCGGAATGCTTTTTATTAATGTAATATGTTACGCAAATTCCTGTTAAATAGTTCCGGATGAAGACTGTGAACTGCAGCGCTAAACATGTATAAAATGCGAATATGTGAGTCGGCTGTACTAAAAATGATTGTTTACGAATCATTTACAAATTATTGATATTTAGGGCTATATCTTGTGTTGTAGATGTAAGGTGTTCTAGCAATTTCTGCTCTCTATGTGAGTGGACTTTGTCTAGATGTTGATTGGATCGAAGCCTAAGTAGGATATTATTTCTGATGGTCCAGTAGATTCAAGGTTTGAATGGATGCTAAGCGTTACAAACAAATAAAACAGAAGTGTAAAGAAACAAAAACGAAAGTGATGTTTGGAGTTTGCTGCATCGCTCTATGGCATCAGAACGAGTTTAGAATTTTGAGCAAACATCCAAGGTCCACTTTGCACTGCCCGTTAGCAGATTTTAATAATCAACATGTTTCGGCAGAATATTTTTAATTAGGATTTTTTTGAAGTAGATAATTGGGTGCTTTTGGAGAGATAAAATCTAATAAAAAATGGCTGAAAATATATCTTAGTAGAAAGCTCAACCGGATGCAGTGCAAATACTGGCGAATTCTTTATTAATTAAACTTATTCTGCGAAGTGGCCCTGAGCTTGCATTTTTTGCTGATTGTTTTGCCCGAATTTGTGAATTTGAGAGTTTTTAATTGAGGCAAGTAATTTCTTCAGACTTGTTCTTGATTATCATTGACAATAATAACTTTGCAATGGCGATGAAATGAAACAGAAGGTTTCAATGCAGCTATACAGTAAACTTTATCTGCAAAATTTGAGCAAGTTAGTATGATCACAGTTGAAATATATTCAGAATGCTTTAAGAAATTGTGTTTGGAAGTCATTTTCTATCACATACTTTTATTTGGCATGCCAATCATATTCCCCAATGAGATTTGGCTGCAGTAAAAATCTACCAAGAAAGGTGATCTACGTCCTCCTCCTGTCATTTGGTCTAAGAGCAGTGCTCTGTGTGGACATAGTCATCATGACATGAGAATTCAGTGCTTGTAATGTCTCTATGTTACTGACTAAGAAATGGGACATTATTCATGGCTTGTAATGCCTCTGTGTTAGTGACTATGGAATGGGACATGATAAATAAGAATACAAGGCATATGACGCCTCTATGTTACTGACTATGAAATGGGACATGTTTGCTAGGGCATGCATTTTCCAAATCTGCATGTACGGGGACACATAGATTTGTGGGCATGCTAGCCCTATGTGTCCAACAAGTTTCCTTTGCCAGGTGTATGTCCCACAGATGTTGGGTACTCATGCCTTATGCGCCCTAGTGCGTTTGATGTTAATTTTTAGGGCTAGATTGTTTTTTGCTATAGCTAATTGCATTTCAAACTTTTTCATCATTTACATATTACATTCACCCCATAACATCTTATCATCAGTAGCAGTTATGTAGAGAGAACAATAAACATCAACAATACAGTGGAACAATAAAGAACAACAAAAGAAAAACAACACAATAGCGACACTAGGATATAGGTCAGGGACCACGGCAAAACCCCACAAAGGGGAAATCCCAACCAAATTCTTCGTCAAATTTTCAACTGAGATATAAGGTACAATAAGAATGAGATACATATACCTGGCTTCCTAGGGCCAACCCAAGTCAGTTCACAAACTGAACAATCTGATATCTAGAGTGAAAATTTCACCAATGAATTCCTACTGTAGTAACTAATTAGATTTCTTCTAATTGTTAATTACTTGAACAAATTATTTATCGCGTACTATAGTAAATATCGAAATCAAATACACTGAAGCCTACACAACATAAAAAACTTGCGGAAAATACAACGCAGGAAAGGTAGAAACACACACACAAGTGCCTTGTTACTTTGGACAATCGTACCTAGAAAAATCCCAACTTTGGAAAATCGGTGCAGCAACTGATGGTTTTAATTATTATGCAGTAGTAAACTGAGTACAAATCGTTGGATGCCCAAACTGGCTATCCGATACAAAGAAATACTGATGAAAGAGTTAGTGAGAAATTTTCACATTATCACGGGCAATCCGACACTGATCTAAACTGGAGAAGAGCTGCCTTGCGCTGTCTCTGCGCAGTAACTGCGTCTTCCTACGCTGTCGCTGCGTCATAGCTCTTGGGATTGCGTCACTCCTGATCTCGTGCTGTTTGGAAACTCGACTCTCTGGCCTTTTGGACCCACACCCCGACTTCCGACACTAGATCTCGACTGTCTCCCAACAAAATAGCGGACTCCCTTTTAAGCTCTGTGCTACCTCTGCGTGGCACTGCAAAACCTCTCTGTGGCTCTCAATGTCTTCTCTACCTTGCACTCCTCGGATTTGGAAAACTTCCTCTGGTCTAGTATCTCTGCCCCTCACTGCTACGATCTCACTCGATCTCTCTCTAGCAACTCAGCGCTGCCTCTTTGAGAATTCGATCACCCAACAAAATCGATCTCTGCAAATCTCAAGTGTCTTCTCCATGTGCCCATCGAGCTTGTTCTTATAATCTCTCATTGACATATCAACGACCAAGATTAGATCTTAGTCTAATCACTCCACAAACTAATCTATCTCTAATCAATCCATGCTCTAGTGCTGCTAAAAAAACTTGTTCTATTTTTGTTAATGAAGATGAAGATTAGAATTATAAGATATGTAATTGTGCTTGTCATTAGCGTATGTTATGTTTCATTTTCAACACATATAGCCACACATAAAGGCTGATTTTGGATGTAAAGCCTCATGTATAAAGGTTGATTTTCGAATCTTGGATGTACAACCTCATTTATAAATTTTAAATGATAATTTTGTATTTTGAATCATTTAATCATTTGTGAGAGTTAACATAGACTAGGTTTTCCTTTTAAAATGTCATTTATGTGTCTTATTCTTTTTAACTTATTTATAAAAAAAATTATATATATATATATATATATATATATATATATATATATATAACGTTCTGCTCGACATTTCGATTTTTGGGGGATCGCGTTTCTAGTCGTACTTGTTTCGGAAACTTCGAGATGTTTCATGCAACTTCGCTACAGAGTAATGCCACTGTACGTGAGTGATGCCATTGTGCGTGAGCGATGCTACTATGTATAGAGAATGATGCCACTGAGAATTATGGTGGGAGCCATTGGTATAGTAGATCGAGCCACAAAAATGATCCACAGAAAATAGAACGAGCTACAAATGCGATCCACAAAAAAATAGAACGAACCATAAATGTGATCCACAGAAAAATAGAACGAGCCACAAATGCGTGCCACAGAGATGCTAGATCGCGCTGTGAAGAAATACAAGTGAGCTAAGGAAACAATGTGATCCACTACAACAATATATCGAGCCAATAAAACAATGCAAGCCATAAGACTTTAATACGAGCCATAGTGATATATTGCATGCCACAGAGAAGTAGCGAGCCATTGAAATGAATAATGATCCATAGAGAAAAATATTTGAGACACAATGAAGATAGTGTGAAATATAATGTATAATACCGAGCCTCATAAGCAAGGTTACTCGGGAGAGGGAGCAGGAGCGACATTTTCAGAAGCTCCCTATTCGTGAGCGAATCGGGGAGCAAGTTTTTATACAATATATATATTTTTTATATTTTGATGCATATAAGTCAACAAAGGCATGTAGAATGATGAGTTAGATATAAAAAACATAAACATAGATTGAACCATATAACATCAATCATCTAGAAGCTATAATCTTCATCAACTACGTCCACATGTTAGTAACATACAACATATTGTGTTGAGATTCAACAAGACGACGAGCTTAGTGAAAAGAGTCGCCTTCACTAAGTGGGCCCGCAGACTATTTTTGGCGCAAAATCTATTTTTAGACATGTCGATCATATTCTATGAGTTGCAGGATGCTATTTGTGGATGGTTGGTCAAGTTGGAAAAATAGATGGACTTCTATTTTTAGACATATTTGGCGGAATCTATTTTTAGATTGCCAGTCTAAAAATAGATATGTCGAATATTATTAGCTCTTAATAATATTTGGACTCTAAACATTATCTTATTCTCTTGGAGCACTTCAGTTAAGTGCACAGATGTGGCACAGCAACTGACATAATGAATTATGCTATTCCTGAGGGTTTACTGGAGCTAATGCATGAGGACTTCGGTTAGAACTCATGTGACAGAGTTTGGTGGAGTTATAGAAGTAGTTGGTGGAGTTGTATTTAGTTTAACTCAGTTAGACTCAGTTGAGCTAGTTGTATCTAGTCTAACTGATTGATACACTAGTGAGAGTGGTGTGAATTAATTAGTTAATTAATTCACTAAATAACAACTCATTAATCAACTGAAGAATACATCAGTTAACTACAGTGCATGGCAGTTTTAGTGGAGGCCAGTGGAGAGGTAGGTGAAAGAGCAAGTGTGACTATCAGTTGTGACTATAGTGATGCATTGATTGCATCCAACACTCAGTGGAGATGCCAATGAGGATTGCGCAGTCAATCTTGGAAGAATTCGAACTCATTCAGAGCCATTCTTCAGTAGGGATCGTGCAGTATAGGTAGGCTAGCAGGTGGCAAAAATCGGTGCATGGATTTGCAAGATTGGGTTTGATTAGTGTGTAGCAATTATATTGTACTGAGAGCTTGACATGTTCAGCTTTGTATGAGGATTGTTACATTATCTCTATGACATATATTATATACAGATAGTTGGGGTTTTCAGCTTCAGGGTAAAGCTACTCCATTCTTAATGTGGAAAGCTTTGATAGACTTGTTCCAAAGTAGAAGCGGCCAGAGAAAGTTGGCGCTTAAAGACAAGCTCAGAAAAATAAAAATGGAGAAAGGCAACAATATACCAAAATACCTCACGAAGTTTGTCCATTGCAAGGATGAGCTGGGAAGTGTGGGGGTTACTGTTGATGAAGAGGACTTGGTGAGCTTGGCTCTCCTTGGGCTTCCGAAGAGTTGGCATAGCTACGAGGACTCTCTCAATGGACGGGAGAAACTGCCAGGATGGGAGCGACTTTGGTCAGATCTTGTGCAGGAGGAGATAAGGCGGGGTACCAAGGATGGATCTTCATCGAAGAATGAAGATGAAGAAAATTGTGCTTTGGCTGCCAAAGCAAGGAAAGGGAAGGGGAAGAAAAATCCTTCTCAATCTGGTGCGAAAGGCAAGAAGCAGGACTTGTCCAAGGTGAAGTGCTTTCACTGTCACCAACACGAACATTTCGCCACTAATTGTCCATAGAAGAAGAAAAATAAGTAGGCTGCTGGATTTGCAGCTGGAGAGGCCTTAGCCTCGCAGTTTGAGCTGGATTTTTCTTTGATCGCATGCTTGGTTTCAAGTGTGATGGGATCAGTGTGGTTTCTTGACAGTGGTGCGTCTTTCCATATGACCGGAGACAAAGATTTGTTTAGTGATCTGGATGAAAAGGATCTTGGAGTGCACATCGAGATGGGTGATGATGGTAGATACAATGCGATTGGTATCGGGACCATTTCCTTTGAGAGGGAGTCTGGTAAACCTTTCATATTGAAGGATGTCATGCATGTTCCAGGATTGAAGAAGAATCTGATCTCTGTGGCGATGTTGGAAGACAAGGGTTATGATGTTGTTTTTAGCGAGGGAAAATCCTTCCTATGCAGTAAAAAAACTGGTCAAACCAAGAGGATAGGGATTCGAGTTAAGAATATTTATCAATTTCAGGTAGATGGATGTGTAGCAATGGTAGGAAAAGCAGAAGGAGTGGTGAGTCGGGATGAGGGCGAATTGTGGCACAGGAGATTGGGCCATCTTCACCATGGCGCTTTGAAAATTTTGCAGCAGATTTCTACCGGGCTTCCCAAAGGTACACTTGCGTAGTCATATCAGTGCAAGGGATGTACTTTGGAAAAATTTGTGAAGACCACTTTTCATGAGAAGGATAGTCGCGCCTCGACGATCCTTGAGAAAATTCACACAAACGTGTGTGGACCTTTCTCGGTTGCTTCAACAGCAAAACACAAGTATCATGTGATATTTGCTGATGAATTTTCTCGTAAGTGTTGGATCTTCTTCATGTAGAAGAAGAGCGAGACATACTCAAAGTTCTGTGAGTTCAAGGCGCTAGTTGAGAAAGAGTCGGGGAAGTAGGTGAAAGCTCTAAGGAGTGATAATGGTGGTGAATACATCTTTGGCGAATTCAAATACTTATGTAGCAAAGAAGGAATTCGAAGAGAACTCGTAGCACCTCATAACCCACAGCAGAATGGGTTCGCGGAGAGGAAGAACAGAACGATCGTGGGTGCTGCATGGGCGATGTTGCATGATCAGGGCCTTCCCATACACTTGTGGGCTGAGGCATGCAACACTTCGGTTTATGTGCAAAACGGGTGTCCTCATAGAGTACTTGGCATGAGTACACTTTGAAGAGGCGTTTTTACGGTAAGAAGTACGTGTTCTCTTTTGAAGATTATTGGCTCACTTTGTTTACATATATGTGACAAAGGATGCCGGAAAAGAAGTTGGAGCCGACGCGAGAGGTTGGGATATTTGTGGGGGTACACGAGAAACACCCCACAATTATCGTGTGTATTTATAGAACCGATCGGATGACTGTTGTGCGACGGGATATCAAATTTCATGAGGAGAAAGCCATGAAGTTGTCGCTTGAGAGGGAGCTACACTTGCATGCAGATGAGGAGCTACTTGTTCCTAAAGATGAGCCTCAGGATGTGGATCAGCCACAAGAGGAGGTTCATGGAGTGGAAGAAACCACTCATGCAACGCCAAACATCAGAGGGCGGAAGCGCACTACAGAAGCTAAGCAACTGAATCTTGATGCAACGTAGAATGTAGGAGCACCTACATCACAATGCAGACAAAGACAGTCACCTGACCGATTTACTGGATACATGGCTCTGATGAGCAAGTGTATCGTGACGGAGCCATCCTCTTTCGAGGAATCTGTGGGGGATCCCGCGTGGGTAGATGCCATGGTGGAAGAGTATGATTCGATTGTCAAAAACAGTGCATGGGAGATTATCCCAAGGCTGGAAGGGAAATCAGTGGTAGGTTCGAGATGGATCTACAAAGTGAAGCAAGCTGCTGACGGGAGCGTCGAGAAGTATAAGGGAAGATTTGTTGCCCGAGGCTTCTCATAGATCAAGGGGATCGACTATGAAGAAACCTTTGCACCTGTCGCAAGGTATTCTTCCATATGGACCATCCTTGCTCTCTCAGTGCAGATGGGTTGGCACATTCATCAGATGGATGTGAAGACTGCGTTCCTCAACAGAGTCATTGAGGAGGAGGTGTACATTGAGCAGCCTGAAGGATTCGAAATCTTCAGCAGCGAGTCGCATCTGTGCAGGCTCAAAAGAGCACTGTATGGGCTGAAACAAGCACCTCGTGCTTGGTACACATGGATAGACAGTTATTTCACCGGACTTGGTTTTACCAAGAGTGACGTTGATCCTAACCTATACCAGATTGTGGTGGAGGGTAAGCTTTTGATCATTGTGCTTTATGTAGATGATTTAATACTAACGGGTGATGAACTGTTGATACACTCATGCAAGGCAGATCTTGTAAAGGAGTTCGAGATGAAGGACTTGGGCCTCCTTCATTATTTCCTGGGATTGGAAATTTGGTAGCGGAAGGGTGGACTGTTTGTGTTTCAAGGCAAGTATGCCCGGGAGATACTGGAGAAGTTTCACATGCAAGGCTGCAACCCTATCGACACTCTTCTTCCTGGTGGTTGGAGGAAAGAGGATGCTATATCGATAGAGGTAGTGGATGCCATTGTTTATCGACAGTTGGTTGGTTCGCTCATGTATTTAGTCAATACACGACCGAACATATGTTATGCGGTGAACCAGCTTTCACAAGTGATGGTTAAGCCTACCAAGCTCTTTTGGAAGGCAGGCAAGCATGTCCTGAGGTATCTCAGGGGCACATTTGGATATGGATTGTGGTACAGACAGTCGGATGAGGTGAAGTTGCATGGCTTCACGGATGCAGATTGGGCAGGAAGCCCAACAGACAGAAAGAGCACATCTGGAGGGATTTTCAGTATCGGGTCTATAGCAGTTTCTTGGTACAACAGGAAACAGAGATCCGTGGCACTCAGTTTAGCGGAGGCTGAGTACATGGCAGCAAGTTTGGCTGCATGCGAGGCTATATGGATGAGGAAGATCTTGGTCGGGTTGTTCGGTTCACACTTAGATCCTACTGTGATATATTGTGATAATCAGAGTTGCATTAAACTCTCGGTTAATCTAGTATTTCATGATAGATCTAAACATATTGACATCCGGTACCATCATATCAGAGATTGTGTGCAGCGGAAGATCATGTTACTATCTTACATTCCTACGGAGGATCATGATGCAGATATTCTGACGAAGACGCTCACCAGGAGCAAATTCGAATACCATAGAGACAAGATCGGGGTGGCAGATAATCCCTATCTTGTTGAGATTCAACAAGATGATGAGCTTAGTGAAAAGAGTCGCCTTCACTAAGTGGGCCTGCAGGCTATTTTTGGCGCAAAGTCTATTTTTAGACTATGTCTATTTTTAGACATGTTGATCATATTCTATGAGTTTCAGGATGCTATTTGTGGATGGTTGGTCAAGTTGGAAAAATAGGTGGACTTCTATTTTTAGACATATTGGGCAGAATCTATTTTTAGATTGCCACTCTAAAAAATAGATATGTCGAATATTATTAGCTCTTAATAATATTTGGACTCTAAACATTATCTTATTCTCTTGGAGCACTTCAGTTAAGTGCACAGATGTGGCACAACAGCTGACAGAAGGAATTACGCTATTCTTGAGGGTTTACTGGAGCTAATGCATGAGGACTTCAGTTAGAACTCATGTGAGAGAGTTTGGTGGAGTTATAGAAGTAGTTGGTGGAGTTGTATTTAGTTTAACTCAGTTAGACTTAGTTGAGCTAGTTGTATCTAGTCTAACTGATTGATACACTAGTGAGAGTGGTGTGAAGTAATTAGTTAATTAATTCACTAAATAATAACTCATTAATCAACTGAAGAATACATCAGTTAACTACAGTGCATGGGAGTTTCAGTGGAGACCAGTGGAGAGGTAGGTGAAAGAGCAAGTGTGACTATCAGTTGTGACTATAGTGATGCATTGATTGCATCCAACACTCAGTGGAGATGCCAATGAGGATTGCGCAGTCAATCTTGGAGGAATTCGAACTCATTCAAAGCCATTCTTCAGTAGGGATTGCGCAGTAGAGGCAGGCTAGCAGGTGGCAAAGATCGGTGCATGGATTTGCAAGATCGGGCTTGATTAGTGTGTAGCAATTGTATTGTACTGAGAGCTTGACATGTTCAGCTTTGTATGAGGATTGTTACATGATCTCTATGACATATATTATATACAGATAGTTGGGGTTTTTAGCCATAGTTGTTTAGGCTTAGGGCTGAATTTTAGAAAAATGGAGAAAAAGAGAAGGGAAAAGGTTTGATCGCCAAATTGGCTTGGACTAGTGCCTTGTCCTTGGGCTATGGAGTCTATGTGCTTCGAAATTTGGCCGAAATTGTCTAGCAAACACTCTCTAGCATTTACCCACTCAAGATATATGGACTTTCATGGAAAGAGAACAAATTCTACTCCACTAGGAACATTCATCTACTTGTTATCAATGTGTAATATGCACAAATTGGCATTCTAACATTCTTTTACAATGATATTCAACAATTAGGGCATGAGCGAACAAGAGCTAGTTGCACAATTTCCACACATTAGACATTCTTTCATAAGCAAAATTTACTTACAAGATAACAGGAGATATATCCAAATCCAAAATCAAGAAGATGGCTCCAAGAGAACGAAAATTCAGCTCTAAAAATATCGAAATGCATCAAGAGATCTCCAATTGAAAACCAAGAAAGAAGTGCGAAATTCTCAAGAAGAGATATCCAAGTCCAAGTGATGATGAGAGATCAAATGATCCTCTCTTATATTTATATGATCCTCCAAGGGATTCAAATGGCCTAATAGTGCCTAACAATGCCCCTACAATAAAAATAATCTGCAAAATAACATCTTTTTGGTGACAAGCCCACCAAAAAGCTCCATAATACGAAAAATAAGCCTCTCAAGAGGGCCGAAATGATAATAAAATAGCTAGGAGGGCCGTTGGAAAACCTATTAAAGTCCCTCATGTGCCATAATGAATAAGAGGGCTCCAATAACAATGATGAAGGGGGCGGCCCTTTGATCTCCAAGCAAATGACTTGTGGTGCTCCCAAGTCGCTGTGGGGGCAGAAAAGCATCCTCATGGGAAATATGTGGAAAAGGGTTATAATGACTGGAGGGGAGCGATGTATGTGGTGTTGGGAAGCGGGACCATGCAAACAAAATTGGGATTTCCCATGTAGTGCCATTCTTAAATCTAGTAGCCCATAAAGGAGATCCCATGGGACTAGGATACAAGACGAATTGCCAAATTGGGCAAGGGGACAAGTGTACAGACCAAGCCCATTCTTTTCGTTGTATCCCCCCACTACTCCATGTCCAGATGTGTCCATAATAACTAAGCAAAAGTACCCAATTACAAAATGAAAAGCCATACCTTTGGGGTCAGAAGGCCCACCTTCAAACATATGATCATACAAAATGGGCGAGGGCACATAATGGCTGGCTCAGGTGGCAGAGATGGTGGCACATCGAGTTATCTGGGGGCTGTATGTTTGAAAGTGTAACTAGGTTTGGTCTTCATATTGACTATGTAATTATTTATTTATGTAATGAAGAAGACAAAGATAATAAAATGTATTTTTGTTAAGCTTGCTTCATGGGTTTCATGAGAAAGGAATTTTATTATAAGTCAAAGACGTCTTCTTGATGTCTTTTAGGGATATGTCATCTTGTCATAAATGTATTAATTAGAGTCATGTATATGAAGTATCATGCATGTAAAGTCAGTTATGTATGCCTCAAGAGTCAAGACCTTGTCATATAATCTTGAAGACATGGCTCAAGAATGATGATAACACTACTGCTCAGACCAACATAATACATGATGTATATACTCTTCAAGATAGTCTTCAACACACTGGAAGATATCCTCTACAAGTCGACTCATATACCTTTGTTCAAGTCGGCCTCATAACTAAAGGACAAGTCGACTAATTTACAGTTAGGATCAACTATTTAAAGGAGTATGCGGATTCAGTTTGACACAGGAATTCAGACAAGAATCTGTAATAGAAATGCGAAATTTCAGGACTGTAAAAAGTGCGAGAAAAGGATAAATTTGAGACCACTTCAGGTCACTCGTGTGCAATAAAGTGTGAGGTTAGGACTGTTGTTTTGATGCGAAGAAAGGAGACAAATCTCAAGAAGGTAACCTCAGGAAGGGACAAAATTACAGTGAGTGCGAAGTAATATAAGTCTGCTCAATGAAGTAATACAGTACAAAAGAAGGGTATCTACGTAGTGTGAATAAGGTGTCTGTCCAACACAAGGAGTCAGGACGTGTAAAGATCAGTGTGCATGTTGAAGACCAGACAACAAGGTTATGTAGAGGTGCAAGGGGTGCACAAGTCAATCTATGACAAGGTGTTGATATCTTAAAGAAGGAAGAATACTAGTAGAGACCAAGCTCTCTAGTCCTGGTGCAGAAAGGTGTAGGACAGTAGGTGCAGAAAAGAGGGATCAACTTAAGGAGTCAAGGAAGAAGTAGTGACAAGGTTTTGGAGGCATACAAGGGTAAGGGTCTATGTCATGGTCATGGTACTTGTCATCTGAAAGTCTATAAGAAGAATTTCTTGTGGGTTTTCCTCTCCAAGAGGGAGAGGTTTTGGCCTTGGCTTGAATAGCCTAAATTTGTGTCTCTTGTGTTTTGATAATTAACTTCATGAAAGACCTAATAAGCTAATGAAAGAGAAGACATAAGTAAGAAGAGTAAGCTCACAAGTAATTATCAAAGTAGAGAATTGAATTAAACATTGCTCTACCAAATTCTCAACATGGTATCAGAGCTAAGGTGCTGAAGACATGGGGTACTTGACAAGGAGACTCTCAAGGAAGCAAGAATCAAAGTCAAGGTCAAAGTTTGCGTTGGAAATTCAAATCTGTTTGCAAGAAAGATTCTCAAGCCATTTCAAGAAGACCTTCAATGTCATTCAAAAGATTCACTCATTAACGGGATAATCTTTGTCATCAAATATTTATGACATTGAAGACATTGTTGGAAGACACATCAAACACCATCCAACAATATCCAACACCTTTGAAGACATCATCATTCTGAAGACATCCTTTATCATTAAGGATCAAAGGTCACCTACTTTGAAGAATTCAATCTAAGAAGGAGTTCTTGCCATCATCATCATCAAGGAAGCTGATAGAAGGAAGAAATCAATCTACACAAGTAAGTATTTCTATGACCTCTTTTGAATATGTCAAAATGACTTACTACAAAGAGAGCAACAAATTGGTTGGGTCATCAAACTTTAATGCATGGAAGAAAAGGACAGATTTGAATCTAATTGAAAATGAAGTTATGGGCTACATTGAAGGATCTACAATTCAACCTTCAAAAGTAGACATTCAAGCTTATACCAAGTACATGAAGGGAGACATAAGAGCCCGAAGGATTCTTATAGAATCCATAAAGGACTCTCCGATTCCCTATGTATCAAATCTAGAATCCTCAAAAGAAATATATGATAAATTGGTGGAGCTATTCTCTAAAAGTACTATAGAGGAAATAATGTCTCTGAGACAAGAATTATTCAAGTGGAAAATGTCAAGAGAGAGAGGAATAATTCCATATTTTATGGAGATTTTCGCAATGCGAGATAAACTGCACAAATTGGGAGAAGTAATGTCTGATGGAGAAATACTCACTATGGTACTAAATGCTCTACCTAAAGAATGGGGAAGTTTCACTTCAAGCATCGATGGGAAAGAAGAAGCAATGCCATTCCAGGATCTATGTACGATAGAAGAAACTAGGTTAAAAGCAAAAGTTGATACAGGACCAAGGGAAGAGAATCAAGCCTGTGCGGCCATGTCCAAGAAGAAAGGAACATTCGGTAAATTTGGTCCGCAGAATAAGAGAAGAAATATGCACAAAGTACGATGCTTTGGATGTAATGAACTCGGACATTATAAAAGGGATTGTCCTAAATCTAGAAGGGACAAGAGGAAAAAGAAAGAAGCCCATGTCACTGAAGAAAGGGAAGAACCTAAAGCAAAGAAATCTAAGAAAGAAGACACGAAATATCTCTACTATGATTAAGATCATCTTCCTCTTTAAGTGATTTTTGTCTATTGTAAAATAGTATGTAGAAAGCATTGTACATCAATGGCATCATGGAAGGAGAACTTCTCATAGGAAGATGTCCGCAATACAACAATGAAAGAAGTGGCTCCTGGAAACCTCACTGATAACAACATTGATGGAAGGAAGTCATCAAGATCAAGGGCCATCATTCAATAATCAATATGAAAACAGGTGTTGACATTTTCTAATGGAGTCCTCTCTGGATTCACTGGTTAGAAAGAAAGAAAAATGTTTTCATCGAAAATTCTATCTTGCAAAATTATGGGATTAGGATATGATGACATATTGATGAAACAAGTCAAGGGAATGAGGTTCTTCATTCTCAGGAAATTGCTGCAGAATGACTCAAATGGATAACATAAGGTACATATATGCTAACACTGGATGCTGTAAAGTAATGTCATATGGTTGCAGGTGATGGACTTTAGAAGTATCTCTTCCGATACACAGGTTGTCAGTAACATATGAAATCAACATAATGTGTCCTCATATGGAATATGAGGTGATTGTATACAAACAAGGAACTGGATATTGGAAATTCTTGGGAATGAAGCTGTGTGGAGAAAGAAAGGAAGAGATCATGAAGTGCAACCATATCAAGAAGCAGTTATCATCCGGAAGCTAAGAAGGTGTGACTTGGAGATCTCTTGGGAAGATATGTAGACTTTGATAGAAGTCTAGTAAAGAAGAAGACCCTTGACAATACATATCTTTAGGAGATGTGTCAATCTGAATAAAGGATGTTGATGCCTACAAGAAGATGTCATGATGAAAGATCATCACTAAGGTAGCTTTTGATTTAAAAGTTCATATTTGTAATTAAATAATATCTGATGAGCTTATGCAGGGCTACTAAAGGGAAGCATATATCTTCCACAAGTTGATTACCATATGGCAGGATGACAGATCCTTTAAAGAAGTATGGTTCGAAGGAAAAGCAACATGGCATGAAGCTAGACTAGATGAGAAGATTGAAGGATCACTTTCTGATAGAAGACATGACCCTTGAATGAAAGTGATGGATGATTTGTGCCCTATGGAGAGATCCCAAAGATGAAGACTCCTCAACTACGAAGTAATTAATGACATTGAAGGGAGGAGTTCTTCATGAGCAGCTGGGTGTTTTCATCATTGTTGCTGCAGGTCCCTGGTTAAGAGGGAACCTGGTAATGAGTTTCTTACTTGGAAGAAACTTGAAGTATGTCCTTCCTGAATTAAAAGGAAGCGAGTCTCTAAATTCATGTGTCATGCACTAGACCAGGACTAACAACCGTAAGTCTTAGTGAAGGCCATGAGTAGAGAATGGATAGACACATCATTTTGGTCTTCACTTGGGAAGATAGAATGGAGGATTGGGTAATCATCTGGCATCCGGTACTCTTGAGGATGTATTAGGGCATCCAAGATAAGAGTAGTCGTGGAAGGATCGATATTCTTTGAGGACTGGGAATCCAAGATAAGAATAGTCCTGGTGGACATTTCCTGGGTGAACTTGGGTGGGATATGATCCAAGAGAGACAATGGTGTAAGTGTCTATTCATCATTGGATTCGCCAACATTGAAGCTCAAGATCTTGTGGAGAGATGCAGCTGTTAGTCAAGGCCTTGCACTAGGACAATGCTGGTTGATATGATGCTATACAAATGCGATTACCAATCCGATTCTTCTTATGAGATTCTTCAGATTGAAAGTGACCATGTACCATTATGAATACCTTCCTAGTTAAGAGGGAGTGTTGGAAAGTGTAACTAGGTTCGGTCTTCATATTGACTATGTAATTATGTAATTATGAGTTTCATGAGCAAGGAATTTTATTATAGGTCAAAGATGTCTTCTTGATGTTTTTTAGGGATTTGTCATCTTGTCGTAAATGTATTAATTAGAGTCATGTATATGAAGTATCACACATGTAAAGTCAATTACGTATGCTTTAAGACCTTGTCATATAATCTTGAAGACATGGCTCAATAACGATGATAACCCTACTGCTTTGACCAGCATAATACATGATGTATATACTCTTCAAGACAACCTTCAACACGCTGGAAGATATTCTCTAAAAGTCGGCTCATATACCTTTGTTCAAGTTGGCCTCATAACTAAGGACATGTCGGCTAATTTACAGTCAGGATCAACTATTTAAAGGAGTATGCAGATTCAGTTTGACATAGGAATTCAGACAAGAATTTGTAATAGAAACGCGAAATTTTAGGACTGTAAAAAGTGCGAGAAAAGGATAAATTTGAGATCACTTGTGTGCAATAAAGTGCGAGGTCAGGACTGTTGTTTTGATGCGAAGAAAGGAGACAGGCCTCAGGAAGGGAAAAATTATAGTGAGTGCGAGGTAATATAAGTCTTCTCAACGAAGTAATACAATACAAAAGAAGGGTATCTACATATTGTGAAGAAGGTGTCTGTCCAGCAAAAGGAGTTAGGACGTGGAAAGATCAGTGTGCAGGTTGAAGACTAGACAACAAGGTTATGTAGAGGTGCAAGGTGTGCACTAGTCAATCTATGACAAGGTGTGGATATCTTAAAGAAGGAAGAATACAAGTAGAGACTGAGCTCTCTAGTCCTGGTGCAGGTCGGAGCAGGACGGTGCAAAAAAGAAGGATCGACTTAAGGATTCAAGGAAGTAGTGACAAGGTTTTGGAGGCATACAAGGGTCAAGGGTCTGTGTCATGGTCACGGTACTTGTCATCTGAAAGTCTATAGAAGAATTTCTTGTGGGTTTTCCTCTCCAAGAGGGAGAGGTTTTGGCCCAAGCTTGAATAGCCTAAATTTGTGTCTCTCGTGTTTTGATAATTAACTTGATGAAAGACCTAATAAGCTAATGAAAGAGAAGACATAAGTAATGTGTGCGCACGGTGAGGAGACACCAACGCAAGGAAATCAACAAAATTTAAGCATCACTCAACCATATTGATTTTGAGGAGACGAGCTTAACACATATACCAGCTCCAATACAACACTTGCAAAACCGACCATCAGAGCTAATGACACTGCTTCAACACAGAGGGACCGACCATAAATGTCATGGAACAACACCAGGAGTCTTAACACACTATTTGATACAATGCAAAATTGTTTCTATTCCCTTTGACCTTCAAATCTTCGGCAAGCATAAGAAGGAACATCACAATACATTCAATGCAAGTGACAATGTTCAATACAATATGTTGTTAAAGGTGTAGGAAGGAGCTTTCATAATACAATGCGCATAAAATCAATGTGGCCTTCAACATATTGTATTATAGGAGAAAAGATATGTCCTCACAACGAAACCAACATACAATTATTTTATCAACATTGTATATATTATAGGAGGTGATGTGAGCGTTAGATTTGTGAAGCTTAATGGCAAGCTATTGCTGCATATCAGACCAAAAATGCTTTCCAATTGCTGATTTCATCCACTTAAAGTTTACCATTTGAAGCAAAAAAAGGTGTCAGCATTGTAGAGGCCATGCATTTTCACCACAATTGAAGATATCACATTTTTTCCTTATGTCAATGTCCTATAATATACTATCTTCCCTCCGATGTATATGCCATTAAGAATTAACAAAACCCATTGAAAACATTAGGTCGAGAACACATCTGCAAAAGTCTAGAATGGGTCAAAGTAATGGTTAAAAAGGAATTCGAGCATTTAGATTTCCTGCGATGCAGATATTACATGCAAAACAAGCAACAACAAGTCCTCTAAACCAACACAATGGAGCTGTGTAAAATAAGGAAAATGCAAAAACTAGACGTATGTACAAAACGACTATGGTGCAGGCAACATGTATGCAAACGAGGTTGCATTCCTTTCCCACGCAGTTACACTTATAGATGTGCCGCAAACAGAGGAAGTGAACCAACGTTCAACATGCATTGCATTTCAAATCATGCTCCAACGAATACCTTACCACCCACGATGATGGTTATGTTCTGCATTTTCTTTTCTTGGTAGACCAACACCCCCCGCGACCTCCATGAACTCAACGAAGACCCCAGGTCAAGCTCACGGCCATCACATATCCATACTCCAACATTCAAGCGCTGACATCAAGCTCTCTTCCCCTACAACATCAAAACAATTCCCCAACGCTCAGACGAGTACTACGCCATCGATCAAGCCATCATACGATCTTTAGAACAATGCTAGGAGCCACAGTTTCCAAAAAAATGCAGAGGACCAATGCATCAAAATTAGGGACAATATGTAGCAAAGGGTGGAGTTATATGGCAATGATGATACCATATATTGTATTACATATTGGAGAGCGACGATATGGAGAGTGGTATTACATATACCATGAAACCGTATATCATGAAACTAATGATAAGAGGGCCAAGCAACAATTATACCATGAACATTATACTGTGAGTAGTCGAATATGATATGGGCGATGAACCGATGGTGAGGAGTCGACTGGGCTCTGGAGCAGCTAGGAGTTAATGCCGCAATGGTGGAGCGGTGTAGGAGTGGTATGGAAGCTGGAGGGGCCGTTGCATAGTTTTAATACTGTGTCGGTATGCAAGTCGAGTGTGGTGAGCATGGAGGGGCCACAGAGTATGAAACTGTGATAACACGCAGTGGGAGGTGGAAGGAGGGAGCCATGACAGTCGTATGACGGGTTTGTTGGAGTTGCGCAGGGGTATGAGCTGAGGGTGCTGTGGTAGCACAGTCAAGGGATTAGAGTGAACTAGAGCAGTCGAACTCGCGAGGAGTCACGATGCCGAGGGGATTTTAATGCAGAAATAAGAGCACAATGGTATGGGAGTCAGTTATACAATTTGTAACACAACAGACATGCCACAGAAGGGCATTATGCCCGGGGAGAGGGTGTTAAGCCTGGGGGGTGGGCATTAAGACCGCGGAGAGGGTGTTATGATTGGGGAGAGGTAATCGGTTTCTAAAATAGAAATTTCTCTTACACACATAGAAATGACCCTGCAAGAATGGTAGGAAAATGACAGAGATGCAGGTAGAGCGTCCCAAGGACAAAGTCACCAACAAAGACTGCACATTTTCTTTTTTGGACTGTAGATAGTGTAGAGAATACAACTAGAATTTAGCTGATTGGAGCAGGGCCAACAATCGCCCGCTCTGATACCATGTTAGACATACGCATGCATGGTATGCACACAAGATGAAAGATAAGCATGAGATTGCAATTACTATTAACATGATGTACATTAATATTACATTGGAATGACCGTTGGATTCCATATTCTAAGGTCTCTTGGACTCCCTAAGACTATTCAACTTCCACACTAACCCTAGGAGGATTAGGCATCCAACTGTAGATCCGTAGACATTTCTATATCTAAATCCATAATCATTCTTGCTCCTTGCATAAATGCATCTTGTATTCATTTTACAATGAATTTCTTTATGGCCAAAATTTCCGTAATAGTAACAATGACCAAGAAAGATATTTTCATACCTGGGAGAGTAAGACGATCTTTTGAAATTGTTTTGCCTTGGAGGAGGTTCAATCCATTGCTAATCCTTGTAATGGGTGTTCTTGGAATCATCAACTTAACTTCTTTTAGTTTCTTCCTTGGAGATTTTGTCATTATTGCTTAAAGATGCACCTGTATGGCCAAGACTTGTTTTATTGTCTGATGATTTTTGACAATGAAAATGTTATCCAATACTAGCGAGTTGTTCAAGTTCCTTTTGAGTTTATCAACTTCAGCTCTCAATGTCACAATTCATCTTCCAACTTCTTACAATCTTGTTCTTTCTTCATCATTCGAGTCTTTATTACTTCCTCAACTCTATTTGCTTCTCCAAGTTGGACCTTTAAGGAGATAATCTCTTCATCGCATTTTTCAAGCATGCTTTTCAATTTTCTTTTTTCTTTTTCTTTGAGCTTGCTATTTTTATATTCATTATTCTTTAATTTTTCTTGAAGGCCTTCATCTTCCTATTCAGTCTCTGAATCTTTTCTGAGTTCCTAGAAAGAATCTATTCTCATATTTGGTTCTTCATCATTTGAATCATTGACCTCTTCATCATCATGATCATTATCTTGATTTTCTTGGGTTATGAAGAGAACTTATCTTGCATCTAGTTCTTTTGTATCACTTTCATCTGAAGAGCTACTATCTTCTTTAGAATAAAGATTTTTCTTTTGGAAGCTTTTCTTTTCCTTAAAAGGACATCTCTTAGCATAATGACCAATTATGCCACAATCGAAACATTTAAAAGGTAACTTACCTTTGTGTTTTTCAGTTCCTCTTTTGAGTTTCCCAATGAAATTTGCTTCTACATCTGATTCATCATCTAGAGTTCCTTCGACCTTGAGTTCTTTGTTTCTTGTCTTCTTTGTGGCTTTAAAAGTTACTTCTCTAGTTGATAGTCTGTGTTTTGTATCTATTCTCATTTCGTATGTTGTAAGAGTGCTATGTAATTCTTCCATTGTCATCATAGTCAAGTCCCTGGTTTCTTCCATGGTAGATACCTTGGCATCGTATCTCAAGAGAAGTGATCTCAAGACGTTTTGTATGATCAAGGGATCTTTAAGTTCTTCTCCTAACCCTCTGATGAAGTTGACAACTTCATCTACTCTAAGCAAATAAGTCACAATATCTTCTTTTTCATCCATTTTCAGATTTTCAAATTGAGCTCTATATTTTTGAAGTTTGACCAGCTTGACCTTATCATCAACTTCATACAGAGTTCTAAGTTTATCCCAAACTTCTTTGGCTGTGATGGAGGACATCATCTTGGACTTAATGGTTCTTGACAATCCACCTGTGATGGCAGAAAAGCTTTTGAATTGCAGCTGACCAACTTCTTCACATCAGGTTCAGTTGGAGGATTTTTAGGAACTTTGTAGCCATTTACGTAGGAGAGCCAAACATCCACTCCTATAGCCTTCAATTAGGTTTCCATGCAACTGCTCCATAGTGGATAATCATTTCCATAAAATATCTGAATTGTCCTAGAAGAGATGCCTTCCATATGATCCATGTTTGTTTACAATCCAGTGATTAGATTGATAGAGGTTAACCTGCTATGAAACCAATTGTTGGAAACACTGAGAGGGGGGGTGAATCAATATTTCACTTTTTCTTACAATTTAGTATGAAAACCATTAGCCAATAAAATCACATCAAACAATCACAAGATATATATGAGCAATATATTTATATTACAAGGGAAGCTACAACTTTCGATTTACCAGCCACAATTGGAAGGGCTACAACCCTAAGATATTTACCAGCCACTAGTGGAAGGAGCTACAACCCTTGGTTCACCAGCATCATTTGGAAGGAGGCAACAACCTCCTAAAGGAAGCTACAGCTTTCATCCCTAGCACCACCCTACCACCCTATAGAATAAAAGGTAAAACAAAATTTTCTTGGGCTCTTGTACCAAGGACAATGGCCCAATTAAAACAACATTCAAACAACTCTGCTTTTGATTTTGCCTCACAATTTCTTCATGTTTTTCTTTGTCAAAGGCTTGCTTCACAACTACTTCAAGGCTTCTGCTTTAAGGCTTCAAAGATCTGCTTCGGAAAAGGTCTGCTACAAATATCAAAGTCCGCTTCAGAACATCTAAGGTCTTCTTCAAAACAAATATTAGATTCTGCTTCCAAAGGATCTGTTTTAGAACAAATGTTATGGTTTGATCCCAAAGATTTGTTTTAGAACAAGTACCAAAGTCTGCTCCAAGATTTGATTTTATGCCTCGTTTTCAAACTTCAGATCTGTGCCAAAATTTACTTAGAGCAATGCTTCAGATATGCCCTAACCAGGGTTGAATTCACCTCAGAGAATAGGTCTAATCTGCCTTAACTACAGTTATGAAAATGGGCCACAGGAAGCTTGAATTTGGCCTAAGTGTTGGAAAAGTAACTAGGTTTGGTCTTCATATTAATTTGTATTATTATGTAAATAAAGAAAAATAATTTCATTTGTTTCAAGCATGGGTTTCATGCTCAAGTCTAGGTTAAGCATGTTCTTCATGCTTTTAGGGATTTGTTGAGTCAAAGTCCATTTGGACTCTTTGCAAGGAAAGTAAAATAATTTTCTGTTTAATAAAAAAGGGTCAAATTGACCTCCATAAGACCAAATCGGCCCTCCAGATGGTCAAATCACCTCACTCAAAGAGACGTGTCTGTTTGTATGTGAGAACAAATATTTATAGGCGTGAATCCTCCTCCAAAATAGAAGCAAGTTCGGTGATATCTCTGTGGAAAGATATGCGAGTTCTGTAGCAAGTTCGTTCATCTTCTGAAATGTGAAGCGAGTTTCTGTGGGAGAACAAACCTGTAGTTGCAGGATTGAAGGACGAGTTGCAGACCTGTAGTTGTAGGATTGAAGGACAAGTTGCAGACCTGTAGTTGCAGGATTGAAGGCCGAGTTGCAGACTTGTAGTTGTAGGATTAATGGACGAGTTGCAGACCGAAATCTTGACTTGGAGCAGATTGACCATCTTTGACTTGGTGAATGTTGACTTGATTGAAGAAAGTTTTGGAAGGGCTGACTTGGTGCTCGGAGGAGGTCTAGGTTTTTGGGTCTCGAAGGTCTCATTTTGATCTGATTCTATAAGAAGGAGATTGTTCGGGTTTTCCCCAAGTTGTGGGGTTTTGCCCTGGCGTGGAGCCTGTATCTTGTGTTTATTGTCTCTTGTGATATTCATGTTTACATTTTGATAATTGCTTGATGAAAGAGAATAAAAATAATTTAATAAGAAGCCAACAAAGTTCATGAGTAATTATCAAGTCAAGGAAAATCTACATCTTCTTTGATTTTCCAACATGGTGTCAGAGCTAAAGTTGACAAAAGGAGGCTTGAAGATCACTGATGTTGGCATAAGTTGAAGATACCTCTACAACAGTTCCTCCATCAATGGGAGGAAGAAGTGACATGCTAAGCAGATCCTGGCTAGCATTCAACTTCCAATTAATTCAACAGAAATACGAATTTTGAAGTGGAAATATATTCAAATGTAGCAATGTGACTGGAGTAGTATGTACTATGAGTATCTCTACAATTCTGTGGAGGCAAATTTCACTATAGAATAATATCAATGATACTGAACACAAATCCAAATGCTTCCTCTTGAATCAGAATTCTGTTCAAGAAGGAAATTTACAAGGTCTACTTCTGTTCTACAATAAGCCAAATTTGAAGGATCACAATACAGGCATTTCGAGTAAAGATCTAAATCCTGAAGCATGAAGGATGGTCGCGGTTTGCAAAGTTACTACAAGATCTTATTACAAAATTCTAGGATCCAGGTATAACGATAATCCGAGTTGATTGCAAGGCAAGATACATATTTTATAATGGTACAAAAGGCATATCAATGATTCAAGATATACTACAATATATTTGTGATCCAAGTACAATATGGATGATGCAAATAAGCTTCAGAAGAAACTTGACAAGAAATGATACGAAGCCCTAGGACAGTATGCTTGATAGCATAACAATGATCCATATCAATGACAGATTAAAGATAGAAGCATGTCATAAAATTCTTTGTGACAATACCAAGAAAAGTTGCAGACCCTAGAAGCCTAGCCGAGATGGAGAGAAGGTCAAGTTTGATGTCTTTTCTTATGTTCTGATCTAGGACGTGAAGGGAGCTGCTGGACAACTTTGGAAGGAGTATTTCTGGGCACATTTGTTTGACAAAGTTCTCTGATTATAGTCCTTATGGAGGCAGATAGGCCTAGTAAGGCTACAAGAAGAAAAACAATCATCCATAGTGCAACAAAACATAAGCCAAACACATCTGAACTTGGCCACAAAGACTAGGAGCAGGGCCGAGTAGGAGGACACGTCTGGGCTGTTGATTCATGGTTTTGGCAGCAACCTTCTCTGTTTTAGAGGCTGAGATTTGTAGCAGGTGTTTGGAGAAGGGCCGAGCCCTGTAACTTATCTTGGAAGGGTGCCGTGAGGCCTAAACAGGGCTGGTAACTCTCCTAGTAAGCAGCGAGTAGGAGCAGACTCAAGGTTGAGGAAGGCCACAACATTTGGAGGACTATTTATAGCAGAAAAGGTAGGATAAACAGGACTATTGCATGCCCTAACCAGACTGTGAAGCTACAACAATATGCACAAGTCCCAAGGTATGTATAATTGTGTTTGAGTTGTTGTTGCTAGCAGATAGTTGGTCCAAGGTTGGATAGTTTGTTGGGTATCTTAAAGCTGTTGAGGGGCAGCAAGTAGGTGTACATAGAAGCCCTAAGTACAGTCTCTTCATAAGACAATAAGGATTGTTGTGTATTTGACAAGTACAGTGATAGAGAGCAATCTTGTCACTGTTGTGTGGGCTGTCGAAAATGCTCTAGATCAATTATCTTTGGTGGAGTAGAAGGGCTGTAAATGGGCTATGCAAGAAGTCCTAAGTCTATCATTTTTTAGGATCAAAGTAGACAATGTGAGGGCTGGTTGATGTGATACCCTAGTTCAATAAATAAGGAGCAACCTTATCATTGATATGAGAGCAGAAGCAGATTGGAAGACCGTGATTAGTGTTGTAGCTAAAGTAATGCAAGAAGGCAGCTTATGAACATGTCTCTTTTTGAACTATTAGTGGCTAAGGAGTAGATTTATCACAGTTAGGTGGGCTGTTTGTTAAAACCCCAGATCAGTCAATTTGAGAGCAGGAGTGCAAACCCTATTTCTGTGATTTGGAACAACCTACAAAGATTAGAAGGCAGCTAGTTGAAGACCCTGTTAGTTGGTTATCTTGGAGGAGCAAGATAGCAACGAGAAAACAAAATTATTTAAGACTATGGAGCTGTGTTAACTGATAGAGACTGATTGGAAAGGCCAGTCACGTTGTGGATTGGCTAACATTTTGGTAATCAGTCTATTGAAGAGATTGTGTGATGGACTATCTTCAAGGCAGAAAGCAGTGCAGGAAGTAGTAGTGATCACATTTAGATGATGTAGGTGAAGACCTCAAGTACAGGATAATGATATGTTAGGAGGCAGAGTTGGAGCCCTTGAAGTTGCAAGGTAAACAGTCTTGAGTGGTAAGAGGACTGGTAGAGGAAATGTTAATTTTGGGCAGCTAGGTCCAAACTCCATGTTGTGATGCTCAGATGACGATGCCAATATTTTTATTGGATTCCTCTTTCGGAGAGGTGCAAGATCGATCTAAAGATCATCTTGATCTGATGAGCAGAACATTTTTTTTGAATTAAATCCACTTATCTGCAAGGTCGGCCATAATTGTAATGTAGGCTTGGAGCCCCATCAGATGTGTCACACACCCTCACAGATGGATATATATTGGTCAACGTTGGAGGTCATTTTCATCATCTCTCATCACACATTTTCTCTCTGCATCTGATTGGTTCTATCTCACTCTTGGAGGCTTCTCTTCACTCACACGTGGGAAAACAACAGCTAGGGTTTCGGATCTGTTCTAGGGTTTTTAGTGCAGATTTGACCAGCGTTGACTTTGGTCAACACTTGGTCAACTTAACTCGAAACTCTCCCAAAACTTCGATCTTTGCAGTCCGCATTTTTTGGCACAAAAATCAAGGTTGGACATTGAATTTGACTTGCCTGCGTTGACTTTCTGTTGCTGCTGTTTTGCGTTGACCATTGACAGGACAATGTTGACTTTTGTTGATTTTGGGTTGACTGTTGTAGAGCTATCTTGAGGGTTGTGTGACACATTCTGGTTGGCTGATCGTGAGGAGACTTTGTTGGTTGAAGCATCCTGTTGACCGCTGTAAAGCACCACAACACACATATTTTGCTTATCAAGTTAAGTGTATTTTTGGCTTGTCTTCCGTCGACCTATTGGTATGTTCTATCAACATTTTACTTTCTTGTTTATGTGATTGCTATTTTATATCAGGTATAAAAGTAAAGTTGCATCAAGCATATAGAACATCTACGAAAATTTACATGGTATCAGAGCTAAGGTGAAGACAAAGCCCAAGTTTGTATTGAAAGCAATCACCGAAGAAGTATCATTTTTCAAGGACCCATGGGTACCTCAAATTATAATGGCTTCAAAGTTGATGATAGGTTGACTGGCAACTCTGATTTTCATGCTTGGAAGATGTCTTTGGATCCGATCTTGGAAGACCTATATGTCATGGACTATGTGCAGGGTAAAATCCAAGAGCCTCCATCATCTGCACCTGCTGCCACCAAGACGAAGTATAAGAAAGGGAAAATCAAAGCAAAGCTGATCATCCGGGATTCCATCCATAAGAGTCTAGTTGCCTACATCTCTGAGCTGGGCACATCCAAGGAGATGTATGACAAGTTGGTCAATATGTTCAGGGCTAACAATGCAAATCAAGTTTTTTTCTTTAAGAACCAATTGAAGAATCTCAAGAAAGGCAGGGATGAATCCGTTCAATCCTATTTTTTGAAGTTGACCGAAATTAGGAATAACCTTCTCGCCATTGGGGAAACAATCGTTGATCGAGAAATGGTTCTCACCGCACTTGGAGGTCTCCCCTTTGAATGGAATGTATTCATCACTACCATTCTCAATAATCATATGATTCCTGATTTTGATGAAGTATTGTCGAGATGCACTCAAGAGGAGACAAGAATGATGGAATATGAAAATGAAGGTAATGCTGCCTTCACCGCTCATGCTAAGAAGAAGAGCGTGGTGGACTGAGGAACCAAGGAAGAGCAGGGGCTTGAGGAAAGAAGGGAAGATGTTACACATGTAACAAGACTGGCCACTAGGCTAGAGAATGCCCTAATAGAAGGGATTCTCCCGGGGATGATGATAACAACAACAACAAGAGGAATGGCAATCAAAGGAACAACAGGTTCAAAGGAAAGAGGAAGGTTCCATCTAGTCGTAAGGGAAATGGGAAACCTTTCAAAAGGTAAAGAAATTCTAGGTATGAGGAATCTAATGTTGTTGATGATAAGAAAAATGAATTCATTCTTGTATCTGCTCTCTCTGCTGCATCTCCACCCGACAGCATGGATGTCTGGTTAATTGATAGTGGTGCTTTAAGGCACCTCACTGGGTTTAAAGAAGTGCTTTCTGATTTGATTATGAAGGATACTAATTTGAAAATTATCCTTGGAGATAATGCCACCTATCCCGTGAAAGGGACAGGGGCTGTGACCCTCCATCTATCTCAAGGTGAAGTCCTTCACTTGCAAGATGTACTCTATGTACCTGATTTGAAGAAGAACCTTGTGTCTATTTCAGCAATGGAAGACAAAGGTTTCAATGTGGCATTTGTCGATGGAAGGGTAAGCATCTGGAAGAAGAATTTCAAGGAAGCTCTTACGATTGGGTTTAGAGTTGATACACTCTACCCAGGTTGGAGGTAGTCCACTGGGAGCTATGACATGTGATACTATTCGTCAAACCGAACTATGGCACCGAAGGTTTGGACACCTTCATGACAAAGCCCTTCCCCAAGCAAGGAAGGTGGTGACTGGGATGCTCGAATTCAAAAATGATCATGAAGGTGTATGTCAGGGTTGTGCCGAAGGAAAGCATACAAGGGGACCTTTCCCCTCAAGTGTCTCAAAGACATCTTATGTCTTGCAATTGATACATTTTGATCTGTTTGGTATGCTGCCCGTGACATCTTTGGGAGGATGTTCTTAATACATGACGTTTATAGACGACTTCTCTCGTAAGACCCGGATATACTTCTTGAAGAAGAAGGATGAAGCATTCATGTGGTTTCGTACTTTTAAAGCCGTGGTGGAAAATTAAATAGGGAAGAAGATCAAGATTTTGAGGACCGATAATGGCACTGAATATGAGACGAACGAGTTCAATAACTTTTGTAGAGAAGTTGGCATTAAGAGGGAGACCACAACCGTATATACTCCTGAGCAAAATGGCGTTGTTGAAAGAAAGAACAGGACCATTGTGGAAGTTGCTCGTGCCATGCTATGTGACCAAGGTCTTCCGAAGTTTCTATGGGGAGAAGCTGCGAACACTGTTGTGTACATTCAAAATCGATGCCCGCATTTCGCTCTGGACTCCAAAACTCCCGAAGAAGTTTTCTTTGGTAAGAAACCTGATGTTTCTCCTTTTTGAGTTTTTGGTTGTCCCGTTTATTTTAATGTGCCGAAGGAGAAGAGAGGCAAGTAGGATGCTTCTGGGAAGAAGGGAATGTTTTTGGGCTACAATGAAACTTTGAAGGCTTATAGAGTCTATGTGCCTGGTCAAAGAGAAGTGGAAATTTGCCACGATGTTACCTTTGACGAAGATGCTTCCCTTAGGAAAGTGATAAATCTTCCGAGCTCTGAGGAAGATCATGATATAAGATCTCAGAATCAGGAAGAATCGAAGGATGAGATGATGCCTGATGTTGAAGGACCTATGGAGCCCATTGATCCACCTCCTTCCATGAAGAGAAGACCCGCATGGCTCCAGGATACTCTCGAAGATGTCGAGAGACATATGGCCCCAAGGGGGACATTCCGTGAAAGCAAGAAGCCGAATAGATACCAAGGGTATCTAGCAGCCATGAGTACAATCGTACAATCTGAGCCAGGATCATTTGAAGAAGTCGTAAAGCATCAAGTCTGGAAGGATGCTATGCACGAAGAGTACGAGTCCATTATGAAGAACAATGTCTGGGATGTGGTTCTGAGATCGGAGGACAAAGCTGTTGTCACCTCGAAATGGCTCTATAAGATTAAACATGGATCTGATGGTAGTGCTGAAAAGTTCAAGGTAAGATTTGTTGCTCGAGGCTTCTCTCAAAAGGAAGGCATAGACTATGATGATATATTTGCACCTGTGGCCCGATATACCACCATTCGATCTATTATTTCCCTTGCTGCGACGCAAGGATGGAGTCTTCATCAGATGGATGTGAAGACTGCTTTTCTGCATGGTTTGATAAAGGAAGAGGTGTATGTGGAGCAACCTCTGGGGTTCGAAGTCCAGGATAGAGACACTCATGTATGCAGGTTGAAGAAAGCCCTCTATGGGTTGAAGCAAGCCCCCAGGGCTTGGTACGAGAGGATAGATAACTACTTGATGAATCTGGGCTTCACTCGTAGTAATGCTGATCCAAACCTTTACTTCAAGGTTGATAGAGAAAGGCCTCTCATTCTGGTTCTCTATGTGGACGATCTCTTCTTGACAGGTGCTGACCCTCTCATTCATCAGTGTAAGAGGGAGCTCGCATCTGAGTTCGAGATGAAGGACCTAGGACTGATGCATTACTTCCTAAGCCTGGAGGTCTGGCAAAGACTTGGCGAGATTCTCCTCTCTCAAGGAAAATACATTGTGAAGCTGCTAGAAAGGTTTGTAATGGTGGACTGTAAGTCCGTGTCGACACCGATGGAGCTCAACTTTAAGAAGTTGAGTGGAAACGCTACTGGGCTCGTGCTAGCAAATCCTACCGAGTATGATTAACTTGTAGGGGCCCTGATGTTCTTAGTGAACACTCGTCCGGACGTATGTTTGCAGTGAACACTTTGAGTCAACACATGGTTGATCCTCATCACATTCACTGGGTTGGTGCCAAGAATCTGTTGAGATATCTTCGGGGCATGATAAATCATGGGCTGCGATACACTCCCGGAAGTTTGAGACTCCATGGATATACTGATGCTGATTGGGCTGACAGTGTGGTGGATCGCAAGAGCACATCTGGATGCTGCTTCACACTTGGGTCTGCTTCAATATCTTGGATGAGCAGGAAGCAGAAGTCAGTAGCATTGAGCACTGCTGAGACCGAATACATTGCAGCGAGTATGGCCTGTTGTGAAGCTGTTTGGTTGCGAAAGCTCTTCAGTGAGATGTTCGGGCATGTGCTAGATACTACCGTTATCCTTTGTGATAACCAAAGTGGGATTTGTTTGTTAGAGAATCCCGTGTTCCACGATCGATCCAAGCATATTGATATCAAGTACCACTTTATCCAGAATATGGTACAGCGAGGCGCCATAAGGCTCGATCATAAAGGAACTGATGAGTAGGTTGCGGATATTCTCACGAAGCCCTTGGGGAAGGTCAAGTTCCTAACCTTCCATGAGAATCTTGGAATCGTGGAATGACCCTATGCTGAGGGTCCTGTTGGATGATGAGCTTTGGGAGCTCCAGGGGGCTTTGGGGATAACTTCTTGGAGCTATAAGCAACCACAGGGCTAGGCTTGCCGAACCTTGTTGGTGCGCTTCTGCCCCACCGTTATGATATTGAGTTGGTTCACCTCTCTTTGGTCTGTGCCCTGTATGCATCCTACCCATGGAGTCTTGGACTCATGGGAAGTACTTCTCATCTTGGCCAATGAGGTGGGAAAAGGTAGATACCAGTAGCAAGACCGATGGACGCATCGGAGATTGCCGTACTCTCTATGTCTAGGATGGCATGTGTCCAACCACTTGATCTGGGATCAAGTCTAGTGAGGTTTCAGACCTCCAATTGACTTCGGGTTAGTTAAACCAACTTTGGGTTGGTATGTGACTCCTTTGAGTCCTATAGGACCTCCGAGCTGATTTTTTCAGCCGGGAGTGATGTTTTTGTGACTCACCTTTTGTTATGAAATAAAGAAGCCAATAAAGCAAGTTACGGCGGGATGACGCACGATGTTTGGATGGCATAGGTGGATGGAGTTCTCCCTAGTTTAGAGAGAGTGTTAAACCAAGCTCGTCTCTCAAATACTCAAGCTTCTTGTTTGGTAACGCTTCAGTAGAATATCTGCTACCCGTTCATTTGTAGGTAAATAATGTAGCTCCATGACCCCATCTCGTACCGGGATTCCGATGTAGTGGTACTTATTATTTATATGCTTCGTCCTAGCATGAAACACTGGTTCTTCTCTCAATCTTATGCGACTTTCATTGTCACAACATATAAGTGTAGGGCGAAGCGGTCCTAAAAATAAATCTGATAATAACTTCTCGAGCCAAATAGCTTCCCGACAGACTTCACTTGCAACAACATACTAAACTTCAACACTACTCAAAGCAATTGTATCCTGCTTTCTGCTAATCCATGAGACCATGGAAGATTTTAAACTGAAGCATCCACCTCTCGTGCTTCTTCCATCTGTCTCATTGCCACCCCAATAAGAATCTATATATCCCATGAGTTGGATCTCATTATTATTATACCGAAGGCAGTGATGTATGGTTACATGCAAATATCTTAGGATATGTTTGGCTACAATCCAATGATCATGCTTTGGATCCATATGAAATCGATTGGGGATATTTACTACAAAACAAATGTTAGGTCTAGTATTTACCGGATACATCAAGGACCGAATCAACTGTCTGTAGCAAGTAGTATCCACCAGACTAGAATCTGAACTCCTCAATTTCTTCAGATTGGTAATCATAGGAGTCGTCATAGGCTTGCTATCCATCACGCCATTTTTTTGTAGAATCTTGAACAAATATTTTCCTTGAGCAAGATATATTTAACGTGACTTTTCCTAAATTCTTGTCCCAAAGTAGTAATGCATAGTCCCCAAATCCTTCATATCAAACTCGATTGCGAACTGTTCTTGGATTCCTGAAATTGATGCTCTACACTTGTAAAAAGTAGATCATCCACATATAATAGTACGATGACTGGTTCGTCCTGGATCACCATGATATTGAGGTCAGGATTTGTAGAACTCTTGGCAAATCCATGTCTCAATAGGTATGCATCCATTCTTGCATACCAAGCTCTAGGTGCTTGCTTTAAGCCACATAGAGATTTCTTCAGTCTGCAAACATGAGTCTCCCTTTGATTTAATTCAAATCCTTGAGGCTGCTCAATGTAAACATCTTCATCGATAGTCCTCTTACTACCCAAACTAGCAGGGGTCCTAGGAGGGGATCCTATGGAGCAACTACTAGGTCAAGGGGAAAGAATGGAATGATAGCCCACTGTCACCTCAACTAAAGCTCCTCGCTCTTTACGAACTTTAACCGATGGGAGGAGACTCGGTATAAGTGGAATCACAAATATGAATGGACCAATGATGGGATAAGGGGTGATTCCTAAAGCCTATTCCCAAGAGAAACTCAATTGAATAACTTGCTTGAGAAGCAAGGTGACAGGCTCTCTAGGAAGGGCTAAGAGGATGCTTTGAGGCTAGGTTTGGAGGATCTGCCTTTACAAGGGTATTCCTAGACTTAAGGATCCTTATGGAGAAATGGATTGTATGCAACCCTCCAAGATTTTGATTTGTAGGTTCGTGGGACCACAGAGAACCCAAGTGGACCCAAACTAGGTCAAAGGTGTGGAGTTGATCAATCAAGGAGGTGCTTGACCTAATTAGGGAAGTAAATAAGATCAAACGAATAATTTTATTTTTTTGAATGCAATGATCCAAGTGAGGACAACCCAAGCCAACCTAGGGGAAGAATTGGTCTTAGGGATAAGGCTTGCTCTATCTCAAGGTTCCACTATTTGATTTGCCGCAAATTTGGAGGACCTCTAGAGAAAAGCTTAGCGCAATAGTGGACCAAAAATCAAGGGGTTTGGATGGCTACAATGAAATTCGTTTGATGCCTTAGGTGACCTACTATGGTTAGGCCTAGAAGGAGAAGAAAAAAGCGAGAAAAAAATTCCTTTAAGTGACTGCCAATGGTTAGATTAGTGCCTTGCCTTTGGGAGAGATGGAGTCAAGGTGATTTTGTGATTTGGAGAGACTTAACCCAATCAAGGAGACTTCTAGGCAACTTCGCATGGCAAATATGGTATGAGAGCAACTGCTAGAAGATTTTATACTTAGATGTACAAGAATTGATGGCTTATCAAGGTGTTTTCAACGAAATTAAACCTCCAGGAACATTCATTCATCATACATGACACATAATATATGCAACACTTCAAAAGTCTCAAACTTCCACAATTTCGCATAAATTAGGGCAAATTTCAAATATAAAGAGCGAAAATCCCATAAATTATTCACGTGACAAGACAAAGTAAAGAATAGACATGAAAATAACACTTACATGAACAATGTGTATATCCAATCATGAAATCAAGACAAATTTGAAGCTCCAAGACCAAGAGAATAATATCTGAACATCAAATCTCATCCATGAAACCAAACTTGTCCTCCAAAAGGGAATGCAAAATTCTCCAACGAGCTACTAATCCAAAAAGGTGATGATGAGAGGAACTAATGAGCCTCTCATCAATTTATATCCTCTCTAAAGAGTTCAATTTGCCTAATTAGGCCTAATTAAGTCCCAAATAATAAAAATATTGTGCAATAATAACATCCCTTGGTGACAAGCCCACCAAGATAGCTCAATAACATAAAAAGAAGCCTCTCAAGAGGGCTGAATAATCAACATAATGAATCGTTGGGCCACTGAGAAGGCCTAGTGGAGTCCACAGTGTGCCATGGTGAGAGAATGGACTCCAAACATAGTGGACAAGGGGTTGGCCCCTTGATATTCAAGCAAGTCATATGTGGTGTCCCTAGGTGGGTGTGGGGGTACTATGACATCCTCATGGATCTCCAAGTGGATCGATAATGCCTGTAAACCATTTGTAAGGGATAGGAAGATGACACAAGCCCTCCCTTTGTCTCCTACAATGAGACACATCGTCATTTGGACCCTGGAATCTCTGCCAAGTGTGTGGTACAAGTATGAAGCCGACTAGGCATGGTGATCCAAGTGCATCATCCTCATTGCAAAGGTGGAATACGAGCAATCACTGAATGGTTTTGGGGATCCACGAAGTACTCTCTATTATAGTGGAGGCCCATGGCTCTCAACGCTCACCCTACAAGTGCCAATGTGGTCCAATGGAGGGCTTGGATCCCGTATAGGGAGACCAAACCCCAAATGGAGACCCACCTGCAATCATGCATAAGATCCAATGATTCCCCTTGCCCTCTAATACAACAAATCATTAGAATAATGAAGTAAAAGAGCTTACAAATCCTGGAATGAATTGGACACTTCATGGTGGTATGTGCTTCCATAGTGGGCTTTGGCATGTACAGGTGTCTCCAAGCTCAATAAGGGGGTTAATCAAGGACCCTATTAGGTGCTTTCAACCTCTAAAGGGGGGTGTCATGTCCATGGTACATCCATCAAGTTCTAGGTGGCATGTGATATAGTGATGGAACAAAGTAGGGATCAGGGGAATGCTCAAGGCCACATGTCATGGTACAAGGGTAGCTATGATGAGGGAAGCCCACACTTGGGTATATGAGTGTAGGAGGGAGCAAGTCATGGTACATGAGTTACCCCGACCTTTGTTTTTCCACGCTTCTTCATATTGTGAAAATTCTGCTGCAGTATCTTGGTTTATTTCTCCTACTTGATTTAGATTGATACAAGTTATTTTCAGAAGTTAGATTCAGAAAATATTGAAATAAACACAACTACAACCTACACATGCAGATCATTTACTGAATAATACGCTCATAAAACAAAGTGACACATGGATTTTTGGACATAAGTCCCCGGAAAAACCCAAAGCGGGAAAAACGGTGCAACAGATATGAGGGTTTATTATTAAGTAGTTTTGAGGACAGTAAATCTGGGTGCAGATCTGGAAAACCCGACAGAGAATAAAAGAAATCAAATCTGCAGCTAACCTAAAGTTCTAGTGCCAAAGGCCCAAATATTTGACTGATCCACACTCTCAAACGAGATTTACAAGACTTAGCCCAGATCTGGCCCTAGAAACCCTTAGCGCTGCCCTAGAAGCCCCAACGTAAGCCCTGCTAGCCTCAGAATGCCACTGCGCTGCCTAGAGAGGGACTGCGTAACCCCTGGAATGGTGACACAGGCCTTACGCTGGCCCTGGAGACCCTCTGCGTAACTTCTGCAGCCCTTTGGAGCCTTTGTGCTGTCCTGCGTAGCACCCATGTAGTGGCTATGCAACACCTGCGTAGCTGCTGCTTTGCTTCTCTGCGCTGTCCTTGTTGCTGCTCCTTTGCCTCTTACTGACTCTTGGCTCTTGGGATCAGATCATCCCCTTAGCCAATACTACCCCTCGCTGTAAGAAATTCCTTCAGAAATTCTTAGCAAACTCACCCTAGAATTCCAGATCTATTCCTCAGCTCTGCAATTGTGTGACTTCTCCAACTGACCCTCAAGCCTTTCTCTTATACTTTTCGTTGAACCCTTCAACTACCGAGATTAAATCATTCATCAACGACTAAGATTACAAGACTGCTTGATCCATGTGACTTAAGACAATTTCAGCACATGTGTTAATTAATTATTTTATTCTCCTAAGTTTAGACTTAGGAAATCCATTAAAATAATTAATTATTTGAATAACTTGAACACCAATTGAAATTTCTCAAAACACTTTTTGGGTTTTGGAGATCAAGTGTGTTCTAGCCCCTCCACAAAATTTCAGGGCTAGAGCACACCTGATGCTACACCAACTATACAAAATCCCAACACTCCCTCTTATCACAGAGTGTGCTCTAGGAAAGTGTACTCTAGCAATGCAACCACACCATGCACTACAAGATCTTGAAGCTGGATTCTGTGCTGTTGATGCTTGGCCTGCTGCCCTCCATCCACTGCACTGTTGCTCTCTGTACTGCTGTCCATGCCACTACCACTGACACTGCCACATCTGTACTGTAGCTCCCTCTCAAATTGCTGCATCATGTTGCCCATAGCACTGCCACTGCTAATTGCTGCACTGCAACTCAGTTGCTGAGAAGGAAGCAACTGAAGGACTCTGCCCAATTGTTTGACAAATAAGTCAAGTTGCCTTCCACCACTGGAGCTCCCTAGATGCTGATTTACGCTGTCCTCTTGGAGAGACTGTCATGCTGCAACACTGCAATGCGTGAGAACAACTTCTCTGCGCAGTTGAAGTCCCATCAGCCCCTCTGCGCTGTTGCCTCCACGCTGTTGCTGCCTCTGCATTACGCTGATCCCTCTTCAACTCTTCAACTCCCTCTTCCGCTTCAATGTGGCCTTTTGTAATCATCTCCCAACTCATCCCGCTACTGTCTTAAGTCTCCCGTAGCTCGTATGTGATCCAAGAGTAGGGCTAACTCAAGGATCCCACCACACTGTCTGTAGATGCTCTACAGATCCATGTCACCCCACCTCTTCTCTCAAGGTACATGAGCACTCATGGCCGCATCATCATCAGAGCCATCATCCTTTGCTGTTGCAGCCTTGGAATCAGAAGATCCTTTGTCCTTCTTCTTAGGACAACTGCTGGCGAAATGACCAAGATCACCACAGTTAAAGCATCGGACCTTGGAAAGGTCCTTCTTCTTCTTCCCTTACTGTTTCTTTTCCCTTGATGCAAGGGCTGCATCCTCCTCCTCCTCCTTCACTTTGGTCTTTCCGCTTCCTCCCCTGATATTTTGTCGCTTGGTGATCCTCCTGATCTCCTCTTGACGAAGGATAGCCCACATGTCAGCTCAAGACGGTAACGTTGCCCTTCCCAAAATGCTCTGGACAAATTTTTCCCAATCTTTCGAGACTACATTCAGAGCAGTCCTCTCTAAGAGCCCCTCATCTAGAGTAGCACCAATGCCAATCAACTGATCTCAAATGGCTTGAAGCCTGAAGAGGAATGGATCTATCTCTTCACCCTTCATCATTTGGAACAACCGCATCTGGTTCTCAAGAATCATTCTTCTTTGCACGGAGCCTCCTTGGTACATCGTGTCCAAGGCTACCCACATGTCATTTGCTGAAGTCTTTCCAGCAATATGAGGAATCACGTGGTCCTCGACTTCGTCTATGATCAAACGCTTCGTCCGTGCTTGATTTTCTTCATACTTCTTGAGAGGATCTGCATCGGTTGGTACAACAAGAACCTTCTCTGCATGATCCTTGAGACCATACTCATCCAGAACTGAAAGGATTCTGGCCTTCCAGATAACATAGTTGGACATGCCGTCCAATCTATCTTGATCCCTCAGTCCATATTGAGCCATCTTGCTCAGATTTGACAGAACAATACTTCTCCCTCTAGATCTGGGTTTCTTGGTGATTAGAAACCCTCTAGTAACTGCTTCTACTGAATACAGATTTCCCTCCTGGAAGTCTTTCACCCAAGCACAATCGGACAACACTCTACGATCCTCCTGATCGAATCTCAGATTTGTTTGGCTCAGATCTGCTGAGTAACTATCTTCCTCCTGCCTTTGTTGCCTTAGCTAGGCACAATTTTGCACATGCAGAATCTCCACCCCACCAGCACACATGAAGATCTGAAGCACTGCTTTCGGATCTTGGCAAAATTCTTTTGCAACTAGAGAAATGACTGGACTGCGTCCCACTGACTGGTCCAACGCAGTCTCAACGCTGCTCAGAAGTGGACTGCGTAACCCCAGAGTAAGTGACGCAGTCCTTACGCTGCCCTGGGAAGATCTGCATAAGCTTGAAGGCCTTTTGCAACTTCAACGTTGCCCTCTTCTGGATCTGCGTTCCCCTGCTGTCAGGATGCCCTTTCCGGATCTGTTGCTTCTTCTGCCAACCTGTAGAAAAATATTTCTTTAGCTGATTGTTGAAGATTCAGCTTGATTTGCTATCACTCTGATACCATGTGAAAATTCTACTGTAGTATCTTGGTTTATTTCTCCTATTTGATTTAGATTGATACAAGTTATTTTCAGAAGTTAGATTCAGAAAATACCGAAATAAACACAACTACAACCTACACATGCAGATCATTTACTGAATAATATGCTCATACAACAAAGTAACACATGGATTTTTGGACGTAAGTCCCCGGAAAAGCCCAAAGCGGGAAAACCGGTGCAGTAGATATGAGGGTTTATTATTAAGTAGTTTTGATTTCAGTAAATCTGGGTTCCAAATCTGGAAAACCCGACAGAGAATAAAAGAAATCAACTCTGCAGCTAACCTGAAGTTCTAGTGCCAAATATCTGACTGATCCACACCCACCCTCAAACGGGATTTACAAGACTCAACTCGTATTTGGCCCTAGAAACCCTCAACGCTGCCCTTGAAGCCCCAACGTCAACCCTGCTAGACTCAGAATGCCACTGCGTTGCACAAAGAGGGACTGCGTAACCCTTGGAAGGGTGACACAGGCCTTACGCTGGCGCTGGAGACCCTCTGCATAACTTCTGCAGCCATCTAGAGCCTCTGCGCTGTCCTGCGTAGCACCTGCGCAACACCTGCATAACTGCTGCTCTGCTTCTCTGCGCTGTCCTTGTTGCTGCTCCTCTGCCTCTTACTGACTCTTGGCTCTTGGGATTAGATCATCCCCTTGGCCAATACTACCCCTCGCTGCAGGAAATTCCTCTGGAAATTCTTAGCAAACTTGCCCTACAATTCCAGATCTGTTGAAATTTGGTTATCGGAGGACAGGTGGTTCCATAAGGTTTGATCTTTGGCCTAGGGAAAAGTGTCCAAAAGAATTTAACTTTTTCTCTTAAAATGAATTTATAAGTTATAAAGTCAAATCTAATTATAAGTGACTTTAAGTGATAAAGTTACTAAGTCTAATTTTAAAGTGACTTTAATAAAGTCAATGTGAAATTAGAAAGTGAAAAGTGACTATGGACATAAATGCCTAAGAGGGTCTTTATTAAAGTGGGGTGAATTAAAAAATAGAAAGTGAGATTTAAATGCACATTTAATCTCAGCCCTAGATCTAAAGCTATCTCAGCCATTGGATTTAGGGATTCTCAAAAAGTCACTTAGGGTTAGGTTAAAGGAGGAAAAGAGGGAAAAGATCATTTAGTCTTTCATGAGCAGATTGAGAGAAGGAGGAGAAGAGAGCTGGAGACATTTATAGTTTTGAGAAAGTGAAGGAGAGGAGCAGTTCAGCAAATTTGTACAACGGGGAGAGGCTGTACGCATTTCAAGGCAACAATCTATACTATAATAAATTAGCACGGTTTTTGAGGCAGATTTCCGTACAACAGTAGTGGGCATGTTTTTCAAGGTCCGTACAGCAGCAAGGAGGCACATATTTCAAGGAGGTGACGCAACAGTGGGAAACACGCATTCTGAGGCTGAGTTGGCACGATTTTTGAGGCTAAAAGAAGCTGTTGTGATTTCCGTACTGTTCGTACAGTAGTACGGAATTTCTGGCACAATTTTCGAGGAGGATGTACGATTATCTCCTACTATAAAATTTTTGTTTTTACTATTTTGTTGATTTGGCACATTTTTCGAGGTGGAGGCAAGCACGGAAAAGAGACAAGTCTGTATTAAGTTTGCTGGAATTTTTTCTGTATATTTCACTTCTTTGTAAAAGCATTTCCCAGAAATAAGGAAGAGCTTTCGAACTGGTTTTCCCCAAGAGTTGTAAGGGGTTTTTCCAGGGTCATATTGACCAAAAATCAACGTATCAAATTTTTGTGTGTGGCTGATTTATTTTTTTGAGTTTTTATTTCTGCATTTTCAGCACTGTGAAATTTCTAGAATTTGTGTTTTCAGAAAATATTTATTTTTCCAGCTTGTTGAATGTATGGTTATGGCAATGAGCATTTAACTTTATGGGAGAAATAAGGAGAAACTGAAAACCGGGGTTAGTCATAAAATTTCTACATGGTATCAGAGCTAGTTTGCTGAAAAGTGCAGTTTGGGACAACAAAGAGAAAAATTACAACAAGTTGATTTTACACACAGAAATCAGAACCTTTATTACAACATTGCTATTTTCAGTTTATTAAGACATCAAGCATGTCTTTGGGTTCGAGGGTGGATGATAGGTTGGATGGGCATAGCAACTACAGTGTATGGAAGGAAAGAATGCAGAGCATCTTTGAGGAAGCAGAAGTCTGGGGTATAATGGTGCATACCCAACAACGCCTTGTTAATGTGCCTGCTGACCCTGTTCAGCTGACAGACTTTAATAAGAAGAATAACAAGGGCAAGAGACTGATTTTGGATGGTATTAAAGATCATGTCATTCCTCATGTGAGAGGAAAGAGATTTGCTCATGAGATGTGGACAACCTTGACCAATCTATACCAGAGTACCAATGAGAACAGAAAAATGGTCCTAAGGGAGAAGCTGAAGGCCATTAAGATGGCTAAGACTCATAGTGCTACTGCATATCTCACAAAGATCACTAATGGGAGAGATGAGTTGGTAGCAGTTGGAGAGACCGTTCCACCCACTGAGTTGGCGCAGATTGCAGTGAATGGCCTTCCCAGTTCATGGTTGAACTTTGCTGATGGGATTTGTGCACGTGAGACCCTTCCCACTTGGGAGAGGTTCTGGGATGATTGCATACAAAATGAAATCAGAAAGAGCCAGCTTGGGGCAACCAAACCAGTTGAGTAGGATGAGGATGTAGCACTGTTAGCAGGAGGCAAGACAGGCAAGGGAAAGAAGCCAGCTTGCGCAAGTGGTGGTGCGGGAAAAGGCAAAGGTAAAGGTAAACAGGGGAACACGTAGAAGTACTATTCCAAGGTGAAGTGTTGGAATTGTCGGAGGATGGGACACTATGCAGTTGTGTGTCTGGAGAAGAAGAAGGAGAAGGACAAGACCATGGCAGCATCAGCAGAGATAGAGGACTTTTCGGAGAGCTTTGACCAGGAGTTTGGGTTCATTGCTTGTGAGTCCACTAGTGCAGGATCACCTGCCACAGAGGTTGAGAGGGAGTGTGCATTTCCCTCCACAAGCGGAGCATCTTCAGGTATTTGGTATTTTGACAGTGGGGCTTCACGTCATATGACAGGAGTCCGTGAGTACTTCTTGGAGCTTTCAGAGAGTGGCACTGATATAGAGGTAGTACTCAGAGACGACAACATTGTTAGAGCAATCGGTGTGCGGATATTGACATTTGATAGGGAACCCAAACCTCCCTTGAAATTGTCGGATGTTCTATATGTGCCAGGGATGAGGAAGAACCTTATATCCGTCTCAGCATTGGAGGATAGAGGGTATGAGGTATTGCTCAGTAGAGGACAGGTGCTTATATATCCCAGGGGCGCTCCAGCTGAATCAGCTAGAGTGATTGGTGTACGCCATGCAAAGGTGTACAAGTTTGCATTTCAGCCCCTTTTGGCTTTGAGTAGTAGTACCGGTAGCAGAGCTAGCAGTTCAGAGCTGTGCGAGATTTGGCACCATAGGATGGGGCACATGTATCATGGGGCCTTGAGGACATTGCGGGAGATCACTACAGGTGTGCCAGAGTTCAGTACTGATCACATTGATACATGCTAAGGATGTGTTATGGGCAAGTTTGCCAAATCCCCTTTTCCCAGCAGTGACAACAGATCGACTGGGATACTTGATTTGATTCATACCGATGTGAGCGGTTAGATTTCTCATGTTTCCTTGAGTGGATATGAGTACTATATTTTATTCATTGATGACCACTCTAGGAGGACCTGGATTTATTTCTTGAAGACCAAGAGTGAGGTCTTCAAGCGGTTTCAGGAGTTCAGAGCTCTTGTGGAGACTCAGACAGGTCAGAAGATCAAGCCCCTCAGGTCGGACAATGGAGGGGAGTACACCCTTGGTGAGTTTGTTGATTATTATGCGAAGGCAGGCATTAGCAGGGAGTTCACAATTCCTTACAACCCCCAGCAGAACGGGGTTGCGGAGAGGAAGAAAAGACCCATCGTTGGGCTGCCACAACCATGTTACATGATCAGGGGTTACCATTGTTTTTGTGGGCAGAGGCCTGCAACACTGCTGTTTATTTGCAGAACAAGAGTCCACATCGTGCCTTGGGGCATGCGACTTCGGAGGAGGCTTTTTCTGGGAAGAAGCCTGATGTTGGTCATTTTCGTATCTTTGGGTGTATTGCATACTCCTACGTACCCAAGGAGAAGAGGACCAAGCTAGAGCCCACCGCAAAGAAGGGTATCTTTGTGGGCTACAGTGAGACCTCGAAAGCCTTTCAGATTTACATTCCTGCACAGAGGAGAGTTGTTGTCCGATGGGATGTGAAGTTCGAGGAGGACACGGCTTTTAGGAGGTCACAGGAGTTAGAGTATCTGGATCGGCCAGACTCTCAGGAGCAGCTGAGTCAGGCACAGGGATCCAGTCGGCAGGGATCAGGAGGTACATCGATTACGATGTCAGGTCCATTAGTGAGCAGTGGCTTGCAGAGTCAGAGGGGTGGTGCATCGGGCAACATGCAGAGCAGTTCGCAGAGTAGTCCACTAGGTAGTCCACTGATGGACAGTTCACACGGTACTTCAACATCTACAGGTTCAGGTTCAGGCAGGAGGACAACAGACAAACATTCAAGAGTTCAGGCTCCTGATGAGGAGGAGGAGTTTCATTCAGAGAAGTGTGCTTAGGGAAGAGGAAGCCCAAGTGGCTTCAGGATACCTTGAGAGATGCCACATCTATTGCTGGGTCGAAGAGATCGGTCAAAGAGAGCAGACCACTTGAGAGGTTCTGTAGCTATATGGCAATGGTTGCCAACATTGTTGACTCTGAGCCTTCTAGCTATGAGGAGGCAGCTAGCCAGCAAGTCTGGAGAGAGGCCATGCAAGAGTAGTATTCTTCTATCATGAAGAATGATGTTTGGGAGGTGGTGTCGAGGCCTGAGGGCAAATCCGTGGTTACTTCCAGATGGCTTTACAAGGTAAAGCATGCTGCAGATGGCAACATTGAGAAATTCAAGGCAAGGTTTGTGGCTAGAGGGTTTTCCCAGGTAGAGGGAGTAGATTATGAGGAGACCTTCGCTCCCGTGGCTCGATATACTTCCATTCGCTCCATTATATTGATAGCAGCAGAGATGGGTTGGAAGATCCACCAGATGGATGTGAAGACCGCATTTCTCAATGGCTTCATACAGGAGGAGGTGTACATTGAGCAGCCACAGAGCTTTGAGGCGCATGGGAAGGAGTCCCATGTATGCAGATTGAAGAAGGCCCTTTATGGCCTGAAGCAAGCTCCTAGAGCTTGGTACTCTAGGATTGATACGTACTTGCAGGAGATGGGTTTCACAAAGAGTGATTCAGATCTGAACCTATACTTTATTGTGATAGGTGAGGAGCCTCTCATTCTGGTGCTGTATGTGGATGGCTTGGTCATTATGGGTGCAGAGACACTCATAGAGGGCTGCAAGAGAGATCTTGCGTCAGAGTTTGAGATGAAGGACATTGGTTTGATGCATTACTTTTTGGGTTTGGAGGTGTGTTAGGAGGAGGGGCATTTCTTCCTGGGATAGGGGAAGTATATTGTGGAAATCCTTAGCAAATTTCACATGGAGGATTGTAGACCCATGTCGACACCTACGATTACTAACTGGAAAAAGCTTCACGCTTCAGATTTCGAGTTGGTGGATCCCACATTGGATAGAAAACTGATTGGTTCCTTGATGTTTTTGGTCAACACTAGACCAGATATATGTTTTGCAGTCAACACGATGAGCCAGTTCATGTGTGAGCCGAGGAGAGTGCACTGGGTTGTTGCAAAACACATTTTGCAGTACTTGCAGGGGACAGTGGAGTATGGTCTGGATTATAGGCAGGGAGATGGAGTGAGATTGGCAGGTTACCCTGATTCTGATTGGGCAGGTTGTGCTTCTGTTAGGAAGAGCACTTCAGGGTGCTGTTTTGGGTTGGGTTCGGCATTGGTGTCATGGTTCAGCCGAAAGCAGCAGTCAATAGCATTGAGTTCAGCGGAAGCAGAGTACATGGCAGCCAGTCTAGCTAGTTGTGAGGCCATATGGCTTCGCAAGATGTTGTTTGGCTTATTTCGTCAGCCGTTGAGACCTTCAGTGATATACTGTGATAATCAGAGTTGCATTAAACTCACGGAGAATCCAGTATTTCATGACAGGTCAAAGCATATTGGCATCAGATATCATTTCATCAGAGACTATGTTCAGAAGGGAGCTGTGAAGCTTGAGTATATTCCCACAGATGAGCAGGTAGCAGATATATTTACTAAAGCCTTACCACGGGGCAAGCATGTCTACTTTAGAGACAAGATGGGTGTGGTGAGGAACACCTTCCTCAGTAAGAGGGAGTGTTGAAATTTGGTTACCGGAGGATAGGTGGTTCCCTAAGGCTTTGATCTTTGGCCTAGGGAAAAGTGTCCAAAAGAATTTAACTTTTTCTCCTAAAGTGAATTTATAAGTTATAAAGTCAAATCTAATTTAAAAGTGAATTTAAGTGATAAAGTTACCAAGTCTAATTTTAAAGTGACTTTAATAAAGTCAATGTGAAATTAGAAAGTGAAAAGTGACTTTGGAAATAAATGACTAAGAGGGTCTTTATTAAAGTGGGGTGAATTAAAAAATATAAAGTGAGATTTAAATGCACATTTAATCTCAGCCCTAGATCTAAAGCTATCTTAGCCATTGGATTTAGGGATTCCCCAAAAGTCACTTAGGGTTAGGTTAAAGGAGGAAAAGAGGGAAAAGATCATTCAGTCTTTCATGAGCAGATTGAGAGAAGGAGGAGAAGAGAGTTGGAGATATTTCTAGTTTTGAGAAAGTGAAGAAGAGGAGCAGTTCAACAAATCCGTACAGCAGGGAGAGGCTACACGCATTTCAAGGCAATAATCCGTACAACAATAAATCAACACAGTTTTCGAGGCAAATTTTCGTATAGCAGTGGTGGGCATGCTTTTCAAGGTCTGTACAGCAGCAAGGATGCACATATTTCGAGGAGGAGAAGAAGCAATGGGCAGCACGCATTTCGAGGCTGAGTTGGCATGGTTTTCAAGGCTGAAAGAAGTTGCTGTGATTTCTGTACCGTTCGTACAACAGTACATAATTTTTGGCACGATTTTTGAGAAGGATGTACAACATTAAATGCTATTATCTCCCGCTATAATAAATTTATTTTTTTACTGTTTTATTGATTTGGCACATTTTCCGAGGTGGAGGCAAGAGCGAAAAACGAGATAAGTTTGTATTGAGTTTGCTGGATTTTTTTTTTTGTATATTTCACTTCTCTGTAAAAGCATTTTCCAGAAATAAAGAAGAGCTTTCGAACTAGTTTTCTGCAAGAGTTGTAGGGGGTTTTTCCAGGGTCATATTGACCAAAAATCAGCGTGTCAAATTTCTGTGTGTTGTTGATTTATTTTTCTGAGTTTTTATTTCTGCATTTTCAGCGCTGTGAAATTTTCAGAATTTGTGTTTTCAGAAAATATTTATTTTTCTAGCTTGTTGAATGTATGGTTATGTGAATGGGCATTTAACTTTATGGGAGAAATAAGGAGAAACTGAAAATTGAGTTGGTCATAAAATTTCTACAAGATCTATTCCTCAGCTCTGCAATTCTGTGTCTTCTCCAACTGACCCTCAAGCCTTTCTCTTATACTTTTCGTTGAACCCTTCAACGGCCGAGATTAAATCATTCATCAACGGTTGAGTTTATAAAACTGCTTGATCCATGTGACTTAAGACAATTTCAACACTTGTGTTAATTAGTTCACTTTAATTATTTTATTTTAAGTTTAGACTTTGGAAATCCATTAAAATAATTAATTATTTGAATAACTTGAACACCAACTGAAATTTCTCAAAACACTTTATGGGTTTTGGAGATCAAGTGTGTCTTAGCCCCTCCACAAAATTTCAGGGCTAGAGCACACCCGATGCGACACCAACTATACAAAATCTCAACACATATGCCTTTTGGCTTTGATTGATTTTTCTTCATAACTGCTCAGGGCTCCAGGGGATGAGAGCATGATGTGCAGGATATAGTAGTGTATACCCCCTTTTAAGTTGGTGTAGTTCATTGCCCACCAGGGGTTGGGATAATCATGGGTTCCTTAATGTGAAGGGGGCTCATCTAGGGCCCATAGGAACCAGGGTAATGTCCATGAATGAGGGGTAGAGTTCATGTTTGACATCTTCCGACGTGCTAGATTTGTATATCTTGACCATCGTTTGCATTTTGCGGTACATTTCTTGTTGAGAGGCCAAATTATGCTTTTTCTTTTCTTTTTAGCTACATCAACCTCCGAGGCATCGTTCTAGGCCCGACCCAAAGTGTGTTCAAGGGATGCTAACCCTTTGTGGACCCAGTCAAGAAATGTGGACCCAGATGGGAAAAGTGATGAAAGGGGTTAAAACGAGCAGAGGGGAGTGATATATATGGTGTTGGGAAGTGGGACCACGCAACCAAAATCAAGATTTCCCATGTAGTGCCAACCTTAAAGCCAATAGACAGTAAAGGGGATCCCATAGGACTAGGATCCAAGGCTAACCACCAAATCAGGTAGAGGAGACAAAAGGATAGACCTAGTCCACTCTTTCTGCCAAACCTCGGCACTAATCCAAGCCCAAAAGTGTCCATGATAAGTAACCAAAATTACTCAACTATACCAATGAAAAGCCATACCTTCGGGGTTGGGAGGCACACCTTCAAACATACGATCATAACAGATGGGCGAGGGACCACATGGCTGGTTCAGGTGGCGGAGATAATGGCACATCGAGCTATTTGGTGGCTGTAAGGGGAAGCTGCTGCAGGCTGAGGACCATCTAGGAGAAGTTTTCTCTTATGCATACTACCCACAGGTGTTGGGTAACAAGTCCCATTCAGAAAAGCTGTCTTAACATCCATTTGATGGATTTTCCATCCCATAGTAGTAGCCAAAGAGATAAGAGATCTGATTGTAGTATATCTAGCTGTAGGAGCAAAAGTTTCTTCGTAATTAATACCTTCTTTCTTTGAGAAGTCCTTTCCTACAAACCTTGCCTTGTATTTATCAATGGTCCCGTTAGCAGCATGCTTTATTTTATATATTTGTTTTGAAATGACTATAGATTTCTCACTCGGTCTAGGAAGAATTTCCCAAACATCATTCTTCATAATTCACTGTTATTCTTCCTGCATCGCATTCCTCCAATCGTGATGTTTAGCTACATTTCATAGGAGGAAGGTTCAACTTCAATGAGCTTTGTCATATATGTTGCATATCCAGAATACCTTTTAGGTCTTTTACTTTATCTGATTGTTCCTTTTGCTGTATGTCCTTCATCTTCTTGTAGAGTTGTCATCAACCAACCAGGTCTCTTATGGATTTTAGGAACAACAACTTGCTGAACAAGCTCACTAGGTCCTTCAACTTTTTCTTGATTTGATGTAGAATCTTGACCATTGTTGTCGATAGAGATATCCTAAAAATGGGTAACTCTTCTTCATCAAAATCAACTAGTACATCTTTTGATTTCTTGTAAGCCACATTTTCATCAAAGTTGACATTCCGACTTACTTCAATACAACGATCCTCTTTAATGTAGATTTTGTATGCTTTAGATGAAGCACTATACCCAACAAAGATGCCCTTCAGATTGGTAGGATGCAACTTCTTCCTTTTGTCCTTTGGTATATGTATATAAACAAGACACCCAAATATTGGAACATGATCCACTATCGTCTTCTTTCCGGTAAATGCTTCTTTTGGTGTCACGTTGTTTAGAATCTTTTGAGGACTTCGATTCTGCAAGTAGACTGCTATTATGCATGCTTCTCCCCATAAGAATTGAGGGAGATCTTGATCATGTAGCATGGCTTTGACACATTCTTTAATTGTTCTGTTTTTCCTTTCAACAACACCATTTTGTTTGTGATTATAAGGAACAATTAGCTCTCTCTTAATCCCCAGTTGCTTGCAAAATGCTATAAGTTCTTTGGAGGTATACTCTCCAACATTGTCAGACCTTAGAGTTTTGATCTTTCTTTCTGTCATATTCTCTACTTCATTCTTGAATTCTTGAAACTTCTCAAATACCCCATATTTGTTCTTGAGGAGATATAACCACGTTTTCCTTGGGTAATAATCAATGAAGGTCACATAATATTTATGCCCACTAAGAGATTTTATTGCCATAGGACCACATACATCCGAGTGAATGAGATTTAAAACTTCCTTATATCTGGTTTCACTTTTTACAAATGGCTTTTTCACATTCTTGCCTAGAGCACAACCCTGACATGTCCCTTCATGTTCTTCCTTCAATTTGGGGATGCTGTTGAGCATTTGATTTAAAGATGGGAAAATCTTGTAATGAAGGTGTCCATACCTTCTATGCCATAGTTTAGAAGGGCTCACATCTAAGTGAACTAGGGCACGAGAGAGGTGTAAAAAGTCTATATAATGTCCCCTCATGAATCCCAATTACCCTAGCATGATCAATACTAGAGTCCTTACCCCAAATCAAAACCTTGCCATCAACAAAAACAATTCTATCACTTATCCTCCAGACAAGACATAGAAAGTAAGTTTTTTTTCAAACCTTGAACATATAGAATGTTATTGAGGTGAATACTTCCCCCAGAGGTGAATCTTCTTACTATGAGACTTCCAAGACCCAAAGACCAAAGCCCATAATCCTCCCATGCACCAAGTCAGCCCACCAACAAGATCTTCTTTAAGGTAACTTTAAAAACTTCGACCCTGCAACTTCACATCTAGAATTTCGGCCCTGCAACTTCACTTCAGAATTTTGGCCCTTCAATTTCGGCCTCGTGCTACTTCGCAGCTGCAGAAAAACCCTAGCAGCTTCACATGTGTGGACAAAAATAGATGATCGATTTTGACTTCTTCTACTTTTCTTCATCCTGCTTTCGTTCTCCTTCTTTGCTATCGCAGATCGAACTTGAAATGAGATGGTGCTTCAAATTAGTCGAACTCCTTCTATTTATAGCCTTCTTGAGGGGTCGAATAGCCCTCGTCCAACTTCTTACTTGGGCCAACTTTGTCTTGGAGGAATAAATGGCTTTTCTTGACTCAAAATAAATTATTTTCTTTTGTTACAAAGAGTCCAAATGGGACTATAATACATCACACAAAATCTTTTTTGTCCTAGAAAGGCCTATAAACATGAAGAACATGCTTTTGACCTAGACTTGAGCATGAAACACATGCTTTGAATAAAATAAAATTCTTTTTCTTTCTTGATATAATGTCATGTTTACAAAAGGTCATTATGAGGACCGAACTTAGTTACAATTTCCATTACATACATCAAGTGAAGTGATTTGTTCTTCGTTGCCACTTGATTTGTAATTTGATTTTGACAAGTATGTTACTATCCTACACTTCTAGATATCCAAAATAACTTGAAAACACTGAAATACCAGATTTGGAATTTCTTTGAAACAACTTGGAAATGTGGAAACATACTAGGATGATGGATCCTTGGTTGCTTGCGCTTGGGCATTGAAATGTAAGTGAAAAGACAATTCAACTATGATAAAAATGGAAGTAAGTGGTAAGCTACAACAATATGATCCAAACTTGCATGAAAAGGGGGTCCAATTCCCATAGGTTCCAATCTTTTGTTGATTTATCATGTAAAACTATTTCTTCTAGCTATTATATGACATTGGATGGCATATCATTTAATATATATCAAAACCTAACTTATAACGACTCTCTAATTGGTCTAAGAATAGAGTGCTTGAACTTTGGTAAAGGTGGTCTTAGCCCTTCCAATTCTGTCAATAACCTATCCCAATTATTAGACCTATCCATCACCTTGAACCCTTATTATTGAATATTCTTTAGGTGATTTGTGTATAGAGAAGCCTCCCTTGTGGTTTACATACCACTCAAAAACTGGGAAAGGTTGTTGAGGCGACAATGGGGGCTGATCGCTTGTGATGAGGTCTAGACCTGCCGAGTGAGAATTTGTGAAGGACTACTAGATTTTGCGATATCAAGAACCAAGTCCTAGTAGAAAGGATCGCTCCTAGGTGAAAGTCTTCAACCATAAGATCAACTACTGAATGCAATAAAATCAAAACCCTTGTAGATAAACCTCTAGGGTATGGCCCAACAAGGAGAATTAATGCTTACCTCATACCAATGAAAGAGAAGTGAGATATTTACCCTAGACATCTCCCTCCAAGAGACGAATTTTCCTTGCAAATGGATCGATTTTGATAGCCTTGTAGTATTCTTGAATTAACACAACATTTCCTTTGAAATAATATGTAGATTAGCCAAGAAAAAGAGTCCTAAAGGTTGACACCAGAGCTTCATGGAAATATTACATTTTGGCAAAATCAATAATTCATAATGATGTGGGAGGAGAGTGAGATGTTCAATTATAAAAGAGGCTTTCAACATTTGTCCCCCTTTTTCTCCTTAGACATAGTCTAAGAAACTTCAAGAAATATTGATTTGTCATCCACAAAATGCTTGGATACTAAGTCATTACGTAAAACTTCATTATTACATTGCTTAAACCCCTCAAACAGGTGTGATGTCGACATTAGGAGAGGTCAATTTGCTTGAAGGAGGCAACCACCTGATGATTTGGTCAACCTTTTTTCTTGTAGAAGAGTTGAAGTGACTTGTAGATGCCTTCCAAGGGAAGAGATGACCTAATGTTTGATGAAAGAGGCTCAGCGTTCCAATTTTAATGCCCTTTGACCCTTGATGTCAAGCTCAAAAGTGGACGACTCCCTTCTTTGTGCTTGTCCTTTGCTTAATTTGATATTTAATACTCCATTTCCTTTTATGTTGGCTTGGATTGACTTGGAAGAAATTTAGAAGACCAAAAGAGGCTCAATGTCTGCTATAATATTGAGGAGCATCTTTGCCCCCAATAACTAGATAAAAGGTGGGCAACTCGTTGATTTGGTCCAAAATTATCTTGCTTTCGTGTTTAAGTCTTGACTTGCTTGCTTTCACTTTGATCTTGGTCCATAGGAATGTTCTTGACTTGATGTGTAATATTCCAAATACAAAATTTACAGTGATAACAAAAGACATGCAAATATTTTTTAACACAAAATTTTGTTTAGCAAACACAAGTGCAGAAAATGTGCCCAGAGCACCAAATTGGCCAATTTTATTAATATGATAAGCTGGATTCAATAGGAGATTGGAGGAGTGCACCTGGGCTTGCACAAGGCTATCTACAAGCCTCAGGTGACCAACAACAAAAAGGTACAACTGCTACAATAATCTACTCTCTTGGAAACTGTGTTGTCCTTGGCTTTCTGCAACTGCTGGCTGACTTTCGCACTTGATTTTCCCACTGAATAATGTCTTGAAAATTCTAGGAATTGGGAAGGTGATCCTTGCCCAAAACCCAGAAAAACCCAGAAGGGTTTCTCCCAACTTCCAATCCTCACAATTGGAACCTTCACTTCTTGGCCCTCCTCTAATTTCGAATTCTGCTGCTGTAGCTGCTCCTGTAGATATCTACCCTCCAAAATACCAACAAACCTCCTCAACTATATCTCCAAACAATTCCCCAACTCCTTAGCTCCAAATTCCTCCGTCAAATGCTGCTCCAAATTGTTGCCCTCCTATGATTGTGCAGTCACTGGGTGGATGATGCAGTTCCTGAAGAAATTCTGAAGAGAATTGCGTATAGCTGGTTCCTTAGAGTTTGAAACCGCTCTAGCACTCTTGAAGATCCTCAATGATTTCTCCTGTAGCTACTCCGGGTGATTTTCTCCACAACCTAGATCCCCCAACACTAGTTGACTCCCTCTACTGCGCAACACCATCTCTCACCGTGTCCTAGCCTATCCATAAATGCGTGGGACCTACAGACTCTGTCTCCTCTGGTCACAAGGTACTGAAAGAGCCCTTCTTGAGTGGCACTCAAATTCCATCGGAGAAGGGATGAGCTTCACTCCTTGGTAAGCTCCTGTGCTAAACAACACAATGTTGGCTCAGCTAAACAACTAAGGAAATTCGATTTTCTGAATGTGTAAATGATGTCATTGCCTCCTCCAAACCTTCCTTTTGTAAGTGCTGGCCATGCAAAACTTGTGGGTCCCTCCACCAATTCGATTTGCCTAAGGGAATTCAAATTGCTTTCTTCTCTAATACGCTTTCCTTGTGGGTCCCATCCTGCACTAGTAATTTAATTTATTCTTTTCTCCTATCTTGGCCACAAAAAGGTACTTGAAATTATTTAATTCAAAATTGACAAAAATGTATTTTCCCAAACATTAGGAAAATTTAGGAAGGGACATTACAATCCTCCCCTCCCGGATGTTGGTTGAACCTAAGCAACTGCAAAACAGGAGGCTGCAAGTTCTATTCATTCTCCCATGTGGCATCCTCCTCCCGCATTTTTTTCCACTTGAGCAAGTGCTCCCAGACCACCACGTTTCTCAACCTCCTCTCCCTGGTATCCAATATAAGCTCTGGTTTCAAAACTAAATGTCCCTCATCATCCAATGGAGGCAACTTCGCTGCTGCTACTACCAGCTGCCCCAATGCCTTCTTCAGGCATGAGACGTAGAATACATTATGGATCCGACTCTCAGAAGGCAGCTTTAGCTCATAAGCCACCTCACCAATACTCCTCACCACTCGGTAAGGTCCATAAAATTGGGGCCGCAATTTCTATGCACCCCTTCTGCTTGAGTGAAGATTGCCTGTACGGCTGCAGGCACAAGTAAACCATGTCTCCAACCTCGAACTGTCTCTCCACCCTGTACTTATCAACATATATCTTCTGCTGATTCTGGGATACCTGCAAATTGTTCTTGAGAGCTCGGAGAATCTCTTGGCTCTCTTGAACTTAATCCTTGGCCCTTGGGGGCTTGCTGTCTCCAAAAATCATATCAGAAATGTGAGTGCATCGTATCCATAAAGAGCTCGAAAAGGGGACATACCAATAGACATGTGATAAGTCGTGTTGCCGCAGAACTCTCCTAGATGCAACCATTTGACCCACGCTCTCTGCTCCCCTGTCACATAATTGCGTAGGTACCCCTCCAACCCCTTGTTCACAATCTTTGTTTGCCCATCGGTCTGGGGATGATAGCTAGTGCTAGGTGTGAGCTTAGTCCCCAACAAGCGGAACAACTCCTGCCAAAAATCTCCCATGAATCTGTTGTCCCCGTCACTCACATTGGTCTTGGTGAGACTATGCAATTGGAAGACCTCCCGAAAGAACAACTCAGCCACCTGGGAGGCTGAAGATCACGAAGAGAGAGCGAATAAATGGGCAAACTTGGTCAGTCTGATTACTACCACATAAATACAGTCTCTCCCCTGCACTGCTGGTAGTCTCGTGATGAAATCCATAGACATTCTCCCACTTCCTCTCCGGAATGGGAGGTGGCTGCAACAATCTGGCTAGATGTGAGAGCTCCACCTTGTTCCTCTGGAAATCTATGCACTCTCTCATATGTCGCAGAACATCTCCCTTGAGATGTCTCCAAGGGAATCTCTCCTTGATAGCGTTGTCTGTCCTGAGGAAACCCGGGTGACCTGCTAGTGGAGTATCATGCACTGCCTGCATGACCTTCTCCCTCAACTGAGATCCTGGGACCAAATGTTGAGATTTTGTGTATTTGGGGTAGCATCAGTTGTGCTCTAGCTCCCAAATTGTGTGGAGGGACTATAGTACACTTGATCTACAAGACCCAGAAATGGATTTGGGAAATTTCATCTAGTTTAGGAGATATTAAATTAATTAATTATTTTAAGTGTATTTCCTAAGTTAAAACATAGGAAAATAAAATAATTAAAGTGAATTTAATTAAACATGTGATGAAATTGTCTTAAGTCACACGGATCAAGCATTCTTTTAATCTTAGCCATGGATTCAAGATTTGATCATGGCCGTTGATTTGTCAATGAGAAAAGTATAAAGGAAAGGCTTGGGGTCATTTGTAAAGACACACAGAGGCACAGCACTGAAGCTAAGCTGAGATTCTAGGGCAGGGTTTGCTAAGAATACTCAGAAGTGTTTCAGCTGCAGAGAGGGGAATTTAGACCAAGGGGATGATCTGATCTCGGGGTCTAGAATACACAAGAGGCAGAGATGAGCTCAAGGACAGCGTAGAGGAAGGCAGCAACAGCAGTAGCGAGGACAACGCAGTCTCTCCAAGGACAGCGTGATTTTCAGCAGGAAACCCTTTGGGGTTACGTAGAAACCCTTCAGGGGCAGCGTAGTGATTGCGTCACCCAATCTGGGGTAACGCAGTCCCTTCTGGAGCAGCGTTGAGGGTTTGGAGGACTTCCAAGGCTGACGCAGAGGCTTTCAGGGGCTTCAGAGGTTGACACAGAGGCTTTAATGGGCTTCAGAGGCTGACGCAGAGGCTTTCAGGGGCAGCGCTAGGGTTTCTAGGACCTAATCTTGGCCGAGTTCTGTAAATCCCGTTTGAGGGTGTGGATCAATCATTATTTTGGCCCTATATCAGCCAGTGAGTTGTAGAACTCGTGTTATCTCTATCGGGTTTCCAGATCTGGAACCTAGATTTGTGTATTCAGAAATGTTCTTAATAATAAGACCCTCCAGCAGCCAGAGACCAGTTTCCTGCATTGGGTTTTCCCGGCACTATTTGTCCAGAAATAACTGTCACTTTGTCTATGTGTGCATGTGCCTATTCTAGATCTGGATTGGTAGAGATCTGTATGTGTTTTGCTTCGATTTTAACTTGAATTTATTTAGTTAATAACTTGTCTAAGTAGGAGGAGCATAACCAGATTAACAGTAATAATTTTTGCATAAAGTATAAGATTCAGAAATTTCTACACCAAATAGATCCAATCCTTGTAATAGATCACGTCATTTATCAATCAGAATCGGTCATCCCTGTGTGTACCATCCAAGATCTCGGTCTGCGTGAAAGCGCATCAACTACAATGTTGTGTTTGCACTTCATGTACTCTATCCCAAAGTCTTAAGCTTGGAGCTTACTCACCCACTTTTGTTGCCTCCACTCTAATGACTGCTGCTCAAGGAAGAAACGAAGACTGTTGTGATCCGTCTTTATCTTGAACCGGTTTCCCACAAGATACTATCTGAACTTCGCCAACGAATGCATCACTGCCAACATCTCCTTATCATATACCGAATACAACCTCTCATGAGGCAACAACTTCTTGCTCTCAAACGCAATGGGGTGGCCTCCCTGCGTCAACACTGCACGAACACCTTCGCCTGAAGCATCACACTCCAGCACAAAGGGTCGTGTGAAATCCAACAAAGCCAAAATTGGACAGCTGCTCATGACCCTCTTGAGGCTCTCAAGTGTCTCCTCTGCTATTTGTGTACACTCAAAAGCACCCTTCTTCGTCAAATCTGTAAGGGGTGTTGCCAGCTGTGAAAGTCCCCTCATAGACCTCCTGTAATAAGTGCAAATACCCAGGAAGCCCCTCAGCTCCATCACATTCCTAGGTGTTGGCCAATCTAATATGGCTTGGATCTTCTCCTGATGCACCTTCACCCGATCTTCTCCTATCACATGCCGAAGGTACGACATCTCAGTTAGTACAAATTCACATTTGGACATCTTTGCATACAGTTGATGCTCCTCAAGTATGTGTAGCACTTCCTCCAAGTGTTGGATGTGTTCCTCCCATGTCCGGCTGTAAATGAGTATATCATCAAAGAACACTAAGACAAAACGCCTTAGCTGACCACGAAACATATGGTTCATACAAGACTGGAAGGTAGTAGGAGCATTGGTTAGCCTAAAGGGCATCACCAAGAACTTAAAATGTCCGTAATGACAGCGGAAAGCGGTCTTGAGAATATCTTGCTCCCTCACGCATATTTGGTGGTACCCCAAACGTAGATCTATCTTAGAGAAGTATTTAGCTTCTCTAGGCTCATCCATCAACTCATCTATGCGGGGAGTGGGATACCTGTTTTTTAGAGTCTTCTTATTTAGTGCCCGATAGTCTATGCACATGCGCAGTGTCCCATCCTTCTTCTTCACCAACATTATAGAAGAAGTAAAGGGACTAGAGCTATGCATGATATGTCCACATCTCAGTAACTCCTGTATAGCCCACTCTATCTCGTCCTTATAGGCCTTGGGATGCCTATAAGGTGTGGTGATGACCGCGTTCACACCCTCCTCCGACTCAATAGTGTGCTCGAACCCCCGGTCTGGTGGTCTCCTGGGCGGAATATCTCCAAAAACATCCTAATGCCACTCCAACAACGCTAATATGTTCGGGTGTGTAGCCTTGGCCCGTGACCCCGTCTCTGAAATGCATAACTCAACTACCCTCTCCACATCTCCATGCCGCAGATCGGCCTCCATCCTGTGAGCTGAAACTGCTAGAGGTGGATAAGAGTGTATCCCCCTCAACAATACTGGCCGCCCATCAGGCCCTTGGAAGTCCATCTCCAGCTGCTTCCAATCAGTGGTGACCTTCCCCAGTATGTAGAACCACTGAACTCCCAACACCACATTCGTATCCAAAATATCAACAACAAAGAAATGATTGGTGAGAGAGTAGTTCCCCATCTGCAAAGTCAATCCAGGGACATATGTTGTGCACTGCATGGTCCGGTCTCCAGATATTAGAACTGAGAATCCCTCAAACGTGGTTGTCTGGATGCCCCTACGCTCCACCATCTGGACATCAAGAAAATTGTGGGTTGCCCTACTGTCAACCAAAACTGACACACGCTGCCCCTGAATGGTCCCCCTGACTCTGTGGTGTCAGGTGCTTCGGCACACCTCGAAATGAAGCAAGAACTCCTCCTGTTGGGAAAACAATCCTCCTCCATGTGGGGGTGGTGGTGGTCCTCCTGCTCCTGATGGACCTCACTCATCCCTCGACTCCTCCTTTATCTGGGTCTCCTCCTCCTCTAGCTTGCTATCTGAGGACACCCTAATGAAATGGGCCTTGCCCTTGGTGTACTTGTGCCCCGGTGCCTAAGGCTCCTGACACGTAAAACACAATCTCCTCCTTCTGAGGTCCCTCCGTGTCTCATCATCCAACCCACCATGCCCTCCATCTCTTTGTGGTGGCTGCGTATCTCTGCTACCTTGTGGGCCCGTGGGTCTCGTGGGAACAAAAGCACTATTCTTGAGCACTACATCAAATCAGATTCCGAGCTCGAGAGATGGCATCCAGTAGTGATGTGAACCTATAGGCCCTCACCCATCCACGCAGTGGCTTAGCAAGCCCCTCCACAAACAACATGATCAACTAACTCTCAGAAATATCTGTCACCATCATGACCAACCTCTGAAACTCGGTGATGAATGCCTCCGCGCTGCCTGTCTGTCTCAAGTGGGCTAGCTCCCTGAAGTGCAACTCCAGATCGTTCCTCTCAAAATCTCTCGGACAACCTCTGGGTGAACTCCTAGTATGAAGTGATGTGGATATGTCCAAGTGTGATCAGCCCATGGTACCACCACTCTTGGGCATCTTCTTACAAGTGAAGGATGGCAAATCGTATGGCATATGGATCCTTCATTGGATTCAAGTGAAAATAGGTGTCCAACTTTTGTATCCATGCTCGTGCTGAACTCTTTGCTTGCCATGAAAATTTGGAAGTGTGACCTTCCCTGCCAACCTTTGCACCTCATGGCTGGATGATCCTCCTATGAAATAATGACCAACCCTCGTGGTACGTCTCTCCTTTAGGTGAATGAATTCACCAAAGGAAATCACCTATCTGATTCGAGCATCTAATCCCTCATACTCATCGATGCCTGACGCAACTGAGTGCATTAGATCTTCAACTGGATTCGACTCCCTCTCAGGCTCTCGCTCCTTTACCAAGTTTGGCATCAAAGGTCTGCCAGACTGCCCACGCTGTGAAGTGTGTGGGAGCTGGAATGTACGATTGCCTCCTGCTCTGGAACCTCCATCACCTTGAGGTTTTGCTGCTCCATCTAGCCTTCCACCCACATGCAATCCCAACACCTGCAGCATCATGTCCATCATGATCTACCCCTGTCTTATCACCTGTTGATTTGCTCTCAGCAGTTCCTCCAAAATCTGGTCCTGGCCGCTTGGCCTAGGCTCCTCCTCCTCTTCGTGTTGGTCCATTCCTTCCCAACTGGATTCTGTTTCTGTGTCTGAAAATGGGTATGGGTTACCTTCTTCCCCACGACCTATCCCTCTACCTCTGCCATGACCTCTATGGAAAACCACTCCTTGGTATCTTCGTGGCATCACCTGCTCCTATTCCCCACCCTGGCCAAGAACATGCTCTGATACCACTGTAATATTCCAAATAGAAAATTTATAGTGATAAAAAAAGACATGCAACAAATTTTTAACACAATTTTGTTTAGCAAACACAAGTTCAGAAAATGTGCCCAGAACAACAAATTGGCCAATTTTATTAAAATGATAAGCTGAAGTACAATATGAGATGGGAGGAGTGCACTTGGGCTTATGCAAGGCAAGCTACAAGTCTTAAGTGATCAACAACAAAAAGGTACAACTGCTACAATAATCTGCTCTCCTGGAAACTGCGCTCTCCTTGGCTTTCTGTAACTGTTGGCTGACTTTGTAACTTGATTTTCCCACTGAATAGTGCCTAGAAAATTCTAGGAATTTAAGAAGGTGATCCTTGCCCAAAACCTAGAAAAACCCAGAATGGGTTCTCCCAACTTCCAATCCTCAAAATTGGACCCTTCACCACTTGGCCCTCCTCTAATTTCGAATTCTGCTGCTGTAGATGCTCTTGTAGATTTCTGCCCTCCAAAATGCCAACAAACCTCCTCAACTATATCTCCAAACAAACCCCCAACTCAGCTCCAAATTCCTCCGTCAAATGCCGCTCTAAATTGTTGCCCTCCTTTGACCGCATAGTCATTGGGTGGATGACGCAGTCCCTGAAGAAATTCTGAAGAGAACTGTGTGTAGCTGGTCCCTTAGGGTCAGAAACTGCTCCAGCACTCCTGAAGATCCTCAATGATTCCTCTCGTAGCTACTGCAGATGATTTTCTCCACAACCCAACTCCCCCAACACTAGCTGACTCCCTCTACTGCCCAACACCAGCTCTCACTGCATCCCAACCTCTCTAGAAATGCGTGGGACCTGCAGACTCTGTCTCCTCTGGTCACAAGGTACTGAAAGAGCCCTTCTTGAGTGGCACTCGAAGTCCACCGGAGAAGGGATGAGCTTCTCCTTGGGAAGCTCCTGTGCTAAACAACACAACGTTGGCTCAACTAAACAACTAAGGCAATTTGATTTTCTGAATGTGCAAATGATGCCAATGTCTCCTCCAAACCTTCCTGTTATAAGTGCTATCCATGCAAAACTTGTGGGTCCCTCCACCAATTCGATTTTTCCAAGGGAATTCAAATTGCTTTCTTCTCTAATACGCTTTCCTTGTGGGCCCCATCCTTCCCTAGTAATTTAATTTATTCTTTTCTCCTATGTTGGCCACAAAAAGGTACTTTAAATTATTTAATTCAAAATTGACAAAAATGTATTTTCCCAAACATTAGGAAAATTTAGGAAGGGACATTACATGATGTGACCCTTTCTTTACTCATAAGATGTTCCACATTGCTACTTTTAAACCTCATTGCTACCCTAAGAGAATTCAATCCCACTTTAATGATGAAATAATGCTTGAAAAGGTAGAGGGTGTTTTGGATGCTTTTACTTGGAGATGATCTAGTTTGGCCTAGAGAATGCAATAGAGCTTCTTCCTTGCCTTGGAGAATGTGAAACATTGCCTTTTGGAGCATAAAATAATAGTGAATTGTGAGTCTGCCGTGAAGAATGATGGCCATGGCCAAGGAGTTTTGCATACGAAAGATAAATGGTCCATGTGGGGAATAGGAGATAGGTGTGCTAATGCATTAGTGAGATGGGTGTTTCCACCCTTACATAATGCGATAACCTTTACAGGGCTAATACAACAAATGTTTCTTTAAGCCATGTGTCCTAATAGATCCACCTCGATGATGCCCAAATACCAACCCCTGACATAAGAATGTCGATCAATGTAGGGAGTTGCCAACTTACCACTCACTAGGGGGCAATTAGCAAAGCCATAAAAACAAGCACTATGAAGATGAAACGAAGAACAAGGCTGCTTGGGAGTGGGAGTGGAAGTGGGAGCGGGGAGTGACATTTTTCAGAAGCTTCCGAGTTAGGAGCAATTTTTGGAGTTTTTTTTTATTTTATATAATATATATTTTTATCTATGTTGCACTGGCTGTGGGGACGGGGGGACGAGTTTCCGGAATGGCTAGAGTGCACCCCCAAATTTTCAGGGGACGGCGGGTTGGGGACGGCAAGTGTGGCAACTATTTATTATATTTATTATTTATTAAAAAATCAAAATTAAAATAAATTAAACATGAATCAAAATAAATAAAATACTAAAATGATGAATCTAAAGACTACTACTAATAATCTAATAGTATCTAATCGTCATTGAGAATTGTGCATCACAAAAACAAATTTCGTCATCATTGCATAACTTAAGTATTATTAGTTTCATACAACTTACAACCTACAATCTACTAATATCTAATATCTACATAATCATTCTATGATCATTGATGCATGATGAATCATTTCAAAATTTAAATAGTAGTTAAAGCGTAAAAGTAAATAGTACCAAAATTTAATAAAGATGTAAACATGAACAATTCATTAAAATTTAAATATAAATCTCAAATTAAGAGTCTAGAAGTAGAAAACCATGGATTATAAATTTATAAATTATAGTCATGGACTATAGTCCAAGAACCAAAATGACAAAAATTAAAATTTAAAAATAATATAGTCGCTAGTGTAGCTGCCAAATGGTAAAACGGTAAACCGTAAATGTTTTAAGTTTGATAGGTATATGCGTTAGCCTTTAGATTAGGGTAACTGTAATTTAGAAATTTACATTTTTTTTTAATTTAAAATTTTGAATTTTATTAAAATTTGTTTTAATTTATTTTTTTTATAAAAATGAAATATTTTAATATTTTTTTAACTCATGATTTGAAATTTTATTGGGGACGTCCAGAAGTACTCGATTTATCGAGGGACGTTTTGGAAGTCCCCAAAAAGTCCCTGAATTTTCGAGAAACGGCTAGGGGACGGCCTTGAAGTTCCCAAGTCCCCGATGGAGTCCCTAGCAAATTCGGAACGTTTCCGACGAGTTCCAAAGTCCCGGAACGCCGGAACGGAGGGAACGACATGAAATTATGGCGGGGACGGGTCCCTGTGCAACATAAATTTTTATATATTTTGATTCATATATGTCAACAAAAGCATGTAAAATGATGAGTTAGTTACAAAAAAACATAAAAACATGGATTAAGCCATATAACATCAACCATCTCGTAGTTATAATCTTTATCAACCACAGGGCCATAAGTCACAACATCTTGATTCTTGTAATGTTGGGTGTGGAGCCTAATTATCTTCTTGATTCAGAGGTCATGTTTCAACTGTGTTTGGATCCTAGTACCTGGGGGGGGGGGGTGTGGGGGGTCCAAGTGGAGTGACAACAACCTTTGGGCCCTGCCAGCTCGGGGTTCAGGGGTAGCGCCCCCAAAAGAAAATTTTTAAGAAAATTGCCTTGTAAAATATTATAATTTTGTAGTCAATTTGGACCATTCATTATGCGAAAGATTTAATGGTAGAAGTTATGTTAATTTAGGGTTGAAAATGTTGCACCCTGCTCTCGCTTCCCGCTTCCTCTCCCACTCCCATTCCCACTCCCAAGCACCCCTGGGAGGGCTACCGGCATTCAATTTTTCTACATTAATCGTTTGTGAAGTCCATCTCTTGAATATCTTTCCTTATAGAAAGATTTGATAGCTTCTTTGGATTGATAATGGCCTCATACAAGTAGTCCATTGTAGGCTTTTCCCCATCAACCAAGCAAAGAACCGTTATTGAAGCTTCACAGATCACTGACACTTCCTCCACCCTTTTCTAGAAGTCATATTGGTTCATGACCCTAGCAATCTCTCTTGTATGCTGTTTTGTGCTATATGCACAATCATGTCACTCTTCATAAAGAAACATCCTTGGCAGCTCCATATTCCAATCAACAACTGTTAGGGGACCAAAGAAAAATAAAATTGGTGAAAAAACATGTAATGCCATGGCGCAACAACTCGCTATTCCCTATTAATTGTCTTATGAGACTAAGGACTAATGCATGTTTATATATGTATTTAGTGATGCTCTTGCTTTGACTAATGGTTGCTTTGACAAATGTGAGTTTGTGTATATACTCAAGCATCAAATCAATGTGATAGGCAGCACATGCACTCCAACACAATGTGCAGTGCCTCTCCGTTATCAACTTGCCCAGGACCACATAATTATCAACATTAGCAGTGATTACCTACACCACATGCTGCACACCTCCTTTATAGATTCATCCAACAATTCATGTAATAGTGCTTCATCTATAATATGTGTGCTGATGCACTGGATTTCATAAACATTGTGCCCTTAGGTCAACATTCCATGAAATTAAGAAGGGTCTTGTCCTCCATCTGTTTAACCATCAGACACCACTGTACATCCAGTGGCCTCCCATGACATTTTTAGCTCTTTGAATGAAGTCCCTGTTTTGGCTATTTTCTTTTAATTGACAGATTTTATGTCCAGATGCACACTGGTGGTAAAGCGCTATATAAAAATACTTGCTTTCAGCTGATTGTCAATTTCAGCGCTGCGACATTTGTGGACTCATTCAGACTCGTAGATACATGAACTAGTATGAGAGGAACAAGTCTCAAAATGCATGTTTGACTGCTCCAGCAAAAGATCTGTCTGTTGAATATACAGTACTCTCCCATGGTCTATAGGAATCCATTTTGGCATGTTCATCCACCAATTTTGATGCCACTGATGACCTTTGGAAAATGTCAGCTGGTCTCCATGTCCTCATGTCTATCTTGCTGGGATGAATGCTTCAAAAAATGCAGATGCATTTTGACAGTTAACTCTATCAAATTTGCATTCATTGTGGATCAATCCTGTACACTTCGCTGATCTGTTTGGGGCATCGTTCTATAATGGATACTCCGGACTGCCTATTAGAAAGAGAATAAAAGAAAAAATATGAATAATCTAGATAAGAAATCACTGTCTGAACTGTGAAGGCCTTTAAGTGGCAGTAAAACAGTTTTTTCTGCCTCGTTGGGGAAATTAAACATGTGATGCTACTGGAAACAAATTTCAGGAATATTCTTTTTTTATTAAAATATGCATTTTACAGATTGGCTATTACTTTGTTTCCCACTTATGCTACCGAAATCCATATATTGAATTATAGGCCATTGTACTGACATTCCAAAACTGTAAGTTTTGAAGCGTATTTAGCTATTTCAAACAGTAAACATTATCAGGGGTCCCCTTGGAAAACCTTCTTTGTTATTACTACTTTAGTAACATATGCCTTTCTGTTGCGAAGAAACTGACACTGGTTGTAATTTTTATCTGTTGTTTGCAGAAATTTTTTCTTTGTGGAAGACTCATATTTGGACCTGATGTGCGGTCTTTGGTTGTCACGGTGTTCCTGATTGTTATTCCTGTTGCAATATTTTGCGTCTTTGTTGCTGGGAAACTTTTGCACAATTTTCCGGGGTACAACAGTGGTTATGCAATTCTTGTGGTGACAATTGTGTATACAGTTTATGTCAGTATTCTACACCTTTTGAAATCTTTAATTAGACAGTGATTGGTTATGAGCCCTTCATTTTCCATGGTTGTGACTTACAAATTCAATTACATATTTCTTTTCTTGAAGTTCGATTTGTCAATTAGAGGGAATCCTGGAATTTGCCTCTGCAGTTGGAATTAATCTTTAATCAGTATTTGTTTTGGTTATGTACTTTTTGTTTGATGTAGATATTGGCATACCTGAATGTTGTATGGTCAGGATTTCATGATTTATAGGTATAGAAGACAATTTAGGTTTTGTTCCAGGGAATATGCTAGCTACAATGGTTATTGTTATGGAATTATTGCAAATCTAATCCATCTGGATTTTGTGATTTCTGGATATAGAACTGACATTTTAGGTTCTGTTCTAGGGATATTACTTGCCACCATGGTTATTTTTATGGAATTTATTTCAAATCTAAGCCACTGATCAGATGAAGGAGACAAAGATTGAAGGATATCAGTGCATTTTTACTAAGAAATATTATACAATATAGGAGATCCTTTCTGTCTGATTGTCTAGTATTTGGAAAAAGATAGTTTGGATTTTCCACAGTGAAATTAAATGAATCTTGTTGACGTTTTGAATCTCAAAGGGGTTACATGGAATGAACAAAGTTCGTACCATGAGAATGATGATACAATTGGGAGTGAGGGTCCTGTATATATAGCCAGGAAGTACCCTTTCACGAACAGTCATGTCTGTAGAGACATGCCTCTTTGTTTAACTAATTATTATTTAATTACATATTATTATGATTATTATTTATTATCTATATTTATTACTTTTACATAAATTATATTCATAACATTGCCTTCCCCTTCAAAAAAACTTTGTCCTCAAGGCTTGATCTCTTTTTCTGTTTCGAATGTCTTCTTGTCTCAGAATTGTCATCTTCGTTGATACAAGTTGATATTGTCTTCTAAGTGACAAACAAACTGTCGCACTGAGAAGGAATCAGACCATCCTAGATCAATCTTTTGTGGAATCTTGCAGTGACTAGAAACTTGTGATGAATTGTTATCACATGAGTGGATTGCACTGACATTAGTAATCTTCGGAACATCAGTTTGTTGTTTCTGTTCTAAATACGTAGCTTGATTGAGTTGTCTACTATCGTGATTTAGATGTCGATAAGGAATTCTAGTGATTTGATTTTCCCTTATCTTGTTTGTGTCGTTTTCTTGATTTATTTGCAGTACCTGTTTTCCTTTAGTTATGGAAGTTGAATGGTTAATTTCTGGATCTTCACTTGAATCTTTTGTTGCTGGAACTACAAATTCTGAGTACATATTTACTTCAACTAGTTTGTCCTCTTCTGGAGTTTTGATATTGACTGGATCGGTATTTGTTGTTTTTTCCTCAACTTGAATTTCTACATTTGATGCTTTCTTCTCGATAAGTTGTTGTACCTTGTTTTCTAATGACTTCTTGTCCTTCTTAAGCTTCTAAATCTGCGTCAGTGATTTTTCACTATGGTCTTTAAGCCGAGAAACTTCTTCATTTTTGTTAGTGGTGATCTTGTCAATTTCTCTTTGCATATTTTGTAGTACTTTTTTACCTTCTTGAAAATTTATTTTTGAAATATCTTGTTTGTCTTTTGATGTTACTGAATTTGGCTTCAGTGTAACATCTTGGAGTGTTATTTTCTTCTTCCCGTAGGAAAATGTTAAAAACTTTTTCTTCCTATTTAAGATGAAGGATCCTAGGGCTTCCATCCAGGGTGAACCCAAAATAATGTCACCTTGATTGCTCCATAGGGTTTGAACTGAGAATTGCGATATAAATGTATAATATCCAATGTCTAATTGTAAATTTGTTATGTCATATTTTTTGTTGCCAAAACAAAGTAATTTTTTCGATTATATTTGACTCCGGTATCACTAATTGGTTTGCGATTTTAGGCATTATATAATTTCTATCTTCGGCAAGTGAGATAACAATAGTGACATCTTTTCTCGCAATAAACCCTTTAATTCTAAATAGCACTTAAGCATAATTACGTGAAGTTTCTAGAAATCTTCCTTCCTTCAATTCCGAATTAGACTCCATTTGCATTTATCAAGGTGAACTTAGGGTCTTAAAAGTAGCTCCTTTACCTTCATAAAAAATGTGGTTCTCTTTTTTATTTTTATTTTTTAATAACTTAATATACTATGTATATTCTTTTGTCAAAGAATATACTTTTTATGATTCTTTTTAAACCAATAATATTTTTTTTTTCAAACATAATACTTTAATATTTTTTTTCCAAATATCTATATTTTTTTTTTGACGCTTTCGTTTGCTGGGTGTTCTTCGTATATACTTTAACAATATAATTTTAAATCCATTCGCTTGCTAATTTTTTTTGGTCTTGATATTTGTTATGAAGAGTTGTGCCAATAAGTAGGAAAGTGGCAACGAATCTGCTCAATCTTCACAGTGATGAAAATGAACCAGATTGAACTGTCAGATTCGAACAATTGGTGGGTGTGAATGATGGTGGTCACGACGGAGGGCAAAGGTAGTTGCGGCAGGTTGCAGTGTCGACACATCACTGGAACCCGATTTTCTTTCCCTTGGATGCTCTGTAATCAGATCTCTCAGGGATTCGTTGGATTAGCGAATGACTTTGGACTCGCCCTGTAGAAAGTTAGGGCACGTTTCTCTTTCCCTGTATTTGACGCTGGACGCGGGTCACTTTGAGGCAAAGTTCACTTGAAGCAGTCCAGGGTCTGAGGATAAGCTGAGTCCTAGCCTAGTTTTTTTGAAGCGGGTTTTAACTCTAATTTACTAGGTTGGACGTAAAGGGTAACTTAGTTTCACTGCAGACAACCCACAAATTTTATTAATGATTAAGATTCTCTCTTGAGGTTGTCGCGATTTTAATTGCTGGATCCATGATAGGGGGTGAGTATAAGTCTAGCGCAAAAGTTTTTTAAGGAAGCCCATGTGGTCAAAATAGACAACGAAGATTTTTGAATAAGCGTAACTCTGTCAAGGCGTTGGTGTTTTTTTTTCAACGTTTTTGTATATATATATATATTTTAAATCCTCCTTTTTTTTGGTTATATAATTTTGTTCTTCTTTTAATTTTAATGGCCAAAGGCCTAGCGAAACGGAGAAGAGAAACTCCCAAATTTTGAGCGAAATGCTTCAATTATACGACAACAAGATTGACGTAATGTTGATGGCCAAAGGCCTAGATTGGAGAATACGGCTCTGTGTAGCGGTTGAGCGGCCAGAGGATCAAATTGCTCTAATACCAAATGAAACGAACAAGGTTCGTACCTCAAGTTAAATACTCCAGAACACTTGGAATATAATGATCTCTATTGAGACACAAGAATATATATTAAAAGTATGAATGAGAATGATGATACAATTGGGAGTGAGGGCCCTGTATATATAGCCAGGAAGTACCCTTTCACGAACAATCATGTTTGTAGAGACATGCCTCTTTGTTTAACTAATTATTATTTAATTACATATTATTATGATTATTATTTATTATCTATATTTATTACATTTACATAAATTATATTCATAACATTCCATCATCAGGACAATGTGTGAATGAAAGAAGAGTCGAGTCAAATGGAGGATGAATAAATAACAAATGAACAATTTTTAAAAAAAGAGCCCACTAAAATCCTAAAATAATAAATTATAAAACCTAAACCTAAATTAATTCATTAGAAATGGAATAATAGTAGAAAAATAAAATATTATTAATAATTATTTATTATTAACAATTAAACATTTATTTTTTTCAAATGAATGAATAGTTAGTTGTTATTAAATAAATAAATATTAATAATTAATATTTATTCACTTATCCCATAGTCTAACCAACCTGCTTTTTGCTCGGAAAATTATGGAAATTCAGGCAAGATTTTAATAAAATCCGGCAGAGATTTTTGTAAATCCAGGTTATAGCTATCAAACTTCAAGATTTTGGGTGTCACAAAGGTTTTTGATGGTGCTGAATCCATTTCCACCATTAAAAACATGATTCAAACACTGCTACTGCAAGATTTCTTGAATTTTTTTTGGCTGGATTATGGCCACTTTTGTCCGTCCGGGCAATTCCTCCACCTCCGTAGACGACGCCTTTACTTATTAATAAATAAATAATAATAACTATTATAAATAAATAATCATTAATAATAATTAATTAATTAATTTACTCATTAATAACAAACTATTCATTTGTAATAAATAAATAATTATTAATAATAATTATTTGATTTATTTATTCATAATTAATTATTTGTTCATTATAATAAACAACTAATTATTATTATAAATAAATAATCATTAATAATAATGAATTAATTAATTTATTTAATAAAAACTAACTATTCCTTCATTTGAAATAAATAAATGGTTAATTGTTAATAATAAATATATTTTTTTGTAAGCTAGTCTAATTCTATTGATTAATAAGGTATATTACAGTCCATTGTTTTGAGCAGAGGAATTTCTCCATTTCCTGCTCTCAGTTGAGTCTAAAAATAAAAAAAGACGGGCTGCCCATAGGCGGGAAACCAACCCTTTACATGTCTCTGAAAGTTTGAGTCATCTACATTCACAAAAACATCTTCAAGAGTACTGAAAATAACTATGAAAACAGTAAAAATCAGGTCTATCCAGAGATGCACAGAGGTGCAATAACCTTCATTTGTTGCCTGCGTCGTCCTGCTATTCTTCATCGAGTGTCGACGGTTCCTCTTCAGTGATTGGACACTCGTAGAAGCAGGCAATTTCTTCTTGTTCCGCCGAGATGACCCATGGCTTTGGCTCCATTGGTTTATCGTGCTCGTCACATTTTCGCCAGCCTCCTGGCTCATAGCGCCACAGGTTGGGTAAGGACAGGGAGGAGGCTTTGATGGGAAAACTTGCGAGTTTTTTGGATGAGGGACAGTCAGAGAGGGGAATTGTTGATTTTCGGTACTTTCTCTTGATTCTAGGCAAAGGCTTCGCAGAAGGCTCAACAGTTGGTGAGAGATGGGCTGCGGGAGTGGATGCGGAGGGCTAAGCTACTGGGTGGAGGGCGTCCATGGGAGCAGATGGAGCGGGAGGAGCATCCTCTGCTTGGTTTGCAGAGAGGGCCGAGGAGCTTTCAAGTTCAGCAATGGATCGGTAGTAGAAGTCTGCGGAGGCTTTGGTGAGCCTGGCAGGCAAGGTTCCTCTGGTGCAGCCTCTGCGGGGCTTCTGCCTTTGCCTGGGTGCCATGGCAGTGAGAGAGCAGTGCAGATAACGCACTAGACAGTGGGGGAGGAGTTTGGCAACGTTTCGTTAGAAAGACAGAGAAGAGTGTAGAGGATGGCTGGGCGACGGTCTTTTAATGCGATGCCTCTCCAATCGAGGCCTTCACTGGCATACACTTGATCCTTAATGTGCATTGAATGCAGGCTGCAACAACTAGGTGCGATAGGCAAGCAGTGGCGTGTCATTGCGCACCGTGGAGAGGGATGGTTATCTCATCACCTAGATCCGGGAAATAATAAATAATTATTAGTAACAAATAAATAAATAAATAAGTAATAATATTAATTATTTATTTACTTATTAATAATTAATTAATTAATTATTTTAATAAATAAATAATAATTATTATAAACAACTAATCATTAATAATTAATTAATTAATTTATTTGTTAATATCAAATTATTCATTTGTAATAAATAAATAATTATTAATAATAATTAACTAATTTATTTATAGTCTTTTTATTATAAATAAATAATTATTAATTATTAATAATAATTATTTTACTTATTTATTAATAATTAATTATTTATTCTGTGTAATAAATAAATAATAATTATTATAAATAAATAATCATTAATAATAATTTATTTATTTAATAATAATAATAATTTATTTACTTATTAATAATTAATTAATTTTTTATTGTAATAAATAAATAATTATTAATAATAATTAATTTATTAATTTATTCATTAATAACAAACTATTCATTTGTAATAAATAAATAATTTGTTTGTCTCTACATACTTATGAAGATATTTTTTTAGCCACACATATCCCTTACAAAGTTACAACTGCAAGTGTCAGGGTGCTTTTTCTTTACACATAGACAACTTTTTTATGACATCGGGCAAACTTTCATTAGTTTGGTTCTAAGCACATAGCTACAAGCATTCTGTATGTCTTAGTAGTGGTAGGCTATGCATAATGAGTGCATCTAATTTAGAAAAAGATATAGATAGCTTATCTTGCTCAGTACGGTTTCAGTAATTCTTGTCCATTCTTTCTAGCCCTAGATTGATTGATGATATTATTATAATATATGTTTCCATATGGTTGGAAGTCACTGATTGCTACCAGTAATATTTCCCATTAGTTGGCTTCTCTATGATTCGAGGATGTCATCCTTAGTAATCCTCAACTCTCTGATGGTGCTATACGACTTAACCAAAACTTTGGGTCAAACCATTTGATAGTATGGTAACTAAAGTCAACAATGAAGACAGACTCCTCTTTCTCAGTTGAACCATCTATATATAGAAATTCTTTAACATGGTAAATGTGACATCACTGCTTCTCAATCATTCCTACTTGGCTTAGTTCATTGATGATACTATCATAATTCTAACTTCTACTCACTACTAACTTTCGGTGAATTCAGACAATGGTGCTGGTAATCTTTCCCAGTACTTGGTGTCCTTATTATCAGATGATGTGATATGGCCTTACAAACCGTAGATTAAAGCCACTGTTATTAGTTTTTGTTATAGTATCAGGACTACCCAACAACGAAAAACTAGGAAAATACTATTACAATAAGTGCTGTAACTAAATTTTACTTTATTGAGGAATTATCTCCTGAAATTCCATGTACAAATTTTATGCTATTCAGTAGGAAATAGATATTCAATCTTGGATGACATTTTCTGTAATTTTATGCATCCTTAATTCTTGATATCTTCTTTTTCTAGTATAATTTAAGTACCATTATTATTTAATGTTTCATACACTATAGTGTTATGAACATAAATATATAAAATTATATAAATAATAAATAATGATAATTAATTAGTAGTTAATAAAGAGACATGCAAAATGGCATGTCTCTATGAAAAGACGTGACTTCTTATGAAAGGGCACTCCTGCCTAGTATTTGTATAGCATTCTCTCATACATTTATATATTATTCTTATAATATAAGATTGAAGAAACCAGGTTAAAAGGTAAATTTGATTTGATGTCCATTTTGATTTTTGACCAACATCTCGGTGGATTGATACAGGGCTACCGAAAGAGAGTTGTATATGTCACCTGAAACTAGCACTCATGTGGTTAATCCTAAAGGAAACATGACTTGGAAGAGGTAGCTGTATGCAGAAAAGCTAGATGTGGACTAGAAGATCACTTTCCGATGAAGAAAAGGGTGACATGACTGACATGGTTTGTGAAGGAAAGTGATGGATGACCGATGCCCTACAAAGAAAAGATGAAGGCTCTATAATGATGAAGATGAAATTCATGACATCGAAAGAAGGAGCTTTACAAGCAGCCTGAAGGTACCATGATCTCCACCAAAGAGCAAAAAGCTATTGGAAACAAGTCCCTAGTTAAGAGGGAGCTTGAGTACATTCCTTTTATAGGAATGGGTTGGTCCTCCTTGGTTAAAAGGGGGTGACATATATGGTTTTCTACTTCATGTGTCATGCACTAGACCAAGAATAACAACGGTAAGTCTTACTGAAGGCCATGAGGAGAGATAGACACATCATTCTTGTCTTCATATTGTGAAGAAAGAATGGAGGATTGGGTAAACATCTGAGATCGATTCCGATACTCTTTGAGGATGAGGTAAGGCATCCAAGATAAGAGTAGTCTAAGAGGAATCTGCTTGAGGATGTGTTATTCCAAGATAGGAATTGTCCTAGAAGGACATACCCTGTGAACACCCGGGTGGGGAATGTGCCGTGAGAGACAAAGATGATGGTGTTTGTCAATCATTGGTCTCGCCAACATTGTGCTATGATCTTGTGGAGAGATAGAGCTATTAGTCAAGGCCTTGCTATGTGACAATGCTAGTTGGTATGGTGAGATAATCTGGCTTACCAATCCAACTCTTCTTATGAGAATTCTTCAGTTTGAGAGTGTCCATGTACCTTGTATGGATTCTGAATACCTCTCTAGTTAAGAGGGAGTGTTGAAATATGTAACTAGGTTCGATCTTCATAATGTCATATGTAATCATGATTTTATATAAAGAGAAAAATGATTTTATTGTTGTTGTTCTTGAGGCATGGGTTTCATGTTCAAGGAAAATTTATTTTTAGGTCAAGCACCCATTGAGTGCTTCCAGGGCTTGTTATTGAGTCTACAAGTCAATTGAGTCATTGTCATGTATGGAAGAGCCTTTTGGGCATGCTACATATTGTAAAGACAATTTATTTGAGTAAAAAATAGAGTCAAAGACCCTCTAAGACCTTGTCAAACAAGTAGCAACAAGTCAGCCTACATGGAGGGACAAGTCGGCCTAAAGATAGCAATTCGTACCCCTCAAAAGCCTATATATAAGAAGGAGATCGACTCATTTGGGTAGACTCTCAAGCAAGTTCAATCTCCTCAAGATAAAAGCTAGAAGAGGACGAAAATGATGAAGAAATGCAAGATCGAAGTTTTTGGGCCTCTCTCTCTTTTGTGTTAGGGTTTATAAGGTTGTTTGGAAAGTCGAGTTGCTGGGCAAGTTGAAGTGTTGGAAAGTCGCTGGGTAAGTCAAAGTGATGGATAGTTGTAGGGGTCGAAGTTGCAGAAGAAACTTTTGGATCGAAGTTGTAGAAGACACTGCTGGGTCGAAGTTGCAAAAGAAATTGCTGGTCGAAGTTGCAGAAGAAACTGTTGGGTCGAAGTTGCTGGGGTTCAAAATTGCTGGAAAGAAAGCTCATCAAGGAGAAATGTTGACTTGGTCATGGAGGGGTCTTTGTCAAGGGTCTTAGGTCTTGGAATTTGTCATTTGAAGATTCTATGAGAAGAGAAGAATTCTTTGGGGTTTTCCTCTCAACTGGAGAAGTTTTGGCCCTTGCTGATTGCCTACATCTTGTGTCCTCCTCTTTTATTATTCTATATGATTTGGTAGTTGCTTGATGATAATAACACTAAATATAATCAAGAGAAAGAAGAAGCTATTCAAGTTAAGTAAAAATACATCACAAGCAGTTATCAAAGTAAGAGAAATCACCTAATCTAGCCGCCCTACATTTCTCAACATTTCCTTCATGTGATCATCTAGGCTTCCCTCAACAACTTCCCTTTCCTTGATTGAAAATGAAAATTCTTCAACTAACTCGACGTGTTTCTCTTCTTTGTTATCATACCTTCATCCTTTCAACCTGTGGATCCCATACTAGGTGGAATGTAGACTATGTATGTGACCCTTGCTTCTTCTAAGTAGAGGTAAATCTTTTAACAAAGATTCTATTGGAGGATCTTGATTATCATTATTCTGCAAGTGCTTCTTTCTAGCGATGATGAAGTATGATGATCTAGCTTTCTATCATGCTAAATGACTTGCTTTAACCATACAAATTGATACTTCGTCTATCCATGCTTCTAATATGATGCCATCAATATTTCTATACGGCCTCTTATCATGACTGTAATGCTTCCTACCATGACTTGCTAACTTCTATTCACTGAAAAATAAACTAAATGTATGTGAGAGACCTTTTAATAATAGAGTTCTTTCACTTCTTCCTTCTTTGAGTTCTTCTCTTCTGGTTCTTCTACTTCTTTGGTCACATGGGCTTCACTTCTTTCCTTTCTTTTCTTGTTGCCTTTCTTGAGTTTAGGACAGTTCCTTTTGAAGTGCCCATATTCATTACATTCATAGCACTGAATCATAGCCCTAATGAATCTCTACACTATCAAGAATGTTGGTCAATCAATGAACTTGAAGAATGAACTTTGAAATACAAGGATGACTAATGACGATACCATGGCTTCTTATTTCGTAAGGACTTCTCAAATAAGATATAAGATTCAAGCAATTGGTGAATACATTCCTGATCAAGAACTAGTGATTACAACACTCGATGGTCTTGCGAGATCATGAGATGCTTTTGCAGCAAGAATAAGCAGTTGGAATGAAACTCCTGCATTTGAACAACTATGGACATCTTATGCTCAAGAAGAATCAAGATTGATGACTAGAGATCATCAAGATGAGGAAGTTCACGCCCTTGCAACTCGCTTCAAGAACAAGGGAAAGAAGAAGTTTGGACCTCAACACAAGAAGTAAAGAAAGGGATCTTCGTTCTCTAAGAAGAAGAAAGATTTATCAAAGATCCAATGTTATGGCTATCAGGAATATGGACATTTCAAGAGAGATTGTCCTAATATGGCAAATAATAAGAAGAGAAAAGGGAAACAACATGCTTTGCAACAGATGTCGAAGATGAAAAACCAAGGAGGACGAAAGGTGATAAAGATTTCTTTTATTTTTTTGCTTCAATAGGTTCCTTTGCAGATGATGATGACATGTGGCTGGCTAAGAAACCGGATTCATGCCTAGGCCTTCTCGTGTCTCGAATCGGGCGAATTGGACATGATTCAGTCGGATTCGTGCCCTTCCGATCATGTCTGGATCGTGTCTTGATTCTAGGACACGAATCCTGAAAAAGAGACTTTTGTGCAACATTAAAAGGCCAATTTGGCCATTCTCACTTCACAATTATCTTATTCTCTTGCTGTGGGTGTGTGAGAGCAAAGAGCAAAGGGTGTGGGAGCATTTTGGAGGCGATTCCAGCAACAGGTAAGTGCTTTTGTCTCTATTTTTTGCATTTTTATTAGAGCAGTTTGCATGTGCATTTCTTTTACAATTTTGTGTATTTTTTGTTTATTTTTTTACAACATTCATGGCTCAATCAAGGGCAGTAGGGAAGGGGAAAAGGAAGGGGAAGAATTTCCCCATTGGAGATGCCCATCCTGTTCCAATTTCATAAGGATCTGCAAGTGTTCCCTCGATTGGTAGTGGGGCTGAAGCAACTTCAAATGTCGAGGGAAGACAACAACTCGAAGATAACAAATATCCCTTGTGGAAATATGTCACAAGAGAGCAAGGGCCAGGTAGCAAGATGAAGGGAGGAGGCAATGTTGCTTGGAAATGCAACTATTGCAACAATCATTTCATGAGCACATATTATCGTGTGAAAGCTCATTTGTTGGCTTTACAAAGTTGTGGAATTGCAGCATGTACACAAGTGTTTTTAGCAAAAAGGAAATAAATGGAAAAAGAGGCCAATGTTGGTATGGTAAAGGTGGCTGCAACATCTAAAAAAAACAAGAATGATGATCCCCTTCCATTCTAGAGGAAAAGTAGCAACAAATTTCCATTTGAGAGTTCTAGTGGGGGACAAGCACCAAAAAGAAAGGCAATGGAACTTGGTTCAATGGACAAAATTTTTCAAAAAGAGAAACAGGAAGAGCTTGATCTCACCATTGCATTTTTTTTTTCTATCAAAACTTCATATCCTTTAATTTTGCACGCTTACCATTATTTATTGAGATGTACCGAGCTCTAACTCAAGTGGCTCCATAAGGGAATGTGCCTCTTGGGTCAGGGAAGCTTAGAACCACATTGTTGACGAAGGCAAAGAAAGAGGTGGAAAAAATGCTTGAGCCTATTAAATCAGCATGGCCAACATCTAGGTTAACATTGTTTCTAATGGATGGATAGATCTAGCATGACACCCATTCATCGACTTCATGGTGGCTTCTTTGAATGGTCCAGTTTTCTTGAAATCAGTGGATGCACTTGGACAATACAAGGATGCACAATATATGGGTGAGTTATTTATTAAATTTATTGAAGATGTAGGTGTTGATTCTTGTGTGCAAATTATTACAGATAATGCACTTGTTTGCAAGGCTGTTGGCATGACTGTTGAAGCTAAATATCCACAAGTATTTTAGACACCTTGCATTGTCCATTCATTGAATTTAGCACTTAAAGCTATTGCTTCTGATGTGCTTTGGATTGGAAGCATTATTGAGGATGCACGACATATCCACAACTTTATACAAAATCATACAAATGCCCTCACTATCTACAAGGAGTACACCAATCTATCATTGTTGAAGATTGCGGATACATGGTTTGCCTCTTCATTCATCACGCTGAAGACGTTGAGGGAGGTCAAGACCGCTCTTGGGGCCATGTTTATTTCAGAGTTTTGGTAATTTTGGAGAAAGATAGATCAAGCAACCTCAAAAAGAGTGCAGAACACAGTGTTAGATGATGCTTGGTGGGAGAGGGTATATCTACTTATTCAAATCATGGACCCTATCATTTCTTTTCTTTGATTTGCAGATACTGACCAATCCATCCTGGGAGAGGTTTATGAGGGATGGGATTCCATGATTGAGTCTGCGAGGAGCATTATTTACAGAGTGAGTGCCTCAAGTATGAGACATCATCAGAGGCCTTCTTCACCGCCATACAAGATGATCTTGTTAGCAGATGGGACAAGAATTGCACATCTTCACATTGTTTGGCTCACTCATTGAATCCAAAATACTACAAGCATGAGTGGCCGAATGGTGGACATTACTGCAAATTCCCTCACATGGATGGTGAAATTTCACAGGGGAGGAAAGATGCATTTAAGCGGATTTTTCAGGATAGAGCATCCCTTGATGAGGTGGAGGATGTCTTTGCAAAGTTTTCCACTGGCACTGGTCGATTTGCAGGATATGATGTTATTAGAGACAGGGGGCTAAGAAGCCCTATTCTTGGTGGAAAACTCATGGGGCAACAAGCTCTTCTCTACAATAGTTCGCCACGAGGGTCCTCTCTCAGGTGACTTCATCCTCTTGTTGCGAGAGGAATTGGAGCACATATAGGACTTTGTATAGTGTTAAGAAGTGGAGGCTTGAGCAGTCCAGCGCAGAGACAATGATGTATGTGCAACCTTCGTCTTATTTATAGGCAAAGGGATGAGTGGTTCAAGGGAAAGACAAAGATGTGGGATGTCTTTCTTGATGATATGGGTTTTGACAACAGTGTTGAGTTGGTATTGGCCAACTTGATCTTATTGAGTCAGTGCTAGAGCCTGACACTTTTGATGATGGTGATACTGTAGAGGGGTCATCCTCCACACCAACAGATGCAAAGATGACATTTGATATAGAGGAGGAGGATGCAGCAGAGGAGAGTAGTGGTGACCATGATGATGAGTACAGTGAAGCTAATTTTGATTGATGAGGATTGATGACTCATGGGCTAACTACTGCCTTGAGGCTTGTAGTTGGTTTCATTTTGTATTTTCTATTTCTATTTGCCATTGGCATTGCTACTACCTATGTAACACATTTTTGATGACTTAATGAGAAAACTACAGTATCTTGTCTTTCTCTTATTGGATTAGTGATGAATATGTCACAATTGTATTTGTATGCATAGCGTTACTTTGTATCTTTGTAAAACTTACATCTAGATGAAGATCTATGTTTGAATCAATGAATTTGTATCATGAATGAGAATTTGTGTAAGAAATATCTAATTTTTAATATATATATATTTTAATAAAATAAATATAACATGTCCTAACGTGTCTGTGCCCGACACTCGAATCCTCATGTCCTTCGTGTCTCGTGTCCTCGTGTCAGGTGACTTAGGTGGCTAGTAGATAGTGGAGCATCTAGACACATGACCGGAGAGCTTGGGAATCTTTCAAACATGACAGAAAAGAAGCTATCTCAAATGGTTGAACTTGGAGACAATCATAGCTATGCAGTCAAAGGAGTTGGAAAGGCATCCATAGAGGTGGAATCTAGTAACAATGTACATCTTAACAATGTTCTTTATGTACCGGGTTTGAAAAAGAATCTTGTCTCCGTTTCTTGTTTGGAAGATAAAGGAGATAGAGTAGCTTTTATGGATGACAAAGTATTGGTTTGGTCCAAGGGCTCTAGTATATATGATGCTAGGGTTATTGGCATTCGTGATGGAAGATTGTATAGACTTCTGAGACACCCAGTTGAAGCACTAGTACATGATGAGATAAATCCAAGTGAGCTATGGGTCATGGCATAGAAGGTTTGGACATCTTCATTTCAGAGCATTACCTGAGTTGATTTAAATGGTGTCAGGGGTTCTTGAACCGTAGATAAAGAATGATGGTGTATGCAAAGGTTGTGCTCTTGGAAAAACATTAAGAAACCATTTCCAAATAGTGATAACAGATCTAAGGAAGCTTTTGACTTGATTCATTCTGATATGTGTGGTTTGATGCCAGTGAAATCGCTTGGTGGCTCGTTGTATTATGTGACATTTATTGATGACTTCTCATGTAAGACATTGATATATCTCTTGAAGGCTAAGGATGAGGTATTCGACAAGTTCCTGGAATTCAAAGCTCAAGTGGAAAATTTGACAGGCAAGAAGATCAAGATACTGAGATATGACAATGGAGGAGAATATGCCTCAAAGGAGCTTGTTGCTTTCTATAAGCAAGCTAGGATTAAGAGGGATCTGATTGTCCCCTAGCAGAACAACAAAACATATCCATTGAAGAATTTGTCAAGGCCATGATGCATGATTTGAACTTCCCATTGTTCTTATGGGGTGAGGCATCACGAACAACTGTGTACATTCAGAATAGATGTGCTCATAAAGTTTTGGAAGGGTGACTCTTGAAGAAGCATTCCTTAGAAAGAAGCCAAAGGTTGGACATATGAGAATCTTTGGTTGTCTTATTACTTTATTACGTTATGTTCATCAAACAATTACCAAAACCGTAAATTATGAAGATCATAGAAAGAAAATGAACACAAGATGTAGGCTCCAAGCCAGGGAAACACCCCTCCATGGGGAAAACCCAAAAAATTCTTCTCTTCTTATAGAATCAGATCAAATGAGAAATCCAAGACTCAAACAACAAGACCAAGACCTGCAACAAGACCCAAGTCAGCTCTCCTTCCAAGTTATTCTAGCAAGTCAAAGTTAACGCAAGTCATCCCAAGTCAAAACCTTCCAAATCAGATCCAACAACAGAACTTCGGTCCCCAACAACAAAAATTTGGACCTGCAGTGGATTGTCAATTTCAACCCTTGTAGTAGCACCAAAAACTTTGCATGTGTAAAGAAATTAGGGCAAAAACTTCGATTTTCTTCCTCCTTAGACTTCACTTTCTCTCTCTTGATTTCTTGCTCCTCTTGAATTTTGCTCTACTTGTCCCAAAAATTGAACTTGCTTGTGGTGCTTCAAATGAGGTCGAACTATCTTTATTTATGACATCTAAGAGGTCGAATTACCACTTCTAGGGCCGACTTGGTCATGTGGGTACAAAAATAACATTTTTGACTTAAATAAAATTGTTTTTCCACCTTCTTTTCAAAGTCCAAATGGGACTTTATCCCAATTGGATATGGTTCTACGCCTTAAGGAGATGTTTGGTCCAGGTGTGCCTCCATATCCACTGCCATGGGTGGAAGTTGATGGACTTCTTTGTCCATGATGTGATGGACCTGATGGTGCATTAGAATCAATGAAACCCCTAAATCTTTTAGATCTATGTAGGGAAACCTCCTCTTCCTTTTTGTATTTCTCTCTCTTTGTTGCTGGCACACTTACACAAATTTTGATTCCTAGATTTTTTTCTCCATCCCCTGGCATTTTCCCAGAAAGGTGCCTTTTGGTATGGGTGTATGAACATGTTTATTCTTTATTGCAATGGGGGCAAAGAAATTTAGTGGTTCCACCACCTTTCCCTCCTTCCTGCCTTTGAACATATTTCCACAATGGTGTTTGGCTTTGGTCTTGTTTAGTTGGGGTCTCTGTGGCCTCATGTTCTCCACTCTCCCCTTCCTCCTCAGCATACTCCTCCTCTTCAAGATTTTCATCAAATCCACTATAACCCACTTCTTCATCCTCCTCTTCTCTAATGGGCCTCTTTCTTCTACTCTCCAACACCATTATTACAAAAAAAGGAACCAACATGAAGAAAATCCCTAGCCATATAGCCATGATGTTTCAAGTTTCAAGTTTCAAGTTTCCGGCCTGCAAAAAAAATGGAGGAATGCCCAATGGGAATAGGAAATGCAACATAGAAAAAAAACAGTTCAATTTTTCACTTTTCAACACACTAAAATGCAACATTGAGAAAAAAAAATTCAAGTTTTCATATTTGAACAACTTAAAAATGCAATATAGAAAATAAAAAACTAGAGCATAAGTCCTACCTCTTTGTCCCGAGTCCTGACTCCTTCAATCCTCCTCTTGCTCTCTTGCAACTTGCTCCTTGCTCTCTCCTTCTCTCCTTGCTCTCAAACTCTCAAGCTCTCTCTCTTGCTCTCAAACTAACAACGATGACAAACAAATGAGGGGGAGGGCTTTTATTTACCCAACCCCCCCTCCCTCGCAAAAAAATTTGGAAAATTCGCTGTCGGTTTTTTTTTTCCCCCTTGTTTATTGTTATTTTTTTTTTCTCTTCTTGTTTTATTTTATTTTTTTATTTGTTCTGCGCCGGGGAGCGCCCGGGAGCGAACGCTCCTTGACCGCTCCTCGATTTAAAAAACGCTCCTGAATCGTTTTTTAAATGGAGGGAGCGCTCGGGGAGCGTTCGCTCCCAAGCGCTCCCTGAAAAGCTCTCGAGAAAACAGGGAGCGTTTATTCAGGCTCGCCTCCCAAATAGAGCGCGTTTTGGGAGCGAGATCGAGGGTGGGGGGACGATTCCCAGCAACCTTGGTTGTTACAGTTGTGTAGCACTAATTGGAGAGAACACCTTCGTTGCTAAGAGGGAGTGTTAGTTTTTGTAGCATCGAAGGTGTTCTAGCCTCGAAACTTTATGGATAGGCTAAAACACAAGAGTTCTCCAAAACCCAAAAATCGTTTCTAGAAATTGAACCTAGAGATGGCTCAATTAAATTAATTGGCTATAATTAAAAATTTCCTAAGTCTAACTTAGGAAAACGGGTTAATTAATAGGAATTAATTGAGAAAGGTGAGAATTCTCTAGATACTCACACGGATCGAATTAGAGATGATCTCAACCATCGATTAAGTTTAAATCGTGGCCGTTAAATTCTCAATTGGAAATTATAAGAAGAGGTCGATAGGTAGATGGAGAACACAGTAGTGTAGATACTTAGTGGTCTGGGAAGTTCGATTTTGTAGTGAAAGTGATTCAACAACAAGATTGAGCCAGTGATCAAGTAGCAGGTGGCAGACGTGCAACCAAGTAGTATTTCAGAGGAGTTTATAGTTTCAGAGAGTCAAAAAAGAGGAGGCCGAAATTTATCTCCAAGAGGCTGCGCAAGTGCAGGGCACAACCTCATTTGAGCAGTTCAATTTCGCTGAGGAGAAGCTTGTTTTTAGTTCCAGAGGCCGGGAAGATTTGCGAGAGTGCCAAAGAGAGAGTTTCCCAACTAGTAGTATGCAGGACAATTTGATTTGCAGGAGTTCTGGGCTGAGCGTAAGAGGGTATGCATTAGGATTGACGCAGGGCTTGCATAGAGCAGGGCGGACGTCTTGCTCTTAAGAGGTATTTAGGTGCTAGGATTGTTCTCAGAGGGTAAAATCCCTTAGTATATTTTTTCCAGTATTTCTCTCAGATAGAATCGCTACTTTGGCGACAATTTATTATGCTCAGAATTTATGTTGCTTCATCATAATAAAAACCCTCACTGCCGCACTGGTTTTCCCACATTGGATTTTTTTGGGGACTTTTGTCAAAAAATAATGGTGTCACAATTTGTGTGTGCTCGCATTTCTCAGTTTCTGGTATTTTTATTTTCACAACGTTTCTTTTATTTTGTGAAGAAATTCTTGTGTGATTAATTCAATATTAATCAGAAAATTAATAAACTGATAATTAGTTAGGAGAATTACTTCAGTTGCTGCTTTTCAAGGAATTTTCACAACAAACAAGAAAAGAAGAAAGAAAATTATTATTTGTAAAGCATGGGTTTCATGCTTATTATTGATGGTCTTTTAGGTAAAGGCATGTTCTTCGTGCTTTTAGGGTTTTTTTCGGTCTTAGGATTTGTTGTCATGCGTCAAAGGAGTCAACATCATGTTTATGCCACTGTTTCGGGCAATTTGTAATTGTGAAAAGACTTATTTTTGAGTCTAGAAAGTCTTGGAACCTCCAAGAGTACAAGTCGGCCTAAAGGAAGGAATTCGACCCGTTGAGAAGGCTATATAAAGAGCGGTTCGACTTCATTTGGTGACACACTCACACAATACTCACAACAAGTTCGATGTCTTAAGAAAGAGTTCGATCTGTAGCTGTGAAGTTGGAAAAGGAGAGCGAAGGTCAAGAAGGAAGAAGGATGAAATTTCTTTGTTTTAGCTTTTTGGCTCTATCTATCTCACACATGCGAAAATCTATGGTTTCTAGGTTGCAAGAAGGGGTCGAAGTTGCAGGGTTGAGTTGCAGTATGACGAAGTGTAGAAATTGGTAGCTGGAAGGAAGGAAGCTCTGTCTAGACCTCGCTCACCTTAGGAAGAGTTGTCTTTCTTTAGGAAGGTCCCGAAAGGAGGTCAAATTAGGGTTTCTTCAGGAGCTACAGGGCCAAAGTTGCAGGTCGAGTAGCAGCGTTGTAGTTGGTTGATTGTGTTGCAGTATGTAGCAGTTTGGTGCAAATTCAAGAAGGACTTGAGTAAGGGATGACTTGGTATTGGGAGAAGGACTTGGTCAAGGGATTGGGTGTCTGTATCTCATTTGAAGCAGATTCTAAGAAGAGAGGGGTTTCTTGGTTTTCCCCTTGGAGGGGTTTTGCCCTGGCTGAGAGCTTACATCTGTTTCCTCTTTTGTTGTTTTTGCTTTTTGATATTATTTGATGAACAGATCTAAGTAAAAGAACATAAAAGTAGATAACTAAGATTCACAAGCAAGTATCAAGGTCAAAGAAAATTTGTAGATAACTAAGATTCACTAGCAAGTATCAAGGTCAAAGAAAATTTGTTTAATAAGTTGCCACTTTTCATTTTGTAACATGGAATCAGAGCTAATGAGCAAGGAAGGAAGTCGCAAGGACATGAGAAGGAATTGTTAATGAAGGGATAGGAAGCTCTCAAGGCCAAAAAGAAGAAGATTGTTTCTTGAAGGAATCTAGTTAAAAGCTCGTTTGTAGAAGACCCTTCTAATCTAGGGTTTCTACATTGAAGAATATCAAAACTACATCTATCTCACAAGAAGGGTATTGATCTCGCAAAAAGGAAGTCTTTTTGAAAGGCATCAATCTTGGAAGATGTTAGTGGAGGAATCTTAGGAAACATATTTCAAGGGCATCATCAAGAATTCTCCGAAGGTATTGAAGACATCAAGAAGGCTGGAGATATTATTCAAGTGAGTATAACACTACCTCATAATGGATGAATCTTCAAGTCATGTTGGTTCTTTCTGCTAGGAGAGCAATATGCTCATTAGGGCTTCAATTTATCTAGCATGGAAGAAAAGGATTTACTTGATACTTACAAAGCAAGATGTAATGGGATATGTTACCAGAGAAATTACTAAACTCGTGATAGACAAGACACAAGAACTGGAAAAGTACAAGAAAGGGGAATTAAGAGCTCAAAGGATCATAGTGGAATCAATCAAGGATTCTGTTTTCCCATTTGTGGCAAACCTGAAGACTTCTGACGCCATGTATGACAATCTAGTGAATTTGTACTCTATAAGTACATGTCAAAAAATATCATTACAGAACAAGCTATATAGAATGAAGAAATCAAAGGATGAGGATATGCCATCCTTTGTCATGAGAATCTCTCAGCGAAGAGACTATTTGCAAGGACTTGGGTAACCCATCATTGATTCTGAGGTGACTGTATGTGTTCTAAATGCATCACATGAATGGAGCAACTTTGCAACAAGTGCCTACTCCAAGAAGGATTCAACTCCCTTTGATGAGTTGTGGTCAAAATGCATACTAGAAGAATCAAGGATCAAGGTCAAGGATGACATTGGATAAGATGAGCAGTCTCGAGCCTTTCTAGCCCGAGTCAAGAAGATGAAGAAAGGAACATTTGGCAAGTCCACGAGGAAAGATATGTCCAAGGTGCAACACTTCAAGTGCAATGGGTTTGGACACTACAAGAGGAACTCTTTTAATCAACAGAACAATAAGAGAAAGGATAGAGGTGAAGCTCATGTAGCCGAAGCAGTGGGAGAACCTGAGAAAAAGGTAAAGAAGGAAGAAGTGAAGGATCTTTACTGTTGAAAGAACTTTTGCTGACTTCTAGGTTCATTATGAATGTTCATCTTTCTTTTAGATGATATGTTTTTGCATAAGCATCATAGGATAGAAGCATATGATAGTAGCATGTCTTGAACTTATATGATTATGTTACTTAGTAGAGATCATCTAGGATATAATGTTAGACAATTTTGCATAATGTTCATCCAAATTATGTTAGAGATTGTCATGTTGCTTAAATGGATCATTATGATTCGTAAAGGATTGTCATCTTGGAAAGTCCTTGGCAAAAACATCATGACAAGAATAGTATGTATCTTATGTAGTGTGGAATCGTACTGGTAAAAAGGGATGAAAGGTTGCAATGGGTCAAAATACAAAATTTTGTGAGATATATGGATATCTAGATGATTGAATGAAACCATAGGAATGTATGTTGAAAAGTAAATTTTAGATAAGATTCATATATGCAAGAATCTTATGAAAGTAAGTTGGTTATAAAGATATGCTAAAGTACTAATGATGCTTGAAAAGAATAGAATGTGACTAGCTTAAGAATCTATAGAATATTGGGACTTTCTCTAGAATATTTATTTGATATCAATTAACATCTAGTATAATCTCCAGAAGAAAAGTTGTAACTTGGTAATCAAGTTCGATCCTTGGGCACTCTGATGCATGAAGGAGTATCAAGTGGAGATGATCAATGAAGATGTTAATGGTACGAGAAGGTCACCATGGTAAGGTAAGTCTATTTCGTTTATAGTTTGGTTATCTGGCTAACATATTATTTTTGGCTATTGGGAAAAGAATGTTGCAGAAATACATGATGACAGTTGGGGCAACTTTAACAATATGGACGAAGAATGTTGAGAATGTCTGGTGCCTAACAACTGTAAAGTCAAGATTAGTCCATCTTGGGATTGAAAGGGTAGCTGTACGAGAAGATAACCTAAAGGTCAAGGAAGGTCACTTTTTAGATTGAAGATTGGGAAGGCCCAATGCAATGCCTTCATGATTGAAGAAGAAAGTGATGAGCAAGTGGGATGACCTGGATCCTGTCACAAGAAGGAAGAGTGGAGATGGTTTCATGACACCTCGAAAAGAAGCAGGCTTGATGCAAGAGATGCAATTATAAGAGGGAACCTTGTAACTATAAAGATCAAGCCACTACTATTCTCATGAAGACAAGTAGTGAGGCTTGTGATGTTGTCTTCCATTATGGAAGGAAGGAATCTCCTCTGGTTTGAGAGGGCGCAAAAGGATTTTTTGTGAATAAGGACAATAGCAATGTACTCTCTGATTGAAAGGGAGTGATGATGAACATCACATGTGCGTTCTCCTCTTCAGGTGATGAAAAGAGAATGACAGAGGATTGGATAAGCATCTGTGGTTTCCTTGAGGATATAACATCCAAGAAAGGATAGGACCAACACTCTTCAAGGATGGGACAAGAATCCAAGAAAGAGTGGTCGAACAGGATTGATATTCTTTGAGGTCGCAGGTATGGAGATTGAAGATAAGAATAGCCCTAAAAGGACATGCCTTGTGGACATTTGGATGGGGTATGTCCCTTAGAGAGGTAGTGCGGTATCACACAGAAGGCCTCCTAACATAATGCTCTTGGTTAAAGTAGAGCTCGTCTAGTTAGGCCTCAGGGACAATGCTAGTCATGATGATGATGCTTACAGTATGGCTTATCAATCCGACTCTTCTTGAGAACTTTTCAGTCTGAGATATGATGTTGTACTGGTTGAACAATTTTGAATACCTCCCTAGTTAAGAGGGAGTGTTGAGAAATGTAACTAATTTCAGTCTTCGTAATTATTGTACTCATTTCAATATGTATCCTATGTAACAAACAAGAAAAGAAGAAAGAAGATTATTATTATTAAAGCATGGGTTTCATGCTCATTCTTGATGGTCTTTTAGGTAAAATAATGTTCTTCGTGCTTCTAGGGTTTGTTAGGTCTTAAGATTTATTGTCATGAGTCAAAGGAGTCGACATCATGTTTATAAGACCCTTTCGGGAGATTTGTAATTGTAAAAAGAATTATTTTTGAGTCTAGAAAGTCTTAGAATCTCTAAGAGTACAAGTCGGGCTTGGGATCCTCAAGTCGGCCTAATGGAAGGAATTAAACCCCTTGAGAAGGCTATATAAAGAGTAGTTCGACTTCATTTGGTGACACACTCACTCAACACTCACACAAAAGTTCAATATCTCAAGAAAGAGTTCAATTTGTAGCTAGGAAGCTGGAAAAGGATAGCGAAGGTCAAGGGAAGGAAGAAGGACAAAATTTCTTTGTTTTTGGGCTCTATATCTCTCACACGTGCGAAAATATAGGGTTTTTGGGTTGTAGGAAGAGGCTGAAGTTGCAAGGCCAAGTTGTAGTAGGACGGAGTGCAGAAACTGGTAGCTGAAAGGAAGGAAACTCTGTCTAGACCTTGCTGACCTTAGGAATAGTTGTCTTGCTCTTGGAAGGTCCCAAAAAGAGGTCAAATTAGGGTTTCTTCTAGAGCTGCAGGGGCGAAGTTGCAGGTTGAGTAACAGTGTTGTAGTTGACATATTGAGTTGCAGTGTGTGGCAGTTTGGTGCAAATTCAAGAAGGACTTGAGGAAGGGCTGACTTGGTATTGGGAGAAGGACTTCGTCTAAGGATTGGGTGTTTGTATCTCATTTGAAGTAGATTCTAAGAAGGGAAGAGTTTCTAGGTTTTCCCCTTGGAGGGATTTTTCCCTGGTTGAGAGCCTACATCTGTGTCCTCTTTTGTTGTTATTGCTTGTTAATATTGTTTTATAAACATGTCTAACTAAAAGAACATAAAAGAAGATAACTAAGATTCACAAGCAAGTATCAAGGTCAAAGAAAATTTGTTTAATAAGCTTCCACTTTACATTTTCTAACATGGACCCGGTGAAGCAAAAGAGAGCTAAGGATTGATTTAAGCTAAGTTAAAGTAAATTGATTTCTAGGAGTTAAATGAGTTTCCCAAGAAACGTTCAATTATTAACAAATTACAACATGTACCTCAAAGCATGTAAATAATTTCACAAGTAAATAACCATAAGCACCATGATCATTCATAAACAATAGATGTGACAATGATAAGAAGATTGAAAGAAATGCTGACCAATGTTGCAAACATCTTGATCGGGATTAAATCGACAAGGGGAAAAAATCGGAAAAAATCGTAAAAATCGAGAAAAAAACGGTAAAAATCGGGAAAAAATCGGCACATACAAAAATATTCATTTTTTTTCTTTTTCAATTTTTTAAATATCTAAAGCATCCACAACATAAAATAAATGCATTGACACATAAATATGAAAAAAAAAAACTAATATATAAGATGTGTAATATCATGTCTAGTGCTACATCACACATAACAGTCAATCATGTCCTGAATACCAAGTCCGGAGTCCCAACTCAACCTCAAAATATCAACAAAAAATATAATATTATATCTCATACCATGAGTCATAATGTCATATACAAAGGAATGAACCAAATAACTAATACTACTAATTATTTTGCCCCTCTTGCGAGGAAATGTAACAACTTTCCCTCTAGATGAAGAAGCTGGTGGGGCTGGCAATGGACTCTGTTGTGGTCTAGAAGCTGAAGCACTAGGATCTATAGGAGGTAGTCCACGTTCTGTACCGGTGATAGGGGTAGGTGTTGTCATCTGCTGCTGCTGCTGCTCCTCCACCTCCACTGCCTCCTGCTTTTACCAATCAGGGGCTGAATCCATGATAGGCCTCTCAGCCTCAACCCTCCATGCAGCAGTGTGTCAATCACATCTAAAGAGATGGCCTCCATATCAACTGTCCCCTCAAGTTGTCTGACCCACAATCTAAGATTGTAGTAGACGTAGAACGTGTCATTGAGGCGTTGGGACTCCAACCTGTACAAGGGTTATAAATTAATAAATTATATAATATATATTATAAATAATAAATTAATAATTATAAAAAAAGTTATTTAATGAATTCAAAAAATCAATTGAAATATTTTAAGTTTTAAACATGTTGCGCTTTTTGTATGTGTATTTTTTCAAATACACTTCAATTGCGCTCGCATCCTGAAGAGCTACATGTTTGGCTAAGTATTCTAATGGCAAGCCTTTGGAGATTTGGTCTTCTGCCACCAAAGCTCCTCCACCATGCATCTACAACAAATAAGATAAACTTATAAAGTTATAAACATAAGAAAAATAATGAAAATTTGAAAACTGAAAGTTGAAGCAAAATATGAAGTTATGAACTTGAAGAGACAATGAATTTTGAGACAAACTAAATCTTACCTGGAATTTTAGTATTCTTATCTTGGACGATCATGTCAAAGCTTAATGTGCCACGTGCCATTTTGTATATTACTATATCTCCATTTCTTTGAAGATATTTGCACGTTCTGTTGGTGATGGCACTATCTTCTAAACATAAGTGAAAAGGCCATCCATGAGCTTAGGATCAAATAAGGAACCATAGGAGTAAGAAAATGCGGGGTTCAGGAAGATCCTTGCAACATGAATGAGACGATGGAGTGTGTTGTTCCATCGCTCATCAATCACTTCCCATACAAGAAGAAGTTGTTTTTGAAACCCCTCATCCTCCTTATCTTCATAGTAGCTCCAAATTGCTTCTTTGGCCCTATCCATGGCCTCATACAAGTAGCCCATTGCGGGCTTCTTTCCATCAACTAATATAAGAACCTTTACCAAAGGTTCAGTAATGCTGCACACCTCCTGCACTCCCGCCCATAAGCTTTCCTGATATGAAACCAACCTGCATATGGCCTCTCCCTCTGGTTTGTGGCTATATGTCAAAGCACACCACTCCTCTGAAAGAAACGTTCTCTTCACATCCCACATAGAATTCAGGAGGGGTTGAAGAGATATGAAACTGGTGGAAAACCGTGTAATGGCAGGGGCGCATGAACTCCTTGTTGTTGGTGAATGTTCTCATCAAATGAAGCACATATGCATGATTATATATAAATTTTGTGATGCTTTTTGATGATTCAACAATATCCTTGAGAAAACGAATTTTCCTATGTCCTCCAACATTAAATCAATGCAATGTGCAACACAAGGTGTCTAGAATAAGTTACGATGCCTCTCCATAAGCATCTTGCCAGCAACAACATAATTTGTAGCATTGTCCGTTCTGACTTGGACATGTTGTGGACCCACCTCCAAAATAAACACATCCAATAAAATCACATAATAATTGTGAATCTTTGACATGTGCAGATGCATCAACATATTTCATAAACATTGGCCCCTTGAGACAATTGACCGAGAAGTTAATAAGGGTTCTACCCTTTTGATTGGTCCAACCATCTGACATCACAGTGCATCCTGTGAGTTCCCATGATGCCTTTAACTCCTCCAATCTCTTGGTGCAGTCAATCTTTTCAGTTTGAAGAATGCACCCTCTATAGTCATCATATGAAGGGCTTTGTATCCTTGGCCAACAACAAAAATAGCATCAACCACAACCTGGTAAAAGGGATTGTTCCTAGCAACACTGAAAGAAATATCACTCCAAAGAAAAAGCTTGCTCAACAACTTGTCAGCTTCTTCCTTCTACCTTTTTTTAATAATTGAGGAGATAGATGGTTGTGCACTAGCTGTGGTTCTATGAACAAAATATGATGGGGCAGCTACGGGGTTGTGTGTAGAAAATGCTGATGGTAAAGAACCAATACCACTTTGTTAAATTTAGATAACCATGGTGTGCTATGCTTGATGCACTTTTACTTCAATCTTTCTTAGGTCCAATACAAAATAGCAATCACATAAACATGAAAGTAAAATGCTGATAGAGCACTATAATAGATCAATAGAACACAAGCCAAATATAGATCAGATTTACAATTCCTTTTGTCCAGCAAATATATGAGATATTGTTACGTTACGACGGTCAGAAGGATGCTTCAACCAACAAAGTCTTTCTCGATCAGCCAACACTTCATGTGTCACACCCACAACTCTCAAAGACAGCTCATCACAAGTCAAAACTAGTCAACTCACAAACAGCGTAGAAAAGTCAACGCAGGCAGCAACAGAAAAGTCAACACAGTAAACTAGAGCTTCTGTCAAACAACCTGGAATTCCTCGATTTTAGTGCCCAACTGTACGACCTCCGAAAATTGGATTTTCTACAGATTTTTGAGGTCAAATGACCAAGGGTTGACCACAGTCAACACTGCTGCAAAAGTGCCCTAAACAGATCCGCAAATTTCCGACTTCTGCTCCACACGTGTGAGGGGAAAAAGGCCTGCAAAGGCTATTGAACCAATCAGATCACAATGAGAGAATGTGAGATGAGATGATGATGAAATGACCTCCAAGACTTTCCAATTTATATCCATCAATGAGGGTGTGTGACACATCTATTAGGCATGTGGGCCTACATTACAAATCTGGTCGACCTTGCACATGTGGAAAATAAATTCAAAATAAATGTTCTGCTCATCTGATTAAGATGATCTTTAGATCAATCTTGCACCTCTTTGGAAGATGAATCCAACAAAAATATGACCATCGTCATATGAGTAGTGCAACATGGAGTTTTGACCTAGCTACCCAAAATTAACACTCCCTCTGAACTAGGGAGAACTCCATCTGTCCACAAGTGCCATCCATCATGTACCAAGCCAAACATCGTGTGTCATCCTGCCGTAACTTGCTTTGCTGGCTCTTTATTTCAGATGTCAACTAGAGGTAAAAACCTCTCTTGGACTCAAAAAGAGTCTCATACTAACCCGAAGTTAGTTTACTGACCCGAAGTCAGTTTAGAGGATAAAACCTCATCGTACTTGATCCCAGATCAAGGTATTGGACACGTGCCATCCTAGACATAGAGAGTATGACAATCTCCGATGCGTCCATCGATCTTGCTATGGTCTCTATCCACATTTACCACGTCATTGGCCAAATGAGCAGTACTTCCCATGAGTCCGAAACTCCATGGCTAGGATGCATGCGGGGCACTGATCAGAGAGAGGCGAACCAACTAAATATCATAACGGTGGGGCAGAAGCACAATAAGGTTCGACAAGCCTAGACAAGCCTAGACTCGTGTGTGCTTATAGCTCCATGAAGCTATCCCCAAGCTGCCTGGAGCTCCCAGAGCTCATAGTCCAACTCAATTAGGATCCTCAGAATAGGGTCTTTCCACGATTCCAAGCTTCTCACGGAAGGTTGGGAACTTGACCTTCCCCAGGGGCTTCGTGAGAATATTCGTGACCTGCTCATCAGTTTCTACATGATGGAGCCTTATGAAACCTCGCTGTACCATATCCCGGATAAAGTGGTACCTGATATGAATATGCTTGGATCGATCGTGGAACACGAGATTCTCAGAAAGATAAATCCCACTCTGGTTATCACAAAAGATAACGGTGGTATCTAGCACATGCCCGAACAACTCACTGAACAACTTTCACAACCAAACATCTTCACAACATGCCATACTCGCTGCAATGTATTTGGCTTCAACGGTGCTCAAAGCTACTGACTTCTGCTTCCTACTCATCCAAGATATCAAAGCAGAACCCAAGGTGAAGCAACATCCAGATGTGCTCTTGCGATCCACCACACTGCCAGCCCAATCAACATCAGTATATCCATGTAGTCTCAAACTCCTGATAGTGTATCTCCGCCCATGGTTGATTGTGCCTCGAAGATATCTCAACATATTCTTGGCACCAATCCAGTGAATGTGATGAGGATCAACCATATGTTGACTCAAAGTGTTCACTGCAAAACATAAGTCCGGATGGGAGTTCATTAAGAACATCAGAGCCCCCACGAGTTGTTGATACTCAATAGTATTTGCTAGCACGAGCCCAACAACATTTCCACTCAACTTCTTAAAGTTGAGTTCCGTTGTTGTCGACACAGACTTACAGTCCACCATACCAAATCTCTCCAGCAGTTTCACGACATATTTTCCTTGAGAAAATAAAATCTAGCCTGGCCTCTGCAAGACCTCCAAGCCTAGGAAGTAGTGCATCAGTCCTAGGTCTTTCATCTCAAACTCGTAAGCTAGCTCCCTCTTACACTGATGAATGAGAGGGTCAACACCTGTCAGGAAGAGATCGTCCACATAGAGAACCAGAATGAGAGGCCTTTATCTATCAACCTTAAAGTAAAGGTTCAGATCAACATTACCTCGAGTGAAGTCCAACTTCATCAAGTAGTTATCTATCCTCTCATACCAAGCCTTGGGGGCTTGCTTCAACTCATAAAGAGCTTTCTTCAACCTGCATACATGGGTGTCTCTATCATGGACTTCGAACCCCAGAGGTTGCAACACATACACCTCTTCCTTTATAGCACCATGTAGAAAATCGGTCTTCACATCCATCTGATGTAGACTCCATCCTTGTGTAGCAGCAAGGGCAATAATAGATCGGATGGTGGTATAGTGGGCCACATGTGCAAACATATCATCATAATCTATGCCTTCTTTTTGAGAGAAGCCTTGGACAACGAATCTTGCCTTTTACTTTTCAGCACTTCCATCAGATCAATGCTTCATCTTATAGAGCCATTTCGAGGTGACAAAGGATTTGTCCTCCAGTCTCGGGACCACTTCCCATACATCATTCTTCATAATGGACTCATATTCTTCGTGCATAGCATCCTTCCAAACTTGATGCTTTACGGCTTCCTCAAATGTTCCAGGCTCAGATTGTACTATATCGTACTCATGGCTGCTAGATACCCTTGGTATCTCTCCAGCTTCTTGCTTTCACAGAATGTCCCCCTTGGGGCAATATGTCTCTCGGCATCTTCGAGAGTTTCCCTAAGACATGAGGGTCTTCTCTTATTTGAAGGAGGTGGATCAATGGGATCCATAGGTCCTTCAACATCGGACATCAGGTCATCCTTCGACTCTTCCAATGTCCCTGCTGTTAGAGTCCTGTAATTTACGGTATCACAAGGTGACTGATTATTGCTTATATTTTTTACTGAAAAATAATATTCCATGGCTATCACTTATTTTCAGAGAAAGAAAGGGAACTCCTGACTGTAAAGAGCTTCAAAGGAATCAATCTGCCTTTCCGTCCAGTAAAGGGAAGGAAGTATTGCTGATAAGGTGTGATGGGGATCAAACTTCATTTCTGCCCTCGTTCCATTTCATTTCATTCACCCTCTTTGCCCCCACATTTCCTCCATATTCTGAAATGCTTTGAATCCCATTCAAACCCCAAAACCCACATGTATAATGTTTGGGACTTATTGCTTTATAAACCCTTTTATGTTAAAGTCTGCAATACTATTGTCATAGCTCCGCCCACCCACTAGCAGCCGTGGTTTACAACATAAACCTTACCTTTTCCGCTTTATATTGCTACTTTACCTTTTCCATTGCATATCATTGGTTTTGTTTACCATCCGCTTCCTTATTCCCCGATTGCGATTAAAGTGGGACCATCCCTCCACTTCACCCTTTCTTCTGCACCCTTCATCGCAGATCGCATATTATAAACCTTTCACATCGCAACTAAATCTTAAAACCGCGATCGCCGACTTGCGATGTATCGCATCGCATTTGTTTCAACTTACCTTTGAAACGCTCGCAATCTATTTGGTTTAACTTGCGACGCGGCGGTTGGCCCACCACAAAAACTCCGCCCCCCACTCTGCAGCCATTTGAAACATGTTTATAACTTCACCGACACTGTGGGCCCCATCTTGCCACATCATCCTCCAATTGGCGCACATCGCACCTAGCATTCGTTAAAGTTTACCTTCGCTGTTAAATGTTAAAACTTGCGATCTGCGGGCTGCGGTCGAGTCCCACCTTCCTCCACGTCACTCTGCCCTCCTCGTGCTTCGCACTTTGCATCCCTCAGGGTTTACCTTCACTATTAAATGTTAAAACTTCCGATCTGCGAGCTGTGGTTGGGTCCCACCTTCCTCCATGTCACTCTGCCCTCCTCGCACTTCGCACTTCGCATCCCTCAGAGTTTACCTTTGCTGCTAAATGTTAAAACTTGTGATCTGCGAACTGCGGTCTGTCCCACCTGACCTGCCACGTGGACTCCATACTTCGCATCGCATTGCCGAAACCGTTTCTTATAACTTAAATTCTAAAATGAGCGAAATGCGATGCTGCTACGGATGCGATAAAGTTAAGGAGTAAAATTTAAAGGTTTTTAGGTCCGAGCTTCTACTGTTTGCACGCTATTTTATGAAGAAAAAGGGCCAAAAACATGGCATAAAGGACTTGTAATAGACTGAGCCTCGACAAAGGAGCAAAAGGCAAAGCGAGGCTGAATGCCACAAAGAAACAGATTGAAGAGGTTGAGTCGGGCTTTGGGGCAGAGATATAACAACAGAAACCAAAGGGGCAACAAAAAACACATCATCACAGTCACAAATCAATGAAAATAGCCAGCGTTGCACCAGACTTAATTACCCAACGCCGGTTTTCTGAGCAACAGGGTCAGATGTCAGGAATACTTGATTTGCTGCCTCTTCGGCGTTACTCATGCCAGTTTCTAACACTCTGTAATTAATAACAGACTGCCAAAAGCCACTGTTGGAAGCCAGGCTTGTCTCATCACCGCCTGTGTGTTTCCACTTGTCCAATTTTTCTTGAGTGTAATTACTGCAGTAGACAGATTAGCCGACTCAAGTTTTCTATAAATATTGTATGCATTAGCAGTATGAGAGGAGGCCCCAGAAGAGAAAAAACCATTGTAATAAAACTCATTCTGTTGTATGCACTCTTTTTTGGATGAATGAAGGATTAAGTTGTTTTCCAGATTCTTGTGTTATGCTCTGTGGTGAAGTATTTTCCCATGTAATTTGTTATTCTCCAGTTTGCTCATACTGTTTGCTTTTTCTTTTTTTTTAGACATGGAACAACAACCTCCCCGGGTATATGTAGCAGCCCGTAAGCCACGTATACCAAAAACTCATGACTTTTGCAAGGACCGAGGCGTCCAACATTGGGGGCATCTATCCCTCTAGCTTGGTCATGATGGGCAATAGACAACCCTACCCCCCTGCCAGTTTTGAATCTGTGACCTCCCAAGAAAAATCACAAGTTCTTAACCATTGAACCCACTCAGGTTGTCTATTTGCTTTTTCTTAACTGCGGATAGAAACTTTTGTGTAGGATTTACCATAGGGTACCCTGCATAGTCTTGAAGCAATTCATTATGTTTTCTTCTGAGACCGGAATGTAGAATTCAGAGAAGTTCTGCTTTGCATTCCTGTAGAACCTTAATCTCCTGCTCTATTCCATTTCACAAGTTGTTAAGATCCATAGACATGGCTAGGTTGCCTGGTTGCACTTGACTCAGATATTCATCCATCTGAATTTGTTCACACTTGTGCGACTCCATAGCCCAATGGCCCTTTTCTGCTGCCTCAACCAAACATCTTCAAACAAAACTATGCACTAATAGCTAGCCTAAAATGCCCCTGTAAACAAAGTTATATCCTTCTCATCCAAATCAGAAAGGGCTTCTTTATAACCAGTGAGGTGCCTTGAAGCACCACTATCAATCAACCAGACATCCAGGGTGTCGGGTGGAGATGCAGCAGAAAGGGCATGTTGAGATTTTGTGTATTTGGGGTAGCATCAGTTGTGCTCTAGGTCCCAAATTTTGAGGAAGGACTAGAGTTCACCTGATCTATAAGACCCATAAATGGATTTGGGAAATTTCATCTGGTTTAGGAGATACTAAATAAATTAATTAAACATGTGATGAAATTACCTTAAGTCACACGGATCAAGCTTTCTTTTAATCTTAGACACTGATTAAAGATTTAATCTTGGCCGTTGATTTGTCAATGAGTAAAGTATAAAGGAAAGGCTTGGGGTCATTTGTAAAACACACAGAGGCAAAGCATTGAAGCTACGCTGATATTCTAGGGCGGGGTTGCTAAGAATTTTCAGAAGTGTTTCAGTTGCAAATAGGGGAATTTAGACCAAGGGGATGATCTGATCCCGGGGTCTAGAATACACAAGAAGCAGATAAGAGATCAACAAAGACAGCACAGAGGAAGGCAGCAATAGCAGTAGCAGACGGTAGCAACAGCAACAACAGACAGCAACAGTAGCAGCAATAGACGACAGCAGCAGTAGCAGTAGCAAGGACAACGTGATTTTCAGTAAGCCCTTCAGGGGTTACGGAGAGACCCTTAGGGGCAGTGTAGTAACTGCGTTACCTAGTCTGGGGTAACATAGTTCCCACATTGGGTTTTTCCGGGGACAGTTTGTCCAGAAATGACTGTGTCACTTTGTCTATGTGTGCATGTGCTTATTTTAGATCTGAACTGGTAGAGATCTGTTATGTGTTTTGATTTGATGTTAACTTGAATTTATTCAGTTGATAACTTGTATAAGTTGGAGAAGCTTAACCGAATTAACAGAAATAATTTCTGCATAAGAATTAAGATTCAAAAATTTCTATATGGTATCAGAGCAATTGCAGATCTAGAAGGGTCCCAGTTGAATAATTTGAAGGATCTAGCTGCAGAAAGCAGCTGGAAAGGCAACAGAAAAGCAGATCTGAAGGGACAACGCAGTTTTCAGGAGCAGAATCACGCAGAGGGAAGGGTGACGTTGTCCAGCGTTGTGTCCTAGCAAGCCCATGCAATTACTGCGCAGAGGCAGTGCAGAAACAACGCTGATTGGGTCTGAAGCCAACCAGTGTGATTCAGATCTGAATCTGTTAGATCCAGAAAAAGTCTGCAAAAAAGTTGCAGAAATTCAGAAGAGTTGGTGGGGTTAAACTTCTGAAGTTTTCAGATTTTTAACCTTAGCACAAGTGACAAAGATTGGGAAGAGATCAGCTTCTCAGAGAGTTTCTTGCCAAAGGAAACTTGCAGTTTGGTTAGAGGATCAAAGAAGAAGCTGAATCATTGTTGATTTGGTAGGTTTCCAAGGAGGGAAATCAAGTGCAGAGGGAGTAGAGGGTGCCCAGTTCGTAAAGGACCTTAGATCCAAGATCTCTAGCATAGAGAAGAGGAGCTCCGACACATTCTGAGTAGATGGCTACTCATGGACTGTGTGATTAGGATAGGCTAGAGGGCCTCTCAAACTTTTCGGTATGGAAAGCTAGAATCCTGATTGTCCTTGAGGCATATGGTCTAAGATACCATGCAAAGTAGATCCTGGCCACACCGATAGATGCGGATCTCCTACAGAAGCATAGAGAAGTTGTTGGGCATGCCAAGCGGCTGATAATGGACAATATCAAGGACCATATTGTACCACACATAGCTGAGAAGAACACAACTAATGAGATGTGGAAGGTCTTGACTTCCCTATATGAGGGAAAATCAGTCCAAAGAAAGATGTTGTTGGAGGCCCAAATGAGGTCATTCATGATGACCAAGGGAGAAGACATCGAGCACTTCCTCTTCAGATTGCAGTGAATCAGGGATCAGCTGACTGCAACGGGTGCAACCGTAGATGATGCAGTGATAGTCAGGACTGCCCTTAATGCAGTCACGGATGAGTGGGAAACCTTTGTCCAAAGTATCTTGGGCAGAGCAGACCTCCCAGATTGGGACAGCTTGTGGTCGATCCTGCAGCAAGAAGATCTACGAAGGTTCACCAAGAAGCAACACAACCCTGCATTGAGCAAGGTTAAGAAGGAAGAGGAGCAAGATGCAACCTTGGCATCGAAGAAGCAGCCGAAGAAGAAGAAGGATCTTTCTAAGCTCAAGTGCTTCCAGTGTGGCAAAATGGGACATTTTGCCAGCCATTGTCTAGAAAAGAAGGACAAGGAAGCATCTTCTTCCAAAGCAGCGGTGGCAGATGATGGGTCCAGAGATGATGTAGCCATGAGTGCTCATGAACCACAGAGGTGGGGTGACATGGACATGTAGAGGAGCTACATGGAATTAAGGCGGGATCCTTGAGCAGCTCATCTCTTGGATCACAAGCGTGCCACGACAGCCTTAAGACAATAGCGGGACAAGTGGAGCAGTGGGTGCATAGATCACAGAGGAGGCAGAGGCAGAGGCGGATCTGGAGGCTGGAAGGAGCAGCGCAGAGCATAGCAGCAACAACGTAGAAGCAGTAGCAACGCAGAGCATAGCAGCAACAACGTAGAAGCAGTAGCAACGTAGAGCATAGCAGCAACAACGTAGAAGCAGTAGCAGTGCAGACTCCAGAGGCTGATGTGACTTCAACAACGCAGAGCAGTGTTGCTTACGCAGTGCAGAGCTGCAGCAGCGCAGTGAGCTTCAGAGGGACAACGCAGTGCAACAACAGTGTGATAGATTTCAACACAAGGAGATGACGTGACTTCAGTAGTGCAGAGGGAGTCTGATTATGCAGGCAGAGCTATAGTTGTGCATCGTTCTTTAGATGCCGACACAGATCTGTAGCCTATGGAGCTTCAGTGATGAGGACGCAACCCATTTGACTTGTTTGTCAAAGATTGGGCAGGAGATTCAGTTGTTTCTCTCAACAACTGAAGTTGCAGTGCAACAAATCAACAGTGGCAGTGCTATGAGCAGCACAGATGCAGCGTATTGAGAGGGAGCTGCAGTACAGTGGTTGCAGTGGCAATGGCAGAGTCATGGGCAACAGCAGTGCAGAGTTTAGTGGCAGCAGGCCAAGCTTCAGCAGCATAGAACCAATGCCCAAAATCATGTAATGCATAAGTGTGATGTATTGCTAGAGCACACCCTTGATGCTAAGAGGGAGTGTTGAAATTTTGTGTATTTGGGGTAGCATCAGTTGTGCTCTAGGTCCCAAATTTTGAGGAAGGACTAGAGTTCACCTGATCTACAAATGGATTTGGGAAATTTCATCTGGTTTAGGAGATATTAAATTAATTAATTATTTTAATGTATTTCCTAAGTTAAAACTTAGGAAAATAAAATAATTAAAGTGAATTTAATTAAACATGTGATGAAATTATCTTAAGTCATACAGATCAAGCTTTCTTTTAATCTTAGCCATTGATTAGAGATTTAATATTGGTCATTGATTTGTCAACGAGAAAAGTATAAAGGAAAGGCTTGGGGTAATTTGTAAAACACAGAGGCAGAGCACTGAAGCTAAGCTGAGATTCTAGGGCGGGGTTGCTAAGAATTCTTAGAAGTGTTTCAGTTGCAGAGAGGGGAATTTAGACCAAGGGGATGATCTGATCCCGAGGTCTAGAATACATAAGAAGAAGAGAAGAGATCACGAAAGACAACACAGAGGAAGGTAGCAGTAGTAGCAACAGCAGACGGCAGCAGCAACAGCATCAAGGACAGTGTGATTTATGGGAAGCCCTTCAAGGGTTACGCAGAGACCCTTAGGGGCAGCGTAGTGACTGCGTCACCCAGTCTGGGGTAACACAGTTTCTTCCAGTGACATCGCTGAGCATTTGGAGGCCATCCAAGGCTGATGTAGAGCCCAACAGGGGCTTCAGAGGCTGACGCATCTGGGGTTTCTAGTCCTAGATCTGGCTGAGTTCTGTAAATCCTGTTTGAGGGTGTGGATCAGTCAGTGTTTGTGGTCTTAGATCAGCCAGGTGCTGCAGATCTAGAGTTTTCTCTGTAGGCTTTTCCAGATCTGGAACCTAGAGTTGTGTATTCAGAAATATTCTTAATAATAGTGCCCTCCAGCAGCCAGAAACCGGTTTTCCGACATTGGGTTTTTCCGGGGATTGTTTGTCCAGAAATAACTATGTCACTTTGTCTATGTATGCATGTGCTTATTCTAGATCTGAATTGGTAGAGATCTGTTATGTGTTTTGCTTTGATGTTAACTTGAATTTATTCAGTTGATAACTTGTATAAGTAGGAGAAGCTTAACCGAATTAACAGAAACAATTTCTGCATAGGAATTAAGATTCAGAAATTTCTACAGGGCAGATACAAGAATAAATTCATTTCTATTATTATCAACAACATTAGACTCATCGTACCTGGAATTTCTTGACCTCTTGAAACATTGCCCATTTCCACTACGATCAGAGGGAGCCTTCCTTTTTCCTTGGAGCCTGTTGTTCCTGCCATTCCTTCTCGAGTTGTTGTTGTCATCATCCCTGGTAGAGTCCCTTCTATTAGGGCACTCTCTTGTATAGTGACCAGACTTGTTACACGTGTAACGTCTTCCCTTCCTTCATTCGGGCCCCGCTCTACCATGGTTTTGATTTCTCGGGCCACCATGGTTCTTCTTTGCATGAGCAACGAAGGTAGTAGGGTCACTTCCATTTCCATTAGAGGCATATTCCATCATTCTTGTTTCCTCTTGAGTGCATCTCGTCAATATTTCATCAAAATCAAGAATCACATTATTAGTAAGTATAGTGGTATTGAATACATGCCAATCACGGGGGAGACCTTCAAGTGCAATAAGAACCATCTCTCGATCAGATATTGCTTCCCCAATAGCTAGGAGGTTATTCCTGATTTTAGTGAGCCTCATAAAATAGGATTGAATAGATTCATCCTTACCCTTCTTGATATTCTTCAATTGGTTCTTGAAGAAGAGGATTTGATTAGCATTGCTAGCACTGAACATGCTCACCAACTTATCATACATCTCCTTAGATGTCTTCAGCTCAGAAATGTAAGCATCCAAGTTCTTATGAATAGAAATAGATAATCATCTTTGCTTTGATTTCCCCTTTTCTATACTTCGTCTTCGTGGCAGCAACTGCATTTGATGGAGGCTCTTGAATCTCCCCCTGCACATAGTCCATGACATCTTGATCTTCTAGCACCAAATGCAAGGAAATCTTCCATGCATGATAATCAGACTTATTAGTCAATTTATCATTAGCCTTGAAACCGTTGTAGGTTGAGGAGGCCATATGTCCTTGATAGGATTTCTTTCTTCAGAGATTTCTTCTAACACTAGCTTGGACTCTTGGACTTTGTCTTCACCTCAGCTCTGATACCATTTTAAATTTAGATAACCATGGTGTGCTATGTTTGATGCACTTTTACTTTAATCTTTCTTAGGCCCGATACAAAATAACAATCACATAAACATTAAAGTAAAATGCTGATAGAACACAATAATAGATCAATAGAAGACAAGCCAAATATAGGTCAGATTTACAATTCCTTTTGTCCAGCAAAGATATGAGATATTGTTGCGTTACGATGGTCAGCAGGATGCTTCAACCAGAAAAGTCTTTCTTGGTCAGCCTTCATGTGTCACACCAATAGCCCTCAAAGACAGCTCATCACAAGTCAACACTAGTCAACTCACAAACATCGCAGAAAAGTCAATGCAGGCAACAACAGAAAAGTCAATGCAACAAATGAGGGCTTTGGTCAAACAACCCAAAATTCCTCGAATTTAGTGTCCATCTATACAACCTCCTAAAATCGGATTTTTTGCAGAGTTTTGAGGTCAAACGACCAAGGGTTGACCATGGTGAACGCTGCTGCAAAAGCACCCTAAACAGATCCGCAAATTTCAGACTTCTGCTCCACACGTGTGAGGGGAAAAAGGCCTCCAAAGGCTATCGAACCAATCAGATCACAATGAGAGAATGTGAGATGGGATGATGTTGAAATGACCTCCAAGTCTCTCCAATTTATATCCATCAATGAGGGTGTGTGACACATCTATTAGGCATGTGAGCCTACATTACAAATCTGGCCGACCTTGCACATGTGGATAATAAATTAAAAATAAATGTTCTGTTCATTCGATCAAGATCATCTTTAGATCAATCTTGCACCTCTCTGAAAAAGGAATCCAACAAAAATATGACCATCGTCATATGATATGAGCGATTGCAACATGGAGTTTGGACCTAGTTGCCCAAAATTAACACTCTCATGGTCACCTCCCAATCCTAACACTCCACCTTTGTTCTGTTTGGGTGCATGTGATGAACAGTTGTTTCTATTCCTCTTAGTGATTTCCTCTCAGAAAGGTAGTGGAATACTACTTTATTCATTTCAGTGGGTTTTCTCTCGGTTCAACCAATCCGTGGTATGAATACTACCGGGTGTGGATACGACAAGCACTCCAGATTGATTTCCCCCCAGATCTATGCTCCGAGTGATCCCCTTGAAACGATTAGATTGGTACCCTTGGGAGCTAGATTGATAGGATTGATACGAGTAAGTAACATATGTAAAATACTAAAGGTATAGTTAGTTTTGTAATGTATGGAGAAGCTGACTGTTCTATCATTACTACTATAACAAGGATATAAGATTAGTAATGGTGATACTACAGAAGTATTGGTAAGGTTGATCAAGCATGATACCTATCCAGCTTCATTAACTAGGTGCTTGTACTCAGCTTCATGATTACACTGGTGAAATGAGCAATACATATCGTTCTTTCCATAATTTAGCTTGATTGAGCTCTGTTCTTAGCTGAATGCTTGTAAATCACCCAGCTGTATGCTTACTTATATAGTAGGAGTAAGCTAGCTTTCACTATGATATAGCTTTTATTCTACTCTATTCAACTCTGTGTTTCTCCGTATAGAGCTGACATATCCATATTAACTCACATATGGGTAAATATAATGGTAATCACTCATTCCAATCACACTTAGTACTCAACATTATGTGGTTTCACTAAAGGTGCTTGTGTTTCCATAAGAGATACATGCTGTATTACGTTGATACTTCAGAATCACTAGTACTAATCAGCTTAGTAAGAACCATCATAACTAGCTTATACTATCCATTATGTTCGAGCATCATTGATTACTAGAAGCTTACTAGTTAAGATCAGCTTACAGCTTGGAGGTTATGCTTGAATAGTGGTAAGTGAAACATGACCCTTGTCACTATAAGTATAAGTACCATTGTATTCATTATTGAACCTTACTGCTTCTATTACACTTATCTGTTAGATCTGTTCCCATTAAGAGCTGTAATCATATAGGTAACTAAGACTATGTATTAAGCAGCTTACTGTTAATTAGGGTAGTACTAATGGTAAACAAGCAGAAGCTTCTATGGTTACAACTGCTTGGAACTAGTACAGGATCATTGAGTTAGTAGAGTAGCTGGTATCCATAAGAATAATTAACAAAGAGAGAAACCCTTGTAATGATAAGGGTAATTAGAGCTCTCGTAATAAGTAAGCATCAGTACTATCACCTTATCGAAGCTTAACCTAATCATCTCTACATAATACAGCACTTACCTTTATAACACTACAAGGTATAAAACTCATAAGTATACCATAACCAAGCAAGCTCATCTTAACCAATGGTTACCTGTAAGCTCAATACATCTTGGTAATGGCTCTATCCCTAATAATTGCCCTTACTCTAAACTGAGCTAATAAGCATACTAGTAATTAACATGGACTGTGTTTCCCTAATTAGTACAGAGTGTATTCCACTATTCCTAAGCATAGGATCATAAGTATTGCTGTATCCTGCTAATGTATAACCTTAACATGGTATTAACCTTACTTTATACAGTACTTTATTACTACAAATATGTAAGAGCTACTACTTAAGTGATACGGTTGGTACTAGTGACCTTATTCCCGTAATCAGTTACATGACTAATTACAGATAAGCTATACCCATTAGAAACTCTGTAGTTATATTCAGCTCGTATTAAGCTTATAGATCTGCTTATAGGACAATGGGATGAACACGTGTATACAGTTAATAGTAAGCAAAGGTCAATGGTTTCGTTATGATTAACTGAAGAGCAAACACCATTACTTCAATAGATGCGAAAGTGATATCACTAGCTTTGTTATAAGGGCTAATACTAACATGGTTAAGGTTTCCATATAGCTCTTGTTTGTAATCTAAGCTAAGCTCATTAGGCTCTAATCCCATTATGGTGATGTTCTAATATAATACAAAGGTTCAGCTACTAGTACTCAATGAAAAGGGTTATGCCGAGCAAGTATGAGTAATGGGAATCATAGTATCCCTATAATTAGAACAGTATGATGTTTATAGATAAAGTGATTGGTTATGTTTACCTAATCAAAGCTATGTATCCACTATTTACAAGCATATAAGTAGGTTGTGTTCTCTGTATTTACATAATAAACATAAGCTTACAGATCATCTGTAACTAGTCTTAGAGCTTGAACAAGATATGGAGAGTACAAAGCCCATAGTAATCATATATGAAACAGCTTACAAGATCGAACTAAGGGGAACACATCAAGCTTATAGTGGTTATAATCACATGTTATATATAATTAGGTAAAATACGTAGATCCATGAATAGGATAAGAGTTTCAACACTGATTACGTGTTAGCTTATAGTGTTTACTGATCTCATGTTACTCATTTCCAGGAATAGTGTAGTATCTCTATTACTCGCATTACAACAAGTGATTAGGTGAATGACTAGTATGAAGATTATGGGAAGAGAGTCTATATAACACATAAGTATCATTGCTTACTGTGCTTGAATCTATACACACACTCTAGTAATTGATATGAGTTTAATAAGGAACATATGGAAATAGAGCCTGTACTGTAACAGATATGAGTAGAATGTAACAATGAAGCTCACTAGTAACAAAGCTAGTATCAATCCCATGTATTCCAAGTAGCTGGTACCTGTATTCACAAGAATTAGCCATAAGTAATACGAATACTTATATCGATTATTACGGTAACACTTACCCTTTCATGATGTGGGTTGATCTCTCTGATTAAGGGAACTAGTATCATAGGTTAGTTATGGGAATGCTTACACTTCATGATATTGGAACAAGTAACCCGTTTCAATGAGAGTAACAAGTATTTCTAATTATGGATATGCTTATATTCCATATACCATAAAAGGCAATGGTTTAATATCAGGTACTATGTGTGACTAATTACTGGAATAGCTTACTCATCCTTTGTTTAAGCCAAGCATTGGTCATAATGTGAAAACTCTGAACACTTGTATTAGCCTAGTGTAATCTCATAACATACCTAACACGTTTACCCTATAAAGGTTTCATGTACTATGTTCATTGATTCGATACAGTCTAAGCGTATGTAATGATTACATAGCTTCTTAGCTATGGTAAACTAAGGCACAGTGTAGAACGAGTAGTTTAACTTATAGCTAACAGCTTGTATAAGCTCTATGATTCCCATTACTTCCTAATCTCTAAGCAGTGTAGTTCTCTCAAGGCAGTGAATTACGGGAACACAATGGATAGTTGTAACATATGAAACCAGTATGTGCTTACTATTAGTATGAGAACCATTGCTTACTATTATCTATGTGTATGAATTAGGGATGATACGTAGGATATACGATACATGATTACAGAGGATTTATTACTTATATAACTAAGAGTAACACAGTACTAGTATTAAGCATATTGGAATCAGAGTTAGTATTAGCTTGACAAAGATTGGAGTAGTAAGTCCTATACTTATACGTGTTAACTACATGTTATAACCATGCTTTATTTCCCTAATATAGAAGTAACTAAGTAATGAAACGGGTCTTGTTATGGATACAGGGTATATCATTACCAAGTAATTGCCATTACTATTCATACATAAGGGCTATGTTCTCAGTGTCATTAGCAAGAGGTTAAGTGTTATGTTAGTTATAGAATAAGCTATACCCTTACCTATGGGTATCGTAATCACTAAGAGTAACTAAGCATGACTAATCACGTTCTAACCTTTCTTAAAGCTTACCTTATAGTTATGATCATTGTATTTCCATAATGTACTTACCCTATAAACTCAGGACATCATTACACTGATCTAATAAAGCTTACTCTTATAGGTGTACTATTACCGTCATTATACTAATATCGAAGGTTGAACATCATGCTTACTCTCTTCTTATGGATATGCTTGTGTGGCCTGTGTGCAAGCTGATATATGTGTTATAACTGCCGTTTGAGGTAACCAGCCTATACGCTTGTCTATGTTCCCCATGGTCACTCGTCAATCTATGATCTGGAACCGATCAAACTTGGCATCTATATTAATACTAGTCATTCTATCTAATGGGAATCATACTAACCAGGAGACTAATATGTTTGAATCGTAATAAGATAGCCACATATTACTCATATGCCACTAATACAGGGTGTTATGACCTATCAATAAGCCTAACCTGAATCCAAGTATTACGGTAATTACAACACATGTATTACCATGTTCATAAGCAGATCAGAGTACTTATAACAACAGACCCAACCTATCGCTATCTATCCCTATTCAATAAGCTTAAGTATAGCACTAACTATGGTTTAGCTAATAGATCCGTAATTATTGAGCTTGATATTCACACCTACTCCATATGTCCTAGTTGGAACCATTGTTTATTATGGAATGCTTAGTACATCTAACACTCAGTACATGTGATACATCATCGTAATCCATTACATCTACTATAAGCTGTATCCTCTTATTCATAGAACATATGGTAATAGTACATCAATGATACTGCTGTAATTAGAATGAATACGGTCATTGCTATTACACTAGTATGTATAGTATGATTCCAATGTAATAAGTAGAAAGCAGTGAAACATGGAGCTTAACAGGTATAAGCATAATAATAGCTATTAGGTTAGTCATAATGGTAGTATTAGTACTAGCTAGTAATACTTGTTTACCTATAAGGATAAGCATGATCACAGTGATTCAGCTTGCTTTACTAGTATGAATAGTGATACTTATGGTATTAGTACTATATCTATACACCTGTAGAAATAGTATAGAGTAAGAGCTTAACCATGAAGTGTAACTAAGATAATCGTATAGAGTGACTTATGTCACTACTTATGTGAATATTATGATTTTGAAACAAGACATAGGTTGTGTTATCATGAATTATATATGTTGTATCGTAATCACTACATGTAAGGATATTCCTAATCTATTGATAATGTAAGCTTAACTAGACTGGTTCCATAGGTTAGCTGTGAATATCGTAATCAATGGAAGCTGATCAATGTGTGTTGTGCTTAAGTAAGGCTAGTGTATTACAACTTATACCCTTTATTGGAACATAACCTCATACTGCTTACTACTTAAGCTGGGCTTCTTTCACAAAGCTGGTATTGATAGAGTCCTAATTAGGGAAATAAGGTATGTGATCTATCCCCTGTTAACATGACCCTTATCACAATGGGAATCACTATTACGAGAAGGAATAACTGGTCTAACAACGGGCTACTATCATATCCTACCTTTTCTTTGAACTATAGGAGATAGATTGTTTAGTCTTTAGGAAGTAGAAAGAGGATGCGCAAGCAGGCTCGACCATAAGGCCCGTAGGGACGGAGTCACTCACTATTCATATGGTGAGGGATTTATCGCTCACCTTCCCCAAAGAAGTGAGGGACTCGGCCGAGGTTACGAGGTCGAGGAGAGGAATTATATACGTAATTACGCTTGCTTTATTACTTGACACGAAGTATTGAACGTTCCTCCTTACTATTGGGGGAAAATAAAAGGTTAGTTAGTCCGCGGTTCTCATGAAGCCTTCATCTACTGCTAGAGGTAATGAATTTGGTCTCCATCTTCCTCCATCATTTGATATCAGGTATGAGCTGAGTAACATGAAAATTCCAATGTCTCTTTATGAAGTTTTGAAGTCTCCTCTCCATAGAAAGGGAGCGCTCCGCGCTTCCTAGGTTGTTGTCATTTTGATATCCTTTCTCGACCTAGGGCAGCAGAGTTTCTTGGGGTTGTGATTCCCCTTCCTCCTGATGCTTAAATAGGGACTTAACTAGCTCTTCTTCATCTTCATCATCCTCATGATACTCATAATAAAGTCTGAAGAATTCTGTATCTTCAGGGATGGTTCCATATTTTGGCTTTTGTTGCATGATGTAACTTATAATCAACCACCATGCACCTATTTGATTTTGAGAAAAATTGTCCTCGAGGACATCATCCCTTCAATCATGTGGTAGGAAAACACATTGACTATCATATTTGTCAATCACTTGATCATCCTTCGTAGGGGTGGCATAGATTCACTTATCTCTCATCCCAACCTCCATCCCTACGGTTCCCTCCCCAATTGACTCCACTATCTTGACACAGCTACGATTATTTCAATATCATAAATTGGAGTGAGTCTGATCTTTGGGTTTGCCAGATGTAAAGGGGGATTAGTGGTTTGTACACCTTTAGTTGCTTATTCCTTTGGCTAAGCCCATGTATTCCGAGCCAATAGTTCCAACTAATAATAGAGGATCGGAGCTATAACTGGATGGATCTATCTGTTAATCACAGTGATTAGTCCGAAGTACCATGATATGTTCCATCGACCGGTCCTAGGTGTAAATAGGAGGTCCCTGGTGCTAATGATATGTCTGGCCCAATATTTGATCCCCTTTGCATCCATTACCTTCGCAATCGTATGCTTATCTGTTTCCAGTCATATAAGGTAGGTCAGAATGGGTAGGCTAGTCCCAATCGTAAGTGTGAGGTAGGCATTCACCTAGCTATTAGTCGTTTTAGCCTTCTAAGTTGCTCAGCCATCTCGATAAGTCCATCTATTCCCAGGGATTAGATCGCAGGTCTGAGCTTCTTTGGTATTAGTGGATTCGTCCGCCCGTTAATCGGAATTAGTCCATCCGGTGATTGCATTAGTGCCATCCATTTCCAGGTATTCCATTCGCAGGTATTAGTGAGTCAGTCCATCCGTCGCAGCTATGAGTCTTTTAGTAATCCCTGCTCTTCCCAGCTATTAGTGGATTGGTCCGTCCCGGCTATAATTTCATTAGTCCCTGGGATCGATTAGCGGATTAGTCCTCCCTCGGTTAGTCCATATTAGTATTAGTCCATTCGGAAGGTGCATTACCAGTCCGATCGCCTGTGCCAGTTATTAGTTCATCGGCCCTCCCCATCAATGAGTGCTTTTATTTAGTTCGTTAGCCCAGCTATAAGGTACCTAGTCTTCTATTAGTCCAGCTATAAGTCTAGTGTGAGCTGTATGCCATCAATGCCATCCTTGAGTACTTAGTACTGGTTTAGCTAAAGATTAGGAGCTAACCCTGCACCCTACGCACCCGGAACCTACCTTCGCTCAGCTTACTGATTGAGGGTTACAAAAAGGACCAAAGATGAAATGGATTAGTTATTTCCAATATAGATTACCCGATCCGGAAAAGCCTATACGTTCGGAGGACCTCACACATACAAATTGGTAGGGATCCTAGAAGGAATATAGGGTGGGTGGAATCTGTTTCAGCCAAAACATGTTTATATGAAACACATAATTCTATGCCGCTTATATGCCATGGAAACACCTACCTACCTTTTCGTATTCTAGATCAGAAACGAATAATGGACATATACCACTTATCCATAGGGATATCCTGCAAGAGATAGATCCAGGAAATGCAATAGGGTAAGGAGATCTGTCGCCGATCCGTTGCTCGGCTTTGATCCAATCAATAATTTATTACCTTTCCCAGGCTTTGATCCGACCGATGATCCAATACCTTTTTCCTTTCATAGATGGCCTTATGTCCCTAATTTCCTTAGCCTTGCGGCGTGGATATGGGTCCCTCAGCGGGATGTGCACTCCATTCAATATGAGATCCTTAGCCTATCCTTCTTAGGGATGAGGTAACTCGACGAGAATATGTTTGTGCAAGGCCCTACCTCATGTCCAGGAACTTGTGCAAGGTGGTACTTCAATCTTTATACCCCTCATGTCATATGGTGCCCACATAACTTGCAAGTCAAATTTGATCTGTCAAACCCCCCATCCGGTTCACCAAATTCCCACAGAGGGTCCAATTTCCTTGGCACCTAAGTCACCTGATACGGGGATACGGGGATTCGAGGAATCAGATTCGGGTACGGTGACCTCGGAACAGGATACTTTTGAGATACGGTACGTTATATATTATTTATTATATATATATATATATATATATATATATATATTAAAAAAATATATATATTAATATATTAAAAATTAGATATTTTTTACACAAATTCATTGATTCAAACATAGATTTAAGATTTATCATCTTAGATACTCATACATGATCATTGATACATTGATACATCATACATTTGTCAAATTTACTCAGAAAGACAAGATTGAAGATTGTAAGATACTATAGTTTTCTCATTAAGTCATCAGAATCAAAATGTGTTACATAAGTACATTGCCAATGGAAAATAGAAATAGAAAACAAAATACAAAAAAACTACAGTCTACAAGACCACAAGCCTGAAGCCTCAATGAGTCATCAATCCTCATCATCATAATCAGCATTAGTGTCCTCATCCCAATCATCATGCTCACCACTGCTCTCCTCTGGCTCTGATGCATCCTCCTCTGCCATCTTTGCATCTGCTGGTGTGGAGGATGACGCCTCTACTCCATCATCAAATGTGACAGGCTCTAGCACTGGCGCATTGAGATCCAAGTTGGCCAATGCCAACTCAACACTGCTGTCCAGACCCATATCATCAGGAAAGACATCCCACATCTTTGTCTTTCCCTTCAACCAATCCTCCCTCTGCTTGTAGATGAGACAAAGGTTGGTGTGCACATACACCATTGTCTCTGCCCTGGACTGCTCAAGCCTGCTTTTCTTCACACTATACAAATTCCCATATGTGCTCCAATTCCTCTTGCAACAAGAGGATGAAGTCACCTGAGAGAGGAGCCTCATGGCTAACTGCTGTAGAAGAGGGCTTGTTGCCCCATGAGTTGCCCACCAAGAATAGGGCTTCTTAGCCCCCCTATCTTGAATCACATCATAGCTTGCAAATTGCCTAGTGCCAATGGAAAAATCTGCAAAGGCATCCTCCACCTCATCAAGGGATGCCCTCTCCTGAAAAAGCCTCCTGAATGCATCTTTCCTCCCCTGTGAGATTTCACCATCCATGTGAGGAGGGAATCTGCGGGAAGGTCCACCATTCAGCCACTTATGGCTATAGTATTTTGGGTTCAAGGAGTGAGCCAAACAATGTAAAGGTGTGCAATTCTTGTCCCATCTGCTGACAAGAATATCCTGCATGCCGATGAAGAAGGCCTTAGGTGATGTCTCATACTCTGGGCACTGACTCTGTAAAACAATGGTCCTCACAGACTCAATCATGGAATCCCATCCCTCATAAACCTCTCCTAGGATGGGTTGGTCTGTATCTGCAAATCGGAGCAAGGAAATGATAGGCTTCATGATCTGAATAACTAGATCTACCGTCTCCCACCATATATCATCGAACACTGTGTCCTTCACTTTCTTTGAGGCTGCTTGATCCGTCTTTCTCCAAAAATACCAAAACTCTGAAATAACCATGGACCCAAGAGCGGTCTTGACCTCCCTCAACCTCTTCAACATGATGAATGAAGAGGCAAACCGTGTATCTGCAATCTTCAACAATGATAGATTGCTGTACTCCTTGTAGATAGTGAAGGCATTTGTATGGTTTTGTACAAAGTTGCGGATATGCTGTGCATCCTCAATAATGGCTCCAATCCAAAGCACATCAGAAGAAATAGATTTTAGTGCCAAGTTCAATGAATGGACAATGCAAGGTGTCCAAAATATTTGTGGATATTTTGCTTCCACAATCATGCCAGCAGCCTTGCAAACAGGTGCATTATCTGTAATGATTTGCACACAAGAATCGACACCTACATCTTCAATAATTTTAATAAATAACTCACCCATATATTGTGCATCCTTGTACTGTCCAAGTGCATCCACTGATTTCAAGAAAACTAGACCATTCAAGGATGACACCATGAAGTTGATGAGTGGGTGGCGTGCTGGATCTGTCCATCCATCAGAAACAATGCTAACCCTAGATGTTGGCCATGCTGATTTAATAGGTTCAAGCATTTTGTCCACCTCTTTTTTTGCCTTTGTCAACAATGTGGTTCTGAGCTTCTCTGACCCAGGAGGCACATACCCTGATGGAGCCCCATGACTAAGAGCTCAACACATCTCAATAAATAGAGGTGACCGTGCAACATTAAAGGATATGAAGTTCTGATAGAAAAAAATGCAATGGTGAGATCAAGCTCTTCCCTCTTCTCTTTTTGAAAAATCTTGTCCATTGGACCAACTGCAGTTGCCTTTCTCTTTGCTGATTCTCCCCTACTAAAAGTCTCAAAAGGGAACTTGTTGCTGCTTTTCCTTAAGAATGGAAGGGGGTCATCATTCTTGTTTTTTTATTATTTTGATGCCACATTTGCCTCACAAATATATTGCTCTTTCTCCAATTCCTTCCTCTGTGCCGATTCAATTGTTGTACAACATTTAATGCCACAACCTGGAATACCCAACAAATGAGCTTTCACACGGAAATATGTGCAAGTGAAATGGCCGTTGCAAAAATTGCATTTCCATGAACAATTTCCTCCTCCCTTTTTTCCTGCCCCTCCCTCTCTTGTCACATATTTCCACAATGGGTATTTGGGGTCAACAATTTGTTTTCCCTGCACATTTGAAGCTGCTGTTGTAGCCCCACTTCCAATGGATGGAATACTTGCAGACCCTGATGAAACAGGGACAGGAGGGGCATCTCCAATGGGGACATTCTTTCCCTTTCTTTGCCCCTGTCTTGTTGCCTTTGATTGAGCCATGAATACTGTAAAAAAAAAAAAAAAAAAAACCAAATATATAAAACATACGCACATGCAAACACTAACAGCAAACTAAATGCAAAATATAGAGGGACAATGCACTTACCGGATGCTCGAATCTCTTCGAAAGAACTCCCTTTCTCCTTGCTCACACTTGCTCCTTGCTCACCCTAGCTCCTTGCTCACTTGAGAAAATGAAATCGGTGAGAAAAAAGAACAAGAATCGCACTTTTATAAAAAAAAAATCGGACTTTTTTGGGTGGACGTGTCCAGTCGTATTCGTACAGGGTACGGCTGGGATTCGCCGTACCCTGTACGGTTACGGCGATACCCCGTGAATCGGGTACGAATCCGGCCGAATCGTATCCGATTCGCTGGATTCGGGATTCGATCACCTTGGGGGACGAATCCGGTTTCTTAGCTTGGCACGCTTGTAAATTTGTTGAAATCTTGAGTTTTAATGTAAGATGAAGTTTGAACTTTGAAATTTGAACCTAGGGCACAAGAAGAATTGCAAGTTAAAAAATAAAAATAAAATTTACAATTTTACATTCAACATTTTGAATTTTTCACAAAAAAATCCCTCCACTCAATGCAACAATAATGGCAAAAAATACACATTCAAACCCAAACAACAATAATGGAAAGAAGCTAGGGGCACAAGAAGAAATGAAAAAAAAAAAAAATCTAACAACCAAAATTTTGCATTTTTGACCAAAATAAACCCTCTCCACTCAATGCAACAAAAAAAAAAACATAACCAAATGCAAACAAAAATCATGGAAAATACATGGGTGATAGAAACCCATGGAAAAATAGGAAAAACAAAAAAAGGGCCAAATTTGATGCCCATACCTGGAAACCATGCTTTGCTGAAGAAACTTGGTCCAAACTTGAATTCTATTGGCTTGGGATGCTAATATCCTTCACTTTTCTCCTGTCTTGCCCTTGTAGATGACTTCTCCTCCTCCTTGGCTCTCTTTCTTGCCCTTTGTCTGCAAAAACGACAAAAAAAAATCGAATTTGCAACTTATTGAGTCGTTGTTTGACGGACCCACGATTTTTTCGGGTCGAATTCGGATTTTTTCATAAACATCTCTATTTTTTCGCGATTTTCACAATAGAGATGTTGTAAGATAGCTGGAAAAGAAAATGATTAAATCGTGAGATAATATTTGAAAAGTAAAGACTTGAAAGTAAGATATGCTAGAAAGTAAAAGTACTTGGAAAATAAAGTTCTTTTAATGCAAATGTACTTGAACTTGGAAAGTAACTTGTCAAAGGTAAATAAACTTGAACTTAAAATGGAAATGAGATAATGATATAAGTGCTGCAATAGGAAATGTGATGGAGTGTACTTGGTTGGAAGCTTAGTTTCAATGAGTATCCCCGAGATCCCATAAGTCAGTGTGTTCGCAAGGAGGTCCAACATTAAGGGAACAAGCGCAATTCCTTAGTTCACAAGTCAAACCCTTATAGGTTTTCCCCAATCTTAGAATAAGAAGGTATAGAAAATGTTTTTCGTATTTAATCAAATTCAACCAACAACCTCTTTTGTGATCACGCGCAAGGAATAAACTAGGCTTGCAATGGTGGAGAGTAGGAAAGATTTTGTTGGGGCTCATTATTTTGCAAGAAATTAAAATCTAATCTAAGAGCATAAAAGGAAATCTACCCTAGCTTGCAATTAGATTGCTGTAATGAAATGAAAATAAATCTAATCTAGATTGCATGAATGAAGTTAAATAAAATGAAATTGCAACCTACTCTGATGTTATGTGATGTGATTATGCTATGTAAGGTTTGTTACCCACCACTTGTGGGTAGTGTATATAGGAGAACTATTTTCTCCTAGATGGTCCTCAATTGATATCCAACAACCCCTTACAGCCACTGGATAGCTCCATGTGCCATTATCTTTGCCACCCGAGCTAGCCATTTGGTCCCTTGTGCACATGTTATAATTGTAAGTCAGAAGGTAGGCCTCCTGACCCCAAAGGTATGACTTTTCATTGGTATAATTAAGTTTTTTTCCTTACTTGTCATGGGAACTTTTTGGCGTCGATTGGTGGGGGAATTTGACAGAAAGAGTGGGCTAGGTCTATATTCTTGTCTCCATTTCACGATTCTGTGGTTAACCTTGTATCCTAGTTCCGTGGAATCTCCTTACTAGCTAGTAGCTTTAGGGTTGGCACTACTTGGGAAATCCCGACTTTGGTTGCGTGGTCCCGATTCTCGACACCACATACATTTCCCCCTTCCACTCATTTTAGCCCCATTCATCCCCTTTCCCATCCAGGTCCACATGTGTCCACTCGGTCCACATAGGGTTAGCCTCCTCTTCCCTTGTCCACACCTTGGGTTGGGCTTGGAACGATGCCCCATAGGTTGTTCCAGCTAAAAAGAAAAGAAAAAGCATAATTTGGCCATTGTCAACAACCAATGTACCACAAAATGCAAAAGATGGTCGAGACATACAAGTTTAACACGTGGGCAAAAGCCAAACATGAACTCTACCCCTTATACATGGCCATCACTCTGGTTCCTATGAGCCCTACATGAGCACCCTCCATCATTAAGAGCACCCATAGCGGGCGATGAGCAACCGCACCTTAATGGGGTATCCAGTGCTATATATTACACATCATGCTCATCCTCTGGAGCCTCGAGCAGTTATGAAGAAAAATCAATTAAAGACAAAAGACATGTGAAGAAGGGTGGAAAAGCAAAGGCCATGGTAACTCATGTACCACGATTTTCTCCCTCCTACACTCATATACCCAGGCGTGGGCTTCCTTCATTATAGCTACCCTTGCACCATGACATGTGGTCTGGATGATTTCCTTGATCCCAACTCCGTTCAGTTACTATATCATTTGCCACCCACCACTTGAGGGATGTACCATGGATATGTCACCCCCTTTAGAGGTTGAACCCACCTAATAGGGTCCTTGATTAATCCCCTATTGAGCTTGGAGACATTTGTACGTGCCAAAGCCCACTATGGAAGGGCATGCCACCATGAAATGCCTCATTGGTTCCATGACATGTAAGCTCTTTTAATTGATTATTTTGATGATTTGTTGTATTGGAGGGCAAGGGGATGCATTGGATCTTATGCAGGATTGCAGGTGGATCTCTATTTGGGGCTTGGTCTCCCTATACGGGGTCCTAGCCCTCCAGAGGGCCATATTGGCCTTGTAGAGTGAGCGTTGAGAGCTATGGGCCTCTTGATTGCTCGTGTTCCACCTTTTGGATGAGGATGGTGCACCTAGTTCACCATGCCCAACAAGGTCCACGCATGCACCATATACTTCGTAGATGTTCCAAGGTCCAGAGGATGTCTCCCACTACAGATGGAGGAATTATGTCATCATCCTAGCTCTTACAGATGGTCTATATGCATTTTCGATCGACTTGGAGACCCATGAGGATGTCCTTGTGTCCCCATACCCACTTGGGAGCACCTTAGGTTCTTGCTTGTAAAATAAGGGGCCAACCCCTTGTCCACTATGTTTGGAGTCTATTTTCACTTAATGGAACCCCTTGGACTTCAGTAGGCCTCCTCAAAGGCCCAATGATTCACTATATTGATCATTCTGCCCTCTTGAGAGGCTTATTCTTATGTTATTGAGCTATTTTGGTGGGCTTGTCATCAAAAGTATTGTTATTATGCACATTATTTTATTTTAGGGGTATTATTAGTCCAAATTATTCCATTCGAATCCCTTAGAGGGTTGTATAAATAGACCAGAGGCATTTGGTCTCATTGATCATCACTTGGATTGGGTTATTAGCTCTTGCGAGATTTTCGTTATCCCTTTTGGAGGACGAGTTTGGATGTTATGGATGAATTTTGATGTTTGGATATCTTTCTCGTCTTGGAACTTCATTATTGGCATAATATGATGATTGGATATAGTCTTTTGTACATGTACTTCCTCTTTTCATGTATTCATGTTATTTACTTTTGTCACATGAATGTTGCTGTATTTTCACTTACAAGTGATATTTACTGCTTTTTTATACGAATTGGTGGAAATGGTGATCTTTTATAGCGTTGCATCATGTATGGGCCATGTATGAATGGGTGAAGATTCTTAGAGATAATTTTTGTTAAATATATCTCGATAAGTCATCAATTATTGCAAATTGAAGTATAAAGTTCTTGAAGCCGCTGCTCTCATGCTCTAATGCCATGCGAAGTTGCTTGAAGGCCTCCTTGATAGGGTGAATCAATCTAAACAATAAATTCTCCTTGACTCCATCTATCCCAAAGGACAAGATACTAATCCTCCATAGGTGATCACTTTCAAAGCTTATTTCTCTCACATCTCCTTCTGTTTCTAGGCCTAACCTTCATAAGTCACCTAGAGCATCATTTATCTTACGTTCTAGCCATCAAAAGACTTCGATCTCTTGTCCACAACTGCGTTAGGGTTTCCTCTAGAGACCCTCCAAATGTCACACAATTCCGATGGTGGGATCTCCAGATATTGCAAGCCCTAGGCCAAGGATTGTCTCTTGCCCTATGTTTCCCTTGGCTAGTGACCTCACTTGGATCATTGCATTCTATTTGAAGAAGATTTGTTTATTGATCCCCTTCTCATCCACTATTAGGTCAAGCCCCTTCTTGAGTGACCAATTCCACTTCCTTGACTTAATTCTAGGTCCACTTGGTTCCGTGTGTTCCCACAACTTTATTACTCCAAATCCGCAAGGATCACATAAAGACCACTTCTCCGTAAGGATTTCTAGGCTTAGGAATCATCTCTTCAAGATACATTCCCAAACCCTAGCCTCAAGAATCCTTTTATCCCTTCCTAGAGAGCCTACCACCTTGCTTTGCAAGCTAGAAAGCCAGACAATTGAGTCTCTCTTGTGAATAGGCCTCGGGAATCACCCCTCATCCTTTCATTGACATATTCATCATTGTGATTCCTAATATACCGGGTCTCCTCCCATCGGTGAAAATCTGTAAAGGGTAGGGACTCGGGAGCCTTAGCTGAGGTGACAGAAGGCTATCGCTCCATTGTTGCCCTCGACCTAGTAGTTTGCTCTATTGGAACCCCTCCTAGGACCCCTGCTAGTTTGAGTGGAAACAAGGTTAATTTTAGATCCCACAACAAAAGCAAAGCACAAAAGAGACACAACACAAGAAGATTTGCAGTAGGGAGGAGGGATGCTTAGGGGACTTCCCTAACTCCCTAAAAGGTTACAATTCTCTGATGAATTCTTTGAAATCAAAGGGTTCAAAAGAGGAAAAGAATCCATTGTGAATCAAGGGCTTGAAGAGTGATGGATGAAGTTACAAATGGAATCCCTTACAAGTGATGGGATTATTTTGGCTCTTTGGGAGGTTACAATGGTCAAAATTGATGGTTGTACAAGGTAGAAGGTTATAGATCTTCTTTGGGTGCTCCAAATCTTCAATGTTGGCAAAATTTCACCAGCATCTCCTGTTGTAAAAGCATGGAATTGCTAAAAACCAACAAGCTATTAGCTTCAAATATGATGGAAATGATTCTAAAATACTTGAAAAATATTCGTGTGTGTTATCCAAAATAAACTAAGTAAAATTCTGCAGTTAATCTACTAAATTCCTACACTAATTAGTTAAGGAAAGACTAAGATACAACTGTTGTTAGGATATCAGTGATGTTAGAGCCTCTAAATGCTAGATATAACAATGTAGATGCAACAAATTTGAATTTAATTTTAGAATTTTATGAGGAAGGAAATATTTTTTTTTTTGGGGATTTTGTATTCCTCTTAAAATTCTCTTGGAGTCACTTGTTGTGAGTGGGATTAGTGCTTCTTAGTTGTCTTCAAGATGGTTGGTTGACTGAAAAACTTCCCCAACTCCAAGCTTGAGGCAACCCTGTAACACACTTAGAAAATCTCGCAAGACAATATTAGTAGCATAGGTGGTGACTTACACAATGACAATATTAAACATGCTAGCATAGGTGGTGACTTACACAATGACAATATTAAACATGCTATTCAACTGAGAAATGCATGTACTAATCAAGTCTAGAATGTAAGTCAACAAGAAGGTAGTAAACACTTACTAGCCTTCTTCTCGGACAACAATGGCCCTACTAGGGCCCAAACTAAAAAATTGAAAGCAATTCAAAATATGAATATATGCAAAATTACCTCAAATAGCTCAAGCACACCACACAATTCTTGACGCCATTTGACCTCCAAAGTATTTCTTTATTGAAAGATATGAAACAATTGCAAAGTAGTACCAACAACAATTCCCAAGCTCAGGCTTCCAACCCGAGCTTGCAATGAGAGAGGGGGTTACAATAAATAGAAGAATGGGAGCAAATCCCAACGAGAAAACGATTTACAAGTGTCCAAGGGAGCAGATCTCAGTGCAATTCGAATCATCCAAGTGGCTACTACACTAGCTGTGTATAGACTGTTAAGTGGCAGCATGGATCTCCTTGCAATCCCCACGAATTTCCAAGTGTAGACAACTTCCCCTTGAGTGCTCCGTATGGCTTCTAGGTGGCTGAGATGGTCTGTGAGTTCTCCATGTGTTGATACAAGTCGCTGTAGCTTATCTCCTAACTGTGCATAGGCAGTAAGAGGGACAACCAAGTGTGCTGCGTCAGGATGCTATGGAGAGCTGCGTGGGGGCTGTCACAAGTGTGCATATGGAAGTTGGCTGCCAAGTGTGGAGGAGAGGAGTGAAGGGGGGGATAACTTCCACTAACTTCAAGTCAACTCAACAACAATAAAAGAACCAACTCGGTCCCCTCAATCTGGCAACTCGTGGCAGCAATCTAGGGGAGAACTCGGCCTCCACATGGACAAACTCATGATGCTCTTAGGTGGCCCTTTTACTTGGATTTAACTGAGCCTTTGGATGCCAAATCACTTCACTTGGTTGCTTGTACCACTCAGTAAACTCAAAACATGTTGTTGGGAGGTCCCCTGTTATTAAATGACTGAGTTTCCTTGTCTTTTTTCTCACTTTTACGAGTAAAAATGAATTTTCATGGGCATTTTTTTTTTTGCACCCCAAAGTGGGTGCTAGGATAATGTTGATACTCTGAGTATAAATTTTGAGTACTAACATGCCATACAAAATTTCTTAGTGCCACTTTTTAACTTATTACATAGAAATTAATTACAAATTTCCATTTTGCGGGATTTTTAATTATTTTAAAAAATCCTAAAAGTACCCAATGCAATTCCGTGAGACTCTGGGAAATGCCTAACATGGCAATATACATTGAACCGAGACTTAAAAAGCATATTCAAGGTATGGTTATTAAGACACACTGCAACTTTGGAGTTTATGAGTGAAAAAACTCAATTAATTATTTATTGCTAAAAAGAGAAAATAATTAATTAAGTGAAAAAAACATTCTGGAGCAGCTTCCTTAGTATCCAAGTCTAAGTCTGTTACATAAGTTCATCATGCTAGTGTCATTTTATACAATTCCCCTGAGGGGGTATGGAATTTGCATAGTAAGAAGAAGATAGAAGAGAGAGAAGAAGGGGCAAGATTCACCCTGCTGGACTTGGGCCATGGCGTTTTCATTTCTGCTAGGTACAACTTAACAGGTAACAACCCAAAATCATTAGAGACAAAAGATGAAAAAATTGCTCATCTATATACCATGTTAAGGTGCGTATGTCAAAATCACATCGAGTACAATATATATCATCAACAACATACGAAATCAATGAGGCTCTAAATGCAGGCTACTCGGCCACTGACATACTACAAGTACAAATCACTGATCAACATGGTCACTCATCAAACTCACCACTTCTAGACATGGGATCTTGAGCTGGAGCTCCATAAACATCATATGGCTCAAAGTGTAAGACTCATCAGACTCCAAACAAGCTCCAAGATGAAAAACAACCTTCAAACTTGTTGCTGTTGGAGATTGCTGCCGCAAAACTTTGTACTGTTGCAGAACTCTCAAAGCTCACATATACTCACAAAAACTCAGAGTGAGATGTGTGAGGCAAATAGAAGGGGAGGGATTCTTTTATAAGTTAAGGAGGGCATATTTTGGAGGGAAACAACCTATGGTTTCCCTGAAGGCCACTTCAAAACTCAGCCCAGGTGTCCCCCACCTTGCCACATAAAGAATCAGCCAGTTTGGACAAACCATGTTTTTTCACCGGTTAAATACCCTTGGCTTGCTGACCGGCATGTTTGACCAGATACCAGTTCAAACTGGCCAGTTTTTAAACTAATGATGCAAACATTACCGATATGCACTATTCACTTTCTTGTTGGGTTCTATTGGTCTGCCCTGACTATTTTTTATTATGATTTCTGATTATGCTATGTTGCAACTAAAAAGTTCTCCTCTGCTGTTTTAATATTTATGTTTTTAATGCACATATTATTTCAGATTTTTTTTCATAAAGATTACATCGAGTTACAAGAGGCTAGAGGCTTTCAGGTGAAACATTCTTGCCAACGTAGGCAAGAAGCGCCATTATATTAACCTTAGCCCAGAGCTCTAAAGCATTCACTTATTTGTTAAAGATATTAAGCTAACATGATTTGGGTAGACAACTTATCTCTAAACTTCTGCCAGATGTACAGGAAGGGAGCCATCTTTTAAGGTAGCTCAAATCTTTTTTCTAAAAAAAGGGATAGTGCTGAAAAGGAACGCTAAATATCTTCTTGAAATTCTTTTTCATGCTGCTTAATCATCCAAACAACTCCCTGAAGTGCACCCATCCTGTTGACTGGGGCCAAGAAAGGATTTGAAAATGGTGCTAAGTTACAGCCTCAAAAAGAAAAAGCCACCTTAGTGTCCCAAATAAAATGGTTATTGTATCCTCCCACCCAAACATAAACAGTATGCCTGAAAGAGTCTAGATATGCCTTTAATGCCAGACTATGGTTAAGCACCATCCATCACAGCAGATGGAGCTTAAAGAATACCATTTTTTTTGGACCATAATCTTTTCATCAACATTCAGAATGTTGTAGCTTCCAACTTCTGTTGAGTATTTTCTGTCTAAAATGTCAGTCTCACCTTTGTACACGATGTTGGATATGTTGATGTGGACATGTAAAAACTGCTTTCTTTTGTTTGTCAGATTTTAATTTTTACGTTGCTTTTATCTTTCTTATGCTTAATCCCTTGTAGTGACCATATTTTAATTCCTTATGTTTTTTCGAACAGGTGCTGGTTCTGCTCTTGCTTACCTCTGCCAGGGATCCAGGTATTGTTCCACGTGCTCCACATCCACCAGAGCCTGAAGATATTTTTGATTCTGCAAATTCACCTGCTGAATGGGCAGGTGGACAGACACCACGATTAAGATTACCACGCACAAAGGATGTTACTGTGAATGGAGTAACGGTTAAAGTCAAGTACTGTGATACTTGTATGCTATATCGTCCCCCACGGTGCTCTCACTGCTCAATTTGTAATAACTGTGTTGAAAGGTTTGACCATCATTGCCCTTGGGTGGGACAATGCATCGGACAGGTATTCAACTACCACTGATATTTTTGGCAAGTGAATTTGGCATTCAATGGATGTCACCATGCTCTTGCAACACCTTATCGCTGATCAGTTTTGATGATTTTTTTTTTCTTATTTAATGGAAGTCTGCTTCTTTATTTGTGTTCCTGTGAAGTTTCAGACATACATAGTTTCTTTTCACTGATTTCTCAAAGTGATATCATCATATTCGGACCAGTGCCGATGCTTTCTACTTGGGTTAAAAGCCAATGGAACTACTCTGCCTCTATTGCAGGATAACTATTTTGGAAGTAGTCCCAACTGGACATCTTAAAATTTCTTTTTCCATGTCTTCCTTTTCTTGTCATGTATAAACCATCATTATAGATTATACATTCAATGGCTGTTCCTGAAGTTTGAAGATTCTTAGATATTTTGTTTGAAAAATAGTCTAGACTAGCCTATTAATAACACTCACTACTGGTGCAGGAAGAGCTGAATCCAAGGAGATTAAACTATGTTAGGAGGGAAGAAATTATTGTTTATAAAAATTCATCCATTTTATGTGTAGATTCTATGTTCCAGTCAAGTATTGTGGGTGAATTCTCCATTTGTATTATGGTTTACCTCTTTTATGTAAAACCAGGGAAGCAGTTGACAGTACTATGTGTTTGGTTCTAATTGATGATGTCAATTAGAGTTTAATTTAATGTCAACCCGGGAAGGTAAACTTAGAAGTGCTTATCTAAAATATATAGATCTAGAAAGATTCCTAATTTGTCCAAGATCTTAAAGTCCCCTTACAAGAACATATTCATTAAGATCTCTTTCAATAACTAATCAAACCTAGATCTAACAATTGTTTGAGATCTATAGTTCTCTTACAAGAACATATTCTACAAGATCTCTTCCGACATTAGAACATCTAATAAGAACTTAAAAGCCGAAATAAAATAAACCTAGATCTAATAATTGTAGGAGGTCTTACAGTTGTCTTACAAGAACACTTTCAAACAAGACTCTTCCAATATTAGAACATTTAACAAAGCTTAAAAACTGAAATGAAATAAACCTAAATCTAATAATTGTATGAGATCTTATGGTTCTCTTACAAAAATGCTTTCAAATAAGATCCTTCCAATATTAGATCATTTAACAAAGCTTAAAAACTGAAATCAAACAAAAACATAAAATAAATCATACCCAAAATAAACAAATAAGCATGCAAGTGAGGCCATGGGGGCCCTCCATAACTCCACAAGCACACCACTTCAATGGAGACTCAGAAGTAGAAGCAAAATCGAAGTATGATCCTTTATTTGAAAATCTCCATTACAAACCAACTCTAAGCTTCTAAGATTACATACTCCACAATTTTAAGATTACAAAACTTCAAGATTACAATATTACAAAAACTTCAACATTACCAATGGAGGAGATTGTACTCCTATTTATACAATGGGATGAGTAACAAACTCATAATGATCATCCACTAATCTCTCTTTTAGTTCCATACATCTCTCAACCATATAGACACATAACCCCTTTTGTCCTTTATCTTCTCCATGAGATCATAATCTTCTCCATGAGGTTTATCTTCTCAAATTCGAATTTGATCCTTTAAGGCCACATAAAGGTGTCTTGGAAGCTTCCTTGGCACCTACACATGTCACAAAAACAACCCACTTTCCATATATAATGTAAAATATATTATTTTCTAATATTTAATCAAGAATTCTCGCAAAAATGCTTAAAAATAAATAATATTTGGAAAATATAAATTAGACCCATTAATGGTGAATAATAAGGAAAATGAAGTGATATGGTGGTGAATAATGGGTGATAAAATGGAAGCATAGGTGAGAAAATGTATGGTAATGAGTGACATTTTGAAACCCAAACACTATGTCTACGCATGGGAATTTCTTTTGTCTTTTACAGTGCTACATCTATGCATTGTCTACATTGGCCTATCCTTGCTCTATGTTGGTTTGCTCCATCTCTGCACCCAATTGAATCTTCTCTGGGACCATCCCATCCAGCTCTGTTCTTGCTCCATGTTGGTCTCCGCCCAGTTGTTGTTGAAGAATGTAACTAGGTTCGACGTTCATAAATATGAAATGTACTCTTGATTCTTGTATATTGTAAAAAGAAAGAAAAAAATATTATTAATATTTTTGTAGCATGGGTTTCATGCTCAAGGTCAATTTATTTGTAGGTCAAGCACCCATTCAGTGCTTCTAGGGTTTGTCATAGAGTCAAGATATCAATTGAGGCATTGTCATATATAAAAGACCCCATTGGGTATATACTATATAGTATCATGTGAAGAAAATTATTGTAAGTCAATAAGTATCATAAGACTCCCTCCAAGAAAAGTCGGTCTAGCAGTCAAACAAGTTGGCCTATAAGCAGAAACAAGTCGACATCATAAGGGCTATTCAACCTCCACATGAGGCCTATATATACAAGGTATTCGACCTCATTTGAAAGGAGATCCGAGAAGTTTGTACGAGCACATGAAGGACAAAAATAACCAGAAGAAGATAAAACCAAAGTTTCAAGGACTATTTTAGGGCTAAATCTCCGACACGTGCAATGAAGAATTATAGCATCTTTAAGTTGCAACAAGACTGAATTGCAGTCACATCAAGGAGCCAAATTTAGGGTCAAGGAGCATCAAGATTGAAAGCCGAATTATCAAGGAAGAGAAGCAAGCTAAAGCAAGCAAGAAGAAGACCTTATTTTGACTTATATCTCCCACATGTGCGAAATTGCAGAAAGTACAGAAGGGCCGAAAATTGCAGTCTTGAAGCAACAACCGAATTTCTGAAGGGAGGCCAAAATTTGAAGTTCTGAAGCAGGTTGACTTTGTGAGAAACAAGTTCATCAAGAAGAGGTTTGACTTTGTCTTAGAGGGGTTTTGGTATTGTGTCATAGGTCTTGGAATTCGTCATTTGAAGATTCTATAGGAAGAGAAGGATTCTTGTGGGTTTTCCTCTTAGGAGGAGAGGTTTTGGCCTTGGCTGGCAACCTACATCTTGTGTCCTTATATACTATTGATATTTATGTTTTGGTAGCTGTTTGGTGATAAGAACAACGTAATAACAAGTAAAGAAGAAGCTAATAAGTAAGAACAGTAAAAAAGCATTACAAGCAGTTATTAAAGTAAGAGAAATCACCCTAATCTAGCTGCCCTTGATTTCTCAACATGGTATCAGAGCTAAGGTGACAACAAGGAAAGGCAGTTTGAAAATCATCTAATTGAAGAAGGATACAAAAGGGCTGAGCACAAGGATATCATCAAGGAAAACTAAGAAGCGTCAAGGAGGACTAGAAGTATCGACACTTTGAAGAAGAAGAAGACCTCAAAGACCCTGCCTTCATTCAAAGAAGTATTCTACACTTGAAGCATTCTTGGAAAGCTTACACATTCTACAATCATCAACCAAAGGAAGAAAGAAAGAGCACTTCATCACAAAAGTGATATCCCTCACATTGAAGAAAAGATGACATCTCAAACAGCCTTGAAGAAGATTATCTCTCAAGATCTTGAAGAAGAATCATCATCAAGAAGGCATCTTCAATTGTCAACATCAAAGGAGTAGTGGAAGTCATTATCATCAAGAAGGCATCAAGTTGAAGATATCATCATCAAAGGAGGTATCTTCATTTGACAAGTCTCAATCTACAAACCAAATGATTTCTTTCTGCAAGGAGAACAATAAACTAGTTGCATGGATGAAGATAATTGATTTATTTCTCATGGAGAATGAAGTTATTGAATATGTTAAGGGCTCAATCACCAAACCATCACAAGAGCAATCTCAAGCACTATCAAAGTTCATGAAAGGAGAAATAAGGGCTCAAAGGATCCTCATAGAGTCAATCAAAGATTCTCTCATCCCTTATGTAGCAAAGTTGAAGACATCTAAAGAAATAGATGGCAAATTGCTGGAGTTGTTTCCTGTGAGCACTGGAGGAGAAATCATATCTTTAAGAATCGAACTATACAAAATGAAAGTGTCAAGAGAAGAAGGGGTAACTTCATATCTCATGTAGGTATCTCAAATTAAAGACCAACTACAAGAAATTGGAGAAACAATGTCTGATCTAGAGATGACCACCCTAGTACTCAATGCTTTACCAGATGAATGCGGGAACTTTGTATCAAGCATCTACGGGAAAAAGGAAACCACTCCATTCAACGATCTGTGGTATTATGCAAAGAACGATTTTGGGTCAAATGAAAAAAACAAACATATACAACTATGACTAGGAGGAAAGGGAAATATGGGAAGTTTGAGCCTCGAAAGAAGTTTCAAAAGAAAATTGATATGTCTAAGATTCAATGCTATGAGTGTAATGTATATGGGCACTTCATGAGGAATTGTCCTAAACTAAAAAAGGACAACAAGAAGAGAAAGGAAAGAAATGAAGCCCATATCACTGAAGCAGTAGAAGAACCTGAAAAGAAGAAGACAAAGAAGGAGGAAGTGAAAGACATATACTATGACTAAGATAACATCATATACATAGTTCTTTTCAGTTTGTAGAAGAAAACTGCCATGATGGAAAGCATTACAAGTATGATAGGATGCATTATAGCAAAGATTGAGATAACATCATCATAGAAGCATTGAAGGATATCAAAAGTAAAAGTCTATTTGGTTGAAGCAATCATAGTACATGATAGAAGGGAAGTAGCTCATGGCATCTTAATTGGTAGCATATAAGGAGAACTGAAGTAAGAAATTTATATGGTTGGAGAAAGTCATCTAATAGGAAGATAAAAATTTGTCTCGCTTCATCATCATTAGAAAGAAGCATTTGCAGAAGGAGGATCATCAAGATCCTCCATTGGAATCTTTGTTAAAAGATTCACCTCTACTTGGAAGAAGCAAGTGTCTCGCAGATAGTCTACATTCCACCTTGTGTGGGATCCACAATTTAGAAGGATGATGGGATGATGATAAAGATGTGCAGCATGTCAAGTTTGTTGAACTATTTTCATCTTCAAGCAGGGAAAGGAAGTTGCTAGAAGAAATTCTAGATGACCACATAAAGGAAGAGATATGTATATATTGATAGATAAAGTCATCATATAGTTGCAGATAGAATGGTTAGAATGCTCTATCTCATGAGCATGATGAAAGAAGAAGGATCTCTTCCATTATAATGATGCATGAAGGCATGTAGACAATGTGCATTGAACTCTTCTACATGATGACAAGATGGAATCAACATAACATGACCTCATGAAGAATATGAGGTGGTTGGCAATCATGGTTCCTATGATGAAGGAATTATGTATAGAAGATTATGAGGAAGCCATATGCGAAGAAGGTGAAGGATGAGTTCGTGAACGATGTATCTATAGTCACGTGAGATAAGATAAGTGATCAACATCTGATAACTAGAAGGATTAGCTATGACATCTCCATGGAGAAGGTATGAAGAACTTGATATCTATTCTGGAAATGGAGAAAATTGGTAATGAATGTGTTGGAAATGGATTCATACATGTGGAGGATGTTGATGTTGCAAGAAGCTGATGTCATGACGAAAGGCCATCATAATGAGGTGATTTTGATTTAATGTTCATTTTGATTTTTGAGAAAGCATTTAGTTGGGTTGAAACAGGGCTATCGAAAGAAGGTTGTAGAAAGTCTCTTGCAACTAGTACTCATGAGATTGGATGGAAGATCCTAAAAGAAACGTGAATTGGAAGAAGTAGCTGTATGAAGGATAGCTAGACGTGGACTAGAAGGTCACTTCTCGATGAAAAGAAGGATGACATGACTATTGGTTCAACACTATGTTTCGTTGAAGGGAAAGTGATGTAGAACATGGCCGATGTCCTACAAAGAAGTTATGGAAGACGAAGGCTCCATGATGAAGAAATTTAAGTTCATGATATGATGTCGAAAGGAGGAGCGCTATAAGCAACTGATCGTACCATGATCTCCACCAAAGAGCAGATAACTATTGTTGATAACAAGTCACTAGTTAAGAAGGAGATTGGGTTTATTCTTTTTATAGGAATGAATAGATCCTCCCTAGTTGAGAGGGAGAGATAAACACATGATTCTTGTCTTCATGTTATGAAGAAATAATGGAGGATTGGGCAAGCATTTGAGACTGATATCGATACTCTTTGAGGATGAGGTAGGGCATCCAATAGATAAGATTAGTCGAAGAGGAAATTCCATGGGGATGTGTAAATCCAAGATGGGAATGGTCCTAAAAGGACATACCTTGTGAACATCTAGATGGGGTATGTGCCTTGAGATACAATGATGAAGGTGTCTATAAATCATTGGTCTCCCCAACATTGTGCTCTAATCTTGTGGGGAGATAGAGCTGTTAGTCAAGGCCTTGCTATGTGAAAATGTTGGTGGATATGATGAGATGCACTGATATAAGTTGAACAAATAGCTTATGAGATGTCTTACCAATCCGACTCTTCTTATGAATATTCTTCAGTATGAGAGTGTCCAAGTACCTTGTATGTATTATGAATACCTCCCTAGTTAAGAGGGAGTGTTGAAGAATTTTACTAGGTTTGGTCTTCATAAGTATGAAATGAACTCTTGATTTTGGTATATTGTAAAAAGAAAGAAAAAATATTATTATTAATTTTGTAGCATGGTTTTCATGCTCAAGGTAAATTTATTTGTAGTTCAAGCACCCATTAAGTGCTTCTAAGTTTGTCATAAAGTCAAGAAGTCAATTGAGTCATTGTCATATATGAAAGACCCCATTGGGCATATTTTATCATGTCAAGAAAATTATTGTAAGTCAATAAGTTTCATATGTCTAAGTTCTAATAGCCAAACAAGTCAGCCTACAAGTAGAAACAAGTTGGCCTCAGAAGGGCTTTTCGACCTCCACATGAAGCCTATATGTAGAAGGTATTCAACCTCATTTGAAATGAGATCCAAGCAGTTCGCACAAGCACAAGAAGGACAAGAATAACCAGAAGAAGACAAAATTGAAGCCTCAAGGACTATTTTAGGGCTAAATCTCCCACACATGCGAAGAAGAATCAAAGCATCTTTGTGTTGTAACAAGACCAAATTGCAGTCACATAAAGGAGTTGAATTTAGGGTCAAGGAGCATCAATATTGAAAGCCGAATTACAAAGGAAGAGAAGCAAGCTAAAGCGAGCAGGAAGAAGACCTTATTTTGACTTATATCTCCCACACGTGTGAAACTGCAGAAAGTACAAAAGGGTCGAAAATTGTAGTCCTGAAGCAGCAATCGAATTTCTGAAGGAGAGGCCAAAATCTGAAGTTCTGAAGAAGGTTGACTTAGGGTTGACTTTGTGAGAAACAAGTTCATTTAGATGGGCTTTGACTTGGTCTTGTGTCATAGGTCTTGCAATTCGTCATTTGAAGATTATATAAGAAGAGAAGAATTCTTGTGGGTTTTCCTCTAAAGAGGAGAGGTTTTGGCCTTGGCTAGCAACCTACATCTTGTGTCCTTATGTACAATTAACCTTTATGTTTTGGTAGTTGTTTGATGATAAGAACAACATAATAACAAGTAAAGAAGAAGCTAATAAGTAAGAAAAGTAAAAAAGCATCACAAGCAATTATGGCCCAGTTCTGCTCGGTGTGTCTCCTCTGTGTGACTGCTTCTGCTTGGCATGTACCCTATGTTGATTTTGTAGCATTGGGAAGTGTTCCAAGTCTCATATTTTGGGAAGAGGCTTGGACATTGTATTCCAGAGAACCCAGAAATCGTTTGTGGAAATTCCACTCAGATCATGCTTTATTAAAATAATTAATTATTTTAAAGTAACCCCTAAGTCTAAACTTAGGGGAAATAAACAATTAAAGGGTATTAATAAAGCAGTGTGAATCTTCTAGAAAATGAAGATCAAGTCATCTTTTAATCTGAGCCATTGATTAAGGATATAATCTGGGCCACTGATTCATCAACGAAAAGACTATAAGAGAAGGCTTGAGGATCATTTGGAAAGCAAGCCGGGCACACTCTCAGTACCTGAAGGAAATTGATTCTGAAGAAAGAGAATTCGTTTTCAAAGGGTGAGGTTGTAGAGGCTGGGTTGCAGAGACAGAAGGATGTGGGAGAAGTCAGCAGTGATAGAAGGTAGAAGGAAGACGAAGAGGAGGCAACGCTGAGCAACAACACTGACCCTCCATGGAGAGTGACGCAGTCTAGCGCAGTGACTGCGTAGAAGGGCCACACAGAGTGACGCGGAGGGAGGACTGCCTACCGTGTGTCGGGAATTTTCTAGAGTGCTCGGGAAATTCATCTAAGGTGTATGCTAAATATTCTGCTTGTCATATTATTTGTAAAAGAACTTTCACTGTTGAAGAATAATATAAACCCTCAGCTGCTCCACCGGTTTTCCCATATTGGGTTTTTCTGGGGACAATTGTCCAAAAATAACTGTGTTCATGTGGTTGTTTATATTGTGTTATATGTGTTCTATTTGTGAAAAATCCTAAATTTGGATTCCTACTGCAACAAATCTGAATTACTTCTATTATTTTTCATAATTATTTCATTACAGTGAAATATCGAAGTAATTACTGAAGTAGTCTACACAAATAATGTTGCGGAATAAGTCTAAGTGCTGAAACAAACTGAACAAAATACAATGAAAAACATCCACATTTGACACAGTTATTTTTGGACGAAGTCCCCGGAAAAACCCAACTCAGGAAAACTGGTGCAACAGATCTGAGGGTTTTGTATTATTAAGCAGCAGAATCTTGAGTACAACTAGGGTGCCAATACCTGGCTCACCCTTCAGAGAGAATCTTGGCAACAGAAGAAATGTGAGGCAAAAGAGAGAATCCTTGGCTGATCTGAACAGAGCTGGTGAAGCCCCTCTCTGCCTTTGCGTGATGCCTACTCTGTTACTGCGTAAGCCTGCATGGGCAAGCTAAGGAACTGCGTCACTACTTCTCTGCAACTAATCAAGGCTGATTTGAAACTAAGTTTTGGCCCTCCTGGCTCAGAAACCCCAGCTTCTAGCTATCTCCGGACTGAATACAAAAGGCATTGCGTCACTTCTGCGCGATTCCCTTCAGGAATTGCGTAACCCCTCCAGGTGACTGCATTGCCTCTCTCTGCATCACTGCTGCCTCTCTTTGAAATGTACTCCTGGTCCTCCTGACCAGTTACTGCATTTGCCCCTCTCTGAAACTGATCACTGAATCAAAATCACTTAGCAAAGCCTGCCCTCATGATTCGATCTTGATCAAAAAGTTGTGTCTCTCTCACAAGCTCGAAAATGCCAAATGCTCAATGTTAGAATGTGTTTTCCATAGGCCCCTCACCCTCCTTATATTCTTCCGTTGAACCTTCAACGACCAAGATTAAAACATAATCAAGGGCTAAGATTAACTTGGAGGTGATCCATGACTTTATCTAGAAGATTCACACTTAGTTTAATTAATAACCTTTAATTAATCAATTTCCCTAAGTTTAGACTTAGGAAAACATTGAAAAACGATTATTTAATTTAATTAAACCATCTCTAAGTGAAATTTTCCAAAACCATTTCTGGGTTTTATGGAACACATGTGCCTTAGCCTATATACAAAGTTACAGGCTAGAGTACATCCGATGCTACCATAAATCAACACTCCCTGTTAGCGAGAAAAGTGCTCTAGCAAGACAAATCAATGTGCTGCTCTGACTTCTGGAACATCTGCTGTTGTGTTGTTGATGTTGCTCACCAACACTGCACAAAAAATGCTGCATTTGTACTGCTGCTGACTCTGCGTGCTGCTACCAACTGCTACTGTACTGCAATTCCCTATGAATTCTGCAACCCTACTGCTGCACTACGTGGGCACTGCTCTGCACTTCGTGAGCACTACTTTGCACTACTTGTGCACTGTGTTGTTGCTGCTCATTTGCTGTTGTTGCTCATCTACTGCTGCTACTGCACTGTTGCTAATCGCAACAGAAAAACATCTGAAATTGGACAAGGAAAACTACATCTGAAAAATAAGATTGATTGTTTCTAACTTCTGCACTACCTCTTTGAAAAATACTGCATTGTTGCTACTCTGCACTGTGTGAGCACTGCATTGTACTACGCTGCATTAGTGTGCACTGCGCTGTTGTTGCTCAACTGCTGATGCTTTTGCTCCCTCTCTGCGTTGATCAGGCTCTAGTACTGCTAGCTACTGCATTATCTTCTCATCTTCCACTGCAACTGTCCATCCTGCTACTGTCTTAACGCTGTCGTAGCTCACATGTGATCTAAGAGTCCGGAAATACTCAAAGATTCTGCCACATGTAGATTCTGGATCTACAACTCTAAGTCAGCCCACTTTTCTCCTTTCGGAATATGAGCTAACATAGCACAATCTGCTTTTTCCTCAATCTTGGCAGCTCCGGCTTGAGGATCTTGCTTCTACTCCTTATCCTTTTTCTTAAGAGGACATTGTGTGGCATAATGTCCCATTTCCCCACAACTAAAGCACTTGATCTTGGACAGATCTTTCTTCTTCTGCCTCTGTTGCCCCTTTGATGCAAGGGAAGTGTTATCTTCTTCCTCCTCCTTGAATTTCAAACCACTGCTGCCATCCTCAATATGGATTTTGAGGAGATCTCTCCTCAAATCTTCTTGCTGCAAGGCTGCCCACATCACTTCCCATCCTAGAAGCTTTTCTCTGCCCATAATGCTTTGGAAAAAGACTTGATAATCTTCTGAAACAGAGTTCAGAGTGAGCCTTACTAGCTCTGAGTCTTTGGGTGCTGATCCCACTGCTGACAGCTGGTCTTGGTTATCCTGAATTCTAGACAAGATGGAGTCAAAACGCTCTCCCTTCTTCATCCTGATATTACGCATCTTCTCCTCCAGATACATCTTCCACTGCTCGTAAGATCCTTGGTATAGGTTTTCCAGCCCTACCCACATTTCTCTAGTAGTGTTCTTTGTTGCTATGTGAGGTACGATGTGATCCTTTACACCATCTAGGATCAATCGTTTGGCCCTAGCCATGTTCTTCTTGAAGGCTCTCAGATGTGCTGCATCCAGTGGTTCTGCAACTACGCTGTCTATGAGTGCCTTTAGATCATGCTCATCAAGGAGAAACTGAATCTTTGACTTCCAAATAACATAGTTGGAGGCACCCTCCAATCTATCTTGGGCATGCAATCCGTTGCTGGCCATCTCCTCAACTGTCAATATCTTCCTCTAACCCTCTGCTCAGCTAGACTTATGCACTCCTTGAGGAGTAAGTCAATGCTTCTGTTGCTGCATGGGAAAAATTGAGTTTCTTTGAGTAAGAAAACTCTCTGAGGTCAAGAAACCCCCAATCTGTGTTTTTCAGAAATTTTTTGACGCTTATGCACCAGCACTCACTTCTGTGCAACAACTGCGTCCTTCAGCTACGCTGCCTCTTCTGCAATTGAAAAAGCTTACCCCTCTGTCAAGTCTCTCAGAGGGAGCCTTTTCTGCGCTGGATTGCCCTCTTGGCCTCGACTGCGTAATTTCTAGGGGAGTCTGCTGCTGCTTACGCAGATCCCAGTCTCTTCAGTGCATATCTACTGGTTCACTCTTGTTTCTCCTGCACTACAGCTTGAATAAGCTCTAATACCATGTGAAAAATCCTAAATTTGGATTCCTACTGCAACAAATCTGAATTACTTCTCCTATTATTTTTCATAATTATTTCATTACAGTGAAATATCGAAGTAATTACTGAAGCAGTGTACACAAATAATGTTGCGGAATAAATCTAAGTGCTGAAACAAATTGAACAAACTACAATGAAAAACATCCACATTTGACACACTTATTTTTGGACTAAGTCCCCGGAAAAACCCAACTCGGGAAAACCGGTGTAGTAGATCTGAGGGTTTTGTATTATTAAGTAGCAGATTCTTGAGTACAACTAGGGTGCCAAGATCCGGCTCACCCTTAAGAGAGTTTCTTGGCAACAGAAGAAATGTGAGGTATACCTCACTCTGCAAATCCCCGGCTGATCTGAACAGAGCTGGTGAAGCCCCTCTCTGCCTTTGCGTGATGCCTACACTGCTACTGCATAAGCTTGCGTGGGCAAGCTAAGGAACTACGTCACCTCTCCTCTGCAACTGATAAAGGCTGATCTGAAACTGAGTTTTGGCCCTCCTGGTTCAGAAACCCCAGCGTCCAGCTATCTTTGGACTGAATACAAAAGGCACTGCGTCACTTTTGCGTGATTCCCTTCAGGCACTGCGTCACCCCTCCAGGTAACTGCGCTGCCTCTCTCTGCGTCATTGTTGCCTCTCTTTGAAGTGTACTCCTGGTCCTCCTGACCAGTTATTGCATCTGCCCCTCTGAAACTGATCACTGAATCAAAATCACTTAGCAAACCATGCCCTAGTGATACGATCTTGATCAAAAAGCTGTGTCTCTCTCACAAGCTCGAAAATGCCAAATGCTCAATGTCACAATGTGTTTTCCATAGGCCCCTCACCCTACTTATATTCTTCTGTTGACCCTTCAACGACCAAGATTAAACCATAATCAATGGTTAAGATTAACTTGGAGGTGATCCATGACTTTATCTAAATGATTCACACTTAGTTTAAATAATACCCTTTAATTAATCATTTTCCCTAAATTTAGACTTAGGAAAACATTAAAAAACGATTAATTAATTTAATTAAACCATCTCTAAGTGGAATTTTCCAAAACCATTTATGGGTTTTATGGAATACATGTGTCTTAGCCTATATACAAAGTTACAAGGCTAGAGCACATTCGATGCTACCATAAATCAACACTATTTGTTCTTCTGCTTTTGATTAAATTGAATACTGAATCTGCATTTATTTCAATATTTACTGAAGCATTTGTGAATAACTTATCATAAATAAGTAGGCGAAATAAATCAATGACTGCAGTAGTATTTTCAGATTGAAAATTTCATCTGATATCAGAGCAAAAGGCAAAAGACAGGAAATGAGGTTTTGCAATGAAATCAAGCACTGACATAATTGCAGCAACAACTCGGAAGGATTCACGGAGTCCTCCAGAACACATGGAGAAAGAGAGGGATCATGACATCTCAGTTCTGGCATCCAGACTAGAACAGGATTTCGCGTGTATGTCAAGCACGACCTCTTAATGCGTTTAGTATATGGACAGTGGAGCATCTTCTCACATGACGGGAGTTTGAGAATGCTTCTCGAGCGACCAAGAAGAGCAGATGAATTTTCACATCATGATGGGAAACAAGGCCAAGTGTACCCCTGTTGGAAGAGGGACCACAATATTTTTCAGACAAAAGCTGGTAACGAGCTTCGTGCCACAAATGTACTGCATGTATCAGGATTGGGGATGAACTTACTCTCGGTGTCTCAGCTTCAGAATAAGGATTATGATGTATACTTTATTGGAAATAAGGTTTATGTCAAACATCCTAGTTGGAAGAGGAAGGCACAAATTGGAGTAAGGAGCCATAAACTGTATAAGCTACAACTCGAGCTCCCAGTGGCACTAATCGCTAGTACAGATGAAAGAGGCCTGAATGAATTATGGCATAGAAGAATGGGGCATTTACATCAAGGAGCCTTGAAGATTGTCAAGAAGATTGTCATGGGAGCTCCAGAACTCAGTACAAGGAAAGACAATGTCTGCAAGGGGTGCGTACTAGGGACGTATGCCAAGACAACATTTCCAAGAAGCAGTAGTAGGGCCAAGAGTGTATTGGAGTTGATACACTTAGACATCTGCAGACCAATGTCCACGACTGCTCTCAGTGGTGCAAATTATTTTGCTAGCTTTATTGATGACCATTCCCGGAAAACATGGATCTACTTTCTCAAAACCAAAGATGAAGTCTTTGAGTGATTCAAAGAGTTCAAGGCTTTGGTAGAAAATTTAATCGGAAAGAGGATCAAGAAGCTGTGATCAGATAATGGTGGAGAGTACATTGATAAAGACTTCACAAGTTTCTACGCAAAGGAAGGCATCAAGAGAGAATGGACAACTCCATACAATCCCGAGTAGAATAGAGTTGCAGAAAGGAAGAACAGGACCATTGTGGAAGCTGCGAGGGCGATGCTATATGACCAAGACATGCCCAAATTTATGTGGGCAGAAGCCTGCTATACAATAATGTATGTGCAGAACAGGGTGCCTCATAGAGCATTGGGGAAAGTGACTCCTGAGAGTGTGTTCACTGGCAGCGAGCCTGAGGTGAGCCACTTCAGGATATTTGGCAGTATAGCGTATTGCCACGTACTCGATGAGAAGAGGAAGAAATCGAATCGAGATGGGGAGAAGGGTTATCTTGTGGGATATAGTGAAAATGTGAAGGCATATCACATCTATATTCTAGAAAACAAGAAGATCGTAGTAAGGCGGGATGTGAAATTCATGGAGGAGAGAGCCTTCAAGAGATCCCAGGAAATGGCTATAGATACGCAGGTTGAGGAGGATCCGCTAGTGCAGCCACAATGACCTACAGAGGATGGCTCAAGTGCCTCTCCACGACACAAGGATTCTGAGGAAAGTTCTTTCGAAGAAGAGCAAGCAAGAGAGCAGGTAAATCCACCCACCAGTAGTGGAAGAACGAGCAGAGAGCTCGAATAGACTCTGAGGGATGCGGAGGAATTTGTTGGAGCCCCTAGATATGAGAAGAGGGAACGCAAACAACCTGACAGGTATCAGGCACTGGTAGCACAAGTCGGAGAACCCTCTAGTTTTCAGGAGTCAACTCAACATTAGGTGTGGGTAGATGCCATGGTGGAGTACTGCTGAAAAGTGTAACTAGGTCGGTCTTCATATTGACTTTGTAATTATGAATTTATGTAAAGTAGAAGACAAAGATAATAAAATGTGTTTTGTACTTGCTTCATGGGTTTCATGAGCAAGAGTTTATTATAGGCTAGTAGACTTCTTCTTGATGTCTATCTAGGTCTTTGTGTTCTAGATATAAATGTAACATGTGTCATATATATATGAATCATCTAGTCTAAGAAATGCTCCAAGACCTGGTCAGAGAAAATGTGAATCAAATGGCTTAATTCAGCTCTACATCAACGTTAAAAGTTAAGCTATTATGATGGGTTACAAGTCTGCCTAAATGGTAAAGTAGTAGTCGGCCTAAAAGACACTAGAACTGTCTATATATATATATATATCTGGTCTGCGGCTCATTTGGGAATATGCAATTTGATCACATCTGAGACAGTTTTATGAAGCTAGTGAGAAACAAATCTCTGAAGCAGCATACAGATACCTCTTAGTCTACAGTGCGGATAAAAGATATTGCGGATCTGGCCGAGTTAAAAAGTTACGGATAACATTGAACTTACATCGGACATCACTAAGTAAAGAACGCGGACATCACTAATTAAGCAAAGCAGATATCACACAGATTATGATGCAGGTGCCTTTAAGATTACGATGCGGATATCTCAAAGATTAGTATGCGGACATCTCCAAGAAGTAAGTGTGGTTCTCTCTGAAAATATAGTGCGGATGAAAGACATAAAATAGTGAGGGTTTAAGAGGAAGAGAAGTGCGAGAATTTACGGTAAGTAAGTGCGAATATATATAAGGAAAATCAGCATGGAGAACATTGCGGTTTTACTGTTCTTGAAGTGTGGACTTCGAGAGCTATGTTGGACCCTAAAGCAAGGAAAAGGATGCATATATACCACTGTTGTTTGATGTGTGTTTCCAGAATTAAGAAAAGGTCCTGTAAGATAAAGATAAGGGCAGTCTGCTTAAAGGAAGAATTTTCTGAAATCAAGACAGTGATTATAAGAAGAAAGGTAGACCTAAAGGTGGGAGAAAGTGAGGAAGGTAAATCATAGATTTACCTTCCTAACTACATTTCAAGGAATTTAGTTATAAGTGAAGATAATTATGTCCCTACATTTGACTGAGCATCAAGAAGTGTAATTTGGAGACCGAGTTCTCTAGTCCTAGTGCAGAACAGTGGAGATTGGCATAGGCAAGAAGAATTAAGTTTGAATCAATGTTTTAAAAACCGGAACCGGTGACCGGACCGGTGGCCTAATGAACCGGGTTTCTAACCGGAACCGGTCTAACCGGGAGCGGTCAGATGCCAATGAACCGGTTTAAAAAAAATACATTAAATAATTATTTTTTTAATAAAAAAAACTATTTTTAAGATTTGCAACCATGATTCCAAGCCAATAGAGACAAAATATGCAAAGTTTGCTCATTTAGATACCATGCAAAGGTGAATATATCAAAATGGCACCGAGTGCAATACATATCATCGAAAAATACATAGGAAATGAGGCTCCAAATGGCCCATAAAGTCCAAAAACAATGCTACAAGCTATGAGGCCATTGGCCTAATACAAGACTACATATTAGTGAACAACAACATAATCACTCCTCATCATGATCAAAATTATCACCACTACTAGACAAGGGATCATCAACATGAGCTACATAAATAATATGGCTCAAAGTTTGAGGACTCCTAAAACTCCTCTACAACTTTAGTAGTAGTAGTAGTAGCAAAAATAGACATCAAAACTACAAATCATCGAGCAACATGGTCTCTCATGAAACTCATCATTGATTCATCGCTACTAGAAATGGGATCATCAACAAGAGATACATAAACATCATCTAGCTCAAAGTCTTCAGACTTGGATTGCTCAACCTTATAACATGATAGAAATTGAAAAAGTTTAACATGCCTAACAAATGATTTTGGTTTGAGTGAAGGGTTCATTTCCTCAACCTTAAAATGCAGTAGAAAAAGATTAGCATGCCTAACCAGTTGTTTTCCTTTGATTGAAGGGTACATCAAGGTTCTTAAAGGACTTCATGCTCTTGATCAAATGCCAATATCATATCCTTACACATGATAGAATCAATTGGAAACATTGCAAATTCCCAAACCATGAAACCCTGAAAACCATTAAGTCTGCTGAATTTTGAGTGAAACCTAAAATTCTAGTTTCTCCATATGAAATCCAATGAGGTCGAAACCACTCTTAAACATCTTGAGTCATTTCATGGTAATGTTAAAAATTTAAGTAAAAGGATGAAAATGAAAAATAAAGGAAATGTCACTTTTACTTTAAGAATTTAACATTACCATGAAATGTCAATGCTTCCCTTACCTCCACATCACCCCTAAAACCCATTTCTGGCCGTGCGTGGGTCCACATAGGGAAAGAGTAGCTAAATGAACCCTCCCATTGGCTCCAAATCAGCCCTAAAACATCACTGCCGCCGAAAATGTGGGTCCGCGGATGAGTTAGCACCTAACCGGCCGGTTAGGAATGGAACCGGCCGGTTTATGCATAAACCGGCCGGTTAGGTCCGGATTTTTCAAAAACAGGCGAAATGCCCTAGGTAGTTGGGTTGCCTGGCCGGTTTCGACCGGTGGGCTATCTAACCGGCCGGTTTGGCCGGTTACCGGTTCAAACCGGCCGGTTTTTAAAACACTGGTTTGAATAAGTTGTGACAAGGTCTTGGTCATGGTACTTGTCATTTGAAGATCTATAAGAAGAATTATTTGCGAGTTTTCGTCTCCAAGAGGGAGAGGTTTTGCCCTGGCTCTAGGAGCCTAATTTGTGTGTATCGTGTACTTTGATAATTGACTTGATGAAATATTAATTAAGCTAAAGAAGAGAAGACATAAGTAAGCTCACAAGTAATTATCAAGAAGAGAATTTGTATTAACCTACAGCCCTCTAAATTCTCAACAAGTACAACTCCATCATGACAAACGATGTGTGGGAAGTAGTCCCCAGACCTCAGAACAGATCGGTTGTACGATCAAGGTGGATCTGCAAGATCAAGTATGCTGCAGATGGTAGCATAGAGAAGTTCAAGGCCAGATTCGTGGCTAAGGGGTATCCACAGAAGGAAGGGATTGATTATGAAGAAACCTTTGCCCCTGTAACTCGATACACTTCAATCAGATCCGTCATCTCTCTTGCAACGTAGATGGGATGGCAGATTTACCAGATGGATGGCAAGACAACGTTCTTGAATGGGGTGATAGAAGAGGAAGTGTACATAGAACAACTAGAGGGCTTTGAGACACATGGGTAGACGACTCATGTATGCAGGCTTAAGAATTGGTATGGGCGAATTGATAGCTACCTGCAAAAGATGGGATTTGTCAAGAGTGACGCAGATCCCAACCTCTACTATCTGAGAGTAGGGGATGAGCTGCTAACTCTCATATTATATGTAGATGATCTGTTTTTGACTGGATATTATAAGCTCATCAAAGATTGCAAGGAGAATCTGGCTACCTAATTCGACATGAAGGATTTGGGGCAGATGCACTATTTTCTTGGCTTGGAGGTCTGGCAGCAGAAGGGAGAAATCTTCCTTGGGCAAGGAAGATATACCACAAAGATCTTGAAGAGGTTTCAAATGGAGGACTGTAGACCCATGGCTATGCCAATGATTACAAACTAGAAGAAGATAGACACATCCGAGGATGATGAGGCTGACCTTACCTTGTATAGGCAACTCATAGGATCATTGATGTACCTGGTCAACACTATATCAGGCTTCTGTTATGCAGGGAATACCCTCAGCCAGTTCATGGTAGAACCAAGGAGGTCTCACTGGGCAGCAACCAAACATGTTCTCAGATATCTGAAGGGGACAGTTGAGTATAGGTTGAAGTACACCAAAGGCAATGAAATCCAGTGGAGTGGGTTCACTGACACAGATTGGGCTGGTAGCCCACTGGATCGAAAAAGTACCAGTGGGTACTGTTTCAGTCTCGGATCAGGAATCACTTCTTGGTGTAGTAGGAAACAGAAGTCTGTGGCATTGAGCTCAACCAAGGCTGCATATATGGCAGCAAGCACAACTTCGTGCGAGGCCATATGGCTTCGTAAACTGCTCTTGAACTTGCTCAAGAAGAGGATGGAACCAATTAGAATTTTGTGTGATAATCAGAGTTGTCAAGCTCTCTGAGAATCTCGCGTTTCATGATCGGTCGAAGCACATTGACAATAGGTGCCACTTCATCAGAGACTATGTCCAACGAGGAGCTGTACAGTTGAAGTACATTCTTACATGAGAACAGATGGCAGACATCCTCACAAAGGCTCTGGGTAAGATTAAGTTTACTTACTTCAGGGAAAAGATGGGGATGGTCGAGAACCCTTTCCAGTAGAGGAATGGGTGGTCTTCAGATTCAGAGGGAGTTGCAGTACGGATGAGGCAGTGGTAGAGGTGGTGTCACAGGCAATAGTACAGAGGGAAGCAATGCATAGATGAGGGGCAGTAGCCAAGACATCAACATCACAACAAATGCTTCAGGTCAGAGCAGATATAGTTGGTACCTTGCTGAAATAATTTCCTCGCTAAGAGTGAGTGTTGATTTTGTCGCATTGGAAAGTGTTCCAAGTCTCATATTTTGGGAAGAGGCTTGGACATCAGTATTCCAGAGAACCCAGAAATCGTTTGTGGAAATTCCACTCGGATCATGCTTTATTAAAATAATTAATTATTTTAAAGTAACCCCTAAGTCTAAACTTAGGGAAATTAAATAATTAAAGGGTATTAATAAAGCAGAGTGTGAATCTTCTAGAAAATGAAGATCAAGTCATATTTTAATCTGAGCCATTGATTAAGGATATAAACTGGCCCGTTGATTCATCAACGAAAAGGCTATAAGAGAAGGCTTGAGGGTCATTTGGAAAGCAAGCCGAGCACACTCTCAGTACCCAAAGGAAATCGATCCTGAAGTAAGAGAATTTGGTTTCGGAGGGTGAGGTTGTAGAGGCCGGGTTGCAGAGACAGAAGGAGGAGGGAGAAGTCAACAATGACAGTAGAAGTAAGAAAGAAGACGAAGAGAAGGCAGCGCTAAGCAGCAACACTGAACCTCCACGCAGAGTGATGCAGTCTAGCACAGTGACTGTGTAGAGGGGCCACACAAAGTGACGTAGAGGGAGGAATTTTCCAGAGTGCTCGGGAAATTCATCTCAGGTGTATGCTAAATATTCTGCTAGTCATATTATCTGTAAAAGAAGTTTCACTGCTGGAGAATAATATAAACCCTCATCTGCTGCATGGGTTTTCCCACATTGGGTTTTTCCGGGGACAATTGTCCAAAAATAACTATGTTCATGTGGTTGTTTCTATTATGTTATATGTGTTCTATTTGTTCTTATGCTTTTGATTAAAGTGAATACTGCAGCTGTATTTATTTCAATATTTACGGAATCATCTGTGAATAAATCAATCACTGCAGTAGTATTTTCAGATTGAAAATTTCACACCCTACTGCTGCTAGATGTGCATTTGTTCCTGTTGGATTGGAGTTGAATGTTTGATAGTATATACATTATAGGTGTAGATCAGAATGGAAGAAAAAGTAACCATAGATCTTAAATTCCAAATATTTGCTCAGGGTTCAAAGATTTCATAACGTGGGGGTGGATAGTCAGTCCTTGAGCAAAAGTACTCATATCTGGAATATAGAAACACCGAATTTGAACTGAAACTTGATCTCGAGAATAATCCCCTCCCCTTTTTTCCAGGGAAACTTAATTGTTACAGATTAAAATTTCAGAGCTAAAAACAGACATGCCAAAATTTGAACCAACAAGAATACCTCAAACAAGAAATAAGAAAAAACAACAAACCACTAATCTAGACATAAGACATAATGAGAAAGAAAATTGTTGGGTTTGGGTGGTCGGGGGGAAGAAAACATTTCCAATTGTGGATTTAGCAGTGAAGGAAAATTTCGAAGAAGAAGGGCTTAAGTGTGCGAAGGAATTGAACTTCAGTATTCATGGCAGCCTTGTTCTTCTGCCCTTCTATAAGCAAGCCCTTCTTTCATTACTGACATTCATGACTTGAAGGGAAAAAACCTCAAAATAACCCAAATGACAAAATTGTCAAGACTCTACTGTCATCATTCCATTTTGATCCTTTCAAGATTGTCTATGTTGTTTGAATTTTGAAATAAAAAAAGAAACTTGTTTTCTTTTGCCTTAAGATTTACTTGGATGCCAGAACCTGGATGACAAAAGACTCATCTCTCATCATTCAATTATGATCCTTTTGAGATTGTCTTTACAGTTTTAATTTTAAAATAAAAAAAGGTTGTTTCCTTTTCCAACAAGATTTGCTTAGTTGCAAGCAGTGTTAGAAGGATCACCCAATCTAGACTGCTCCACAAATCCTTTTGCGCAATAGGGCCCCAAATTGGAACCAAACTGGTTTTAAACCTATTCTTGACCAAACTGGCTCGGTTTGACCTAAGCTGTTGTAATGTCCCCAATTTTGTGAGCATGGGAATTTTGCCTCATTTTGTTGATATTAAGTAAAGGGGCAAATATTCTTTTAGAGAAAGGTGGCAAGTATTATTTTATTGGAGATTGGCGACAAATTATTATTTTATTAAAATGGAGGCAAAAGTTACTTAGTGGAAAATGCCCCCCAATAATAAAATAATAATTAAAAAAGGAGTCTAGAAGCATGGGGAGACATTATTAACGGAGGATGGACTCATTTGCTAATCATGTTTTGACTATTTCATTTCACAATTCATTTTTTCTCGGGGCTGTTTAGCACAAGAATAAAAGTGTTGCTTAGCACTAGGAATTCCAAGCGGAATTCCACCCCTAGCTTCGGTGAACTTTGTGTGTCACGCTAGGGGAGTAAGAAGGAGTCCATCAAGGGATATGCTTGGTGATTGAGGGGAGAAATCTGTAGGAGTTAGGGAGGATTTCTTGGAGGGAAATTTGGGCCAAATTCAACAGTATCTAAACTATAGGGCATTTTCTGGCCAAATTGAGCAATTTACACTTGTTTGGGGTCACCAGGGGTTAATTGATTAAGCCCAAACCCTTTCTGGGTTTTTGTGGGTTTGGTGAGAGGATGCTAGGATTAATTTTATAGAATTTTCTGATTACCTCTGAGGGTAGAATTCCTAGTTCCATTAAGCAGTTAACAACATAAATTGTTGGAGGAGGGCGCAATTTACTCAGAACCATTTCCATCATTGGGTCTGTGAGATATTTCGGGGTTTTGTTGGAGTTGGTGTGGAGAGCATACATTTAATTTTGCATAATTTTTGGAGTAGATTTGGGGGCCAAAATCTTCGTTCACCTACAACAGCAGTGGCAATATTTTTTTGGGCTAGCGCAGAAACATGGTGGGGAGCTCATCTGACATTTGGGCAACTTGATTGTCACTTGGGTTTGGATTTGCTTGTTGTAGCAAGCCTGGGTTCCTCTTTCATACTCGTTTGTACTCTATTTACTCGGAAACAAATAAAATGGCTCAAGGTTTTGGTGCATTTCCTCGTGTTGTGATTTCCTACGTATATGTTGAATTTCCTAGTTGTTGTTATAGTGCATGTTTCTGTTATTCACTTATTATTTCCGTTAGGAATATTACAACTGGTCCCTGTAGCAGTGCTACTGTGCTAAAAAAACAAAACAAAAACTTGAAAGATTAAAGTAACTCCTCTCTCAAAATCTATTCCAAGGTTATAAAATGGTACCCCCCTGCATTTGCTTCACATTCTTCTCCAAGCACTTGTGATGTAACTGCATGATGAGGAAAGCTAATGATGTAGAGGTGATATTGGTGCTGAGGATCCCAGTCTAGGGGATGATTTTGATGATATGGAGTGATTTGTTGTAACTTGATGTATCATAATATGTTTTTTATGGACTCTTGATGACATTTAGAGCCTTAACACTTGCGTATTTTGGTTCAGATATGTAATGCAGTCAGTGCCAATTTGCTATATTCACTCTTCCACTCTATTTATATAAGCAACCATTGCATACTTGGTGTCTAATGGCTTGAATTTATGTTGATGTACATGAATATATATAACTTTTTATATTAAAATCTGCATATTTTGTGTATATTTTAGTCCACTAGTTCATCAACTTGATCTATTTTGGTTTGAGGTTTTGACTCTTATTGTTTTTGTATGGTTCTGGTTTTGAATACTTTGGGTGCAAGTAGACAAACTAAGGAAGGCTTGAGCATAAGTTGTTGCAAGTAATAAATAAAACAAGTGGGCTATTATCTCTGACCCGAATTTAGCTATAAGTGACCCCCTAGGGTATTCACATCTGCAGAAAACTAAAAGATGCTCCAATTAGGTTATGGGGGGTACAATATCTCTCTCCATTGCATGCTAGAACTTCGTCTTGAGGTACCTTTTAGGATGTGGTTTCCATGCAAAACCTTATCTTTCTCACCAAGTCATGTGAGAGCCTTAAGAGAGAACTCCCATTTATTGCTTGATGTTGTTTTGTTTCAATCTTTAGACATGAGAAATAAAGTTCTATTGGAGGTTGTGGTTCTATGGGTGTAGTTTTCTCTATTTGAGATCCTCTCTACGCTAGGTTGTCAATATTGGCCTTCAATGTCTACTTTAGATACATGTGGATTTAGATTGTTTGTGGGACGCCCACTTTTTCAAAATACTTTCATTGTTGTTTTCCATTTTTGCCTCACCTCATCAAGTTTTGTGCTTCACTTGGATGGGGACCGCTACTTGACCTATAGCTAGATATTTCACAATAGTATTCTATAGGGGATATAATCCTTGTGGCCAATTTCAATGTTAACACTAGGACTTGGAGGAGAGCAATCCAAATTGGTTTGAGGATTTACTTTACTTGTATGAGCTAGACATTGGTGTAGGTAGTTAACAAATAGAGCAACTAGATGTTTTCAACATCATCGTAGCATATGGAAGATACCTTCTCCAACTTCGTGAATCTTATTATCTCTCTATTTTCAACGAGGTCTGTTGCTACCTCGATTCCAATAAGTACGCTTTCTTTCCTTGCAATAGTACTGCTATTGTGGTAGATTTTGTTATGGCTAACTAGGGCTTCCTCTCCCATGTACAAAATCACTCTGTCTCGCCCACTCCTCATTGGTCATCATGCGTACCTTTCCTTACCCTCCCCCTTTTTCAAACCTCTTCCTCTGTTAAAGACCGTATGGCAACTCACTTACCACAATACACTTTGATATCAAGTATGTTGATGCTTATGCCTTTATCATCTTTGGGACTTATCCCACACTTTTATTTCTCTTCCCTTAACACGATGGTGTCTAAATATGACTTATTACCAAATGTCCTTTGGGAAGATGCCTTAGAGTCCCATATCCACATCGGACACCAAACATTTGTTCATCCCTAGGCAATTTCTGTAGAAATTTGATGACCCACTCCGGTTTTCAGTTTCTCCTTATTTCTCCCATAAAGTTAAATGCCCATTTCCATAACCATACATTCAACAAGCTGGAAAAATTAATATTTTCTGAAAACACAAATTCTGGAAATTTCAAATGCTAGAAATTGCAGAAATAAAAACATAGAAATATTTTCAGCCACACACACAGAAAATGACACGCTGATTTTTGGTCAACATGACCTTGGAAAAAACCCCTACAACTCTTGGGGAAAACCAGTTCGAAAGCTTTTCTTTATTTATGGAAATTGCTTTTACAGAGAAGTGAAATATACAGGAAAAATTCCAGCAAACTCAATACTGACTTATCTCGTTTTCCGTGCTTGCCTCTACCTCGAAAAATGTGCCAAATCAGCAAAACAGTGAAACAGAAATTTATTACAGTAGGAGATAACAACATTTAATGATGTATGTCCTCCTCGAAAACTGTGCTAGAAATTTCGTACTGTTGTACGGACTGTACAGAAATCACAACAGCTTCTTTCAGCCTCGAAAACCATGCCAACTTAGCCTCGGAATGTGTTGTCCACTGCTGCTTCTCCTCCTCGAAATCTGTGCCTCCTTGCTGCTATATAGACCTCGAAAAACGTGCCCACTGTCGCTGTGCGGAAATATGCCTCGAAAACTGTGCTGATCTATTGCTGTACGAATTGCTGGCTTGAAATGCATGCAGCCTCTCCCTGCTGTACGGATTTGCTGAACTGCTCCTCTCCTTCACTTAATCAAAACCAGAAATGTCTCCAGCTCTCTTCTCCTCCTTCTCTCATTCTGTTCATTAAAGACTGAATGATCTTTTCCCTCTTTTCCTCCTTTAACCTAACCCTAAGTGACTTTTGGGGAATCCCTGAATCTAATGGCTGAGATAGCTTTAGATCTAGGGCTGAGATTAAATGTGCATTTAAATCTCACTTTCTATTTTTTAATTCACCCCACATTAATAAAGACCCTCTTAGTCATTTATTTCCAAAGTCACTTTTCACTTTCTAATTTCACATTGACTTTATTAAAGTCACTTTAAAATTAGACTTAGTAACTCTATCACTTAAAGTCACTTTTAAATTAGATTTGACTTTATAACTTATAAAGTCACTTTAGGAGAAAAAGTTAAATTCTTTTGGACACTTTTCCCTAGGCCAAAAATCAAAGCCTTAGGGAACCACTTGTCCTCCGGTAACCAAATTTCAACAATTTCCCCTTGAAATTGATGCAATAATGAGAAATGCAAGACCATGCATAGTTGTCTTCACTTTCTCCTCACCCATGATTAATCCTCCATCCAAACTACACGGGAAGATTTCCAATGTCTCCTTTGGCATAAGAAATGAGGAGGCTGGGCAACTTCTATTGAATTTTCTATAATAATCCACGGTAGAAACTGATCTTCTGATTTGACAATTATTTTCCAATGATTTTGGATTACACAAAAAAATATCGACAGTAATGCAGTGAAAACAATAGGGTTAAAAGAGACAACCATACACAATAGAGACAACAAATTTATCTCGGGAAAGCTCAACGTTGGTAAAAAACCAACAATTTTTCTTTTTAGGAGAAATTGTTATTTACCAAGATTTTCAATTCAAGATATTCTAGAAATTGTGCCAAAATTTAAGTCCAAGTTATCAATCAAACCTAGTCAAAATTCCATCTTAGTCAACGTTGCTCAATTCTAAAAAAAATTATGGCTGGTCAACTTATCTCCTATGGTCAATTTTGGTCTTGAAATTGACCCTTGGAGTCTGTTGTCCACAGATTTGCACACGCAAGAATGTGGGAAAAATCCTGAACCCCACAAGATGTGTTCTTTGTGGCAACGGTTAGAGGAGTTGTCACCTGATCCTAACTCTCTTTGTTTAGGCTCTCTCCTAGCTAAGCTAAGGGGGGTAGGCCCTAAGGAAGATTCTAAAAGGAAAACTTGCTAAATATAACAAGTCCTAGGAGATTACTAATAAATTAAGCATTCACAAATCAAATAACTTGAAGTGAAATTGATTTAGCAAGTACAAATGTTTATGAGCATATAAACATCAACAATGTAAATAAATTAAATAAATTCAATAAGATATCCTCCAAGGCCAATAATAAAATTGCAAGAAGTATATGCTCAAAATGAAAACACAATACTTGTAGTAAAAGTTAACTTTCAAGTTACAAGTAGTTGCAACAAGGGGAAAGATGCAAAACAAGTGTTAGTGAAATTATTAGATGCAACTTTGAAATATGAGCAATAGAAATAGAGCTTGCAAGTGAATAAGAATTGTACTTGAAAGTGAAGTTGCTCAAATGTGATATAATGACATCAAAGGAGAATTAACATGAGCATGTAAATGAAGTAGACAAGTTACAAGATCATAAAGTGAAATGCTTGGAAGTAAAGTAATGTAGATGCTCACAACCTAACTTATATGTATTTGAGAAAGAGTTCAAATGATAACCAATTACATACAAGGTGAACCAAAGTTGTAGGTGAATGTGTGAAAGAAAGTGGTCTTGGTTAATTTTGTGGCTATTTTAAGGTGTTACTTCCCCTCAATTCCTTTAACTTGGTAAGGACTCGGGGTGGATGCAAGAAGGCTAAGTGAGGAATCTAAGGCCTCATTAACGATACCCACCTAGTTCTTCAAGTCATCCCGTATGCCTTTGTTTCTACAAGCGACTTAGCCATGGAAGAGAACTGCGAGGTTGTGCATATTGCCTTTCTTCCACACTCAAATCTTGGGAAATTGAATGATAGTTTAAGAAATTTTCCCAAATGTCTATCAAACAAGCTTATGCTTGGAGGTAATTTTTAGAGAAACCAAATTTGCAAAATGTAAGAGATGCAAAATTAAGATGCACACCTAGATTAATGTGGTAATAGTCCCTAATCCCACTAGGTGTGGCCTTAAAGGCGAAACACTCAGAGAAGGGTCTGTCACCTATTCCCAACTCTTTTCGTTTAAGCTCTCTCCTAGTTAAACTAAGGGGGGTGGTCCCTAAGGAAGAAATCTAAAAGGAAAACTTGTCAAGGATAACAAGGCCTAAAAGATAATTAGAAGAAAATGACCATTCAATGTTACTTGAATTTAGAGATTAATTCACAAGTGCAAATGTTTATGAGCATATAAGAATCAACAACTTGATAAACCAATTATATTCACAAGATATCCTGGAAGGCAAATTATGATTGGACCAGTGCCAAATATACTTGCAAGAAATATATCCTCAAATGAAAATCACAATACTTGCAAATGAAATATGTTTTTCATGTTACAAGAATGAGAAGTTGCAAGACAATTGTTAGTGAATCAAAACCATAATAGATTATATACGAATTTGAGAAATTAGCAACAAGATTTGAAATGTTACTTGCAAGAGAAGAAAGCTTGTACTTTTAAAGAGATGCTCAAGTAAGATATAACATTAAGTGACAATTAACACGAGCACATGAAAATGACACTGACAAGTACAGGAACATGTAATGTTTGCAAGTGAATGAGATGCTTACAATCTAAATTGTACAATAACCAATTGCAAAATGAGAAAATGTTATTAGTGAGTGTGTGAGTTCAAGTGGTCTTCGTATATTTTATTATAAGCCTATTCTAAGGTTTGACTTCCCCTCAGTTCTTCAACTTTGTACGGACTGAGGCTGTTACAAGGAGTCTAAGTGAGAAGGCTAAGGCCTCATTAACGATAGCCCCTTAGGACTTTAGTACTACCGTGTGCCTTTGTTCCTACAAGGTCTCGACCATAAGAGAACTGCGAAGTCACACATTTTAACCTTTGCTCCAATCTCAAATATATGGGAACTAAATAACAATTAGGGAAGTTGGTCCTAAATATCTATCAACCAAGCTTATGCTTGGAGGTAAATTTTAGATAGTGCAATATGCAAACTAAATCTAAAATGCAAGCTAGTTAATTGCTTCAAGTTAGATATTAGAAATGAGATGCTTCAAAAGTGAAATATCTTAAGATTTATGAATAGAAAAATACCATTCCACCTATATGATCAAAATAACAATTAGCACTTTGGGCACAAATTATGATATTAATGTGAGATTACCTTATACCAATGACCAATGAAGCAAGCAAAAATTAATCAATGAAGCAAAGCGAATTAGATCAATGACAATGAGATAGAGGAACTTCAATGGATATGCCAGTTAGATCAACAAACAAGTAGGTGACCAAACTCTTCAATGAAAATCCAAAACAAATTATTTGAAGCTAATGGTGAGTGATTAAATTACTTGCAAAATGAAATTAGATCGAGAAATGCTAATGCAACTAGATAATGAAATGAGCAAGAAAACTGAACTAAACTAACAATGCAAAATGAAGAATGTTTGAGATTAAATCTAGTGACTAAGCTAGCAAAATAAATAAGTTAGTGGCTAGCTATCCAAGAGGTTCTCCTACCAAATGAGGAGATAGGGATACCAAGGGGAAGAAACCCCAAGCTCCCTCAAGCAAAAAAATTCTTTTATTATATTACAAATTTGAAACCCTCTTTGAGAAAAGAGAGGGCTTAGATCTTAAAGGAGGGTTCACAAGAAAAAATGGCTTCAATGAGCTTGATAAGCCCCTTCCACAAAGAGCTAAAGATTTTGAAAATTATTTACAAATTTTATGATTAAATCACAATGAAATTCCTCCAAGAAAATTTCGCTTGAAATGCTAGACATCCAGGAAGGAGAAATTTTGCACAAGAAGCAAGGAGAAGTCTGTCCTTTGCTTGCAACTTACAGAGATTGGTGTCTAAATGTAAATGGCTCGCCCAAAAATTTCGATCTTGCTTCAAGAGTGAAGACTACCTCCAAAAAAAAATTGATCTCTATGAAACTCTAGCTGTCTAGGAGAGAGGAGAGGGTTTGATATATCAAACAAGTGTTAGCTTAAAAAAAATAAAACAATTATCTCTTTGATACTCAAGCTTCCACTTGCAATAAAAGAAATTTATGAAATTTTTTCAAGCCAAACCCTTGATCCTTTCTTCATATCTGCAAAAAGTAGAGAGGAAACCCATGAAATATATACAAGATATATGCACGAGAAATATATATACAGATCTACTAGCCCAAAGAGTGTGAGTACAACTCCACTCTTGGGTAGCAAAATATAAGCTCTAAAATAGCTAACTTTGGAAAATAAAGTGCATAAATAGATAGATCTGAAAAATAAATGATTAGATTTGCAATCCATGGCAAAGAAACTCCCTTTAAAGTTATATTATGATAAGCCTTTGAGATAGATCTAAGTCGTTTCTTCCACTTCTATGCCTTGGGAGTTGGTAGGTTCAACTGAAAACTTCCCCAAGTGCCCAAGATCTGATTCATAAAAATAAAATCTCTTCGCACTTTTGAAAGATAATGTTAGATCCAAAAGGGGTTAGATAGCACATTGAAAAATAGGACTAGGGGTCCAATCAAAAACCCACTAGTGCTTCTTGATCTAGAGTATTTCTCTAGTCCAAATATTAGTGCAAGATACCTGTACATCAATAGATCCAAAATATGGAAAATGGAAATAAGAATTTAATTATTTACTAGTAGAGCATTAAGAACAAATGAATGAGAAAAATATTACCTTAGATGTAGAATAATAACACTACAAAGCTATAACCCCAAAGACTTTCTTTTTATTAGCTCAGAAAATTTTTCAATACAAAGCAGAGCTTTTCTTGAAGATTGTAACTTGTATTGGTTTTCATAATTCTATTTGAGTCAGGATGTAATGTATTTGTCAAAAGAAAGAAAAATAAAATTTATTGTTAAAGAAATTGACTGATTAAAGCATGGGTTTCATGCTTGGGTCAATTGTTTATAGGTGAAAGCCTCAATTGTAGACTTCTAGGGTTTATGTCACGTGTCCTTGGCCATGTCATATTGTAGCAGACCCTTCTTGGGCTTCATTTGTCAAGAAGGAAATTTATTTTAATGTAAAATAGGTCTTTTAGGTCTCCTCTACCAAGTCGGCCTCAAAGAAGGACAAGTCAGCCTCAACAAGGGGATTTGACCTCACAAACTCACTCTATATAGGAGAAACTTGACTCATTTGGAAGCTCATCTCTCACAAGTTCGAATTGCAGTAGCTGGAAGTAGGAAAAGTGCGAAGTTCAAGAAGGAAGTTGGAATCAAAGTTTTTGGGTCTCTCTCTCTCTCTCTCTCTCTCTCTCTCTTGTGCAACAAAATTTTGAAGCTGCATCGAAGCTGTGAAACTGCATCAACGCTGTGAAGTTGCATCGAAGTTGTGAAGCTGCATCGAGGTCGAAGTTGTGAAGCTGCATCGAGGTCGAAGTTGTGAAGCTGCATCAAGGTCGAATTTGTGAAGCTGCATCATGGTCGTAGCTATGAAGCTGCTAGTCTGAAGCTATTGAAGTTACTAGATTGAAACTGCAGTCCTAAAGTTGGGTTGAAGTTCTGAAGTTGGGGGTCGAAATTCTGGGTTGAAGCTACATTTGAGAAGCTAGCACTTCGTAACTTTTGGAAGAGATCATCTATCAGAAGGAAGAGCTGACTTGGTGGAGGAGGAAGGTCTTTTGGTCTAGGGTCTAGGTCTATCGCAATTTGAATCTACTGAAGGAAGAGTTTCTGATTGGGTTTTCCCCTATAAAGGGGTTTTAACGCTGGATGAGTGCCTACATCTAATGTCCATTGATATTCGTGTTTTGCTTTTGCTATTTTCTTGATGAAACAAAGATAAAGGAAGAACATAAAAGTTAATAAGTATTAAGAACACTAAGATTTCAAAAGTAATTATCAACATAAGAAAATCTTTCCGCCTTTCTGATTTTCTAACATGGTATCAGAGCTAAGGTGAAAGAAGGAAGAAAAAGGCAGCCTGAAGATCTATTAAAAGAAGAATAAGGAGTTTTAAGGTCAAGTTGTAAGGAGTAGCAGATATCAATATGACGAACTTGACGAAAGCAAAAAACAAGCTAGAAGGAGCCTCCAACTATAGAGCATGGAAAAAGAGGATAAATCTTATCCTCGAAAAGCACAAAGTATTGAATCTTGATAAAGGGAAAATCAAGGAACCAACAGATGAAGCAGAGAAAGAGAAGTTTAGAGAATCCGAAATTGTAGCCATGAACCTAATAGTGGATGGAGTAAAGGACAACTTAATTCCATACATTTCCAACATAGATTCTGCTCAAGAAATGTACGAGGCTCTATCCAAATAATTCACCATGAAGAACATTGGTCAAATAGCAAGCCTCAAGAATGAACTGAGAACTGTTAAGATGTTGAAAGATGATACCGTTTCATCATATTTTGTAAGAATCTCTAAAATAAGAGATGAAATCCAAGCAATAAGATGAAATCATGCCAGAGAAAGAGCTCATAATTACTGCTCTTCTAGGACTACCAAAAATCTTGGAGTGCATTTGCATCAGGAATTAACAGTTGGAAGGATACTGCAACATTTGACCAAATGTGGAATGCATGCAGTCAAGAAGAAGCCCGAATAGCATTAGTAAACAACCAAAAGGAGGATGAAGAAGAAAACACCTCGAATGCATATTATGCTCATCACAAGAAGAATGGAACCTTCAAGAATTTCAAGGGACCAAAGAAGAAAGTTGACCTATCATAGATTTAATGCGACAATTGTCATAAGATGGGTAATTATAAAAACTTATGTCCTGAGAATCCAAGGAATAAGAAGAGAGATAAGGACCAAGCAAATATTGTAGATGAAGCTCCACCGAAGAAGAACAAAACTGAGGAATCAGAAGTCTAAGGACTTATACTACTAAGCCCTCTCCTACATATCCTTCTTAGCCTTGTATTGTTTTCCTTGATATTTTGATTTCTAGAGTTTGTAGGTCTGACATGTCTCGTTAGAACATTTTTGAATTATTTTGATAAGTTGTAGATATCCCTCAAAAGGATTGGGTTAAGACCGAGCCTCCACCATTTTACCAAAAGATAAGTATCATCTTCTCATGTTTGGTTGCCTCGTCACATCAATACTTGTTTGTATTGTATGCTAATAATCTTTCTCTTTATATTTTCCTTGGTTAGGAAAGCTTGTTGAATGCTCAAGGGTTATGGAGGAGACTTCAAAGGATAGACTTGAAGCATGGAAGAACTTTTACCCTTTAAGAATTAATGTCCTACAAGGTTTGTTAGGGAACAACTCAAGGTATGTCTTAGACTATAAGATTTGTTATAAAGTTCTCTTCATGCAAAATGTGCAATCATTCTTCTTTTGAAATTTGCTTTTCATCACTGACAACATTATGTCTAGGATTTTGAATCTTAAAATATTCTTGTTAGGGCGACTAATCGTTAGATTAAATCTACCCTCATGATATTATTTGATCATTCTTGTCACTTGTGTGACCCTAACTTCAGGGTTCACAACAAAACCCCAACCTCTTGTTGCTAAGGGTGTGTCAATATTGATTATGAAACGCTAGTCTACATAGGGTTGTTGATGAAATCTAGAAATCCTATTCTTTTGATGTTTAGATTTTAGTATTGTTATGATAGAACCCTAGTCCTTTAGGGTTTGTTGTAATTGTCTAAGTTATGTATTGAAACACTAGATCTTTAGGGTTTGGTGAATTAGGGTTTATGAGCGAAACCTTGTAATACGATCCTAGGAATGAAACCCTAGGCGTGTGTTCATCCGATCGAAACCTTAGCCTGAATGAAATTGTTGTATACCTAATTTTGATGTATTAATGTTTGACATTTGTGTCATGAGTTTACCTAGTAGACATGGATATCAATATATGATGCTCGTGTATGAAATCCTTGATATGTATATGCTAGTATGCTAACGTAATTGTTCATATTTTATGAATTGTAGGGTTTGTAACAAAGCCCTTGTAGAGATTGATGTTCTAGGATATAATGATATTGTTTTTCGATATGATTTAGTTTTGATGATAAAAACTAGGGTTCGCAACAAAACCTAGTAGAATCTAAAATTGTTGAAAGCTTAGATGTAAGTAGGATTATTATTTGACTGAATTGTTTCTATTTAAGGATTTGTGTCTCGTAGATGACGTCTAGGGTCTATGTCAAAACCCTAGCAAGAAGTTGAAGACTAGTATATAAAATGATGTGTCTCTTGCTGATTATGAACTTAACTAGGTTTAGGTATTTGAAAAGCATGAATGAGTTGATGTTTCAATTATAATGACATAGTCAACTTCATACTTTTGTATATTTGTTTTGGTTGTACTTGCTATTAAAGTTTTGCAGGTACATAATCTTCAAGATGTTGAAGATATTTGCAAATGAAAATGACTTGACATTATTGGTAAGGATGATGAAGGAAGCTATAAGAATGATGATGAAATGAAGCCTTGAACAAATGAAGTTTCTTCGATGTCATGAAGCAATGGATCTCCCCAAGTTGAGAGGGAACTTGGATAGAAGAAAGGGTATGTCTCCCCAGTGAGAGGGAGGGCATATTATGACAGTGATTACCGTAAAGTAAGAATGAAACCAAATTAATGAAAGTACTACAGATAAATGTTCGTGATTCATGGAGTTGCAAACAAAAGTATTGAGGCTGTATTTGGTGTTGCTGAAGACATAAAAGAGGAAAGCTTCCGATAAAATGTATTTGATGACGATATAAGCAATATCAGAATGATTAAGGACCCCGAAGGTTTGTGTTTACTTGTACACATACATTTGAAAGTTTGTTATTGATTGGGGTTGTGATTGTGCAAGATCTCTCCATAAAAGATTGAATGTTTGAAGCATGCTTGGATTGCTGGATATATTTGATTTAATTGATAAGGAGAGATGAAGCATCTAATGGCAATATACTTGGGAGGTCATTTGGACGACCTATGTGTTGATGTCTAGATCCCGAAGAGGGAGTGTGGCATTGGTCATGGAGCTCCGACCTTGGATACACACCTAGATCCCTGGGTTGGTGGTAAAGCTTAAAAGCTTGCTGGTACCTAGAGTTGGCTAAAGTTTGAGTCCCCTTAGTCCCACACGGATAGAATACGCTGGTCAGGTATCTAGTCCGCAACAACTCTTTGTAGTTCATTTTGAGATCTTCCATGTACCTCTATATCTAATTTGCATGAAACGGGGAAACAGGTATGAGTTTCCGTAACGTGTACGGGTATGAAACGTGACCCCCCAAATTTTGGAAATAGGGAAACACAATATATATATATATATATATATATATATATATTAAGACATTTAAGAAATATGCGCAATCATAAAGCATACATGATACATTATAAGTTATTACATTATGATTAAATTGTCTAATGTTAGTGCATAAACTATAAGTCTCCAAAATTACATCACATTTACTCATGAATCATCACATAATGAAAATAGGAATATGCAAAATCAGCCACGAGAAATTTCTAATTTATTGTCTCCTGCTTGATTGGGAGTCTCCTCTTGCATTGTCGAACGACCTTAGTGCTCTTGATTAAATACAATTTCCATACCCCAGTACCATAGGTGATCTTGATTATTGGGAGTCTCCCCTGCATAGAGGGCTTAGTTCTCTTGATTAAATACAAGTTCCATACCGTAGTACATGACAAAATCCAATGGAAACATTGCAATCCCCTCAATCCCCTCAATCTTGAAAAAATGACAAAGTTTGCTAAATTTTGAGTGAGATATAAAATTCTGCTTTCTCCATATGAAATCCAATGAGGGCAAAATCACTCTCAAACATCCTGAGTCATTTCATGGTAATGTTAAAAATTTAAGTAAAAGTTTCATTTTCATCCTTTTACTTTAAGAATTTAACATTACCATGAATTGCATATCAACACTAGGGCCATAAGCTTGCACATTAGGCTGCCCTAAAACAAAAAAATAAAAAGGAAAAAAAGCGCAATAAAAGAATATTAAATGCCGGAAACACGCCCGTACGACTTGGAAACAGGTTTCCTTCCATACTGGGCACGTTTCCTCAATGCGAAACGACCCAGTATGAACGAAAAGCCGTTTCTAGGCCTGACGGTACGGGGAAATGCGTTTCCGTTTCGTTTCGAGGGGGAAACGACCCTTTGCCCAACATTTCCTGCAACTTAACTCTCTCTATATATATGTAATTATGAATACCTCCCTATTTAAGAGGGAGTGTTGAAGAATGTTACTAATATCGGTTTTCATAATTATATTTGAGTCAGGATGTAATGTATTTGTAAAAAAAAAGATAAATTTTCTAATATTAAAGAAATTGACTTTTTAAAGCATGGGTTTCATGCTTGGGTCAATTGTTTATAGGTCAAAGCCTCCATTGTAGGATTCTAGGGTTTATGTTAAGTGTCCTTGTCCATGCCATATTTTAGCAGGGTCTTCTTGAGCTTCATTTGCCAAGAAAGAAATTTATTTTAATGTAAAATAAGCCTTTTAGGCTTCTCCCTTGAGTTAGAGTGGTCCTCTAACTCAAATATCAACACAAGATAGCTTACCTCAGTAGATCGAAAACATGGCAAATGGAAATAACAATTCGATTCAGCACAAGTAGAGCATTTAGCACAAACTGAAACAGTTATACCTAAAAAGAAGAAGAATAACAACATGTAGATTAAACTCGAAAGTCTTTGCTTTATTAAATATGGAAAATGGAGTACAAAATTTGGCAAAGCCGCTAGCCCAATCCAATTGTTACAATAAAGTGAGGAGCTCATGGCTCAATTTATAGAAAAGTGGCAGTAGATCCGAATGATAGATCCACCTCCAAGTGAAAAAATGGTGATCCCAAGGCAAAACATCTTGATCCGCTTCATTAACGTCTTGATCCCATCAACATAAATCCAAACCCTTCTAGATACATGCACAAATCTGCAAGAGAGATAACCATTTGCACTAGAAGAGAGGGTGGAGTAGTGGTAATTTAATGTTGGAGTGGTGGGAGACCCCCTTCGAGTTCATCCTAGGTCAAAACTTGACCAAAATCCTTTTTAATCTTGGAGCTCGAACTATCCTCCTCAAAAAATGTGATTTTGTGGGACATTTGTTGTGCTGGATGACCATCAAATTCTTTCTTGTGGATAGGTTCTTTGGTAAGTGGAATCCCTATCACTTTTTGACTTGACTTCATTTTTTTGGGAATTTTCACTTTATTTTGGAGTATTTTCCACTTGGAGAGAATTTTTATTATCTCCCTATTATTAATTTCCGGCTAATTTATTTGCCAGTTTTTGCCAAAACATAGAAAAGATGGGTTTTGAGGGGGAAATAACCTTTTTTTGACCCTCAAAGCGTGTCTTAGTAGAAAGTTGAGGTGTAGAGGTCTAATTTGGAGTACTCATACCCACTACAACTTCACTAGACAACACTTATTACATCTTACATCAAATTTTTTAAAATTTTTTGTCTTGCGGGAAATTTTTAATGATTAAAAAATGACACTTAGACCTAGTCAAATTCTGCGAAACTTTAGAGATGATCTAGTATGGTAATATACATTGACTTTAGACACTAGGACTTACCTAAGACTGTAACCATCAAGCCACACTCCAAATTTGGGGTATATATGGGAGAAAAACTCTACTAATTATAAGTGTTTAAAAAAACATAGATAATTAGCAAAGAAAAATGCTCCCCAGAGTGAACTCACTTGCTAGTAAAGTCCTACACTACCTAGGCTTGTTACATGATTCTTTTTCATCATACTAGAATCATTTTACAATGTCCGTGCAGGGCTGCGAAATTTGAAGAACAAAATGATGAGAAGACGAAGAAAGGGTCATAAAAGCCTTGATGAAGTTTGGAATTCTGATTGATCTGATGGTGCAGGAATCCTCTGAACTGTACTTTGATCATGGAGTCTTTGATAAATCTTCAAATACAATTTGAATGGTGAACAGGGTCAACTCGAACCTACATTTTACTTCTTTATCAAGCTGCAGTTGACTTCCTGCAGTCGACCTGCGCTCAAACAATCCTTTTTTAGCAGTCAAACTTGGTCAGATTCTTGGTCGAAGATAGCCATAATCTTGGTCAAACAATGTAGGTCAAAACTTGGTCAAATGGTAGCTTCTGCTCAGTAAATCAACAAGTCAACCATCAACTTTAATCAAACTTTAGAATTAGTCAAAAATCTGTAAATTCATCCTTTTGCTCCCATGTGTGGCTATTAGATCAAAGATTATTGGATGATCTGAATTGCTCAAGGTGGGGGAGTAACATGTGTATTTATACTAGTAAAATGGGGTGGAGTTTGACCAAGTGTTGTTGATTTATCAAGTGCGATAGATACAAGCACAATATTTCTGAAATACTTGTTAATTATTGTGAATTTTCAAACTGAAACACTACTGTAGTGGTAGATTTATTTCGCCTACTTATTTATGATAAGTTATTTATAGATTTTCTTCCAATAAACTCTGAAATAAACACGATTGCAGTATTCACTTAACCATAAGCAGAAAATAGAATAGAACACATATAACACAATAGAAACAATCACATGAATATAGTTATTTTTGGACAATTGTCCCCGGAAAAACCCAATGTGGGAAAACCGATGCAGTAGATGAGGGTTTGTATTAATCTTCAGCAAGGAAAATATTTTACAAGAAGTAGACGAGTCGACTTCTAGAATACACCTGAGATAAATTCCCTGAATCCTCTGGAAGAATTTTTGACACCCGGAAGACACCTTAGCTCCCTCTGCGTCACTCTAATTAATCTTCTGCGCAGTCCCTGCACTAGACCGCGCCACTCTGTGTGGGGACTCGGTGCTGTTGCTCAACGCTGTCCTCTGTGGCCCTCTGCGTCCTCGTCTTGCCTTTCTCTATCTCGACTAACTTCCCCTTCCTTCTTCTACCTCTGCAACTCTCCCTCTGAAATCGAATTCTATTCCTTCAGAATTGATTTCCTTTGGGTACTAAGTGTGTGCCCGACTTGCTTTCCAAATGACCCTCAAGCCTTCTCTTATAATCTTCTCGTTGATGAATCAACGACCTAGATTAGATCTCTAATCAATGGCTAAAATTAAAACATGACTTTATCTTCGTTCTCTAGAAGATTCTCACTCTGTTTTATTAATACCCTTTAATTATTTAATTTCCCTATGTTTAGACTTAGGGACCCCATTAAAATAATTAATTATTTTAATAAAACATTAATCGAGTGGAATTTCCACAAACGGTTTCTGGGTTCTTTGGAATATTGATGTCTAAGCCTCCTCACAAAATATGAGATTTGGAACACTTTCCAATGCTACAAAAATCAACTCTCCCTCTTAGCGAGGAAAGTGATCAAGCAAAATGCCAACTGCATCTGCTCTGACCTGAAGCATCTATTGCGCTGCAGATGTCTCGACTGCTGTCCCTCATCTGCTGCGCTACTTCCCTCTGTACTGCTGCCCACGACACCATCTCTGTCACTGCCTCATCCGTCCTGCAGCTCCCTCTGAATTCCGAGCCTATCCATTCCTCCTACTGGAATGGATTCTTGACCATCCCCATCTTTTCTCTAAACTAAGCAAACTTAATCTTACCCTGTTTTCGTTAGGATATTTGCCACCCGTTCCCTTGTAGGAATGTACTTCAATTGTACAACTCCCTGTTGGACATAGTCTCTGATGAAGTGGCACCTGATGTCAATGTGCTTCAACCGATCATGAAACACAAGATTTTCAGAGAGCATGATGCAACTCTAATTATTACACAAAATTTTGGTTGGTTCCATCCTCTTCTTGAGTAATTTCATGAGTAACTTACGAAGCCATATGGCCTCACACGAAGCTGTGCTAGTTGCCATATATTCAGCTTCGGCTGAGCTTAGCGCCACAAATTTCTGTTTCCTACTACACCAGGAAGTCTTTCTTGATTTGACACTGAAACAATAACCACTGGTACTCTTCCGATGGACTGGACTCCAGCCCAGTCTGTGTCAGTGAACCCACTCAACTGGACTTCATTTCCCTTGGTGTACTTCAATCCAAACTCCACTGTCCCCTTCAAGTATCTGAGAACATGTTTGGCTGCTGCCCAGTGAGCTCTCCTTGGTTCTACCATGAATCGACTGAAGGTATTCACGGCATAATAGATGTCTGGTCTAGTGTTGACCAGGTACTTCAATGATCCTATGAGCTGCCTATAAGATCAACCTCATCATCCTCAGACGTGTCGATTTTCTTCCAGTTTGTGATCATTGGTGTAGCCATGGGTCTACAGTCCTCCATCTGAAATCTCTTCAGAATCTCTGTAGTATGTCTTCCTTGCCCAAGGAAGATTTCTCCCTTCTGTTGCCAAACTTCCAAGCCCAAAAAATAGTGCATCCGTACTAGATCCTTCATGTCGAATTATGTAGCCAAATTTTCCTTGCAGTCTTTGATGAACCTACATATAACACCAATATTAGAGGCTCATCTCCTACTCTCATATAGTAGAGGTTGGGATCTGTGTCACTCTTGACAAATCCCATCTTCTGCAGGTAGCTGTCAATTCACCCATACCAAGCTCTAGGGGCTTGCTTTAGTCCGTACAAGGCTTTCTTAATCCTGCACACATGAGTTTTCTGCTCATGTGTCTCAAAGCCCTCTGGTTGTTCTATGTACACTTCGTCTTCTATCACCCTATTCAAGAACGCAGTCTTGACATCCATCTGGTGAATTTCCCATCCCATCTACGCTGCAAGAGATATGCTAGATTTGATTGAAGTATACCGAACTAAAGGGGCGAAGCTTTCTTCATATTTGATACCTTCCTTCTATGCGTACCCATTAGCCACAAACCTGGCTTTGAATTTCTCTATGCTGCCATCTGCAACATATTTAATCTTGTAGATCCATCTCGAACCTACAAATGACTTGTTCGGAGGTATAGGAACTACTTCCCAGACATCATTTGTCATGATGGAGCTGTACTCATCCACCATAGCGTCTACCAACACCTAATGCTGTGCTGCCTCCTGAAAACTAGAGGGTTCTCCAACCTATGCTACCAATGCCTGAAAATTGTTTAGCTGTGTGCGTTCCCTCTTCTCATTTCTAGGAGCTCCAACAAACTCCTGTGCATCCTCAGAGTTTTTGTAGTTCTCTGCTTGTCCTTCCACTGGTGGTGGGTGGATTCACCTACTCTCCTTCTTGCACTTCCTTAGAAAAGCTATCCTTAGGATCCTTGTGCCTTGGAGAGGCACTAGAGCCATCATCCGTAGGTCGTTGTGGCTGAACCAACAGATCCTCCTTAGACTGCATAGCTGAAGACTTTTCTCGTGGCTTCTTGAAGGCTCTCTCCTACATGAACTTCAAGTCACGTCTTACTACTATCTTCATGTCCCGTCTTACTTCACGTCCTCCTCTTCCTTTCTTTGTCTTTGTTGACTTCCCCTTCCTTCTTCTCTCTCTGCAACTCTGCCTCTGCAACCCTCTCTCTGAAATCGAATTCTATTCCTTCAGAATCGATTTCCGTCGGGTACTGAGTGTGTGCCCGGCTTGCTTTCCAAATAACCCTCAAGCCTTCTCTTATAATCTTCTCGTTGATGAATCAACGACCTAGATTAGATCTCTAATCAATGGCTAAGATTAAAACATGACTTGATCTTCGTTCTCTAGAAGATTCTCGCTCTCTTTTATTAATACCCTTTAATTATTTAATTTCCCTAAGTTTAGACTGAGGGACCCATTAAAATAATTAATTATTTTAATAAAACATGAACAGAGTGGAATTTCTACAAATGGTTTCTGGGTTCTTTGGAATATTAATGTCCAAGCCTCCTCACAAAATATGAGACTTGGAACAATTTCCAATGCTACAAAAATCAACAATTACTTCAAATGATATATATATTATTTTAACAATCCCAATTTATCATTAAGCAATGACATTTTAGAAATTCCTCGATAAACCATAAAGACAATAGAGATTACAATGCACAAAGAGAAGACAAGATTTACCCTGGGAAAACCTAGTTGGGGGAAAACCAAACAACCTTTTTCTTAGAGAAATTATTCAGTTAGACAAGGTAATGCTGCTAGTCAACTATGCCAACAAGGTAATGGTCAAACCTGGTCCACAACCCTCAAGTTAAGCCTCCAATATGTCCAACAATTTGGCTTGATCAGATCTGCCCTCAGCTAAATACAACCTCCAAAATATTCCCAGAAACTCAAAAATTTGACCTCTAGAATATGCCCATAAACTCAAAAATTTGGCCTCCCAGTCTACCTATAATTTTGGCATTCCTAGAATATTTGCCCATGAAACTTCTCATAAACACATGTGCGAGCTAGGAGAGAGTGAGCAATTAGGTAGATGAGCTTCATCCTTCTTCGTCATCCTTTATTTTATCCTTCTTGTACTTCGCTTGGATGCCCAACAAATGTATTTCTTTAGAGAGATCTGTTGGTCAAAGTTGTCATTGATGTCAATATGGCATTTTTGGAGATTTCAAATATTCTTGCGATACATGCCTTAAACTCTTTCGTGATGGTGCCCTAAGTACATGACAAAACCCTTAGTACATTTATGCTCTAGATTGTTGATGCATGATCTAAATGCCCATAATACTCTAGAAGATGCCTTAGCCCTAACACATTGATGCAAGTCCTAATACTGCCCTTAAGATACATGAATGGAAGCCTATGTGTATGGAATCCTAATCCTAATGAAGAAGCCCTTGTCCTAATAGACTTAGATCATTGATGATGAAGCCCTAAATGAAGATGCCCATGAAGACATAATGAAAAGGCACCCTAGTCTCATTGATGCCTATGATGCCTTTAAAGAAAGCCCTAATCCTAATCATCTCGATGGCCTAATTCAATAAAGGAGCGCAAAACATTCAATGCATAAAACTGTAAAACATAAAGATAAAATACTAAGGCAACCATAAATAAATTAATAATGACAGTTCACAAAAAACTAAATTTATTGATGAAAAATAATCTAATTTAATTGTGAAATTGGCATAGGCTTGTAGAGGATTTTTTCCTCTTTCTAACGAGCTATTACACACCCCCAAACTCGTCATAGGCCGAGAGAAATTGAATTTTTAAGATGAAAAAAATACATTTTCTGTCCTAGCCGACTTGAGCCGACTTGTGTAGGTTGTCATGTCCCCTCAATAGACTTGTCTATTCATTTGAGGTCAAAACTTGTACAAGGGCTAAAATATTGTTAATTTTGGGCAACTAGGTCCAAACTCCATGTTGCACTGCTCACATGATGATGATTATATTTTTGTTGGATTCCTCTTTCGGAGAGGTGCAAGATTGATCTAAAGATCATCTTGTTTGGATGAGCAGAACATATATTTTGATTTTATTTTTCCACACATGTGCTAGGTCGACCAGATTTATAATGTAGGCTCCCAAGCCTAATAGATGTGTCACACACCCTCACTGATGGATATAAATTGGAGAGACTTGGAGGTCATTTAGTCATCATCTCATCACACATTCTCTCATTGTGATCTGATTGTTTCGATAGCCTTTAGAGGCCTCTTTCCTTCACATGTGTAGAGCTGAAGCTAGGGAAATCTGCGGATTTGTTTTAGGGCTGTTTGCTGTGCATTGACCAGTGTTGACCGTGGTCAACCCTTGAATGTTTGACCTCCAAACTTTGTTGAAAATCCGATTTTTGAAGGCCATATAGTTGGGCACAAAAATCAGGGAAAAATGAGCAAGTTGACCAAAGCACTAAATTTGCAGTGTTGACTATCCTGTGTTGACTTTTCTGCGTTGACTTTGGTTGACCAACGTTGACTTTTGATGAGCTGTCTTTAAGGGCCGTGTGTGACATTTTGAGGCTTGGCTGATTTGATGTTGAGAAAGACTTTGCTGGCTGATGCATCCTGTTGACTGCTGTAATGCACACTATCCTATATCTTTGCTAGACAAGAAGAATTGTAAAATCTGAACTATATTATTGGCTTGTCTTTTGTTGATATATTATTGTGTTCTATCAACATTTTACTTTCATGTTTATCTGATTGCTAAATTGAATCGGGCCTAAGAAAGATTGAAATATATTTGTATTAAGCATAGAACACACCATGGTTATCTAAATTTAACATGGAATCAGAGCTGAGGTGAAGACAATGCCTAAGCTAGTGTGAAAAGCAATCACCGAAGAAGAAATCCTATCAAGGACCAATGCCCTACTCAACCTATAAGGATTTCAAGTCTGATGATAAATTGACTGATAAGCCTAATTATCATGCATGGAATATGTCCCTGGCTTTGGCATTAGAAGATCAAGATGTCATGGACTATGTGCAGGGGAAGATTCATGAGCGTCCATCAAATGCACCTGCTGCCACAAAGACGAGGTATAGAAAAGGGGAAATCAAAGCAAAGATGATTATCCAGGATTTTATTCATAAGCGCTTGGTTGCTTACATTTCTGAGCTGAGCACATCTAAAGAGATTTATGATAAGCTGGTTAGCATGTTCAGGGCTAGTAATGCTAATCAAGTTCTTTTCTTCAAGAATCAATTGAAGAATATCAAAAAGGGCAAGGATGAATCCATTCAATCCTATTTTATAAGGCTCACTGAAATTAGGAACAATATTCTAGCTATTGGAGAAGAAATAGCTGATCGAGAGATGGTTCTCATTATGCTTGGAGGTCTCCCTCATGATTGGTATGTATTCAATACCACTTTTCTTAATAATAATGTGATTCCTGATTTTGATGAAATATTGATGAGATGCATTCAACAGGAGACAAGAATGATGGAGAGAGATCATCCCTCTAATGGAGGTGGCCCTACTCCCTTCACCGCTCATGCAAAGAAGAGGAACAATGGTGGTCTGAGAAATCAAAACCATGGAAGAGCGGGGCCCAAAAGAAGGAAGGGAAGATGTTACACTTGTAACAAGTTTGGTCACTATGCAAGGGTGTGCACTAATAGAAGGGACTTTCCCAGGGATGATGACAACAACAACTCCAAGGGGAATGGAAATCAAAGGGAGAACAGGTTCAAAGGAAAAAGGAAGACTCCCTCTAATCGTAGTGGAAATGGGCAATCTTTCAAGAGGTTAAGAAATTCTAGGTATGATGAGTCTAATGTTGTTGATAATAGGAGAAATGAATTTATTCTTGTATTTGCCCTCTCTGCTACATCTCCTCCTGACACCCTGGATGTCTGATTGATTAATGGTGGTGTTACAAGGTACCTCACTGATTATAAAGAAGCCCTCTCTGATTTGATTGAGAAGGATACTAATCTAGAAATTATCCTTGGAGATAATGCCACCTATCCCGTGAAAGGGATAGGCATTGTGACCCTTCATTTATCTCAAGGTCAAGTCCTCCGTTTACAAGATGTGTTGTACATACTTGATTTGAAGAAGAACCTTGTGTCTATTTCGGCAGTGGAAGACGAAGGGTTCAAGGTGGCATTCGTTGTTGGAAATGTACGTATCTAGAAGAATAACTTCAAGGAAGCTCTTACTGTTGGTTTTAGAGTTGATACACTCTATCAAGTTGGAGGAAGTCCATTGGGGGCTATGTCATATGATACAACTCTTCAAACAGAGTTATGGCACTGGACGTTTGCACACCTTCATTACAAAGCCCTTCTCGGAGCAAGGAAGGTGGTGACAGTGATGCCCGAATTTAAAGATGATCATGAAGGTATATGTCAGTGTTGTGTTGAAGGGAAGCATACAAGGGGACCATTCCCCTCAAGTGTCACAAAGACAACTGATATCTTGTAGTTGATACATTTTGATTTATTTGGTATGCTGCCCTTGACATCCTTGGGAGGATGTTCTTATTAGATGACTTTTATTGATGATTTCTCCCAGAAGACCTAGATATATTTCTTGAGGAAGAAGGACGAGGCATTAAATGGTTTCTTACCTTCAAGGCCTTAGTGGAAAATCAAACCGAGAAGAGAATCAAAGTTTTGAGGACCGACAATGGGACCAAGTAGGAGTCAAATGAGTTCAATGACTTTTGCTGAGAATTTGGCATTAAGATGGAGACCACAACTACGTATACTCCTGAGCAAAATGGTGTTGCTGAAAGAAAGAACAGGACCATAGTGGAAGCTGCCCACGCCATGCTATGTGACCAAGGTCTTCCGAAGTTTCTATGGGGAGAAGCTGCGAACATTGCTGTGTATGTTCAAAATAGATGCCCACATTCTGCTCTGGACTCCAAAACTCCCGAAGAATTCTTCTCTGGTAAGAAACTTGATGTTTCTCATTTTAGAGTTTTTGGTTGTCCTGTTTACTTTCATGTGCCAAAAGAAAAGAGAAGCAAGCTGGATGCTTTTGGAAAGAAGGGAATGCTTGTGGGCTATAGTCTAACTTCGAAGGCATATAGAATCTATGTGCCTGGTCAAAGAGAAGTGGAGATATGCCAAAATGTCACCTTTGATGAAGATGCTGCCCTCAAGAAAGTAAGAAATCTTCCTATTTCCAAGGAAGACTAAGAAGATGAAGAAGCAGGGAAGCAGGAAGAACTGAAGGATGAACCGATGCATGATGTTGAAGGACCTATGGATCCTATTGATCCACCTCCTTAAAATAAGAGAAGACCCTCATGGTTCAGGGATACTCTCGAAGATGCCGAGAGACATATTGCCCCAAGGGGGACATTCCATGAAAGAAAGAAGTTGAATAGATACCAAGGGTAGCTAGCAGCCATGAGTACAATTGTACAATCTGAGCCTGGATCATTTGAAGAAGCTGTAAAGCATCAAGTTTGGAAGGATTCTATGCACGAAGATTATGAGTCCATTATGAAAAATGATGTCTGGGAAGTGGTCCCGAGACCGAAAAACAAATCTGTTGTCACCTCGAAATGGCTCTATAAATCAAACATGGATCTGATGGTAGTGCTGAAAAGTACAGGGCAAGATTTGTTGCTTGAGGCTTCTCTCAAAAGGAAGGCATAGATTATGATGATATATTTAATTGTTTTTAGTCTTATGTTTGATGTTTTTCTGGTTAGACAGTTTAGCTTCAAGGTTTTGATGGTTTTCTCATTATGATGCTTGTGCTTTCTATTTTAACATTCGAGAGCATTTTGGCAGTGCACATTTTGTTGTCTTAAGCAAAGATGAAAAAATCGCGATTTTCGCGAGTTTTTTCGGGCCGCCGATTATATCGGCGATAATTTCGACGATTTTTTGAAATTATCGTTAGCGCGATAATTACGAAAAAATTGCGATAATTTTGGTAAAAATCGTGGGCCCATCAAATAGCAACCCTATAAGTTCAAAAATCGATTTTTTTTTTTGTCATTTTTGCAGCCCTCTCATTTTCCTGACACACCCTGTTGGCAGTTCATGGTAATGTTAAATTCTTAAAGTAAAAGTGATATTTCCTTTATTTTTCATTTTCTTAAATTTTTAACATTACCATGAAATGACTCAGGATGTTTAAGAGTGGTTTCGACCTCATTGGATTTCATATGGAGAAACTAGAATTTTAGATTTCACTCAAAATTCAGCAGACTTAATGGTTTTCAGGGTTTCATGGTTTGGGGATTTGCATTATTTCCACTTGATTCTATTATGTGTAAGGGTATGAGATTGGCATTTGATCAAGAGTATGAAGTCCTTTAAGAACTTTGATGTTGGTGGCATTGATTGTTGAACTTTGTTGATGTTGGTGGTATTGATTGTTGAACTCCCCTACTGTGGCCTTAACAAGAATGTACCCTTCACTCAAAGGAAAACAAATGGTTAGGCATGTTAATCTTTTTCTACCGCATTTTAAGGTTGAGCAATCCAAGTCTGAAGACTTTGAGCTAGATGATGTTTATGTATCTCTTGTTGATGATCCCATTTCTAGTAGCGATGAATCAATGATGAGTTTCATGAGGAGGAGGAGGAGGAGCAACAATAGGAGGAAGAGGTGACACCACCTACCCCTGCTACCGGTAGTGGACGTGGTCTACCTCCTTTAGCTCCTAGTGCTTCAGGATCTGGAGCACAACAGAGTCCATTTTCAGCCTCGCCAACTTCTTCGTCTAGAGGGAAAGCTGTTACATTTTCTCGCAAGAGGGGCAGAGGAAATCAGTAGTATAGGTTATTTGGTGCATTCCTTTGTATATAACATTATGACTCATGATATGAGATACATTATTATTTTTTTTGTTGATATTTTGAGGTTGAGTTGAGACTCAGGACTTAGTATTCAGGACAGGATTCAGTTTTATGTGTGATGTAGCACTAGACATGATATTACACATCTTATATATTAGTTTTTTTTTCATATTTATGTGTCAATGCATTTATTTTATGCCGTAGATGCTTTAGATATTAAAAAAATTGAAAAAAAATGAATATTTTTGTATGTGCCGATTTTTTCCCGATTTTTACGATTTTTTCCGATTTTTTCCCCTCGGCGATAATATCCCAATAGCGATTTTTTCATCTTTGGTCTTAAGCATGTCGAACCTTCGTTTCTAGAAACATAGATAGAGCACGAGACAGGCACATGGCATACCCATCAAGAGAAAACATTTCTTATTTATCATTTTAAATGTATTTTAATGCTTATTCTATTTTGGACTTTTTTTTCTTTTCTGGAATTAATGTTTGACAGGATACTGATAGTCTGTTTGTATCTGTCTTGCAGCGAAATTATCGTTTCTTCTTCATGTTTGTGTCTTCTTGCACTGTTCTGTGCATTTACATTTTTGCGATGTCAGCATTATATATTAAGTTCTTAATGGACAACGACAAACATACAATATGGCAAGCAATGAGACACTCTCCGGCATCTATTGTTCTCATGATTTATACTTTTATTACTGTTTGGTTTGTTGGTGGACTCACACTCTTTCATCTATACCTCATAAGCATAAATCAGGTCAGTATTCAATTTCTGGCAGAACTTCATTTTGTATTTTAGCTTAGCTTTCATCTACAGTAATTGTTGGTCTGTTTTGCACTTATGGTATTCGCTTAATATGGCATGAAAATATGATGAATGTATGTTGTAGAGTATTCTTATCGTGGTGCCATTTGCTGGCTGATTGTTTATTAAATGCACTTAACTTTGGCCTCAATGGTGGCATGTTTGATAAATTTTGGATAAGTGCAATTATGCAATTATCTCAATCATAATAAAGTTATAATTGCCCAAACATCAGAAAATTGCCATGGTAGAATATTGAAGTGTCATACATTAATTTTGTTGAGTATATAGTTCATGAGAATATTTGTCCAGAGAACATGGACAAGAACATGTGTGCAGTAATGTAAATAGTCCACAGATTACATTAAATCTTCCGTATTCATAGAATTGGTACCATAAAAAAATATATTAGTAAAAGAATGTATGTGCATTAACTCCCTGAAGTTGTTCACTGGTGTTCATTTTCATTCCTTACAAGAACAATAACGATGAAGCAAGTAATGTTGGTGATTATATCACAAGACAACTTCCACCCCTTAGGTCCAGATTGTGCATAGGCATCATTGTTTCATAATTCTACATGATGATTTCATAATTCTAAATACACATGAATTATGAAAATATTTTTTATGGTAACGTTTAAATTTTATGCTGAAGACTTGAGCATCCTTTCTTAATGGTTACTTGGTGCAGATCTTGTGTTGATTTTCTAGTGCAATTTTTCAAACTGATAATTGTTGGAAGTACTGAGATGGGGGTGAATCACTGTTTCTCTTCAATCAGTGTATTTATAACTTCACAGAGCATTAATTAACATTATCATCAGATGTAACATAAATCAATAGTAAACAACACCATTCAGCAATGTGCAAACATCAAGATAGTAGACAATAGATTTTTAGGTTGAAACCCCTCCAGGACAAAAGCCACCGAAAGCTTCGTAACATTTGTCTTCAATAAAATGTACGTCAGGGAGGCTCCAACCCCCTGGTTTACAGCCTCCAACTTGTAGGACGCTTTGACGCCCTGTTTACCGGCTGCAACCGAAAGGACTCTCCAATGCCCTTTGCAGGTTCCAACCTGCCCTTGCACCACCCTGCTGCCTTGAAGTGTTCTCAAGCTCCAATCTGAAGGAGACTCCACTCTCCTTCCTTGCACCACCCTGCCACCCTGATCAGTTGACGAACCATGTTTTACAATTTTCAGACTAAATCCAACTATGTTCAAAAAACAATACAAAGGAACTGCAATACAAAAACTTGCTATGCAATCTCTGCCAATCAATTATGACTCAGATCAATGTGCATATCAAACCCTAGCTACTGAACAACTCATGTCTGCTCAATCTCAATACCAAATCTGGTCATTGTACAATTGTCAGCAAACAATTCTGCTTCTGCTCAATCTGCATATCAAACCCTAACTGCTGAACAAATCATCTCTTCTCAATCTTAATACCAAATTTGACCGCTGTACAATTGTTGCCAAACAATTCTTCTGCCTAACCTGCATATCAAACCCTAGGTACTGATATAATCATGTCTTGGCTCAAACAAGAACAGAATAACCGCAACATTCATTAGCTGTCCACTGCTTCAACAGTTTCTGCCAAACCTTAACTCAACAATTATCCACAATGTTCAATCAAATAAAACAAATTAGATGCATCGGAAATTCTGACATACATCTTCTGCTCGTTCAGTTTACTATCATAAACAATTCTCTGCTCTCCAAACTATACCAAATCCCCTAGCAGCAAATATATTGATATCAGTGATGCCCTAATGACATACATCCAACCAACTGTAGGCAGCATCATCAATGTCCAATGATATAGTCAACGATATGCTTTCAATGACCAAACATTCTTTTATTGGTAGTCAGTCACTTAGCATTTATTTAACATATACAAATGCAGAACTGGCTTGGTCATTGATGACGATCAAAAGGTTGTCAAGCATATCTAGCTTGATCTGTCTCTGAGCTGCAATTACCAAGCTTCTTCCCAATTTCAAATTCGATTACAAATAAGTCAGATTACTATATAGGACCATGCCTTAATCTAAACATTCTACAATTTGATTTTCTACAAATCACTTGCTGGGTCTACCCACATTTGTTAGCTGTGCCACAAAATACAAAATAAAACTTTTGGCCTTACCTCCGGCTCCAGCTCCAGCTCCGGCTCTGACTCCCAATATGCATATAGATGAAATATGTCAATTTTTGGTAGCATCAGATGTGCTTAAAGTTTCAAATTTTGTGGAGAGGCTTAGACACATGCATTACAAATAACCTGAAAATCGTTTTGGGAAATTCCACTCAGAAACAGTTTTATAAGAAAAATTAATTAGTTTAATGAGGACCCGAAGTCTAACATAGGAAATTAAAATAATTAATCTGTATTAATGTAAACTGTGGGTGAATCTTCTAGAAAAAACAAATCAAATCAAAATATAATTGTAGCCGTTGATTGGAGATCTAATTTCGGTTGTTGAAGTCTCAACGAAAAGATTATAAAGGAAGATTTGAGGGTCATTTGTAAAATACACCGAGGCAGATACTTAGTTTCCCAAGAAGATCGATTTTCTCACTAGCTGAAGTTCGGCAAGAGAAATTGATTCAGAGCGAGAGTTGCACGGTGGAGACAACGAGGGATCAACAAGGGCTAAGTGTGAAAAAATCGACATAGAGAGGTAGGACAAAGGAAGGACTGCGCAGAGGCAGTGATGTAGTAGCAGTGACAATGCAGGAGCTGTGACACAGGATCTGCGTAGCCACTGCGTAGAGGTTGCAACAGTGAGACACAGAGGGTCTTAGAGGTACTCCAGGATCAGAAACTCACTAAAAAGCAAGTGAGGAATTTGATTGTAAATTTTTCATAATATTTCTCTTCTATTCTGCTGGTCATTTTCTGTACGAGAGATTTTTGCGGAAGAATAACAAAAGAAGCCCTCATCTACTGCACCGGTTTTCCCGCATTGGCCTTTTTCGAGGACAATTGTCCAAATATAATTGTGTCATTCATGTGCTTGTATTTCTTTATATTTTGCTCAACATTTTATTTGTGAAGACTGCAGTTGTATTTATTTCAATATTTACTGAAGCAATTTCTGGAAATAACTTGTTGCTGAATAATAAGTAGGAGAAGTAATATTAGATACTGTAGTAGAATTTCCTTTTAGAAAATTTCACAAAATATACAAAGGAATGTCCTATTATGGTTGACTTCAAGATGTCAGGTTGAAATTGGTGTCAAAAGGTTACGTGAGACCCGTGGCAGTTTTGTGAAATTTTCTGAATAAAATAATTCAGAAATCCTACTGTAGTATCTTGGTTTACTTGTCCTACTTGTGATTAAATTATACAAGTTATTTTGCAGAAAATATTCAGAAAATACCGAAGTTAACACAACTAACAACGTACACACATACATATCATTTACTGAATATTACGCTCATTCACAAAGTGACACAGATTTTTCGGACAAATATCCCTGGAAAAACCCAATGCAAGAAAACTGGTGCAACATATATGAGGGTTTATTATTATTATGTAGAATCTGAGTACAACAAATCTGGGCACCCAATTGGTTAACCCGACAGAGAAAATAATAGATTTGCAGCAATACCTGCTGTTCTGAGACCAAAAACTTGACTAATCCACACCCTCAAACGAGATTTACAAGACAGACAATTTTTGGCCCTGGAAACCCCAACGCTGCCCCTGAAGCCTCAATGTTAGCCCTGCTAGGCTCGACGTGCCCTTGCGCTGCTCAGAAGGGGACTGCGTAACCCGAGACTGGGTGATGCAGTCCTTACGCTGCCCTGGAAGGCATTTGCGTAACCTTGGTGGCCTCCTAAAGCTGCAGCGCTGCCCCTCCTGAGCTTGCGTAGCGACTGAAGCCCTCTGTGCTGCGCAACTGCCACTGTTGCCCTTGCTCCTCTGCTCTGCTCCTGATTGCTTCTCCTCTGCCTCTTGCTGACTCTTGGCTCTGGGATCAAATCATCCCCTCAGCGAATACTACCCCTCGCTGCAGAAAACTTTCTGGAAATTCTTAGCAAACCAACCCTAGAATTCCAGGTCGGTCTCTCAACTCTGGCTCCGTGTGTGTATCTCCAACTAACCACCAAGCCTTTCTCTTATACTTTTTCGTTGAGACATCAACAACCGTGATTTAATCTCTTATCGATGGCTAAGATTAAAAGACTGCTTGATCCATGTTACTTAGAAGTTAGAATATTACATCACATGTGTTTAATTAATTCACTTTAATTTTTCTAATTCCCTAAGGTAGACTTAGGTTCCTCATTAAAAAAATTAATTATTTTAATTATTTTAATAAGATGAAATTTCTCCAAACGCTTTTTGGGTTTTGGAGGTGATGTTGTTTCTTAGCCCCTCCACAAAGTTTCAGGGCTAGAGCACACTCGATGCTACCCTAATACACAAAATCTCAACACTCTCTCTTAGCACAGAGTGTGCTGTAGCAATACATCCACACCATATATCACTGTAAATTTATGTAGATGTTCTATGCTTGATGCAACTTTACTTTCACTTCAACAATCAAGTAAAATGTTGATAGAACATACCAGTAGATCAACAGAAGACAAACCAGAAACAGATAAATGTGTTGGTGCGTTATGGCGGTCAATAGGATGCTTCAACCAGCAAAGTCTCCTTGGTCAGACAACCCAGCATGTGTCACATCAACCCTCAAAACAGCCACATGGTCAACTCAAAGTCAACGCAGAAAAGTCAACACTGCCCCAGAAAAGTCAACGCAAAACAACAACAAGTAAAAGTCAACACAGCTCGGTCTTCAGTCAACCTTTGACCTCGGTTCTTGTGCCAAAATGTATGACCTGCATATATCGAAGTCTGCACTAAAAATCAACTCTTTTGGACCATGCGTTGACCAAAATCAACGCTGGTCAAACCTGCGTGGACCAAAAACTGCCTCCAAGGAGCTCGAACCAATCAGAAGAGGAGAGATGATGTGTGAGGATGAGATGAGTGAAATGTCGTCCAACGTTGACTCTATTTATATCAGTCACTTAGGGTGTGTGACACATTTGCTGAGGGTGTAAAACCTTAAGGCCGACCTGCACATATTTTGAAAGTATTAAAAATAAATTCAAAATAAATGTTCTGCTCATCGGATCAAGATGATCTTTAGATCAATCTTGCACCTCTCTAAAAGAGGAACCCAATAAAAATATTGGTGTCTACATCTGAGCATCACAACATGGAGTTTGGACCTAGTTGGCCAATTTTAACACTCGCTCTCAACTAGGGAGAACTCCATCCACTTGTGCAATCAAACATCGTGCGTCATCCCGTCGTAACTTGCTTTGCTGGCCTCTTTATTTTAGAACAGAAGTGGGTCAGTCACAAAGTCATCATTCCAGGCTGACAGATTCAGCCCAGAGGTTTGAAACCTCTATAGGACTCACAAAGAGTCTCATACCAACCCGAAGTTGGTTTACCTGACTCAAAGTCAGTTGGGGGTCCGAAACCTCACTATACTTGATCCCAGATCAAGTGGTTGGACTGTGCTATCCTGGATAGAGAGTGCAACAATCTTTGATGCGTCCATCAGTCTTTGCTACTAGTCTCTAGCTTTTCCCACCTCATTGGCGAAATGAGAGGTACTGCTCATGATCCCTGAACTCAATGGGTAGGATTTTGTAATGAATAAAATAATGTAAATAGTGATTAATTAGTTAATTAGTAATTAGGTTGAAAGGCCATGTCTAATAAGACATGACCTTTCGTGAAGAGGCACCTGCGTAGGTATATAAGCAGGCCTCATTTGTAACATTTATCTCATATCTCATTCATCATACATTTTATATAATAATATTTGTATCCTCATGGATATCTTTGTATTCCAATTCTTTATATATAAAGAAGAAGAGCCCAACAAATTAAAAAAAAGGGTAGAAGATTAAACAAAAACAAAAACCAAAAAAAAGGGAAGAAAGAAGGAAGAAGACTGCATATATATATATATATATATATCGAAAAAAATAACAAACAAAAAATATATATAATAAAAAATAAATAAAAAAAAGAATTACCTGCACTTTTGGCTGCTGTAGAAGTTCTCCTTGTCGTTGTCCCCGTCCACATTCAACGTACCTATCCACCGCTTGTCGCCCAACCAGAACACATCCACCTGAGCCCTGGCTCGACGACCGCTTCACAGCCACCACCGCAACTGAGAGCCGACCGGCTCACAAAGGCCATCCGCCACCATCGCGACACACCACTTCTGTCGTTGCAGTTGCTCCCTCATTACCGCTCGACATACCTGCAGCCGCAGCCATAGTTTGTACGCCGTCCCCTTCTGCGCCTCCGAGCCACACTTCCCTGTCTGCTCGCTACCTCTGTTGCTCTGGTTTGCCTTCTCCTCCAAACAGCTGTCACCATAGTCCGCCACCTCCACTCCGTCGACCATAGTGCCTCCGCTACCGCGTCCAACAAGCTGCCACCGTGCCTTCTTGTACCGCCAGCCCGTCGACCATACACTGCCGCCCTTGACCCCGTGCCCGTCGGCCATAGTCACCAAGCTCTGCCACCGTAGCCGAGCAGCTACCCTCCTCGAACCACCGTCCACCTGGCCAGACGAACATAACGACTCTGCTACCACCATTTCTCATCCTGTCGCATGGTCACACATACCCCTACGCTTCCTCGTCCATTGTCTTCGTTAATCATCTCACTTCGCCCTACCACAGAGTTTTCACCGACAAACATCATATTTTACTGATTAGGAAAATCGAATTAAGAACCATTTCCACCATCACCTGGATTTCCAAGGTCACGACCTTCCAAGAGGTTGATTCAAAATCTATTAGAGAATCTTAATTCCCAGGTTAATACGTATCATAAAATTATTATTGAAGAATAAGAATAAGAAAAAGAAAAAAGGGAATTAAAATATATATATATATGAAAGGGAAGAATGACAAAAAATATACATATCAGGGTTCTATAAAAAAAAAATTAAAAAAAATAAGTATTTAGTAAAAAGGGGAGTATTATTTTATTATAAAGATTAGAAAAATCTACCTTCAAAAAACCCTAAGTCATCCCAAATTTATTTAATATTTAAGAAGCAAAATGGAGTCTAAATCGGAAATGAAAGAACGAAGATTTCCTAAAAACTATAGTATGTGTGTCGATGCGCTAATTGAAATCAAAGGGTCACTTGCGGGAAAAAAGGTTCTCATATCTATCGATCTTACTAAAAAGAATAATTATGTTAGTATCGAATGTGCTAACCAATTAGTGATCCCTGAATCAAATATAACTAAAGCAAATTCATTTAAGGCAAATTACAAACAATACAACATAGAGAATTTACACCTAAGTATTGGGGAGTATTCCCTTGTCTCGCAATTCACTGTTAAAACCTTATTTTGCAACAATAGTGATATAGTTGTGGGTTCGCTCTGGATGGAATCACTAGGGTCATTCGTCCTTAATACAAAAAAGTTCATGACATTCTCCTACAAAAAGAAGAAAATAACACTACAGGACGTTAACTTAAAGCCAAATTCAGTGACACCTGAAGACATTCAAGAAATTTCAAAAGTAATTTCTCAAGAAGGCAAAAAGGTGATACAAAATATGCAGAAGGAAATTGAAAAAAATCACCACTAACAAGAATGAAGAGGTTGCTCGCCTCAAGGATCACAACATTAAATTACTAACGCAAATTAAGAAGTTGAAGAAAGACAAGAAGTCGTTGGAAAACAAGGTGCAACAGCTTGTCGAAAATGAAGCATGAAAATCTTCAAATATAGAAGTTCAAGTTAAGGAAAAAATGAACATTGATCCAGTAAAGGTCACAACTCAAGAAGAAGACAAGCAAAAAGATACAAACTTCGATGTTGCATTTCAGACGAGGAACATACTAAGTGAAGGTCCTGTAACCTACTCAATAACATCCTCGCCAAAAGAAAATCAAAGTCAAACCAAAAAAGTTCCCTATCGACATCCAAATCACGGGAGCAAACAACTCAACCAAGCTAGGTATTTAGAACAGAAACAAGCTGATATTGTGAAGAATACTAACGAATCATCACAAGTTGCCAGTCATCGTAAGATTCCGCAGAAGATTGATTTAGGATGGTCTGATCCATTCTCAGTGCGACAGTTTTGTTTGTCACTTAGAGGATCATATCAACTTGTATCGACAAGGATGACTGCCCCGAGACGAGAAGATGTTCGTAGCAGGAAAAGAAATCGAGGCCTTTCATCAACAAGCTTTGAGGACAAAGATTTTTGAGGGGAAGGCAATGTAATGAATAAAATAATGTAAATAGTGATTAATTAGTTAATTAGTAATTAGGTTGAAAGGCCATGTCTGATAAGACATGACCATTCGTGAAGAGGCGGCCTCATTTGTAACATTTATCTCATATCTCATTCATCGTACATTTTATATAATAATATTTGTATCCTCATGGATATCTTTGTATTCCAAATCTTTTGGAGTATTTTAACTTGAGAAGGAACTTTGTTCGCTTCATTTGGTATTAGAGCCATTCAAGCCTTTGGTCGCTTAGGTGCTGCATAGAGCCACACTCTTCAATCCAGGTCTTTGACCATAAAAATCGTCAACCTTGTTGCCGTCGTGACTGAAGCATTCGCTACAATTTTGGAGTTTCTCCATTGCTGAGTTGTCAGAGGCCCTTGGCCATTAAAAAAAAAAAAAACAGCCCAATTTTGTGGGAAAAAAAAACAAAAAGATTGTATATATATATATATATATATAAAAGAAGAAGAGCCCAACAAATAAAAAAAAAGGGTAGAAGATTAAACAAAAACAAAAACCAAAAAAAAGGGAAGAAAGAAGGAAGAAGACTGCATATATATATATATATATAAAATCGAAAAAAATAACAAACAAAAAAACATATATAATAAAAAAAATATAAAAAAGAATTACCTGCACTTTCGGCTGCTGTAGAGGTTCTCCTTGCCACTGTCCCCGTCCACATTCAACATAGTTGTCCACCGCTCGTCGCCCAACCAGAGCACATCCACATGAGCCCTAGCCCGACGACTGCGCCACAGCCACCACCACAACTAAGAGCCGACCGGTTCACAAAGGCCATCTGCCACCATCGCGACACACCACCTCTGTCGTTGCAGCCGCTCCCTCAGTACCGCTCGACATACGTGCAACCGCCGCCATAGTTTGTACGTCGTCCCCTTCTCCGCCTCCGAGCCACACTTCCTCGTCAGCTCCCTGCGTTTGCTGCTCGGGTTTGCCTTCCCCTCCAAACAGCCGTCACCACAGTCCGCCACCTCCACTCTGTCGACCACAGTGCCTCCGCTACCGCGTCCAACAAGCTGCCACCGTGCCTTCTTGTACTGCTAGCCCGTCGACCATACACTGCCGCCTTTGACCCTCGTGCCCGTCGGCCATAGTCACCTAGCTCCGCCACCATAGCCGGGCAGCCACCCTCCTCGGACCGCCGTGCACCTGGCCAGACGAACACAACGACTCCGCTACCACCATTTCTCATCCTACCGCCTGGTCACACATACCCCTACGCTTCCTCGTCCATTGTCTTCGTTAATCATCTCACTCCCCCCTACCACAGAGTTTTCACCGACAAACATCATATTTTACTGATTAGGAAAATCGAATTAAGAACCATTTCTACCATCACCTGGATTTCCAAGGTCATGACCTTCCAAGAGGTTGATTCAAAATCTATTAGAGTATCTTAATTCCCAGGTTAATACATATCATAAAATTATTATTGAAGAATAAGAATAAGAAAAAGAAAAAAGGGAATTATAAAATATATATATATATATATAAGGGAAGAATGACAAAAAATATACATATCAGGGTTCTATAAAAAAAAAAAAAAAAAAAAAAAAAAAACTATTTAGTAAAAAAGGGAGTATTATTTTATTATAAAGATTAGAAAAATGTACCTTTAAAAAACCCAAAGTCATCCCAAATTTATTTAATATTTAAGACGCAAAATGGAGTCTAAATCGGAAATGAAAGAACGAAGATTTCCTAAAAACTATAGTATGTGTGTCGATGCGCTAATTGAAATCAAAGGGTCACTTGCGGGAAAAAAAGTTCTCATATCTATCGATCTTACTAAAAATAATAATTATGTTAGTATCGAATGTGCTAACCAATTAGTGATCCCTGAATCAAATATAACTGAAGCAAATTCATTTAATGCAAATGACAAACAATACAACATAGAGAATTTACACCTAAGTATTGGGGAGTATTCCCTTATCTCGCAATTCACTGTTATAACCTTATTTTGCAACAATAGTGATTTAGTTCTGGGTTCGCTCTGGATGGAATCACTAGGGTCATTCGTCCTTAATACAAAAAAGAAGTTTTTAACATTCTCCTACAAAAAGAAGAAAATAACGCTACAGGACGTTAGCTTAAAGCCAAATTCAGTGACACTTGAAGACATTCAAGAAATTTCAAAAGTAATTTCTCAAGAAGGTAAAAAGGAGATACAAAATATGCAGAAGGAAATTGAAACAATCACCACTAACAAGAATGAAGAAGTTGCTCGCCTCAAGGATCACAACAATAAATTACTAACGCAAATTAAGAAGTCGTTGGAAAACAAGGTGCAATAGCTTGTCGAAAATGAAGCATCAGAATCTTCAAATATAGAAGTTCAAGTTAAGGAAAAAACGAACGTTGATCCAATAAAGGTCACAACTCAAGAAGAAGACAAGCAAGTTGCAAAAGATACAAACTTCGATGTTGCAGTTCAGACGAGGAACATACTAAGTGAAGGTCCTATAACCTACTCAATAATATCCTCGCTAAAAGAAAATCAAAGTCAAACCAAAAAAGTTCCCTATCGACATCCAAATCATGGGAGCAGACAACTCAACCAAGCTTATGTATTTAGAACAGAAACAAGCTAATATTTCGAAGAATACTAACGAATCATCACAAGTTGCCAGTCATCATAAGATTCCGCAGAAGATTGATTTAGGATGGTCCGATCCATTTTCAGTGCATCAGTTTTGTTTGTCACTTGGAGGATCATATCAACTTGGATCGACAAGGATGACTGCCCCGAGCCTTGGATAGGTCCCTGCTGCTGCTGCTGCCTTCCTCTGCGCTGTCTTTGCTGATGTCTTCTCTGCTTCTTGTGTATTCTAGACCCCGGGATCAGATCATCCCCTTGGTCTAAATTCCCCTCTCTGCAATTGAAACACTTGAGAATTCTTAGCAACCCCGCCCTAGAATCTCAGCTTAGCTTTAGTGCTCTGCCTTTGTGTATGTTACAAATGACCCCAAGCCTTTCTTTATACTTTTCTCGTTGACAAATCAACGGCCAAGATTAAATCTTTAATCAGTGGCTAAGATTAAAAGAAAGCTTGATCCATGTGACTTAAGACAATTTCATCACATGTTTAATTAAATTCACTTTAATTATTTTATTTTCCTAAGTTTTAACTTAGGAAATACATTAAAATAATTAATTAATTTAATATCTCCTAAATCAGATGAAATTTTCCAAATCCATTTCTGGGTCATGTAGATCAGGTGAACTCTAGTCCTTCCTCAAAATTAGGGACCTAGAGCACAATTGATGCTACCCCAAATACACAAAATCTCAACACTACCCTAATCTGGATCAACAACAAGCTATTCTAATCTGGGAGGTTCGCTCTGCCCAAGATACTTTGGACAAAGGTTTCCCACTCATCTGTGACTGCATTGAGGGCAGTTCTGACTATCACTGCATCATCTATGGTTGCACCTGTTGAAGTTAGTTGATGCTTGGTTGACTGCAATCTGAAGAGGAAGTGCTCGATGTCTTCTCCCTTGGTCATCATGAATGACCTCATTTGGGCCTCCAACAACATCTTTCTTTGGACTGATTTTCCCTCATATAGGGAAGTCAAGGCCTTCCACATCTCATTAGTTGTCATTTTCTCAGCTATGTGTGGTACAATATGGTCCTTGATACTGGCCATTATCAACCGCTTGGCATGCCCAGCAACTTTTCTATGCTTCCGTAGAAGATCTGCATCTGTCGGTGTGGCTAGGGTCTGCTCTCGATGGTCTCTTAGACCATATGCCTCAAGGACAATCAGGATCCTAGCTTTCCATACCGAAAAGTTTGAGAGGCCCTCTAGCCTATCTTGATCACATAGTCCATGAGGAGCCATCTGCTCAGAATGTGTCAGAGCTCCTCTTCTCTATGCTAGAGATCTTGGATCTAGGGTCCTTTTTGAACTTGGAACCCTCTGCTCCCTCTGACACTTGATTTCCCTCCTTGGAAATCTACCAAATCAACTATGATTCAGCTTCTTCTTTGATCCTCTGACCAAACTACAAGTTTCCTTTGGCAAGAAACTCTCTGAGAAGCTGATCTCTTCCCAAACTTTGTCACTTGTGCTAAGGTTACAAATTTGAAAACTTCAGAAGTTTAACCCCACCAGCTCTTCTGAATTTCTGCAACTTTTCTGCAGACTTTTTCTGGATCTGACAGATTCAGATCTGAATCACACTGGCTGGCTTCAGACGCAACCAATGTGGTTTCTGAGTTGCCTCTGCGCAGTAATTGAGTGGGCTTGCTAGGACATAGTGCTGGACAACGTCACCCTTTCCTCTACGTGAATCTCCTCCTGAAAGCTGCACTGCCCCTTTAGATCTGCTTTTCTGCTACCTTTCCAACTGCTTTCTGCAGCTAGATCCTTCAGATACTTCAGCTGGTGACCCTTCTAGATCTGGAATTGCTTTGATACCATGTAGAAATTTCTGAATCTTAATTCTGATGCAGAAATTATTTCTGTTAATCCGGTTAAGCTTCTCCTACTTATACAAGTTATCAACTGAATAAATTCAAGTTAACATCAAACCAAAACTCATAACAGATCTCTACCAATTCAGATCTAGAATAAGCACATGCACACATAGACAAAGTGACACAGTTATATATGGACAAACTGTCCTCGAAAAAACCCAATGTGGAAAACCGGTCTTTGGCTGTTGGAGGGCTCTATTATTAAGAATATTTTTGAATACACAACTCTAGGTTCCAGATCTGGAAAACCCTACAGGGAAAACTCTAGATCTGCAGCAACTGGCTGATCTAAGACCACAAACACTGACTGATCCACACCCTCAAATGGGATTTTACAGAACCCAGCCAGATCTACGCCTAGAAACCCAGATCTGCCTCTGAAAGACATTGCGTTAGCCTCTGAAGCCCTTGCTGGGCTCTGCGTCAGCCTTGGATGGCCTCCAAATTCTCTGCGTTGTCACTGGAAGGGACTGCATTACCCCAGACTGGGTGACGCAGTCACTAGGCTGCCCCTAAGGGTCTCTGCATAACCCTTGAAGGGCTTGATGAAAATCACGTTGTCCTTGCTGCTGCTGCTGCCTTCCTCTGCGCTGTCTTGGCTGATCTCTTCTCTGCTTCTTGTGTATTGTAGACCCTGGGATCAGATCATCCCCTTGGTCTAAATTCCCCTCTCTGCAACTGAAACACTTGAGGATTCTTAGCAACCCCACCCTAGAATCTCAGCTTAGCTTCAGTGCTCTGCCTCTGTGTATGTTACAAATGACCTGAAGCCTTTCATTTATACTTTTCTTGTTGACAACTCAACGACCAAGATTAAATCTTTAATCAATGGCTAAGCTTAAAAGAAAGCTTGATCCATGTGACTTAAGACAATTTCATCACATGTTTAATTAAATTCACTTTAATTATTTTATTTTCCTAAGTTTTAACTTAGGAAATACATTAAAATAATTAATTAATTTAATATCTCCTAAATCAGATGAAATTTTCCAAATCCATTTATGGGTCTTGTAGATCAGGTGAACTCTAGTCCTTCCTCAAAATTAGGGACCTAGAGCACAATTGATGCTACCCCAAATACACAAAATCTCAACACTACCCTGCAGAAAATATGTTTTCAGCCGATTTTGCTGGAGATTCAGCTTGATCTGCAATCGCTCTGATACCATGTGAAAATTTCTGAATACAATTATGTAGAAATCCTACTGTAGTATCTTGGTTTACTTCTCCTAATTGTGATTAAATTATACAGGTTATTTCCAGAAAATATTGAAAAAATACTGAAGTAAACACAACTAACAACCTACACACATACAAATCATTTACTGAATATTATGCTCATTCAACAAATTTACAAACAAATTTTTTGGCAAGTGTCCCCGGAAAAACGCAATGCGGGGAAACTGGTGCAGTAGATTTGAGGGTTTATTATTATTGTGTAGAATTTGAGTACAACAAATCTGGGTACCCAATTGGTTAACCCGACAGAGAAAATAATAGATCTACAACAATACCTATTGTTCTGAGACCAAAAACTTGACTGATCCACACCCTCAAACGAGATTTACAAGACTTAGCCAATTTCTGGCCCTAGAGAGCCCAACGCTGCCCCTGAAGCCCCACCGTCAGCCTTGCTAGGCTTTGTGTGCCCCTACGCTGCTTAGAAGGGGAATGCTTAACCCCAAACTGGGTGACGCAATCCTTAAGCTGCTCTGAAAGGCTTCTGTGTAACCCTGGTGGCCCCCCTGAAGTTGCACCATTGCCCCTCCTGGGCCTGGGTAGCACCTGCGTAGCAACTGAAACCCTCTGTGCTTTTTAGTTGCTGGTGCTGCCCTTGCTCCTCTGCACTACTCCTGATTGCTGCTCCTCTGCCTCTTGCTGACTCTTGGCTCCAAGATCAGATCATCTCCTCAGCGAATACTACCACTTGCTATAGAAACTCTTCTGGAAATTCTTAGCAAACCTGCCCTAGAATTCCAGCTCGGTCTCTCAGCTTTGCCTCCGTTTATGTATCTCCAACTGACCCCCAAGCCTTTCTCATATATTTTTTCGTTGAGAGATCAACGACTGTGATTTAATATCTTATGGACGACTAAGATTAAAAGACTACTTGATCCGTGTCACTTAGAACATTACATCACATGTGTTTAATTAATTCACTTTAATTTTTCTAAATCTCTAAGTTAGACTTAGGGTCCTCATTAAAAAAATTAATTATTTTAATATCTCACACATAAGATGAAATTTATTCATACGCTTTCTGTGTTTTGGAGGTGATGCGTTTCTTAGCCCCTCCAAAAGGTTTCAGGGCTAGAGCACACCCGATGCTACCCTGATACACAAAGTCTCAACAAGTTTTACTCTCTATGTTTCTACATGGCCCACCATTATCTAGTACTTTATTGTAATGCAATTTCATTTTCTTTTAGTGTTAGACAACAAATGCCATCGAACGTTTAGAACTTTAGTCGTAACACAATTTTCCACTACAATGCATTCTCTATCAAACAACACATGATTCAGATTGCTACAGACAAGGTTACTACTTGCTTGCACAACAAATAAGAATACTTAATTAAGAAGTTACATGTTATGTCAATATTCAAAGATTCACATTTTAGACTTTTGAGTAATAATGATCAGAGAATTAATTATATGAAATGCTTTCAGATCGATGTTAGAACTTGCAGATGTACTTTAGTTTTGAAATATGCTGTGATAAGCTTTAAGTTAGACCCAAAAATCTAGCAAATTTCATAGCCCAAGAGACAGACGTTAGGTCCAAGAGAAGCTTCAGAAGTTCGACGTCCTTCACAAGATTAGCTTGATTGTTCTACGCCATAGAGAGTTCTTGAATCTTTCTGATGAACGAGGGCAAAGAAGTAATGAATGTGCTTCACCATGTGCCAAATAAACAAAGAATCCTAAAAAGTCAAAAAGCTTTCAAGGGCCGCAGGAAATTTCACAGCTCACTTGGATTTGTTAGATTAATGAGTGCCAAAGGTGCTGTTCCACGCCTTCAAGAATGGGCTGAGAAGATTTCTTTTGTATTGCCACAGAGATGTGAGGTTGGGCCACGATATTCCTCAGAGAATACACTTGCAATATGTGCTCAGAACTAGCGAAAACCATACCCATGAAATATAAATATTAAGCCCAATAACCCTAAAAAATAATTCAACCTCCTCTTGACATCTCGTGTTGTTTGAATTTTTCAGATCAGTTCAATGCATAAATGGAGAATAATCGAGTTGTATTTATAAAGCTTGTGGAGACATTTTGAGGGCATGCCGACCAGCTCTTACGCCAGATTATCCGAGGGTCACACCAATTCAATAAAATATAATGTCCATATGTTGTCTTTATTACCTTCACTAGTGATCTTCTCTTGATGATCTATAGAGGTTCCTTTTTCCTCGTTTTCTTGAGCATTACTAGTGACCACTTTCCTTGTCTTGGTGATTATTCCATCTCTTCATGAAGATATCTTGAAATTGATCAAAGTCGAAATGCTTCTTGGATGCAAGTTACTACACCAATCCCGAGCATCTACTTTAAATGTCAATGCAAAGAGTATCATAACGACATCCTCTATGTCTTGCTGATCCATAATAAGCTCATTATGGAACTTAATAGTAATTTGCATAAAAATCATCCACATGCTTTTTGGCATTAGTAACATCACTTCCTTGGTTCTTGTTAGGCAACTGGTTGAGGAGATCAGGGTACACATCAAAGTTCAATGGGTTGAATGGAGTAGACTTATGATAATCAATGGCATTTTGATCCCTTTGCTCATGGCACTCTTCGTAGAGCCCTTTCTTATTTTGAGGGGGATCTTCAATATTCTGAAACTTATGGTCCTCATGATATAAGAATTTCTCGATGAGTAGTTGAAGAGATGGGATGCTTTTAGGTTCAAAACCATAACGTAACCATGAATCATGCCCTTGAAGTGATGTTATGAATACATGAATTAGGGAATCTTAGTCAAACACATACTCTTCCTAGATATATTGGGCGAACCTTTTAACATGATCAAGGACCAAAGTTGGATTTCCATCATATTTAGATTCCCTGAATCTCTTACCTGGGTTAAGTCCATTTGGATACCCAGGGATGGTAAGGATATCCAAAGCAGGGTATTTTTCATGAATATAGGACATCCTGTTACGTTATACATATCAATTATGTAGGAGTCGCCAGGGTGAATTCAAAGATACCTTTAGAGATGCTTGCTTCACCCTACAAGCATTGACTTCGAAGTTCAATGAAGAACTAGGGTTTCGTTCTTCCAATGGAGTTGCTAGATAAGGATCTATATTGTCGTCAAGGAAGAAGGTGAATATTTCATAAAGGTAGACTCTCTTCTTCCCTGACAACGACGCCAAAATTGTTGCCATACAATCCAGTAGGGGTCTTAGGAGGGGTACTTATGGGACAACTATTAGACCAAATGAAAACAATGGGACAATGACCCACTGTCAACTTAGTCAGTGTCCACTGCTCTTTAGGAGTCTTGGTATGGAGGAAATCACTTGTAATGATGGGATCAATGATAAGGTATAAAGTGATTTCCAAGGTCCATTCAAAGTAGCGGCTCAATTACGATTTGATAAAGGAAAGGCTCTCCAAGAAATATCTAAGAGGAGAGTCAAGACCTAGCATTATGAATATTCATTGATGATGAGTATGTATAGGATCAAGACTTCCAAGGCAAGGCAAGACTTCTCTAGGAGCTTTGCAAGATGATTCTTCTTCAAAATAAGGCTTTCGCTCCACAAGAGAGTCCTAGAGAGAAACTTATGTGAGACCTAGGGTTTTTGAGTAATCGTGGGAGAGATTCCTCCAATGTGATCACTATGTCAAGCTAGGATAGGGGAAAGTGTCAAGAATGATTTATTTCTTAGAGTTTGTGTGTAAATGACCCTCGATAAGACCTCTCCACCTATGACGTTCAAGATAGGATTTCAAGGTCAAAGCTAGGGCACATGTTTTCTTGCAAACCAACTGTGGGAATTCAACCAAACTTGGAGATCCACTAGAGAAAACACCATCGCAATTTCCTGTCTAGACGGATTTGAAACATTGCCCCTTTAATGAATTTCGTAGGGTGCCCTAGCTAGGCCATCTAGGATGGGAGGCTGAAAATTTTGGAGGAGAAAAAGAAAAGGAAAATAAGGGTGACCACCAATTTTACTTGGATTAGTGCCTAACCATTGGGCTATGGAGTCTATGTGATTCATAATTTTGCCGAAATCGTCATCAAGGAGGCTAAAAACTGATGCCTTTGCAAGCAGACTTTAACATTTACCCACCCAAGATCTATGGACTTTCATGGAAGAAAAACAAATTTCAATCCACTAGGAACATTCATCTACTTGTTATTCAATGAGTAACATGGGCAATTTCACAATATAACAATATTTACAATGGTTTTCAATAAAATTAGCGCAAGAAGATCTAGCTAGTTGCAATAATTCCACACATTGGACATTATTTCATGAAAAATATTCAACAAAAATCACTTACAAGATAACAGGAGATATATCCAATCATAGATCAAGAAGATGGCTCCAAGAAAGAATGAAATTTCAGCTCCCAAATATATTGAAATGCATCAAGAGATCTCTAATAGGCATCTAACAAAAAAGTGCGAAATTCTTCAAGAAAATAGATCCATGTGTGGTGATGATGAGCTCTCTTAATGGGAGAGATCTCTATTTATACAATCCTTCATCTAATTTGAATTAGCCTATTATACCCGTAAACATTATTTTATGTGCAAATAACATGTCCTTGGTGACAAGCCCACCAAGTAGTGTTGAAATTTTGTTTATTTGGGGTAGCATCAGTTGTGCTCTAGGTCCCACATTTTGTAGAGGGACTAGAGTACACTTGATCTACAAGACCCAGAAATTGATTTGGGAAATTTCTTCTAGTTTAGGAGATATTAAATCAATTAATTATTTAATGTATTTCCTAAGTTAAAACTTAGGGAACTTAAATAATTAAAGTGAATTTAATTAAACATGTGATGAAATTGTCTTAAGTCACACGGATCAAGATTTTTTTTGATCTTAGCCATTGATTCAAGATTTAATCATGGCTGTTGGTTTTCCAATGAGAAAAGTATAAAGGAAAGGCTTGGGGTCATTTGTAAAGACACACAGAGATAGAGCACTGAAGCTAAGCTGAGATTCTAGGGTAGGTTTGCTAAGAAATCTCAGAAGTGTTTCAGCTGCAGAGAGGGGAATTTAGGCCAAGGGGATGATATGATCCCAGGGTCTAGAATTAGCAAGAGGCAGAGATCAGCTTAGAGTGGCAGCGTAGAGAAGCAGGAGGGCAACAATTTGTGCTACGCAGGTGCTGTGCGGTCCCTCAAGGACAGTGTAATTGCTGCAGGAAATCCTCTGGGGTTACGCAGAGACCCTAAGGGGCAGCATAAGGCCTGCGTCACCGAGTCTGGGGTAACACAGACCTTTTTGGAGCAGCGTTGAGGGTCAGAGGGACTTCAGAGGTTGACACAGAGGCTTTAGGGGCAGCGCTGGGGTTTCTAGGCCCTAATTTTGGCTGTGTTCTATAAATCCCGTTTGAGGGTGTGGATCAGTCATTATTTTGGCCCTAGATCAGCCAATGACCTGTAGATCCATTATTTCTCTGTCGGGTTTTCCAGATTTGGAACCCAGGCTTGTTATATTCAGAAAATTCTTAATAATAAAACCCCCCAGCAGCCAGAAGACCGGTTTTCCCACATTGGGTTTTTTCGGGGACTATTTGTCCAGAAATAACTGTGTCACTTTGTCTATGTGTGCATGAAATTGTTCTAGATCTGGAATGGTGGAGATCTGTTATGTGTTTTGCTTCGATTTTAACTCTAATTTTATTCAATTAATAACTTGTCTAAGTAGGAGGAGCATAACCAGATTAACAATAATAATTTCTGCATTAAGTGTAAAGATTCAGAAATTTCCACAAGTAGCCCATAAAATGAAGAATAAGCCATCTAAAATGAGTTGAAATCATGAAATCATGGTGCAGAAGGGCCGTTGGAAGGCCTCGTTGAGTCCTCAAGGTGCCATAATGAGAGTGAGGGCTCCATGAATGATAGTCATGTGGGTGGCTCCTGGATCTCTAAGTAAAACATCATGTGGTGCTCCAAAGTGGCTCTGAGGCACAAGTAGTGGTCTCAAGGGTCTCCTAATGGAAAATAATCTTGTAGATTGCTCCAAATGAGGGAACAGAAGATGGTGCTTTCCCTCCCATGTCTCGAGGATAAGCCAATCTTCCTGTGGGTATCAGATCAGTTGTCAATCCCTGTATATACTGCTAAGCCGACTGGGGGAATTGCTAGTCCAAGTGCATCATATCGCATATAATGTGGGGCAATGAACAAGCTGTTGAAGGTGCTAAGGCTGTTGATGGCATGATATAGTGCTATGTTACATGATGGAAACCCATGTCTCTCAATGATTCCCCTATAAGTGTCAATATGCTACTCTGGTGGGCTTGGACCCTAGTTAAGGTGCTCAACCCATGATGAAACCACCTGCCAATCCTGTATAAGATCCAATGTGTCTCCTCACCTTCAGGTACAATAATTCATTAGTGCATCTAAGTGAATCAAGCTTGTTAGTCAAGGGCACAATTTTGGGCTTTGAGCATGTAATGGTGTTACCTCCCTAGGTAACATTGGTTAATAAACAACCCTATTAGGTGTTCCCAGTCCCTAAAGGGAAAGACATGTACAAGGTACATGCTTCAAGTTGTAGGTGTCATCCGGATAATGATGAGGTGGGTTTGGGACACAGGGTCTCAAGGCCAAATGCCGTGGGCTCAAGGGTGGTAATGATGAGGGATGTCCACATATTTGGGTGTATGAATGTAGGAGTCAACGATCATGGTACATGAGTTATCCTAGCCTTTGTTTTTCCACCTTGATTTGCCTTTTTCATTTTATTGAATTTTCTATTATTTTACTGCTCGGGGCTCCATGGATGAGAGCATGCTATGTATGATATAACAATGATTACCAGCTTAAGGTGGGGCAGTTCATCGCCCACCAGGGGTTGGGACATGCATGAGTTCCTTAATGATGTAGGGTGCACTCACAGGGGGCCTAGGAACCAGATTGATGGCCATAATGTTAAGGGGTAGAGCTCATGTTTGGCTTTTTCCCACGTGCTAAATTAGATTGTCCCGACCATCTTTTTCATTTTGTGGTATTTTTTCCTTTTCTATGTGGCCATGATATGCATTAATCTTCCTTTTTTAGTTGCAGCAACCTTTGGGCCATCATTCTTGGCCTGACCTAGACATGTGGGCAAGGGGAGAGAGTACTAGAGCCTTGTCGACCCAATGGTCATGTGGACCCAAAGAGGGAAGATGATGAAATGTGCGGAGGGGAATAAAAAATGTGGAATGAGAAAACTAGACCATGCTACTGGAATCGAGGTTTCCAAAGTAGTGTGCATCCTAATGCTGCAAGCTAGTAGAGGAGATCCCACAGGACTAGGGTTGAGGATTAACCCCCCATTTAAGGTGAGAGAATAAGGCTACTGCCGAACCCTTCATCCTTCCAAGGCACCCAATAATTCATACCCAAGTGTGCCCAAGAAAAAAAAGCATAAGCACCCGATTGCACAATGAATGACATACCTTTAGGATTGGATGACTCTTCTTCAAACATACGCTCTTGACAGATGGACGAGGGGACATGTGACTGGTTCAAGGAGCGGAGATCAACTGTCACAATATCGGCTACACTGGTGGCCATTGAGGCTGCTAGTTGAAGACAAATTTAGGAGACAAATTCTCCTATGGGGTCACCCACTCATGGTGGGTAACAAGTCCTTCAATAAGAATGCAACCAAATCCATCTTCAGTTGTATGCTGTACACACTCTGATTCTTCTGTCCCTTCAGACTTGGCTCTGATACCATGTGGATTTTTCCTTGGCACTTCAGAATCTGGTCTATGTGTAAAACATGATAAAAAACACTATAAGGCTACAACACAAGCACTTTGCACAGCGAAAAATGTGCAATAGTGAATCAATGTAGTAGACAAGAGAATTCTTTAACCCAAAACTTGTTATATTACAATATTTAATACAACAAACATAGGGATCCCATACCAAGGATCATGACCCTTACAATTAGCCCTGATTTAAGAACAAACTAAGGCTTGAGATCAAAAACTTATGATCACCAATCTACCCTTCAACAAAGTACAATTGACTTACTTGCTGATATAGTGCTTGCACAACCCTTTCTCTTCACGTACCTTGAACACTTCTGGCAGGTCCTTTGCCACCTCTTCTTCTGCTCACAAGACTTCTGCAACTTCAGAAAGCTTGCATCTCCAGCTAACCAAAATGCCTCTACCAATCAGTCTTGCTGCTCCAAGGATGACTGATACTAGGTCTTCAACTAGCTTCTTTCTGGCAATGCTTTGCCACCTCAAAAGTCATTGCAAATAATGTCTTCAAATCTGCCCATTTACAGACCTCTTGCACCACCTAGATGCTGCACTTAATGCTTTCACAATTCTGCCCTCTTATCAATGAGATCATTGAACTTGGGCATCACCAAAATCTGCCCTCAGTCTATCTCTTTGCTGATCTAGGGGTCAACAAACAACCCTCTTATTATTGAATTACCACACATGAAATCTTTGAACTAGTGTTAAATTTAAATAGAGATGGCATGTTCTATGCTTAATGCAAGTTTACTTCAACCTTTCTTAGCTCCGATTCAATTTAGCAATCACATAAACATGAAAGTAAAATGCTCATAGAACACTATAATAGATCAACAGAAGACAAGCCAATAATATAGATCAGATTTTACAATTCTTCTTGCCCAACAAAGATAGAGAGTAGCGAGTGTTACGGCAGTCAACATGATGCATTAGCCGGCAAAGTCTTTCTCAACATCAGATCAGCCAACCCTCCAAGTGTCACAAAGACAACTCTGGTCAACAGAAAGTCAACACTGCAGTTCAGGGCTTCTGTCAACAGGCTCCTTTTTCCTCGATCTTTGTGCCCTCAAATGCAACCTCACAAGATCGAAAGTTTTGCAAATTTTGGAGGTCAAAACACCGAGGGTTGATCACGGACAACGCTGGTCAACACACCATCAATCATCCCTAAAACAATCCGCATATTTTCCCAGCTGCAGCTCTGCACGTGTGAGAGAGTGAGGCCTCTAAAGGCTGATTGAACCAATCAAATCACATGAGAGAATGTGTGATGAGTTGATGAGCAAATGATCTCCAAGTCTCGCCAATTTATATCAGTCAGTGAGGGTGTGTGACACATCTATTAGGCTTGTGAGCCTACATACAAATCTGGCCGACCTTGCAATTGTGTGGAAAATAAAATCAAAATATATGTTCTGCTCATCCAAACAAGATGATCTTTAGATCAATCTTGCACCTCTCCAAAAGAGGAATCCAACAAAAATATAATCATGTTATGAGCAGTGCAACCTGGAGTTTGGACCTAGTTGCCCAAAATTAACACTGCCTCTCAACTAGGGAGAATTCCATCTGTCCACTTATGCCATCCAGAGATCAGTACCATCATGTACTATCATAGAGCATCGTGTGTCATCCTGCTGTAACTTTCTTTTCTGACTCTTATTCGCAAATAGAACATAAGGCGAGTCACAAAGACATCACGCTCTGTTGACACAAAGTCATCTCAGAAGTTAAAATCTCTCTTAGACCCAAAAAGAGTCTCATACTAACCTGAAGTTAGTTTACTGACCCAAAGTCAGCTTAGAGGTAAGAACCTCATCAGACTTGATCCTAGATCAAGATGTTGGAGATGTGCCATCCTAGACATAGAGAGTGCGACAATCTCTGATGCGTCCATCAGTGTTGTTGTTGGTCTTTATCCACATTTCCCACCTCATTGGCCAAATGAAAGGTACTTCCCATGAGTCCGCAACTCCATGGGTACGATGCGTGCGGAGCATAGACCAAAGAGAGGTGAACCAACTCAATATCATAACAGTGGGGCAGAAGCACAACAAAGTTTGACAAACCTAACCCCGTGTGTGCTTATAGCTCCAAGAAGCTATCCCCAAGCCCCCTGAAGCTTCGAGAGCTGATAGTCCAACTCAAGCAGGACCTTTAGAGTAGGGTCTTTCCACGATTCCAAGCATCTCATGGAAGGTTAAGAATTTGACCTTCCCCAGGGGCTTCGTGAGAATATCCGCGACTTGCTCATCAGTCCCAATGTGATCGAGCCTTACAGCCCCTTGCTGTACCATATCCCGAAATAAGTGGTACGTAATATCAATATGCTTGGATCGATCGTGGAACATGCGATTCTCAGAAAGACGAATACCACTCTGGTTATCACAAAGGATAACGATGGTATCTAGCACATGCCCAAACAGCTCGATGAAGAGCTTTCTCAACCAAACAGCTTCACAACAGGCCATACTCATGTATTCGACCTCAGCGGTGCTCAAAGCTATCGACTTCTGCTTCCTGCTCATCCAAGATATCGACGCAGAGCCCAAGGTGAAGCAACATCCAGATGTGCTCTTGCGATGCACCGCACTGCCAGCCCAATCGACATCAGTATGCCCATGTTGTCTCAAACTCCCGACAGTGTATCTCAGCCCATGGTTGATTGTGCCCCGAAGATATCTCAATAGATTCTTGGCACCAATCTAGTGAATGTGATGAGGCTCAACCATATGTTGACTCAAAGTGTTCACTGCAAAACATATGTCCGAACGAGAGTTCACTAAGACATCAGGGCCTCCACGAATTGTTGATACTCGGTGGGATTTCCCAGCTCGGCCCTAGTAGAGTTTCCACACAACTTCTTAAAGTTGAGTTCCATCGGTGTCGACACAGACTTACAGTCCACCATACAAAATCTCTCCAACAACTTCACGACATATTTTCCTTGAGAAAGGAAAATTTCACCTGGCCTCTGCCAGACCTTCAAGCCTAGGATGTAATGCATCAGTCCTAGGTCTTTCATCTTAAGGTCGGAAGCTAGCTCCCTCTTACACTGATGAATGAGAGGGTCAACACCTGTCAGGAAGAGATCGACCACATAGAGAACTAGAATGAGAGGCCTTTCTCTATCAACCTTAAAATAAAGGTTTGGATCAAAATTACTTCGAGTGAAGCCCAACTTTATCAAGTAGCTATCTATCCTCTCATACCAAGCCTTGGGGGCTTGCTTCAACCCATAGAGGGCTTTCTTCAACTTGCATACATATTTGTCTCTATCTTGGACTTCGAACCCCTAGAGGTTCCTCCACATACACCTCTTCCTTTATTGAACCATGTAGAAAGTCAGTGTTCACATCCATCTGATGGAGACTCCATCCTTGCGTTGCAGCAAGGGCAATGATAGATCAGATGGTGGTATAGCAGGTCACAGGTGCAAATATGTCATCATAATCTATGCCTTCTTTTTGAGAGAAGCCTCGAGCAACAAATCTTGCCTTGTACTTCTTAGCACTACCATCAGATCCATGCTTGATCTTATAGAGCCATTTCGAGGTGACAACAGATTTGTCCTCCGGTCTCGAGACCACTTCCCACACATTGTTTTTCATAATGGAATCATATTCTTCGTGCATAACATCCTTCCAAACTTGATGCTTTACGACTTCTTCAAATTATCCAGGCTCAGATTGTACAATTGTACTTGTGGCTGCTAGATACCCTTGGTATCTATTCGATTTCTTGCTTTCACGGAATGTCCCACTTGGGGCAATATGTCTCTCGGCATCTTCGAGAGTATCCCTGAGCGATGAGGTCTTCTCTTCTTTGAAGGAGGTAGATCAATAGGATCCATAGGTCCTTCAACATCGGGCATCGGTTCATCCTTCGGTTCTTCTTGCTTCCCTGCGTCTTCATCTTCTTTGTCTTCCTTGGAGCTAGGAAGATTTCTTATTTTCTTGAGGGCAACCTCTTCATCGAAGGTGACATCGTGGCATATCTCCACTTCCCTTTGACTAGGCACATAGATTCGATATGCTTTTGAAGTTTCATTGTAGCCCACAAACATTCCCTTCTTTCTAGAAGCATCCAGCTTGCTTCTCTTTTCTTTCGACACATGAATGTAAACAGGACAACCAAAAGCCTAAAATGAGAAACATTAGGTTTCTTACCAATGAAGACTTCCTCAGGAGTCTTGGAGTCCAGAGCAAAATGTGGGCATTTGATTTGAACGTACACAACAGTTTTCGCAACTTCTCCCCATAGAAACTTTGGAAGACCTTGGTCACATAGCATGGCGCAGACAGCTTCCACAATGGTCTTGTTCTTTCTTTCAGTAACACCATTTTTCTCAAGAGTATATGCAGTTGTGGTCTCCCTCTTAATGCCAGCTTCACTGCAAAATTCATTGAATTCATTTGACTCATACACGGACCCATTGTCGGTCCTCAAAACTTTGATTCTCTTCTCGGTTTGATTTTCCGCCAAGGCCTTGAAGGTACGAAAGCATTTGAATGCTTCGTCCTTCTTCTTCAAGAAATATATCTAGGTCTTGCAGGAGAAGTCATCTTTAAAAGTCATGTAATTGGAACATCCTCCCAAGGATATCACGGGCAACATAACAAATAAATCATAATGTATCAACTGTAAGATATCAGTTGTCTTTGTGACACTTGAGGGGAATGGTCCCCTTGTATGCTTCCTTTTGGCACAACCCTGACATATATGTTCATGATCATCTTTAAATTCGGGAAGGGCTTTGTAATGAAGGTGTGCAAACCTTCAATGCCATAACTTTGTTTGAAGAGTTGTATCACATGACATAGCCCCCAATGGACTTCCTCCAATTTGGTAGAGTGTATCAACTCTAAAACCAATAGTAAGAGCTTCCTTGAAGTTCATCTTCCTCAATCATCTCTTCATCATTCTTGTCTCCTCTTGAGTGCATCTTGTCAATATTTCAGTAAAATTAGGAATCACATTATTATTAAGAATAGTAGTATTGATTAAATACCAATCACAGGGGAGACCTCCAAGCGCAATGAGAACCATCTCTCGATCAACTATTTCTTCTCCAATAGCTAGGAGATTGTTCCTGATTTCAGTGAGCCTCATAAAATAGGATTGAATGGATTCATCTTTACCCTTCTTGATATTCTTCAATTGATTCTTGAAGAAAAGAACTTGAACATGCTAACCAACTTATCATACATCTGTTTAGATGTGCTCAACTCAGAAGGTTAGGAACTTGACCTTAACCACGATTCCAAGATTCTCACGCAAGGTTAGGAACTTGACCTTCTCCAGGGGCTTTGTGAGAATGTCTGCGACCTGCTTATCAGTTCCTATATGATCGAGCCTTACGGCGCCTCGCTTTACCATATCTCGGATAAAGTGGTACCTGATGTCAATATGCTTGGATCGATCGTGGAACACAGGATTCTCGGACAACCGAATCCTACTCTGATTATCACAGAGTAGCACGGTGGTATCTAGCACATGCCCGAACAGCTCACAGAAGAACTCTCGCGACCAAACTGCTTCACAACAGACCATACTCGCTGCAATGTATTCGGCCTCCGCGGTGCTTAAAGCCACCGACTTTTGCTTCCTGCTCATCCATTATATCGAAGCAGACACAAGTGTGAAGCAACATCCCGATGTGCTCTTACGATCCACCACGCTGCCCACCCATTCAACATCAGTGTATCCATGGAGTGTCACTGCCCCAACAGTGTATCTCAGCCCATTGTTTATCGTGCCCCAAAGATATCTCAACAGATTCTTGGCACCAACCCAGTGAATGTGATGACGTTCAACCATATGTTGACTCAAAGTGTTCACTGCAAAACATACGTCCGGACGGGTGTTCACTAAGAACATCAGGGACCCTACGAGTTGGCGATACTTAGTAGGATTTGCTAGCACGGGCCCAACAGCGCTGCCACTCAGCTTCTTAAAGTTGCGCTCCATCGGTGTCGACACAGACATATAGTCCACCATTCCAAATCTTTCCAGAAGCTTCACAATATATTTTCTTTCCTTGAGAAAGGAAAATCTCGCTAGGTCTTTGCCAGATCTCCAGGCCTAGGAAGTAGTGCATCAGTACTAGGTCTTTGATCTCGAACTCAACAGTGAGCTCCCTCTTACACTGATGAATGAGAGTGTCAACACCTGTCAGGAAGAGGTCGTCCACATACAACACCAAAATGAGAGGCTTTTCTCTATCAACCTTGAAGTAAAGGTTCGGATCAGCATTCCTATGAGTGAAGCCTAGCTTCATCAGGTAGCTATCTATCCTCTTGTACCAAGCTCTAGGTGCTTGCTTCAACCCATATAGGGCTTTCTTCAACCTGTAAACATGGGTGTCACGATCCTGGACTTTGAACCCCAGAGGTTGCTCCACATACACCTCTTCCTTTATCGTACCTTGAAGAAATGCGGTCTTTACATCCATCTAATGAAGATTCCATCCTTGCGTAGCAGCAAGGGCTATGATAGATTAGATGGTGGTATATCGAGCCACAGGTGCAAATGTATCATCATAGTCTACGCCTTCCTTTTGAGAGAAGCCACGGGCAACGAATCTTGCCTTGAACTTTTCAACACTACCACCAGATCCATGCTTGATCTTATAGAGCCATTTCGAGGTGACAACTACTTTATCCTCCGGTCTCGGAACCACATCCTAGACATCATTCTTCATAATGGACTCGTATTTTTCGTGCATAGCTTCCTTCTAGACTTGATGCTTTACGGCTTCTTCCAGAGCTCCAGGCTCATATTGTACGATTGTACTCATGGCTGCTAGATACCCTTGGTATCTATTCGGCTTCTTGCTTTCACGGAATGTCCCCCTAGGGGCCATATGTCTCTCAGCATCCTCGAGAGTGTCCCTGAGCCATGATGGTCTCTTCCTCATTGAAGGAGGTGGATCAATAGGGTCCATCGGTCCTTCAACATCAGGCATCATCTCATCCTTCGGTTCTTCTTTATTGGTGGCCTTGCTCCATGATATTTCTCAGATCTCGGAAGATTGATTACTTTCCTCAGGGAAGCATCTTCGTCAAATGTAACATCGTGGCATATCTCCAGTTCCCTTTGACTAGGCACATAGATTCTATAGGCCTTCGAAGTTTCACTGTAGCCCACAAACATTCCCTTCTTCCCAGAAGCATCCAACTTGCTCCTCTTCTCCTTCGGTACATGAAAATAAATAGGATATCCAAAAAATCTAAAATGTGAGACGTCAGGTTTCTTACCAGAGAAAACCTATTCTGGAGTTTTGGAGTCCAGAGCGGAATGCGTCTATCGGATTTGTATGTACACAGCAGTGTTCACAGCTTCTCCCCACAGAAACTTCGGAAGACCTTGGTCACATAGCATGGCATAGGCAACTTCCTCAATGGTCCTGTTCTTTCTTTCAGCAACACCATTTTTCTCAGGAGTATATACAGTTGCGGTCTCCCTCTTGATGCCAGCCTCTGCAAAAGTTCTTGAACTCCTTCGTCTCATATTTAGTGCCATTATCGGTCCTCAGTATCTTGATCTTCTTCCCTGTTAGATTTTACACAAAGGCTTTGAAGGTACGAAATCACATGAAAGCCTCATCCTTCTTCTTCAAGAAGTATATCCAGGTTTTGCGAGAGAAGTCATCTATGAACGTCATATAATAAGAGCATCCTCCCAAGGATGTCACAGGTAGCATACCAGACATATTATGATGTATCAATTACAAGACATCAGATGTCTTTATGACACTTGAGGGGAAAGGTCCCCTTGTATGCTTTCCTTCGGCATAGCCCTGACATAGACCTTCATGATCATTTGTGAACTCGGGCATCCCCACCACCACCTTCCTTGCTTCGGGAAGGGCTTTGTAGTGAAGGTGTCCAAACCTTCGGTGCAATAGTTCAGTCTGTTGGATACTATCACATAGCATCGCTCCCAGTGGACTTCCTCCAACCTAGTAGAGCGTATCAACTCTAAACCCAATCGTGATAGCTTCCTTGAAACTCTTCTTGCAGATACACACCTTCCCATCAACGAATGCCACATTGAAACCTTTGTCTTCCATGGCCGAAATAGACACAAGGTTCTTCTTCAAATCAAGTACATAGAGTACATCTTGCAAGCAGAGGACTTGACCTTTAGACAAGTGGAGGGTCACAGTCCCTGTCCCTTTCACGGGATATGTGGCATTATCTCCAAGGAAAATTTTCATATTAACGTCCTTCTCAACCATGTCAGAAAGTGCTTCCGTGAACCCAGTGATGTGCCTTGAGGCACCACTATCTATCAACTAGACATCCATAGTGTCGGGTGGAGATGCAACAGAGAGGGCAGATACAAGAATGAATTCATTTCTTTTATCATCAACAACATTAGCTTCCTCATACCTGGAATTTCTCTTCCTTTTGTAACGTTGCCCATTTCCACCAGAGGGAGCCTTCCTTTTTCCTTTGAACCTGTTGTTCCTTTGATTGCCATTCCTTCGGTTGTTGTTGTTATCATCATCATCGAGAGAATCCTTCTTGAAAGGGCATTCTCTAGCATTGTGGCCGGTCTTGTGACATGTGTAACATTTACCTTTCTTCCCTTGGGCACCTGCTCTTCCTTTGTTGCTCGGACAACCAAAGTTCTTCTTCTTAGCACGAGCAGTGAAGGCAACATTTCTTTCATTTTCATATTCCTTCATCCTTGTCTCTTCTTGTACGCATCTCGATAGTACTTCGTGAAAATTAGGTATCACATTGTTATTGAGAATGTTAGTATTGAATACATGCTATTTGGAGGAGAGACCTCCAAGTGCAGTGAGAACCATTTCTCGATCAGCTATTGTCTCGCGAATGGGTAGAAGATTATTTCTGATTTCGGTGAGCTTCAGAAAATATGATTGGACGGATTCATCCCTGCCTTTCTTTAGATTTTTCAGTTGTTTCTTAAAGAATATGACTTGATTTGCTTTGTTGGCCTTAAACATGTTGACCAACTTGTCATACATCTCCTTGAATGTGCCCAGCTCAGAGATGTAGGCAACCAGACTCTTATGAATTGAGTCCCTGATCATTAGCTTTGCTTTGATTTCCCCATTCTTATATTTTGACTTGGTGGTAGCAGGTGCATAGGATGGAGGCTCTTGAATTTTATCCTGCACATAGACCATGACATCTTGGTCTTTTAACAGAAGATCCAATGTCATCTTCCAGGCATGGAAGTCTTCCTTCCTAGTCAATTTGTAATCAGCTTTAAAGCCATTGTAGTGTGAGGTACCCATGCTCTTCTTCGGTGATTGCTACAAACTTGGGCTTTGTCTTCACCTCAGCTCCGAAACCATGTAAATTTTTGTAGATGTTCTATGCTTGATGCAACTTTACTTTTATCCCCAATATCAAACAACAATCACATAAACAAGAAAGTAAAATGTTGGTAGAACATACCAGTAGATTGACAGAAGACAAGCCAAAAATATATGTGTTTGTGTGTTACGACGGTCCTCAGGATGCTTCAACCAACAAAGTCTCAATACGGTCAGCCAACCAGAAGTGTCACACAACCCTCTTAGACAACAATATCAGTCAACCCAAAGTCAACGAAAGTCAACGTTGTCACAATCAACGGTCAATGCAAAACAACATCAGCAAAAAGTCAATGCAGCTCAGTCAAAGTCAACGGTCAACCTCGATTTCCGTGCCAGAAAATGTGGACTACAGAAATCAAAATTTTGATCAAGATTTGGGTCAGTTTGACCAAGAGTTGATCAACTTTGCACTGACCAAGTTAGCGCTGGTCAACTCTGCGTTGACAAACCCTAGGTCAGAAAAATAGAAATCTTCTTGCTGCGTTTTCCCATGTGTGAGGAGAAGAGACTCTAATAGATGATCGAACCAATCAGATGAGGAGAGAGAATATTATGCGATGGATAAATGAAAATGACCTCCAACGTTCACCTATTTATATCCATCAATGAGGGTGTGTGACACAACATTTGGGGCTTCAATCCTACATTTCATTTTAGGCGGACCTGCACATATTTTGAATAAATTCAAAATAAATGTTTTTCTCATCGGATCAAGATGATCTTTAGATCGATCTTGCACCTCTTCGAAAGAGGAATCCAATAAAAATATTGGCATCTTCATTTGAGCATCACAACATGGAGTTTGGACGTAGTTGTCCAAAATTAAAACTCCCTCTCAACTAGGGAGAACTCCATCCACCTGTGCCATTAAAACATCGTGCGTCATCCCGCCGTAACTTGCTTTGCTGGCTACTTTATTTCAGAACAAAAGTGGGTCAGTCACAAAGACATCATTCCTGGCTGACATATTTAGCCCAGAGGTCTGAAACATCTATAGGACTCAAAAAGAGTCTCATACCAACCCGAAGTTGGTTTACCTGACCCGAAGTCAGTTGGAGGTCCGAAACCTCACTAGACTTGATCCCATATCAAGTTGTTGGATGCGTGCCATCCTAGACATAGAGAGTACGACAATCTCTGATGTGTCCATCATTCTTTGCTACTGGTCTCTAGCTTTTTCCACCTCATTGGCCAAATGAGAGGTACTTCCCATGTGTTCAGGTCTCAATGGGTAGGATGCATACGGGGCACAGATCATGAGAGGTGAACCAACTCAACATCATAACGGTGTGGCAGAAGCACCACAAGGTTCGGCAAGCCTAACCCCGTGTGTGCTTATAGCTCCAAGAAGCTATCCCCAAGCCCCCCGGAGCTCCCAAAGCTCATCGTCCAACAAGACCTCAGCATACGGTCGTTCCACAATTCCAAGATTCTCACGGAAGGTTAGGAACTTGAACTTCCCTTGGGGCTTTGTGAGAATGTCCGCAACCTGCTCATCAGTTCTTATATGATCGAGCCTTATGACGCCTCGCTATACCATATCCCGGATAAAGTGGTACATGATATCAATATGCTTGGATCGATCACGGAACATGGGATTCTCGGACAACCGAATCCCACTCTAATTATCATAGAGTATCATGGTGGTATCTAGCACATGCTTGAACAACTCACTAAAGAGCTTTCGCAACAAAGTTTCTTCACAACAGGCCATACTCGCTGCAATGTATTCAGCCTCCGTGGTGCTTAAAGCCACCAACTTCTGCTTCCTGCTCATCCATGATTGAAACAAACCTAAGTGTGAAGCAGCATCCCGATGTGCTCTTACGATCCACGACGCTGCCAGGCCAATCGGCATAAGTATATCCATGGAGTGTCACGCTCTCGACAGTGTATCTCAGCCCGTGGTTTATCGTGCTCCGAAGATATCTCAACAGATTGTTGGCACCAACCCAATGAATGTGATGAGGTTCAACTATATGATGACTCAAAGTGTTCACCGCAAAACATATGTCCAGACGGGTGTTCACTAAGATCATCAGGGCCCCTGCGAGTTGACGATACTCAGTAGGATTTGCTAGCACGGGCCCAGCAGCGCTGCCACTCAACTTCTTAAAGTTGAGCTCCATCGGTGTCGACACGGACTTACAGTCCACCATTCCAAATCTTTCCAAAAGGTTCACAATATATTTTCCTTGAGAAAGGAAAATCTCGCTAGGTCTCTGCCAGACCTCCAGGTCTAGGAAGTAGTGCATCAGTCCTAGGTCCTTCATCTCGAACTTAGTAGCAAGGTTCCTCTTACATTGATGAATGAGAGGGTCAACACGTGTCAGGAAGAGGTCGTCCACATACAACAGCGGAATGAGAGGCTTTTCTCTATCAACCTTGAAGTAAAGGTTCAAAGCAGCATTACGACAAGTGAAGCCTAGCTTCATCAGGTAGCTATCTATCCTCTTGTACTAAGCTCTGGGTGCTTGCTTCAACCCATAGAGGGTTTTCTTCAACCTGCGAACATGGGTGTCCCGATCCTGGACTTCGAACCCTAGAGGTTGCTCCACATACACCTCTTCCTTTATCGCACCATGCATAAATGCGGTCTTTACATCCATCTGATGAAGATTCCATCCTTGCGTAGCAGCAAGGGCTATGATAGATCGGATGGTGGTATATCGAGCCACAGGGGAAAATGTATCATCATAGTCTATGCCTTCCCTTTGAGAGAAGCCACGAGCAACGAATCTTGCCTTGCACTTTTCAGCGCTACCATCAGATCCATGCTTGATCTTATAGAGCCATTTCGAGGTGACAACTGCTTTGTCCTCCGGTCTCGAAACCACATCTCAGACATCATTTTTCATAATGGACTCGTATTCTTCGTGCATAGCATCCTTCCAGACTTGATGCTTTACGACTTCTTCAAAAGATCCAGGCTCAGATTGTACGATTGTACTCATGGCTGCTAGATACCCTTGGTATCTATTCGGCTTCTTGCTTTCATGGAATGTCCCCCTTGGGGCCATATGTCTCTTGGCATCCTTGAGAGTGTCCCTGAGCCATGATGGTCTCTTCCTCATTAAAGGAGGTGGATCAATAGGGTCCATCGGTCCTTAAACATCGGACATCGTCTCATCTTTTGGTTCTTCTTGATTGCCAGGCCTTGCTTCATGATATTCCTCAGATCTCGGAAGATTGATTACTTTCCTTAGGGAAGCATCTTCGTCAAAGGTAACATCGTGGCATATCTCCACTTCCCTTTGACTAGGCTCATAGATTCTATAGGCTTTCGAAGTTTCGCTGTAGCCCACAAACATTCCCTTCTTCCCAAAGGCATCCAGCTTGCTTCTCTTCTCCTTCGGTACATGAAAATAAACAGGACATCCAAAAACTATAAAATGTGAAACATCAGGTTTCTTACCAGAGAAAATCTCTTTGGGAGTTTTGGAGTTCAGAGTGGAATGCGGGAATCAGATCTGTATGTACACAGCAGTGTTCGCAGCTTCTCCCCATAGAAACTTCGAAAGACCTTGGTCACATAGAATGGCACATGCAGCTTCCACAATGGTCCTGTTCTTTCTTTCAGCAACGCCATTTTGCTCAGGACTATATACGGTTGTGGTCTCCCCTTTGATAGCAACTTCTCTGCAAAAGTTCTTGAACTCGTTCGTGTCATATTCAGTGCCATTATCTTTCCTCAATATCTCGATCTTCTTCCCTTTTAGATTTTCCACCAAGGCTTTGAAGGTACGAAACCACATGAAAGCCTCATCCTTCTTCTTCAAGAAGTATATCTAGGTTTTACGAGAGAATTCATCTATGAACGTCATTTAATAAGAACATCCTCCCAAGGATGTCACGGGTAGCAGACCAGACAGATCAGAATGTATCAATTGCAAGACATCAGATGTCTTTGTGACACTTGAGGGGAAAGGTCCCCTTGTATGCTGTCCTTCGGCACAACACTGACATACACCTTCCTGATCATTTGTGAACTCAGACATCCCCGTCACCACCTTCCTTGCTTCGGGAAGGGCTTTGTAGTGAAGGTGTCCAAACCTCAGATGCAATAGTTCAATCTGTCGGATAGTATCACATGTCATCGCTCCCAGTGGACTTCCTCCAACCTGGTAGAGTGTATCAACTCTAAACCCAATCGTGATAGCTTCCTTGAAACTCTTCTTGCAGATACGCACCTTCCCATCAACAAATGCTACACTGAAACCTTTGCCTTCCATGGCCGAAATAGACATAGGGTTCTTCTTCAAATTAGGTACATAGAGTACATCTTAGAAGCAGAGGACTTGACCTTGAGACAAGTGGAGGGTCACAGTCCCTATCCCTTTCATGGGATATGTGGCATTATCTTCAAGGAAAAATTTCAGATTAACATCCTTCTCAACCATGTCAGAAAGTGTTTCCTTTAACCCAGTGATGTGCCTTGTGGCACCACTATCTATCAACCATACATCCATAGTGTCAGGTGGAGATGCAGCAGAGAGGGCAGATACAAGAATGAATTCATTTCTTTTATCATTAACAACATTAGATTCCTCATACCTGGAATTTCTCGTCCTTTTGTAACGTTGACCATTTCCACCAGAGGGAGCCTTCCTTTTTCCTTTGAACATGTTGTTCCTTTTATTGCCATTCCTTTAGTTGTTGTTGTTGTCATGATCATCGAGAGAATCCTTCTTGAAAGGGCATTCTCTAGCATAGTGGCCGATCTTGTGACATGTGTAACATTTACCTTTCTTCCCTTGGGCTCCTGCTCTTCCTTTGTTCCTCGGACCACCAAAGTTCTTCTTCTTAGCACGAGCACTGAAGGCACCTTCATTTTCATATTCCTTCATCCTTGTCTCTTCTTGTACACATCTCGATAGTACTTCGTCAAAATCAGGTATCACATTGTTATTGAGAATGGTAGTATTGAATACATGCCATTCGGAGGAGAGACCTCCAAGTGCGGTGAGAACCATTTCTCGATTAGTTGTTGTCTCGGTAATGGCCAGAGGATTATTTCTGATTTCGGTGAGCTTTAGAAAATATGATTGGACAGATTCATCCCTGCCTTTCTTTAGATTCTTCAGTTGATTCTTAAAGAATAGGACTTGATTTGCATTGTTGGCCTTGAACATGTTGACCAACTTATCATACATCTCCTTGGATGTGCCCAGCTCAAAGATGTAGGCAACCAAACTCTTATGAATTGAGTCCCTGATCATCAACTTTGCTTTGATTTCCCCCTTCTTATATTTTGACTTGGTGGCAGCAGGTGCAGTGGATGGAGGATCTTGAATTTTACCCTGCACATAGTCCATGACATTTTGATCTTCCAACATAAGATCCAATGTCATCTTCTAGGCATGGAAGTCTTACCTCGCAGTCAATTTGTCATCAGCTTTAAAGCCATTGTAGTTTGAGGTACCCATGCTCTTCTTCGGTGATTGCTACAAACTTGGGCTTTGTCTTCACCTTAGCTCTGAAACCATGTAAATTTTTGTATATGTTCTATGCTTGATGCAACTTTACTTTTATCCCCAATATCAAACAACAATCACATAAACAAGAAAGTAAAATGTTGATAGAACATACTAGTAGATCGACAGAAGACAAGCCAAAAATGTATGTGTTGGTGTGTTACGACGGTCAATAGGATGCTTCAACGAGCAAAGTCTCAATACAGTCAGCCAACTAGAAGTGTCACACAACCCTCTTAGACAACAATATCAGTCAACCCAAAGTCAATGCTGTCACAATCAACGGTCAACGCAAAACAACAGTAGCAGAAAGTCAATGCAACTCGGTCAAAGTCAATGGTCAACCTCGATTTTTGGGCCAGAAAATGCAGACTGTAGAAATCAAAATTTTGACCAATATTTAGGTGAGTTTGACCAAGTGTTGACCAAAGTCAACACTGGTCAACTCTCCGTTGAAAAACCCTAGGACAGAAAAACAGAAATCTTCTTGCTGGGTTTTCCCACGTGTGAGGAGAAGAGACTCCAATAGATGATTGGACCAATCAGACGAGGAGAAAGAATATGATGTGATGGATAAGTGAAAATGACTTCCAACGTTGACCTACTTATATCCATCAATGAGGGTGTGTGACACAACTGCTGGGGCTTCAATCCTACATTTCATTTCAGGCTGACTTGCACATAATTTGAATAAATTCAAAATAAATATTCTGCTCATCGGATCAAGAGGATCTTTAGATCGATCTTGCGCCTCTCTGAAAGAGGAATCCAATAAAAGTATTGGCATCTTCATCTGAGCATTACAACATGGAGTTTGGACCTAGTTTTCCAAAATTAACATAGCCTTAGGTCCCCCTTGGTCATTTTCTCCACTTGGTTTCATGCCCACAACTTTGGGTACAAAACCCATTGCGTGGGTACATTGTGCACAAACCAGTTTTGTGGGTCAATTCCTCACAAACCCAATACCCCAGGGGTTGTGGGAGTACTTCCCAAACTACACAAATCAACATAACTTTCTTGAATCATATCTCAAATGCTTGAAAGAAAAGCTTTGCGATATACTAATATGATCCAACAATGGATAGAATCAAGCAATCGCACTGTAGCACCAACAACATATTTACAACATACAATATTAACAACATATGGCATCAATACACTAGAATGTTAGATCTCTGTTGCTTCAAAATAACACCGTGATTCTGAACATGCTTTGACATACAATGCAACATGTTCAGAGGAAACATAGGTTCGTAAAATCTTCAATTCACCACATCACACTTCAAACGTTCTCAACACAGGTGTATGAATCACACATCTCCCTTAGCAGGCTTTATCTTGCTTTGAACCTGTTGTTGCACAGAATGTCTAGGCACCGCGACAACGGCTTAGATCGGGGGTTGTCACCCTAATCCCCAATCTCTCTATCTAAGTTGTCTCCTTGCAAGCTAAGGGAGGTAGACCCTAACAAAAATGAAGGAAAAGAACTGGTTGAAAATCAACCAATTTAGGAGACACAGCTAGATAATCAAATACTTGTTAAGATTTACGAGATTTTACAAATCCAATTAGATTCAAAAGTTTAAAACCAGTGCCTTATGGAGTCAAAATATCCCGTTATGAAATTAAAGTCAAGTATTTGATATGTAACTGATGCTATGAAAAATATGTTCACCACAATGATATTCAATAAAACGCATCACAACTATGCATTAAAATACTTTTAACCCACAACAATGTTATCATGAGATGATCATCAAATTGAAAAGCCAGATATTATTAATATTTCCAAGTTTATGATGTTCTAAGTAATCCCAATTCGAAAATCAAAATTTCGTATAGTCAAACTTTAGGTAAAAATTTAGAAGCTCATTTTGAGTATGAAATAAAATTTTTGACATTTCTAAAGTTGAAAATTTAGAAACTTTTTGGACATTTTATTTTTATTTTTATTCCCTCTTTATTTTTAATCTCTAAAAATAAAACAAAATTATTTAAAGCTAAAGTAAAAATTAAAATCTAAAACATTAAAAAAATAAAAAATAAAAATTAAACTAAAGTCTCAAAAGGCAATTTTTTATTTTTGTTTTTGACTTTTGTTTTTAAATGTCTAAAAAATGAAACAAATTAAAACAAAACTAAAACAAATGCTAATTAAAATCTAAAATCTAAAGACTAAAAACTAAAAATTAAAACTAAAAGTTAAAAAAAAAACGAATTAAAATCTAGGACTTAAAACTAACGCTATCCAACTAAACTAAATAACACTAACCAATCAAAATCAAAATCGAATTAAATTTGCTAAAGCCCTCTCCCTTTGTTATTTTCTAAATCCAAATTCAAAAAAATTAAAACCAAACCCCAAAAAAGATGAACGTGACTTGGGTTTTATTTTTCATGTGTGTGCATTTGTTTTTCTGTTCGCGTGCAGGTCGACGACAGAGATGGAGGCTGGACGGTGGCTAAGGAGGGCTCGACGACAAAGAGAATGGTTGAATCAGCATAGAGGAGGATGGCAAGGGATGTCGAGGGGGAGCACGTGAGGACGGCAAAGGAGATGCCGCAGACGACGGACAACGGAGGAGTGAAGATGGCTGGCGAGGGTAAGGCTATGGAGGGGAAGGGAAACGTAAAGACAAGGAGCAGTAATGGAAAATTGGTTTGTGAGGACAACAAGGCAGGGGCAGTATATACATTGACAGGGGCAGTGTTTATGCAGGTAGAATGCAAAGAAAATCTCAAACAAACCCAGTACACTTAAAATTCGTGCAACAAATTTAAATTTTTCCCATATAACTCAGATTTTTTAGAATGCTGATTTAGATGCACCTGAGATCTTCTCCTTTGTAATAAAATTATGCCCAGATCTGGAAGCAAAACCGATCTTGAGGCTAGATTTTACCCTCTGGGGGTTAGATCTGGCTCAGATTTTAAAAAAATTCTGAGAAACCCCCTGCAACCCTGCAAAAAACCAAAAAAGATCCAAAACTATGCACAAAATATTAATAAACTCTAAACCCTAGAGAATATTTACAAATTTATAGTGCTAATTTACAGATTAGAGGCTCCCTTGGCCAGATTTAAACCCATTTCAACACGATTTAAAAAATGAAAATTTAAAAGATAGGCACAAGCCCAATAAAGAACCCTGCAAAAACAAAATTTAAGATAAGCCCGGGGAATTAGATCCGAAGGGCTCTTTAGATCTTATCTCCTGGGAGTCAGCTGGTCGAAACTAGAACTTCCCCAAATGCTCAGTTCTAAATCCGGAAAATTTCTGCAAACTTAAAGTTAAATTGTCAGATTAATAGGGAAATAGTGATAAAACATAAACTTTTCATGCGCTAGAGATAACAGTTAGCTCAATCCAATTAATATTTTTACCCTAGATCCAGTAGCCCGGGCAAGATACATGTACCCAAAATTACTCAATAAGAGCCATTAATCAACAATCCATTAGAATAATCACCAGCAGAATATTAAGAACAAGTTTACCATAAAATGCTGAAGAGGAACACCACCATCAAAATAAAACCCCAAAGTCTTCGTTTGTATTATTCCAGAATATATTACAGGAGAGCTTCAAGAGCGAGTGCACGATCCAGAGATCGGATGATTGAAAGACTAACAAATACCTCTAATTTATAAGATAAAATCTCCAATGGCTAGTTCAGTTGATCCATGTCAAAGTAATCTCGACCGTCGAAAAGATTTGACCATCTTTTAATCTGGACCGTCAAAATTATAAATTTGAGGAAAAATGAATTTATCATTTAATTCCATTTTAATTAACTCAAAAATAATATTTTTGAGTTAATTACCTCAAAATTTTGACTTTGACTTAACCACCTAGGCCCAAGGATCCAAAATTTCTTGAAATTTTCAATATTCCCTTGCCCTGGGACCTTTAAAAATTCATTTTTTAAAGACCAACGAATTTTGCCTTTGAATAACTTTAACTCACCTAGCACTTGAAATTAATTAAATTTTTGGCTTAGTATTTTTAATTAATTTGGCCAGAAAATTTAATTAATTGACTGAGAGGGGATTTAATTATTTTATGCAACCCTCTTTACATAAGATAAATACATTTAGACACATAAAGAGGGAATACCCATTCGTATAGACCCTCAAATAGGTACCCAATTCTTCGACTCGAAACATGATAAAATTGATGCTATAACTGCAACTTTGATTAAAGAAATTGATGAGGCTTACCTTCAACATTCAGTTGAATTGAGTTCTTTATCTGCTTGTACCCCTAAGCCTTCTACCAAACATTTAGACACTAGCCATTTAGAATCTATAGGTTAATCCTTGTTTACCACCACCTCATCCATTATTTCCACCACACTTCATTTCACAATGTCATTTTTTCCCAAGCAACCTTTTCAATCTAGAGTTTTATTTCCACCCCCAAATAGTTCAAGTTCATCCCTTAGCATTTCTGCTGCATTTTCCAATACTTGATTCTCATTTCCAAGTACCTCTTCTAGTATCTCAACCACATTTGCAAGTACATCTTCTAATATCCCAATCTCATCTGCAAGTGCTTTAACTACATCTGCAAGAACTTCAAGTTCCTCACCAAGTACTTCAAACTTACCTCCTAGCCAAGCTAGAATCCAAGCCATGACTGCCAGATATGCCCTATTGGGACTACAAGCCCCTCTAAATGCCATGCCCCAAGATTATCAAAGCAAAATTCCTCAATTTGGTGGAACCACTCACTACACTGCACAACAACATGTTAATAAAATGACAGATTACTTTGAACTGCATGAAATAGATGATGTAGATGTTCAAATGAGACTTTTTGCTCAAACTTTAGCTGGTGATGTTAAAAAGTGGTTTAAAGGTTGAAATGCTAGTAGAATAGCTGATCTAGCTGTTTTCCATAGGATGTTTCTTAATAGATGGGAGAAGAAGAAGAATCCATTACAAATTTTGTCTGAATTTGAAAACTTAAAAAGAGCACCAAATGAAACAGTCTAGGACTATTGTACAAGATATAACAATATTTACAATGCAATCCCTGCTAATCTTAAACCTCCTCTAGACTCTGCACTGATCAAATTCCCTGATGGATTTGATACAGATATTGCATACCAACTAAGAGAGAGGAATCCTGAAACCTTAAAGCAGATGCAAAGTAATGACGTAAGTGTAGAAGCAACCTTGTTAGCCAAGAAAGCTATATTAAGAAATAAGAGAGTGACAATAAAAGAAGAAACATCAACCTCAGATATGAAAATAGATAGCTTAGAAAAAACATTAGAAAGAATGATGGATAGGTTAGAAAATATGGAAAGGAAGCCATGGTGGGATAACCAACAACAAGGACCTTAGATAAGAAATTCCAATTTCAGGAAAAACACCAATACTGGAAAGTCTAGAGAATCAGCATTTGACCAAACAATAAGACCACCTTTCCAAGAGAACTATGCTGAAAGTTCTCACCAAAACGAAAATGATGAAGACACCCAGATCAATCTAATGGGCATTAATGATGATAACACCATTTTTCTTACACAAGAAGAGCAATAGTTATATGAATTACAACAAGTACAATTAGAATCTGGTGAATCTTTTGATTACAAGCAAGGTTATGAGTATGTAATTAATATAGTTCATAGGCAATATAACCTTAGAAGCAAGAAAAATGTAGAACCCTCTACTAAGAAATCTGCTCAAACTCAAACAAAGAAAACAACAGAGGTTCCTACAACTAAAGTTCTGCAAATCCTCCCTAGGGAAACCCAGTAAAACTCTAGTGCAAATCAGAAAATTTCAAGTCCCAAAATTTCACCTAGTTCTAAAATTGTTGATATAATAGATACTGATGTTCAAACAACAACAGATCCTCAAAAATTTGCTGCTGTTAAGACAACAACTTATTGCTAAAACAACAATTTCAGATCCAAAAACATCTGCTGCTGATCACCAATTAGCTGATCCTAAAACAACAACGGCCAAAACAACTGCTGAAACCTCAAAACTTGCTAAAACTTCCACTGCATCTCAAACTGTCCCCGAAAATAAAATTAAAAGTAGTAAAACAGTGGAAACACAAACAAAAAATTGAAAAACCAACTGTAGAAAAGGAAGATAAACACACCCAGACTACAGTTACAAAGGAAGAAATAATTCAGTTAGGAAAATCACAAACACCATTCAACATCCAAGCTGAAATTGCTAAACTCAAGATACCAATTTCTTTGATAGAGTTGGTAAAACATGACCTATACAAAACACACATCACAGAAACTTTAAACATGAATGATGGAGAAGATTCAGTTAATTTGAGTGATCATCAACCAAAACTAATCTTTGGTCCTGAAGTGAATGGAAAACACCAAGAAGGAGGAGTTCCTCCTTTCTACATTAGCCTAACTATTCATGACCAAATATTACATAATGCAATGCTAGATTGAGGAGCTTCGCACAATTTGATGGCAAAAGCAATCATGGAAACCTTGAATTTAGACATCACTAGACCTTATAAAGAGCTCTTCTCATTTGGTTCCAGTAAGGTGAAATGTTTAGGTTTAATCAAAGATTTATGTGTTACATTAGTTCAATACCCTGGAAAAAGCATGATCATGGATATTGTAGTAGCTGATATCCCTCCCAAATATGCAATGCTGTTATCTCGCTCTCGGGGAGCTAAACTGCAGGGGTCTCTACAACTTGACATGTCTTATGCAACAATATCAGTTTTTGGTCAACCCAAGAAACTTTACAGAGAGACATTGATGAAGTACATGGTTAGTAGTGTAGAAAGACCTCGAAACTATCCCATTTATTCTACACCTACTGATATGGACTCATTCATTTTATGTAACTCTGATTCTGGTATAGAGAATAACACAAAATTAAAACAGAAAGAGAAATATCCAGATAGTGAAAACATTTTTCATGAATCAATGTGGCATTTAGACTTTGATGGATAAGTTAACAAATTAGGAGCATGAGCAGGAGTTTGGATACATAACATGGAAGAGAACCATTCTAAAGGTGATGCCTTTAGATTAAATTTCAAATGTACCAACAACATGGCAGAGTATGAAGCTCTGATTTTAGGATTGCAAATTGTTAGAAATTTAGGAGGAAAAATAGTTTCAATCATGCGAGACTTTGATTTAATTGTGAAACAGATTAGAGGATAATATTCTGTATATAATCCTAGATTAAGTCAATATAGAGAAACAGTTTTAGATTTGATCAAAGAATTGTTTGAATGTGACTTTGCTGTAATTCCTAGAAAACAAAACATATAGGCACATTGCTTAGCAACTTTTGCTAGTACTTGCAATCTGCCTTTTCAACCAAATCATCAATATAAAACAGAAGTTAAACACATGCCTACAATACCAGACAATCTAAAATATTGGCAAATATTTTCATAGGGTGAACAAATCTATCATTTCATGAACGCTAAAGGAGAATTTCAGAATTGTAATATAGACACAGATTGTACAGTAGATCAAACCATAGATAGTGAGATTGATATAAATACTGTAGATGTAAATAATTTAGATTTCACTAAACCCACTAAATTTACTCAAGTAGAAATAGATAATTTAGAAAAGGTAGAAATAGAAGAACTAACAGATAATGATTTAGAGTTTTTAAATTTGAAGAATAACTTTTTACCCAAGGGATTAGCCCCTTTAGAAGATCTTTTTGATTCAAATGATGTTGTAAGAAAACCAAAGATGGAAACATTAAGATCTGACATAGAAGAATGCAATATAGGAACTGAACTAAAGCTTAAGATGATAAAACTTTCAAAAGTCTTACCTAAAGAAGAAAAACTGAAATACATAGCTCCGTTTAAGGAATTTCAGGATGTATTTGCATGGAGTTATGATGACTTAAAATCTTATGACACTAGCATAATACAACACAAAATACCCATAAAAGAAGATCAAAAACCTTTCAAACAAAAGCTCAGAAGAATCAATCCAGTTTTATTGTCTTTAATTGAAAAAGAGGTTAAGAGAATGTATGAAGCCCAGATCATTGCACCAACCAAATATTTTGATTGGGTTTCAAACCTAGTTCCCACTAGCAAAAAGACAGGGGAAATTAGATTTTGTGTTGATTTCTGAAATTTAAACAAGGTGTCCTTAAAAGACAATTACCCTCTCCCCAAGATGGATCACATTTTACAGAGGGTGGTTGGTTCATCTAGGATTTCATTGCTTGATGGATTCTCTGGATACAACTAGATTTTAGTTCAAAAAGAAGAACAACCAAGGACTGCATTTACTACTCTTTGGGGTGCTCTCATGTATGTGAAAATGCCTTTTGGATTAATGAATGCAGGTGCTACTTTACAGAGAGCTATGGACATAGCTTTTGCTAAAGAAATTCATGATTTTCTTGTGATTTATCTAGATGAAATTACTGTATTTTCAAAGATTGACAATGAACATCTAGATCATCTCAGACAAGTGTTTCTCAAATGCAAGAAATTTCGCATTTCTTTGAATCCTAAAAAGACTATTTGGACTTGAAGAAGGTAAGTTGTTAGGACATATCATATCTAAAGAGGGAATTAGGATAGATCCAACAAGAATAGATGCCATTCTTAACATTAGTCATCCTAGGAATATTAAAGAATTGCAGGCTTTCTTAGGAAAAATCAATTTTCTCAGAAGATTTATTTCAAACTTAGCAGAATTAATTAGAGAACTAAACAACATGTTGAAAAAAGACTCAACACTTAAATGGACAGTGGAGGCCAAACAATCCTTTGAATCAATAAAACAAGCCCTTACAAAAACACCATTCCTAATATGTCTTGATTTCAAAAAAGATTTCATTATTTTCCTTTGCTTCAGAACATACTATTATTGCAGTGTTACTGTAGAAAAATGATCAGGGCTATGAGCAACCCATTGCTTTTTTCAACAAATCACTTAGAGATGCTACTTTGAAATATACCATAATGGAAAAGCATGCACTAGGTTTAGTGAAGGCCATCAAAGATTTTAGAGTATACATCTTATATTCACATATCATAGCTTATGTTCCAAATTCAGTAGTGAAGGACATTCCTGACTCAGAATGAGCCTGATGGTAAAAGAGGCAAGTGGATTGCCACCATTTTGGAATATGACATGGAAATTAAGCCCACCAAACTCATTAAAGGCCAAGGTTTAGCCAAACTCATGGCTGAATCGAACTGTCAGGCTTTAGATATTAATTTTATTGCACAATTAGATGATCAGGAAGAGATGGCGACTCTAGAGATCAGTGAAGCCTTTTCAACCTCACCATGGTATGCAGATATCATATTTGTATTACTTAATTTACAAGCTCCTCCAGGATTGTCAAGAACTAAAGCTAGATTTTTAAAGATAAAGGCAACGAAATTTTGTATCATAGATAAGGCACTGTTTTAGAAAGATCATGGTGGCATTTTATTGAATTGTTTACTTAAAGAAGAAGCTGATAAAGTTTTGGAAGAATTTCATGCAGGTGACTATGGAGGACACCTTTACTGGAAGTTAAGTGCAGATAAAATCTTGCGGGCTGGTTTTTACTAGGCCTACACTTTTTGCAAGTGTGAAAAAGTATGTGACCTCCTGTCACAAATGCCAAATCTTTGAAGGGAAGAAAAAACTGCTACCTTTACCCCTTAAACCCATCTCCACAGAAATGCCTTTTCAATAATGGGGTCTTGACTTCATTGGTAAAATACACCCTCCATCCTTAGCCCAACAAAAATGGATTTTGACAGCCACAGACTGTTTCACCAAGTGGATCGAAGCCATTCCTTCTAGGCAAGCCACTGATACAGTGATAATCTCATTTTTAGAAAACAACATAATGTCAAGATTTGGATGCCCCCAAAAGCTCATTATTGATAATGCAGCTGCTTTCAAGTCTAAAAAGATGATTTACTTCTGTAATAAATACCACATTACTCTTGGCCATTCCACTGTCTATTACCCTCAAGGTAATGGTCTTGCTGAATCCTCCAATAAAAGCTTTGTGAATATCATCAAGAAACTACTAGAAGACAATAAGAAAACCTGGAACAAAAGATTAGTCAATGCCTTATGGGTAGATAGACTTACCACAAATAAATATATTGGTTTATCCCCTTATCAGCTTGTTTATGGAATGGATGTTGTTTTTCCATCCTCTCTAGGAGTACCAGTGATGAAAATAATCCAAGAACTGCAGGTTGAAACCAATGATATCCAGAGAAGGATAAATCAAACCATACACTTGCAGCAAACCAGGGAAGATATCTATCTCAAGTCTCAAGTTGTTTAAGAAAAGATTAAAAAGACATTTGACATGAAAACTAAGGAAGATAACTTTTATATAGGTAACAAAGTTCTTAAGTGGGATTCCAAGAGAGAAGAGAAAGGTAAACATGGGAAATTTGATTTCTTATGGAAAGGCCCTTATGTCATTTATGTTTACACAGGTAACAATGCATTCTTTTTGAAGGAGTTGGATGGATCAGATCTGCTAGGTGGACCTATCAATGGTAGAATGATGAAGCGTTTCTATTCCCCAGAATAACAGTAGTTCACTTTGTTTACTTTATTCATTGTACATAACATCGCAGTTTTTAGATTGGATTGGATGTTTTTCTAGCAAAGTTGAAGCCCAGAGAGAAGGCCCTAAGCTTTGAAGGACAAAATATCATAAGTATGAATAATGCAGAGCTCAGAAAACAATTTCAAGTCCAACACAATCAGATTCAAAGGCTACTAGTCTCAAAGTTCTTGACATTTCACCAGGAAATGCCATCTCCATGTGGAGCCACTATTAGGGTCCTATAACAATATGATTCATAATTTTGAATTGACTTTGATTAGTCTTGTAAATATGTACATACTTTGCTTTATGCAAATTGTTTTCCCATTTTAGAAAATTGAAAAATGTAAAGAGGGTAAAAGTCCTAAAAGAAAAATCAAAGGAATTGAAAGAAACAATATAAAAAGAACATGAAAATGGACCCCAAAAAAAGAGATAAAAATAAAACATGAAAGTGATGCAAATCCAATGCCGCTACTATTTACTTTTATTGAAAAATAAGATTGTGTGCAACTTGTTAAAATGCCACAATCTATGAAGGTCAAACTGCCTAACCTTGACTTTTCATGCTTTAAATTTCATATTGTTAGATAGAGAATAAAGATCTAGCTAAACAGTGTAATCTTGGCAGATCAGTAGTTAGGTAGAGAATAATAAGAAGCTCAACAGTTTAATCTGAGCCCTTGGAAGAAAAAACGATAGAATTAGCTAGTTTGCTATTTAAAGAAAAATGAATAAGGGTTTGCAAGCTCAAATGCACCCATGAAAATGAAGTAAAAATGTTAGGATAACAGATGGGTAGGCCGAAAGCAGTTTTCATAAGCATGGGCATCATAAAATTGGTCATTTCATTTACTAATTTCTTTTCAAAAATCATTTCCCTTGTAAAAATACCTTTTCCCCCTTCATTTTTTCCTTTTCCCCTTTCCCCCTTGCAAAAAGCCCTTTTCCTAAGTGAAAAACACCTTTTACTTAAGAAAAGTGAAACCCCTTTATTAATTCCATTTTCATTCAAAAATACCGAAAAAACCCAAAAAAACTTTTAACCTAAGTATTTCTTTAAAAAATGTTATGTCGGGACCCACAACAAATAAATCTATCCCCAATATCATTTTTTACACTATACTTGGTGTATTATACATATCCCGCGGTTACATTACATTTTTAATATCTAACTTAATGTATTAGTTCTCGTTATAAACCTTTTTAATCCCGTATTATATTAAATCTTTTATATATATATCCCAACCCATTATGCTATTTTAAACTATAGTTTAATATTCTCACATGTTAATTATCCCGGACCCTTTTTATTATCACCGCCTATCATAATATTACAGTTACCATTAACCTTATAGGTTAATATATTAAAACCTCGCTTATATATACTAGTCCCACTTGCTTTAACCACATTGTTTATATCATAATAAAACCCGACCATTTAACCAATTGCATCGCATATGACTCGCGCCCCACGCCATCTGTTCCCGCAACTCCATCGCATCATCCTAGCCGTCTGATCTTCATCTGCCAGATCCGACCGCCATCAAACCCTATCGCATATTCCATTGCGCGATAGTTAACATACACTCAACCTTGCGAAAAACACAGTTTTCGGGCTCTCCCTCCCTTCTGCGTGGCATCTTTCTATTCGATCGCACCAATCAAAATAATTCTGCCAACCACTTTTGGAGCATGCAAACCATTGAGCGGTTTTCCCCTTGCTCCCAAACCACCCATCCGTTTGAAACGACCACCCATTAATGAAAACACTGTTTGGTTTAAAAAATGCATATAAACTGCTCAAATGCTCCTTTTCATTGTTTATATCATAATAAAACCCGACCATTTAACCAATTGCATCGCATATGACTCGCGCCCCACGCCATCTGTTCCCGCAACTCCATCGCATCATCCTAGCCGTCTGATCTTCATCTGCCAGATCCGACCGCCATCAAACCCTATCACATATTCCATTGCGCGATAGTTAACATACACTCAACCTTGCGAAAAACACAGTTTTCGGGCTCTCCCTCCCTTCTGCGTGACATCTTTCTATTCGATCGCACCAATCAAAATAATTCTGCCAACCACTTTTGGAGCATGCAAACCATTGAGCGGTTTTCCCCTTGCTCCCAAACCACCCATCCGTTTGAAACGACCACCCATTAATGAAAACACTGTTTGGTTTAAAAAATGCATATAAACTGCTCAAATGCTCCTTTTCATCCTTTCTATTACCATTTTCATGCAGACACTGTTGTTTGGACCGAAAAGATTACTGCCGACTCCATCTTTATGCCAAATTTAAATAGAAATCCAACCATCTGCCGCTACAATCATTGCAGAAGTCATCCAAGTGCTATTAAAGACCAGCAGAGCTTCAGAAAACTTTCTACAACCCCAGAAACCTTCTGCGCAGTCAAAATCCTCATTTTTTCCAGGTATTCTTCACAAGAAAAGACCTATTCCTTGATCTAAAGAAGTGATACAGCTAATTGAATCATTTAGGAACCTTTTCGAACCTAAAGAAAGCCCTTTTCCTTCCTAAAAGCTCTTTTCTGCAAACCTTGGACCTACTTGCACAGATTCTAAAATCTAAGACTGTTTTTAAACACAGAGTTTGATTAATTTAAGCCTCTGTACCCTTGAAGAAGGCCTCCTTGCCTTCCAGTCCTTTCATATAGACCCTAGGCATCTATTTGCAAAAATTTGAAGCTCAGAAATTATCTTTTGTTACAGAAAATACAGTTTGATCAATTGAGCAAGTAAAACCTTTGTAGACCATAGGATAAACCCCTATTTCATCCTCAAATCTTCCTGCAAATCGTTATAAAATTTCAAACGTGCTCCTACAGGCCTTGTAGCAACAAAACTGTAGCTTTGTTGACTTAAATAGCAAAAATACGCAAGAGGTATTGTAATAATAATTTATTAATAAAATATGATATGATAAGATAAGATAATTGAATGATTACAATGAGGTCCCGCTTTTATACCTATGCAGGTACCTTTTCACGAATGGGCATGTCTTTTAGACATGCCTTTTTAGTTAACTTAATCAATAATTTACATAATTACTATTTGATTAATTGGTAATTATATTTATTCTATTTATTCTATTAATGACTATATTTATCACTTAAGTTATGAATTAGGTTCATAACATTGCCTCTTTCTCGAAAATCTTTGTCCTCAAAGCTTTACTTTTTGACAATCTCCTTTACTTCGGATTATCTGCGAGGCATGTCATTCATCACTGGTACCTTGGCATGTATAATTCTTCAATAATACTTCCTTGAAACTGGGTTCTGTTTTTCATATTATTTTTAATTATAAAGCAAGAGTCTTTATTGATACTTTTTCTTTTAAATATTCCACGATTTTTCTGATTTTAAACCTTGATAACTTCGTTGACCTCCCAAAATTTAATCCTTATACGTTGGTCCACTTATATTTTATTTTAAATACCGTTTAAGCTATAAACTTTTTTGCCTTCTGTAAAATGGAACTTGAATATATATATTTAGTATTTAACTCCTTTATATATATAATTTATCTTCTCTGTTTTTATGAAGAACCTTTTCCCTTCATTTGAATTTGTACTTCGATATATATATATATATATATATATATTTTTTTTTTTTTTATAGATATAAAAATATATTTTTTGTTTTGTTTTTGAATTGAATTGAATTAATTAAATAATAATTTTTAATTAATTAAATTAATAGTTTTTTTTTGTTATATATAATTATAATTATATTATCTATGAATCAGATCGAAGAACGGTTGTGACTTTTACGATAAGATATCCAACATCCATTTCTCTCGATCTATCTGTATCTCCGGAAATTCTTCAAAAAAACCACATATGATTTTTCGGGCTCTTAGACTTTTCGGAATTTAAAAATATGACGACCTCTAAAACACCTGCCCCATCTTCTGATCAACACGAGTCCCCACCTCCATAGACAATTGTATCGTTTGAACTTGCATTAGTCCTTGTGGGGGATACGCCGGCCACCACAGTGGGGATCGGTGGAGGAGCCGGTATAGACGAAACTTGTTTTCTGTCATTAGATAGGCGGCCCCCACGTTTTTGTAGTATAATTTTACGATCTTCAGTGCATTCAACCAGCGGTTGGCAGGGAGATTATTCCAGTGCACACTCTGCCGAACAATTGTCATTGTGATCATTTCCTGGATGTGTGTCCATAGATTAAATTCGATGACATCAGCCAGCAGCGCTTCTTGGGGCTCTTGGGGTTCATAAATTGAAAAGGTACCTGCATAGGTATAAAAGCGGGACCTCATTGTAATCATTCAATTATCTTATCTTATCATATCATATTTTATTAATAAATTATTATTACAATACCTCTTGCGTATTTTTGCTATTTAAGTCAACAAAGCTACAGTTTTGTTGCTACAGTGGTATCAGAGCCATATTAAGGACAAGTTGAAGCAATGACACACAACATTGCTCTACAAGCCTACGAACGTAGTTTACAAGCCCGAGAACATTGTTTACCGTATAATGTGCCATTACGTGAAGATCCCAAAAAAATTGAGCAGATTAGAAAAATTCAAAAAAAGCTTCAGCAATTAAAAAATTCATGTGTAAAAGTCACAAACGGTTATAAAAAAATTTCTGCAGGTCTTAAAAAATTTCTGCAGTAATCCATAATAGAGAAGATGTAAAATGTTGTAATAATGAGAAAGCAGTTATTTATGCCAATGGAAAATCAAGTAGAACATCCATGGAAAATTCAAGTAAATACATTCCCCCACCAATGCGTAATAAAGGAAAAAAAGAAGAAAAATGTTGGAAGTGTGGAGATAAATATTTCGCAGGACATATATGTGCCTTTTATACGAGAAATGAAATTGCCACGGTTCAAATAAAAGAAAAAGATATTGAAAAAAATATTTTTGATGATGTAGATGTTAAATGTAAAAATGATTCTGCTAGCCGGAAAACTATTAAAGAAGCTGGAAAAAGTAATCAACAACAGAGTGTTTCATCCTCTATTTTGAAAGAAACTTGTGAAGAAACAAAACAAGGTGAAGCAGGAATGGTGACAGTAACACCAGAGTGACCAATTCATGAGAAAAAATCTTTAAAAATGGGAGTTGATAATGTCCGGGAGGATGATTACTCACAGCTGTACGACGAATTGCCGGGCTATTTGATTGAAAAGATATTGTCATGGCCAAATTATAGAAACATTCATGATAAAATCTATGTTCGAATTACAAAACTGCCAGTTTATGATCAAATACGTAATATAAGGCAGGTGCATTTGAATACTATGATTCGAATTCGAAGGGTGGTAACTAGGAGGTCTGGAGTTTTCCCTCAACTACAGCAAGTCAAATATGATTGTAATAAATGTGGCACTGTGCTAGGACCGTTCTTTCAAAACTCATATTCTGAAGTGAAAGTAGGTTCTTGTCCTGAATGCCAATCGAAGGGGCCATTTACAGTTACCATTGAGCAGACAATATATAGGAACTATCAGAAATTATCACTTCACAAAAGTCTAGGCATTGTTCCTGCTGGGCGGCTCCCAAGGTACAAAGAAGTCATTCTCTTGAACGATCTCATTGATTGTGCACGCCCTGGAGAAGAAATTGAGGTGACTGGCACGTCCACAATTAATTTTGTTATGTCTCTAAACACTAAGAATGGCTTTCCAGTCTTTGCAACAGTTGTTGAAGCTAACTACGTTACAAAGAAACAAGACTTATTTTCTGCATATAAACTGACTAATGAAGATAAAGCAGAAATTGAAAAGCTTTCGAAAGATCCCCGAATTGGAGAACAGATTATAAATCTATAGCTCCATCTATTTATGGTCATGAAGACATTAAGACTGGAATAGCTCTTGCAATGTTTGGAGTCCAAGAAAAGAATGTCAAAGGGAAACATCGTCTAAGAGGAGACATAAATGTTCTCCTCCTTGGTGATCCAGGAACAGCAAAATCTCTTCAATTTCTTAAGTATGTTGAGAAAACAGCGCAGAGGGCTGTATATACAATAGGGAAGGGTGCTTCAGCAGTTGGGCTTACAGCGGCAGTCCATAAAAATTCCGTGACCCTCAAGATTGATAGATATTCTGGCGGTGGTTTTAAATCGAAGGAGGATTATCTGTGTGAATTTTTCTATGCGGCACTGAAGTTGCCAGGTGGTTACATTGTAGGGATTGTCACCACGTTATATTGGTCTAACAGTGATGTGTATCCTGATCGGCAAGATTTCGAGTTTTTTGGGAAGATTCGAAGGGAGTCTTATACACTCCATACAAACATCTACGGAAACGGCTTCGGTGACGGTAAAAATATTACTAGTTGTATTGAAGAGAACACTAGCCAAAAGTTTATCGGAACCCAGGAAAAAATATTGAGAGTGTTTGGTCAAATTATGATATATACAATGGGCAATTTCAAGAACGGGAATGATGGTATAGGGATTGTGGAGGACGCCTATGAAGCCGTGGGACTGTCCCTTTTCTGGCTCCGATACCATTGTAGCAACAAAACTGTAGCTTTGTTGACTTAAATAGCAAAAATACGCAAGAGGTATTGTAATAATAATTTATTAATAAAATATGATATGATAAGATAAGATAATTGAATGATTACAATGAGGTCCCGCTTTTATACCTATGCAGGTACCTTTTCACGAATGGGCATGTCTTTTAGACATGCCTTTTCAGTTAACTTAATCACTAATTTACATAATTACTATTTGATTAATTGGTAATAATATTTATTCTATTTATTCTATTAATGACTATATTTATCACTTAAGTTATGAATTAGGTTCATAATAGGCCTAAATCAGTTTTTCTAAGTTAAAAGAGCAACAAAAATTGAATCAAGCAAAGCAATGGCTTCCAAAAACATTGTACCTATTAATTCTCTACAACCCCCTGTTGTAGATATAGAGCACATTCCATTAGCTGACACAGACTTCAAGGTTACTGATACAGTCACAAAATTCAACCTTCTTGATCTTCATTGTTGGAGCCAAGAAAAATCCATAGATCAGGCTGATGAAGTTTTTATTTGGGAGTCAAATTTGCCAAAATATGTTGTCCCACTGACATTTCAGTGCCCATAAGTAATTAGACTTTGTCAATCCTGTTATTTTCCTGATCAGAGAGCCATAGTAAACTTTGAAAAAGAAGTCATGTTTACTATTACATCAGATTCAATTAACCAAATGCTTCAGATCCAATCCGTGTCAGACGAAGTTCCTTTGTCCATTGAAGTCCTCACTCAGTTATACTTGAATCTGGACTTCCCCAAGAGGCTCTAGATATTCCAGACCTTCATGCCTTCTTCTGTAGAAATTCCAAAGATAAATCCCCCATACCCTTCTGCAAAATTCTCTGAAAGGACAAGACATTTCATCTCCATGTTGTCTTTTATCCTCGGTTATTTCACAGATGAACATGCTGATGTTGCAGTACTAGGATTTTTGTCCACTTTTACACCTGGTCAGCCTCCTGCTACCATTTTTAATTTTTCCCAATATCTTGCTGACAATATCCATGAGCAGTTGGTCAAAATGCCTTCTAAAGGTGTTTTCAAGTATTCCTCATTCTTATTCCATATGTTCTTGTACTTTCAGTCTGAGAAGTTTCCCATCAACTTTCAAAAGCTTGAAGTTGAAGGAAACCCACAATCAGTCATCTTTTGGACTTCCTTGATAAGGAAAGAATCCATTGAATTCACATACACAGATTTTATTGATTCCTTCATTTATCCTATGGTCAATTTGTTGAACAGGAGCATGCAACCCAAAATTAGTGAAGAGATTAAAAAGGTTCCTACAGTTGTCAGAGCATAATAGAATAGGAGATTGGTACTTGTACCAAAATCATACTGAAATAAGAGTATATGGATCAAGTCTTGTTCCATATAAACTGCCAAAATACCTCCCTATGAGGTTGTTTGCCCTTGAATACATAAGGCAGATTCTTAATTCAGATGTAGTCAATTTCTTGGCTGAAATAAGAGTATATGGATCAAGTCTTGTTCCATATAAATTGCCTAAATACCTCCCTATGAGGTTGTTTGCCCTTGAATACATAAGGCAGATTCTTAATTAAGATGCAATCAATTTCTTGGCAGCAAAGAAAAATACACAGTTCAAATTGAAAAATCAGGTTGGCTCTTTTATCTGTAACAATAGAGATGCAGGTCCAGAGGCTGAAAAGCATTTGCAGGAATTTAAATTTAGTCATAGTTTTCTGTGGTATTGTGATCCCTTAGGAGTTATAAGTAAAATGAGAGTTAAGTGCAAACTTACTCCTTATTTACATGAAAAGAAACCAAAGATTGAGAAATTCTCCAACCAGTCTGAATGGTTGGAGAACACCTTGGTAGAGACAGAGAAGCAAGGAGAGACTAGTCAAAATTTGCAAACTCCATCCCAAGAATAGAAGAACTCATAGAGAAACAGAGAGGAAGGATCATATACTGCAGAGACTATAATTGAAACTAAATTTAAATTGAGATATATTAAAAAGCCAAAGTTAAACCCTGCCAATAAAGAAGTGGAATCTATAGAGGTGATTGATATAGAAACAACAACAAAGGACAACGCACCTCCTACAATAATTGAAGAAGAAGAACAACCTACAACTTCAAATATTCAGCTTATTCAGAAGCAACAGAGTATTGAAGTTTCCTCATCCAAAAACCAGAGGAAAAAGAGATGGATATCAAAGAAAGATATAAAGAAATCAAAGCAAAAAATGAAGAAATTAAAACATAAATATATTCTCAGTATCTAAAACAAACTCTTGGCATCCAAAATATGCTACTTTCTGCCTTTGACTACAAGAATAAAAAAACGCAGATGACATTTCTTCAACCCACAGTTCAAGCTCCTAAGTCATCTTCTAATTGCAAAAAGATAGATTTTGAAGTTCTAGTCCAGGATATTCATCCTCTGGACCAAATTGAGTTTCATAAGCAGGCAGGGGAGATGATTTATTCTACAATGACCACCAAGGGCATGAGTGCACAGAAACTGCAAAACACACTTGTAAATATCAGAGATCAACTCAAATTGGAGAAAGCATCTTCACAGGCAAAATACACTAGAATTAAATCTTTGGAGGAATTAGTGATTGAAGTAGGATAGGATCCTAAAAATGTCGAAGTTGCAGAAGAATTGATAAAGAAGAAAAATGCAGACATCGCTGCATTGAAGAAGCAACTAAAGCTGCCCCCTACAGAGCATCCTCAAGCAAAGGAAGTATCACAGGATTCAAATCAGAAAGATGAGATGATGAGTCTCATTTTACAGTTGACTGCTCAGATAAAGTAAATGGAGATTGAAATGGACAAGTTGGTCTAGGAGAAATAAGCTAGCAAAGAAACTTTCTCGGTCACTGTCATTCCTGTAGTTATTCCTGCTGTACCTTCTACACTAGCAGAATCGTTGGCTCCTACAGTCCTCATGGCTACAACATTACCTGTCACTTCATCAACAACTTCAGCAACAGAGTCTTCAACAACAACATCACAACATTCAGATGAAGCAAGCGAGTTAGTAAAAGCTATGCAGGACATGTCTATTCAGACCAATGAGATTAATAGACTTAAGGAACAGCTTAAAAGTCTTGAAGATGAAAAGAAACTTGCTGAAATAATGGCTAAGAACGAAGAACAAAGAGAAAACAAATTGAATGAGCAATTGAAAAAGTTAGAAAAGGATCTAACTTTGAAAGAACCCATGGCACAAGCCAGGCAACAACTTTGGACCAATATCATTGAATCTGTCAATGATATTTGGCCATCCGTACAGGTTATCTATGAATAGATAGACTTGGTCAAATCAGCAAGAGAAGCTATTCAAAAGATCAAAGAAGAGCTTGGTAAGAAACTTGAAGAAGCCCTTGCAATCAACACATTTCTCAATTCCAAAAATAGACAAGAACTTGAAGAAATTGGAATTAATGACATAACAGAAACCATCCTAGAAGTTAGGAAGGTAATTTCTAAGAAGAATTTGATGGTACAGCTAGAGGAGAAATGCCAAAACATGGAGGTTGCTATTACCAGGTTTATGATGAAATTTGATGTCCTAAGGCAAAAAGGCCTTCCAAATCCATTAGTTATCCATGACAAACTAATGAAGCAAGATGACTATGACAAGAAGATGAGAGAAATTGCCAAGGATCAGGCTAATCTACCTACCTCACAAGGCATTCCAATAGGGAAGGTACTTTACAAAAATTTTGAGAATTTGTTTTACCTACAGCATGAGGTGAAACACCTATTTGTCAACAAACCTACATTCTCAAAGTATACTGAAGGTGATGAGATTTTTAGAGGGATGATGAAAATCAAATTACCAGAGGCAAAACTTTGGGAAAAAATGACTGATTTACTGTGAAATCAGGTTGTAGTAAAACATAGCAGCAACGGTTAAATAACATTTACAGTGTGTAGTAAAAACAGGGCAGTCACAGTTTTACAGTGACAATTAAAGAGTATCAGTTAACAGGTTAAAGTCAAAGGAAAAACAAAGATAAGGTTGCCAGCATGAAAGACACTCAACCACTACCCTCGTTGAGTAACAACAAAGAGAGAAATCAACAACAAAATGAAGACAACAAACAATAATTTCAATAAAAAAGGGACAACTAGCATTAGTTAGAAAGCTGTCACTATCTTCTTGCATGAAGATATTTCTTTTTCTATGAATAATTCCTAAATTTGTTTTAGGATATTTTGTATAAGTTTTTGTATAAATACTTCTCATTTGGAAGTATGGAGTGTGGATGAATTGCTGAACATTTCTATAGTTGCACTATTCTGAACCTAAGGGTGATTGTACCAATTTTCAAGTTAGCAGACTGGATTAAAGCAATAAAGCATCATATTACAGGATTCATGTGTTGGGCCACTACAGTGAAGTATTTTCACTTGTTTCTTTGTCAATTTCTTATGTTTTTCATCAATACTTGTATGTTGTTCTAAATCTGAATGATAAATCAGGAGTATTATTTCAGAATATGTTTAAAGCACTCTGTCTTGAACTGTTTATCATTTACATGTTTTCTACTGATATCTAGACTAAGGAACCCTTAATTGCTCCCTAGTTTCGATTGACCTCTGCCTTTTCACTCATTATCCGGATTTGAGAAACCTTAATTTCTCTCTTACCCCGATTGAAACCATTTTCACTATCAGCCTTGAAGATCTGAAGTAACTCAGCTATCTTGCCCTGTAAACATTTGCCTTTAGAACTTGATCCTGATCTGACTGCTTGACACATTGACTCCATTAGCCCAATGGAATACAAACCTACATCTATCCATCTGAGTAAGTGATTTCACCCCCAAATCAAATCAAAATCCAAAACCAATTTACTTATATAACTCGCCTAAAATCAATTTATAACAACAAAGATAAATCATATAGAGAAAGCCCTCTCTGAGCATTAAGAAGGCTAGATCCTAAGGCTTAAAAGTAGGTTTTTGGTTAACTCTAATATTAGTTAAAACAAAAATAAAAAATCTCACAACTATTAAGAATTATTGGAGTGATAACACATCTTTTTTAACATACAATCTCACTTAATTCCTTAATTGAACTTCAGTATAACCTTAAATTAATGGTTATGTACGGGATTGTACAATCGTGTCTATCACGACGTGTCTTTGTACTTTTCCCAACAACAATCATGTTACGTGCCTTTCTTAAGCACTCGAAGCAGGCACTAGTTTTTTTCTTTAATAAAACAGGCAACCATCTATATAACCCAGCTCCAATAATGATGAATAATACAGACCTAGTGAGGTTTTGAGACGAATGCAGACTGTACAGACTGCTACACAACGACAAGTCAATGGTGGTCGATGTGTCAAGTACAATTTCGACAATGGTAAGTAATTGATGGATGACCTACGCGGGTTTTTGGAACAAGGGAGGTGGCAGGTCGAAGCAACAAAGGCTAGTACCAAGCGTCGGTTGCAGTTTGAATGGAGTAGCGTTCTTGGCAACTGTTCTGTCCTTGGTGGTGGCTGCTTCGAGGTGACTGCTGGTTGACAAAGTGAGCAACAATGGTAGATGTTCCTAGTCGTCAATGCCTGTGGTGGAGAAAGCCGCTACATGTGTGGACGCCAGCAGCAGAGAAGCCAACTATGGATGGGGCCGATCGTTTTTTGCTCTGTTTTTATCCTTCTTTGTTTTTTTTTTCCTATTTTGATATAACTTTATTTTTTTATATATATGCTTTTATTTATTTATTTATTTTTGTCTTTTTTATAGTTTTTTTCTCTTTTTTTTATATTATTTTGATATTTTTTGTAACTCCCTTTTATTTTATTTTATTTTTATATATTTTGATTTTGATTTTTTTTTTTAATATTTTTAACTTTATTTTATTTTGTTTTTCTATAGTTTTTGTTTTTTTTTGATATGGCCAAGGGCCAATTAGTAAAATAGTGAAACTCCAAAAGCTTGTAGCGATGTGCTTGAATGGCAAAGAAGTTGATGAATTTCAACGGTCAAAGACCTGGATCAGAGAACGAGGCTCCTATGCAGCGATTGAGTGGCAAGAAGATCGAACATCTCTGATACCAAATGGAACGAACAAAGTTCGTTATAACAGATTGAACACTCCAAAAGACTTGGAATCTGTAGATCTCCATTGAGATAAACCGATATGTATTAAAATATATGAATGCGAATGATGTTACAAATGAGTGTGAGGGCTTGCTTATATACACTAGGCAAGTACCTCTTCATGGAAGGTCATGTCCGTTTTAGACATGTCTCTTCAATACTAATTACTAATAAACTAATCATTATTACAATTATATATATATAATTCATAACACAACTACACAGAAAATCTCAATAGTGAATCAATAATGACAGTAGGATTAGGAAGAGACATCCAAAGACAAGAGATGCAAATTTTTTACTATGGGAAAACACTAACTGTGGAAAAACCCAACAACGTTTTCTTAGAGAAATTATTCAATTCAACAAGAGATACAATCTGATATTTTCAGTCAAATAGAGTCAAATTTCCCAGTAAGCAAGCCCAGGTCAAACCTGGTCAAAGTGAAAAATTGCACCCTCCAGGTCAAACTAAAAAATTGCACCCTCCCACACTTCCTCAGAATTCAAACTGCTGCCCAGAAGGATACACTGAAAACTTTGGTCTGCTCCCACATGTACGAAGTTAAACAGGGGTCAAACAGAGATGAAAGATAGCTCGGTCAATGTTGGATTGTTCTGGTCAAATTTCGGACTTCTTTCCTTCTCTCTTCTTTGTATAGATGAACATAAGATCAGATGAGAGTGTGACCGAATTAGTGCCAAATAGAGAAGGTCGAGTATCTTTATATAGTGGTCTTATGGTGCCTAAGGGGCACGTCTCTTTGACTGGGCGGACATGTCTTTTGGAGAAAAATTATTTTAAAATTCAAAATTTATTTATTTTGATTTATTTTTGAGGCCGAATTGAATACCGATTGTTATCGCTTGCCGCCTACACCTACCTACAGTTAGCGGAAAAAGCCTTTAACCCCACAAGGTGTGGTTGGTGGCAAGGAACTCAGAGAAGGTGCTGTCACCTATTCCCGACTCTCTCCGTTTAAGCTATCTTCTAGGTTAGCTATAGGGGGTGGTCCCTAAATGGAAAACTAAGTTAAAAAATGTGAGTTTTTAGGAGAGTTGTTAGAGTTAAATAGATTACTTCTTAAGATTCATGAGCATTTATGAGCAACTTTGAAATAATGACAAACCATTTAACCAGTGCCTTTACAAATAATGTGCTCAAAAGTAAAAGAAATGCTCAAAGAGATGAGAACATAGTAATCCTGAAATGGAAACAAAACACTGTTAGCACAAGATATCAGAAATGCTCTCAAGATAAATTTTTTTTATGAATCAAAGCATGATAAACTATCTTGCTCATAAGGAAACATTTAGTGTTCTACTTTTGGAAAATGTAAATGAGATGATAGAAAAACCCAAATGTTAGACCAAGATCACAACATGCAATTAAATTTGCAACACCAAATAAGGGTATTTGCCAATGAAACAAGATATATCAATCATCCATAAGCATAATGATCATTAAAATGATGACATGCAATGAAGTTGCAAAAGTAGAAGCAAATTTCCAAGTACCATAGAATTAAACTTGTTGCATAATTTAAGGAATTAAAATGCTTGCATCCAAAGTGCTTCTTGAGATAATATTTGCATGTGAATCTTTAAACTGTCAAGATAGCAAAAAAAAAATTGGGAACTTTGCAAGTAAATGTCATGAGATAGTGCTCTTGGTTTATTTTATTAATTAGTTCTAAAGCAAGGTTACAATTGAACTCTAATCCTCAGACCTCACCCTCGCCCAAATATTTGGATCTCACAGTGAGGAGTTCATAGAGGTAGAGGGTTCCTAAAACGTCTATTCAACCAACTTAAGTTGGAGGTAAATTTTAGAGATGCAAGTTTAGTATGAAAAATGAAATGCTTAAATGATATGAAAGTGAGTTTGCAAGTGTTATGTAAAATATGGAGATGATTCAATTAAATATGCTTCATAGTTAGAACAATAGCTCAAGTTGCCATAAATTGAAAGTGCTATACTTCTTTACTTGTAGTATATTGTGAAACTTATCCAAATGAGAAATAGATCACAAAACATAAGTAAGTGATGGCAAATGAGATTGCAAATTAAGAAATTAAAGGAATATGCGATTTCTGTTACTTCCCAATTAGAGCGTGCATATGTGATGTGAAAGAAAATGGAAATGTCAAAACCACTAAGCCAATACATCTACAAATTCTCTCCTTTGAAATGGAGAGATAGGGATGCCAATAGGTAAAACCTATGCTCCCACAACAAAAACTGAAATTTTTTATTAATTTTACAAGAAAAAAATGACCATGAAGCCTTTTCTAAACCAAGGAAAGTCTTTACAAATAAAAATTGAGACCATAGACTTTTCTTCGATGAGAATTTCTAAAAAAAAGCTCAAAAGAATTCAGACTTTACAATAGGAGAAGAGAAGCTAAGCCTCTTCAATTCCCACAACCAAAGAAAAAAGAGTTATCTTCCTCATTTGAAATTCAGAGCCCAAAGGTCCTGCAACAACTAGTTAGTAATTTCTGCAGTTGTCCACGCAAGCTGTCACAAGAAAAAGTTCGGAATAGGGCTACAAAACCAATCAAATATTAGATAGATAAAATTACAAAATATTGCACAACAATTTACAAAGGGCTAAGCCAAAGAGTTCGAGTAAGCTCTCCTCTTTGTTTAGTCATCTTCAAGCTCTTAGATAACAAATGAAAGCAATGAAGTATAATGTTTTAAAAGATATTCAAATTTAGAAGTATTCGGCTTGTATACAAGCTATGTCCCAAAACCTCTGCAAAACCACTTTGTAAGATAAGACTATGAAGGTTCAAAGAACAAATGAGAGCTCCTTTGAGAATGTATCAAGAGTGGGTTGGTCTCTCCAAAGACTTCCCCTAACACTTGATTCTTTGATCTCAACAAGATGTTCCCTCTACAAAACTTCAATCAAGAATTAGTTCCATATAGATTTAGTAAAAAACAATGATAAGAAATTCTAGAGATTTATTTGAAACCAACTAGAGCATTCTATACCTAGAGCATACTCCTAAATCAAATGTCAATGTAAGATAGCTCTACATTAACAAATCTACAAGAGTATATGGAACAAATTAGATCAAAGCACGAGTAAAAGGAATTATACCAATGATAAACAATTCATCACACTCCAAAAGGAGGAACACCCAATGAATGAAACCCCAAAGTCTTTATTGATATTTCTGAAAGTGTACAAGGCAGCAGCGCTTCTGCAAGCACAATAGCTAGTAAACAATGATCTAATATGAGAGCCCATGGCTCTATTATATAGAAAGTTGGGAGCAAATCTCAATGAAGAACCATATGCCAAGTGGTGAGAGGGAGGAGATTTCAAGACAAATTTGAATTTGGTAAGTGGAGCTCCAATGTCAAGTGTAAAAATCGAATTCTGACAAGTGGACATCATTATCTTCTTCCCTTATGTGCCAAATTCAAATTTTATGTTGAGATGACATGTGTATATGGTTGGTAACCCATGTGGGGACAATTTCTAACAAAAATCTCCACCAAATATTCTCCCAAATCCTCCCAAATATGCACTAATTTCACAAATTCGAATTTCCAAGTAAGCAGCTCTCATTTAATGCTGGAAATTAAATTTTATTTGAGCACATGTCTTTTCCTTGATTTTAGGAGTCCACATCACCTTGAGACTTCACTTTAACTCCTCCATAATTTTCCACCTCATTTCCACCTCATTTAGCATGTGTGGATATTTATTTTTCTCCATTTATTTAATTTTTGGCTTAATTAATTGTCAGATTTCCCACTAAACTTAGGAAAAGTGGGTTTTGAGGGTTCAAAGCACATTTTTAACTCCTCAAAGTGTCTCATAGTAGAAAGTTGAGCGTGAGTGGTGTAATTTTGATTACTCATACCCCATACAACTTCTCTAGATAACACTTATTACAATTCAATTACAATTTTTATTGCAATTTTCGACTTGCGGGAAATCTAAAAAATTAAAAAATCACTACCTAGACTTAACCAAATTCCACGAAATTTTTTGTGTGATCTAGTATGGTAATATACATTGATTCTAAACATTAGGACTCACCATCAAGCCGTACTCCAGATTTGGGGTAAAATTGGAGGAAAAAACTCAATTAATTATTAACTCTTAGTAGGGAGATGATAATTAAACAAGTAAAAAAAACCTCCCAGAGTAATACTCACTTGCTGACAAGGTCCCAGGCTACTTAGGCCTGTTACAGACTCAATACTGACTCAAAACTCATCATTACTAGCATCACTTATTACAATTCCCTGTAGGGCATGGAATTTGGGTACAAGAGAAAATGATAAAAAGTAGAAGTAGAGTTTAAAAACTTTGTTGAACTAATGATATCTGATGATATCCAATGGTACAAATGTCTTCTAGTTTATCCTTGGGCATGGAGTCTTCTCATTATCATCAGGTGCCACTCCAGTGGTCAACACCGACAATAGCCACCCAAAATCAACACCCTCAATCCAGGGGGATTTGAACTAGGTAGTTGCTGGTAGAGAACTAGTGGAAATGCCCGACAACCAGTTGAGCTAATCCTTTGGGCTTAAAGAAACAATATATATATATATTACATGCAATGTTTTACATACAATGCAGTTTTGAGCAACTGAACAGACATGTATGCTTTTACAATTCTTGCATTTAAATGCAGATCTAAATTTATATGTATAACATAACATCCTTGGAGTTTGTGATGTTGTAATTAATCTTGATTTGTGATGTTTGTGATACTTTCTTATCTTCTCTTTCCAGCGTCTGTAAATGATAACTTTTATTGTCTAGAAGGCATGCATATTAGGTAGGATTTTGATTCCCTTGCTGATTATTAGATTATTTGCAGTTTTTTTGGTCAGTCTCCTTTCTAATAATATCAGCTGGAGGACTGGCAAGAAATTGTGATTCTTGAACTTGTGATCATATTGTTTTGCGATGTATATAGTTGTGTCATCCGAGTGAAAAATTGCTGATCTAATTCTGGTGTATTTTGCAGACTACATATGAAAATTTTCGGTATCGATGCGACAACAAAGTTAACCCTTACAATGAAGGGATTATTACCAATTTCAGTGCAATTTTTTGTGTGAACATAAAACCTTCTCAGAATAATTTCCGTGCGAAGGTACAACAGGAAGCATCTGTGCAGAATCGGGTTATTCCTCAAAGCACAGATACTAGAGATGTGGTAGGAGATTTACCTGCAAAAGTGAGCATTGACTTGGAAGCAGGTAGAAAAGCTGCAATGAGAGACGAGTTTGATCCTGAAAGGGAAGGTCATGACGAATTGCATAGCCGGAAGAGTAGTGTGCCTGATACTGTTATGGACATCAAGGAAGGCTATGAGGATGCTTTTACACGAGCTATAGGGCGGCCACTTTCATTAGAGGGGAGTGAAGCCAGAAGTGGATCAAACCCTAGACACTCTAGTTGGGGACGGAAAAGTGGGAGCTGGGAAATCACACCAGATCTACCAGGTTTACCTCCTGGAGACAAAACATTGCCTGGAAACAAGTAAGAAGACTTTTTTACTTCCACCTGTGTTAATCATGTAAAGTGCCAATTTTTTTCGTAACGGAAAATAACCGAAAGAGTTCAAATGAGCATTAAAGAAAACTGATAATGATATAAAAGATTTATCTATTTGCATAGAAAATATACTTAACTATTTTGTTTGAATAATAACTTGATCATGATCAGTTTTGACGTTCGAATTTTTCAGAGCCATCCATATCTTTATTTCCTCTTCTATTGTGACTCTTATTTTGAAAGGTTCTTAAGAGTGTAGTTTTATACATGTAGCTTTTCTGGAGTGCATGTTTCTAGCTTTTTCTAAAAATGCATGCAAAATACCATACAAAGAGTGTAAATTCCCTGTTTGTTCCTATTTTTGTAATTTTTGCATGGTTTGGAATCTACTTTTTTTGAGTTATAATCCCTTCTACTGTTAAATCTCAGATGCTTGATATTTGTCCATAAGAGAATGACCCCGACCTATAATTCCTTAATACTATTGAGCGTTCATATCAATGTCTAAAGCCTCAATTTTTTCATAACAGAACATAACTAAAACAGATCAAATAATCAAGAATGCTCATGGCATTGGCTGGCTTGTCCTTTCCATCCATTCACTGTAAGTAGGAATCAACATTATCAATGGGAATGCTACTACCTAAATCATAGTCATTTGCATTATCAAGAATACTAAATGACACCCCAACCATCACGTGTTGCATTGCATTGGCTCTATCCTCATCACCTACTGGTGCGCCAATTTCTGAATCAACATCCTATCATGTTGCTGGTCCCTTGAAATACTCTGGGGTCTTCCTATGCTCAAATAGAATGGCACTATGGATTGCAACTAACTTTTCTGCTCTTACATATGTATGTATGTTCCTTTTTATAAATTGGATGAAACTACAAGCCGATAAATTCCCTTCATCGTGGAGGAACTTGTGATTTTAAACATCAAGTGAATGACAAGATGTTGAAGTCTTCAAACTCTATCATCATGCGTCCTCCACCAACTGATCAGGCCATCTTGTACTAAATATTTGTTATTTTCCATTGCATCAAAATTATTGAAGGGCATTGAGAGACCTGGAAATTGAATAAATTGTGTCCAAATATTTTCGCCCTTCTCCTCACTTTACATCTTAATTGTTGCAGCTTGCTACCAATTCATTATTTAAGGATCATCAATACTAATGGAGGAGTTCTCTTAAAACTTACAACATATCATTTTGGGGCATGATGAACCGTGGTTTTGACATCTTTTTGCCAAGCAAATGTTACCTGTTGATCCTAATAAATATACATTTTTCCTCCTTTTCATTATAAATAGAGTCATTCCCATATCCTTGTGATAATTTTGCTCAAGGTAAATATAGTTTCAATTTCTCTCTTTTTTATTTCTTTCATGGATAGATTAAGGATGTGTAGGAATATTAATTTGCATTGTTATAGATCATAGTGTATAAAATGGTTTGGCTGACTTGACCTATAAAGTGTGACAAGTCTCCAACTCATCGTGAGGTGTTAATCACCATACATATTCTTAAACAAGCTCATGAGGGGTTTGGTCCAGATCTTTGAAGGTTTTGCGTCATTGTGCTCTCACACTCAGTTCCATGTGATTGCAACATCTACCAAACATGGCATCAGCCCAAATCGATTTATGATCGCCTAACTAACCCAAATGCCATTGCAATGGCCTGTGGATGAAGAAAAGCATTCAACATTTTGCAGCACGAATACACTCACCTATGCGCTAACAAAAAGGGGTCTTTCAATACCTTGGTCAGTGAAAACAGATCCAATGGTTTTGATCGTTGGAATGACTTGTTGGAATGATCCAAATGGCAGTCATGTTGTTTTAGTTTTTTCTATGTTTAAAACAATATTCTCAAACTTAAAGGGGTCTGCTACTCCATTCATTGAGCTGGTAGGTCCCTTATATATATATATATATATATATATATTGTTGAAATTTCTATGCAATATAGGTCTGGTATGTGCCCTAGCTAGGAACCCAAGACACTAGAGAAACCCAACACAAAAACACTTTTCACGACGGAAATATAACAATAGTGAAATCAATAACAGTACACCAGAAAATTTGGCCCAAATGAGTCCTCCTAGGGCTCCCGTACCAGGGCTCATGGCCCTTCATAAACCCTGATACAAACTAGTGTACATAGTATACAGTAAAATACACAATCTGTCCTTTGACTGAACCTAGGGATTGAGATCTGCTCTTTCAGATCTTCAATCTGCCCAATAAATCAAATGCATACCTGAGCTAGTGCCTTCAGCTCAAGGTCCTTGGATTGTTTGCAGTCCTTTGCAACCAGTCCTTTCGCAATCATGCTACAACTTCTCGATCTACTAGATCTGCTTCTTCAGATCATAGATTTGACTTTATTCTTACATATTTGACCCTCCAACACTCAGATTTGAGTTTCCTTTTGCAGATTTGACCTTCCAACACTCAGATCTGAGTTTCTTCACTCAGATCTGACCTTCGAGCACTCAGATCTGACTTTCTTCTTGCAGATTTGACCTTCCAACACTCAAATCTGATTTTCTTCTCACAAATTTGACCTTCCAAAACTCAGATTTGACTTTATTCGTGCATATTTGACCTTCCAACAGTCAGATCTGATTTTCTTTTTGAAGATTTGACCTTCTAGCACTCAGATCTCACTTTCCAGCACTCCGATCTGACTTTCTTCTTGCAGATTTGACTTTCCAGCACTTAGATCTAAGGCCTGTAAACCCCTGGCCTGCTTCAGCTAGGCCTTGACCCTTATTTTGTTGGCTTGGTTGAATTTGCAAGTGAATTCGACCCTACCTTGCTCTACCAAACATGGCCTGACCTTCCTCGCTGTGGCTAGATCTTCCTACTCAACCTCCTCCTTGCTAATGCGACTCCTCTAAGGCAGATATATGGCTAGGTCCTTTAGCCTCCCTCTTTCTACAAGTGAAAATTCTCTACTTGTGTGTCTAGGTGTTAATTTTAGATAACAATGGCATGTTCTATGCTTAAGAGCAAGTTACTTCAATTTTCTCTATGGCTAAATATCATTTTCCAGATACCATAAAAATATTTTTAAAAATCGGCAAACATCGGCTAAGACAAAAAATCGTGGTTTCAAGATAAAATCAGGATGTTATCGAGATGTTCGCAACAGTGCGGTCAACAACAAACTAATTAGGTCTTCCAAGAGAGAGAAAGTCAACCCAAAACAGTCAAGTCAAACCCAGTCAACGCTGCTGTAATTTTTGCAGTCAAATCAAAAGTCAATGCTAAAGTGAACTTCAGTGAAACAGATCCAACTGCGTTGGGATATGTGCCAACCAATGCGGCCTCAAGAAATCGGATCTTCTGCCTGAAAACCACAGTCACAGGTGAGGTGTTGACGCTCGGTCAATGCTGGTCAATGATCTTGTAATCAGCCCTAGAAACAGTCCTGAAATTTTCGGCCTCCTGATTTCACACGTGTGAGGAAGAGCTGCTCCTTTGTTGTAGGACCCAATCAAGAGAGGAAAGAGAATTTGTGTGATGAGATGATGTCCAAATAAGGAGAGGGTCTCTCTTATTTATACAATTCGTTGAGGATGATGACACATCTATTGGGGCTTCATGAGGCTACATTTGACTTTTGGCCGACCTTGGCAATTTCCACATGTGTGAGAAATAAATTCAAAATCACACTTCTATTCATCCAAACAAGATGATCTTTAGATCAATCTTGCACCTCTTGGAAAGAGGAATCCAATAAAAATATCAATTTCCATCATATGAGCTGTCCAAGGTGGAGTTTGGCCCTATTTTCCAATTATAATACTCCTCAACTAGGGAGAAATCCACCTGCCAATCCATTTTTTAACCTATACCATCTTTATCATCCCTGCACTACTCTGCTCTGCTAAACTATGAAGAAATAATCAAGAATTGATCGAGAGTGAGTCATAAGACCTTGCCACTCTCCACTAACCCAAAGTCGGTCTAGAGGTAAAGCCTCAATCAGACTTGATCCCAAATCAAGTTGTTGAACACCATGCATCCTAGCATAGAGAATACAACAGTACACGATGCGTCCATCGATAGTGCTATGGTATTTATCCTCAGTTCCGAACTCATTGGTCAGATGAGAGGTACTTCCCATGAATCCCGGACTACATGGGTAGAATGTATGCTGGGGCACCAGCAGGAGAAGGTGAACCACTTATCCTGCTAATATATCAACCAACAAGGGGTATCATAGGGGAAGGTGAACCACTCACCCTGTACACAGCGCACCACTAGGAGAAGGTGAACCACTCACCCTGTGGTCGCTCATAACTCCAAGAAGTACCCCCAAGCCCCTCGGAGCTCCCAGAGCTCAATGTCCAACTCATGCAGGACCCTCATAGGAGGGCCTTTCTACAACTCCAAGTCTCTCACGGAAGGTTAAGAATTTGACCTTACACAGGGGCTTCGTGAGAATATCTGCGACTTGCTTGTCAGTCCCAATGTGATGGAGACATATTGCTCCCCGTTGTACCATATCCCAGATAAAGTAGTACCTGATATCAATATGTTTGGAGCAGTCGTGAAACACGAGATTCTTTGTAAGGCAAATCCCACTTTGGTTGTCGCTGTAGATCACAATGGTATCCAACACCTGCTCAAACAGCTCACTAAAGAGTTTCCTCAACCAAGCAACTTCCCAATTGGCCATACTAGCTGCAATGTATTTGGCCTCGATGGTGTTCAAAGCAACCAATTTCAGCTTCCTACTCATCTAGGATATCGAAGCAAAACCTAGTGAGAAGCAACATCCAGTTGTGCTCTTACAATCCACCACACTGCCAGCCCAGTCAACATCAGTATATCCATGGAGCCTCAAATTCCTGACAATGTATCTCAATCCATAGTTGATTGTGCCCCGGAGATATCTCAAAAGATTCTTGGCAGCAATCTAGTGTATGTGATGAGGCTCAACCATAAATTGACTCAACGTATTCACTGCAAAGCATATGTCTGGACAGAAGTTCACCAAGAACATCGAGGTCCCCACGAGTTGACGATACTCGAAAGGATTTTCCAAATCGGGCCCAACAACGCTTCCGCATAGCTTCTTAAAGTTGAGTTCCATCAGAGTAGTCACAGACTTGCAGTCCACCATCCCAAGTCTTTCAAGCAGCTTCACAATATATTTTCCTTGAGAAAGGAAAATCTCACCTGGCTTTTGCCAGACCTCCAAGCCTAGAAGTAGTGCATCAACCCTAGGTTTTTCATCTCGAATTCAGAAGCCAACTCCCTCTTGCATTGATGAATGAAAGGGTCTGCACCTATTAGAAAGAGATCGTCTACATAGAGCACCAAAATGAGATCCCTGTCATTCTCAACCTTGAAGTAAAGGTTCATATCAACTTCACTTCTTGTAAACCCCAACTTTATAAGATAGCTGTCAATCCTCTCATACCAAGGCACGGGGGCTTGCTTCAACCCATAGAGGGCTTTCTTCAAGCTTATTATACCCCCATTCATCATTTCTCCCACTCGGGTCCACATAGCATCCATGGGTCCACATAGGGTCAACCTCCCTATCCCCTTGCCCCCACCTTGGGTCATGCTTGGAATGATGCCCTGAAGGTTGAAGTAGATAAAAAAAAAGTAAAATCATAATTGGCCACACTTAACAAGAAATTGTACCACAAAATGCAAAAGATGGTTGAGACAAAATAATTAGCACATGGGAAAAAGCCAATATATGAGCTCTGCCCCATACCCATGGCCATCACCCTGGTTCCATAGGCCCTAGATGATCCTCCTTTGTCATTCAGGAACCCATGATTGTCCCAACCCCTGGGGGGCAATGAACCGCCTTATCGTAAAGGGCTAGTCACTGTATTATTTGACTGTTAATTAAATAAAATTCATAAAAGGCAAAAGGCATATAAAGAATGGTGGAAAAATCAAGATTGGGGCACCTCATGTATCGCGATTGCTCCCTCCTACACATTATATACCCTAGTGTGGGCTTCCCCTTATCTGGTTGCCCCTTTGCCTCAATATGTGGCCCAAGATTTCCCTGTCATTCCCTACTCCTTTTCACTTATTTATCACTTGCCACCCCGATTGGAGGGATGTACGTTGGACATACTATCCCCTTTAAGGGGTGAAACCGCTTAATAAGGTACTTGGCTAACCCCCTTTGGAGCATGGAGACACTAGCACATGCCAAAGCCCACTACGAAAGGACATGCCATCGTGAAGTGCCCACTTTTTTATCCATGATTTGTAAGCTATTTTACACGATTACTCTAATGACTGGTTGTACAAAAAGCCTAGGGTATGCATTGGATCTTATACAGGATTGCAGGTGGTTTCCATTTGGGTTTGGTCTCCCTATATGGGGTCCTAACCCCTAGAGAGCAATGTTTTAGAAACCGGAACCGGTGGCCTAATGAACCGGGTTTCTAACCGGAACCGGTCTAACCGGGAGCGGTCAGATCTCAATGAACCGGTTTTAAAAAAAATACATTAAATAATTATTTTTTAATAAAAAAAACTATTTTTAAAATTTGCAACCATGATTCCAAGCCAATAGAGACAAAATATGCAAAGTTTGCTCATTTATATACCATGCAAAGGTGAATATATCAAAATGGCACAGAGTGCAATACATATCATCGAAAAATACATAAGCAATGAGGCTCCAAATGGCCCATAAAGTCCAAAAACAATGCTACAAGCTATGAGGCCATTGGCCTAATACAATACTACATATTAGTGATCAACAACATGATCACTCCTCATCATGATCAAAATCATCACCACTACTAGACAAGGGATCATCAACATGAGCTACATAAATAATATGGCTCAAATTTTGAGGACTCCTAAAACTCTACAACTTTAGTAGTAGTAGTAGTAGCAAAAATAGACATCAAAACTACAAATCACTGAGCAACATGGTCTCTCATGAAACTCATCATTGATTCATCGCTACTAGAAATAGGATCATCAACAAGAGATACATAAACATCATCTAGCTCAAAGTCTTCAGACTTGGATTGCTCAACCTTATAACATGATAGAAATTGAAAAAGTTTAACATGCCTAACCAATGATTTTGGTTTGAGTGAAGGGTTCATTTCCTCAACCTTAAAATGCGATAGAAAAAGATTAGCATGTCTAACTAGTAACGAGAGCTACATTGGCACATATAGGGTGTGAAAGAGAGCCATGGGCCTCCACAGTAGCAGACAACACTCCACGGATCCCCATAGATGTTCAGAGACTACTAGCGATCCACCTTTGGGATGATGATGATGTGCTTGGTACACTATGCCCATCAGACCCCACAAGAGCCCTCACTCTTGGCAGGTGTCCCAAGACTTGTATGATGTCATGGCGACGTTCATTCCATCACTCGAGCCCTTGCAGGGGATCTACAAGCATCTTTGATTCGTATGGAGACCCATGGGGTCATTTATGTGCCCCCACAGCCACTTGGAGCACCACAAGTCTATTACTTTGAGAACAAGGGGCCACCTCCTTGTCCATCATATTTTGAGGAGTTTATTCCTCATTATGGCACTTTAGGATATTATTAGGCCTTTGGAGAGCCCCACAACATGTACATATTGTTATTTGGCCCTCTGAGAGTCTTATTTTTCCATTTATGAGCTAGTTTGGTGGGATTGTCACAAATAGGGGTTTTATTTGCACATTATTTTCTTAGTAGGGGCTAATGTAGGCTCATAGGCTAATTTGAACTCCTAAAAGGGGTGTAAATTGATGTTAGTTGGATTCATTTGTATCATCACTTCACTTGGGATATTTCTATCTTTAGAGAATTTCTCATTTCTTCTTGGAGGATTATTTTGGATAATGGATGAATTTTGACTCTTAAGGTATGGATTTGGGCCATTTTTATCTTGGAGCTTCGTTTTTGCAAATGTGAGGCTGGTTGGATATACTCTCTAACATTGTAAATATTAATGATATATTCTTGTTGTTGCACACTATTGAACTTCGCTATAATTAGGGCTAATTGCTGCATGATTAGAATCTAGAGTTAAGCGTTTATTTAACTTGTTTAATGTATGGGCCATTGTTAGATGAATGAAATGTCCTAGAGATTGTTTTGTCTCGATAAGCTTGCACCATTTGTATGAAGTATAAATGCTTTAATGTCACTTTTCTTCTCTTTCCCTTAACATTAGACAAAGCTGACTTTCAGAGCCTCCTTAATTAAGAAACGAAATTCTCAATCATTATCATCCTTGACTCCATATCCCCAAGGGAAGCAGACACTGGTCCCTCAAAAAGGTGGTCATTTTCCCCTTCTTTCTTACCTTTTTCCCCTTTTCCCTAGGTCTAGCCCTAATAGGTCACCTAGGGCATCAATTTCCCAGGAATTCACCCATAGGAAAACTTCAATCTCTTAGAGGCTATTGTGTTGGTGGGTCCCCTCCTCCTTTGAATTTGAGGCAATTCCAACGTTGGAATCTCTGGGAATCCCGAGCCCTAGCTCTAGGACCAAGTTTTGCCTATGCATCCCCAAGGCTAGAACCTAGTAGGATCAATTTGACCTTTTGAAGCAAAATTTCTTGTCTGATCCTTCCCCCTCATCTTATCTAGGATAGGAACATCATTGGTTGCTATATTCCATCCTCGAACCTGCGCTGGGTCTTCTTGGTCCCGTGTGGTCCTGTTTCCTATCAAAGACTAATCATCAAGTGCTATTTAGGAAACCAAGTTCATATAGGATTTTAGGGATCGGGAAGTACCTCTTCAAGTTGTACCCTTCTCCCTTATCCTCACCCACTCTCCCTTGGAAGGCAAGTCCCTTGCTTAAAGAGCAAGCACGCACCATTTCTTCACCTCCTCCTTGGGAAAGTGTTACTGGGATCACTTGATACTTATTAATTGACATATCATTATAAGTGGCTCCCCAAAAACATCGGGACTCCTCCCATCGGTGAAAGTCTGTAAAGAGCAGGGAGTCTTAGCCATGGTGACAGTGGGCGAAGCCTCCACCGTTGCCCTTAGTCTAGCAGTTGCCCTCTTAGGAACCCCTTTTAGGTCCTTTGCTAGTTTGAGTGGTAACAAAGCCCATGCTACAAAAATAACAATAATAAATTTTCTTTGTTTTTACAATTTACAAGAATCAAAAGTACATTTCATATTTATGTAGACCGAACCTAGTTACACATTTCAACACTCCCTCTTAACTAAGGAGGTATTCATAATGGTACATGGACATTCTCAAACTGAAGAGATCTCATAAGAAGAGTCGGATTGGTAAGCCATCTCCTTAGCTATCATTTTAGCTTATCTCTTTGCATCATACCAACCAACATTGTCACATAGCAAGGCCTTGACTAACAACTCTATCTCTCTACAATATCAAAGCACAATGTTGGCGAGAGCAATGACTGATAGACACCATCATCATTGTCTCTCAAGGTACATACCCCACCTGGGTGTTCATAGGGTATGTCCTTTTAGGACAGGTCTTGTCTTCAATAACACATCCTCAAGGAATTTTCTCTTTGACTACTCTTACCTCTTGGATGTTGTACCTCATCCTCAAAGAGTATCGGAAACCATATGCTTACCCAATCCTCCATTCTTTCTTCACGAAGTGAAGACAAGAACGATGTGTCTATCTCTCCGTCTCAAATAGGGAGGATATATTATTCAATCCAAGCTTATCTCTCAAATACACAGGCTTCTTATTAGGAAGAGATTTTGTCAAAATGTCAACCACTTGCTCATTGGTGGAGATATATTGTAGCTGCAACACTCCACCTTATACCATCTTTCGTATGTAATGATACTTGTTATTTTTGTGTTTTGTTATTTTGGTGTTGTCACAATGTATCACCGTAGGGTCCATCGGTCCATCAAATAAGTCAGACAACAACTTCCTCAACCAGACAACTTCTCTGCTTTCTTCGCATGTTGCAATGTATTCAACATCAACACTACTCAAAGAAATCGATTCTTTCTTTAAACTCATCCAAGATATCATAGAGGATCCCAAATTAAAGCATCCTCCAGTAGTGCTTCTCTCGTCCATCTCACTGCCTCCCCTTCAGAATCTGTATATCCAATCAAGTGGACATCATTCTTTCTATCATACTTCAGGCAATAGTGGATTGTTCCTCGCAGATATCTCAGTATATGCTTGGCGGCCATCTAATGGTCATGCTTGGGCTCTACCTAGAACTGACTGAGAAGATTCACTGCAAAACAAATGACTGTTCGAGTATTTACCAATTACATCATTGAACCAACCAATTGCCTATACCTTGTCGTATCCACAAGGCTTGAATCAAAACCAGTTAGCCTCTTCAAATTTGTGATCATATGGGTTGTCATAGGTTTGCAATCCATCATGTCAAACCTTTTCAACATCTCAATCACATATTTTCCTTGACCTAGGTATATCTCATCAAGTTCTTGCCAAACTTCCAACCCCAAGTATTAGTGCGTTAACTCTAGATCCTTTATATCGAATTACGTTGCCAATTGCTTTCTGCACTCTTGAATACGACCTTCCACATCTGTTATGAGAAGATCATCCACATATAGAAGAATGATTATGGGTTCATCCTTCAAAACCTTGATATAGAGCTTCAGATCAACATAACTCTTCGAGAAGCCCAATTCTTGCAGATATGTGTCTGTTCTAGCATACCGAGCCCTTGGAGCTTACTTAAGGCCATAATGTGCCTTCTTTAGCCTGCAAACTGTTACCGCTCAAATTAGCAGGGGTCCTAAGAGGGGATCCTATAGAGAAACTACTAGGTCAAGGGAGGAATTTCACCTCAGCTAAAGCTCCTTGCTCTTTACGAGCTTTCACCAATGGGAAGAGTACCGGTATGAGAGGAATCACAGGAATATATGGATCAATGATAGGACATGGGGTGATTCCTATAACGTATTCACAAGAGAGGCTCAAGAAATTGGCTTGCTTGCTTTGAAAGCAAGGTGATTGAATCTCTAAGAAGGGCTATGAGGATACCTAGACCTAGGGTTGGAGAATATTCCTTAATAAGGGGTATCCTAGACCTAAGAATCCTAAAGGAGAAATGGCTTCAATGTAACCCTTGTTTGGGAGGAGAATAGGATCAAAGGAATAATTTTCTTTTGAAATTCAAATGCAATGATCCAACTGTGGACACTAACCCTACCCAAAAGCAACCTAGGGAGAGGAATGATCCATGAGTTAGGGCTTGCAATATCTCGAGATTCCACTGTCGGATTGAGCTCAAATCAGGGGGACCCCTTGAAAAAACCCTAGTGTAGTTGTGGACTAAATTTCAAGGGTTTTGGATGGCTACAAAAGATATTTATTGATGCCCTAGGAGACCATCTAGGTTAGGCCTAAAGAGAGGAGATAAAGGTGAAAAAAATATTCGTTTATATGATCACCAAGGGCTAGAATAGTGCCTTTTGTTAGGGAGAGATGGAGTCAAGGTGATTTCAAGATTTGGAGAAACTTTCACCCAATAAAGGAGACCTTAGACAACTTCGCATGACATCTAGGGCATGAACTCGACTACCAAAGATATTTATACTTCAATGTGCATGATTTGATGACTTATCAAGGTAATATCAATAAATTTCAACCTCTTGGAATATTCGTTCGCCATACAAGACACATGTAGTATATGTAACACATCAAAAGTCTGAAATTCCAAAATTTCGCATTACTTTAGGGCAATTTCAGATCTAGAGAGCAAAAATCCCATACATTATTCATGTGAGAAGATAAATGTGAAGATAAACATGAAAAACAAAACACTTACATGTATAGTGAGTATGCTCAATCATCAATTCAAGACTTAATTTGAAGCTCCAAGACCAAGAGATAGTAACCAAACATCAAAATTCATCCATGAAACCAAACTCGTCCTCCAAAAGCGAATGCGAAATTCTCAAGAAGAGAAGAAGGTCTAAATCAAAGTGATGATGATAGAAATGAATCATCCTCTCATCTATTTATGCAATCCAATAGGGGACTTGAATGGCCTAATTTGCCTAATTTAGCCCTAAATAATAAAATAATGTAAAATAATGATATGCCTTGGTGACAAGACCACCATGATAGCTCAAAAATAGAAAGATAAGCCTTTGAAGAGTAAAAAATAGCAAACATGATGAGTTGTTGGGCCATTGAGAAGGCCTAGTGGAGTCCAAAGTCTGCCAAGCTGAGAGAATAGGCTCCAAACACAATGACCAAGGGGTTGGCCCCTTGATATCCAAGCAAGTCACATGTGGTGTCCCCAAGTGGGTGTGGGGAGCACAATAACATCCTCATGGGTCTCCCAGTGGATTGACAATGCTTGCAAACCATTTGTAAGGGCTAGAGTGATGACATAAGCCCCCCCTTTGTTTTCCATGGTGAGACATATCCTCATCTTAGCCCTAGAACGTCTGCGAAGTGTATCATACAATTGTGATGCCGACTGGGCATGGTGATCCAGGTGCGTCATCTTCATCCAAAAATATGGAACACGAGCAATCAATGAATGGTGTTGGAGATCCATGACGTGCTCTTTGGTGGAGGCCCATGGCTCTTAATGCTCACCCTACAATTGCCAATGTGACGCTTTGGAGGGGTTGGACCCCATATAGGGTGACCAAACCTCAAATGGAGACCCACTTGCAATCCTGTATAAGATCCAATGCATCCCCTTGCCTTCTAGTACAACAAATCATTAGAGTAATTGAGTAAAAGAGCTTACAAATCATGGAATCGAATGGGCACTTCATGGTGGCATGCCCTTCCATAGTGGGCTTTAGCATGTAGGGGTGTCTCGAGGCTCAATAAGGGGGTTAACCAAGGACTCTATTAGGTGGTTTCAACTTTTAATGGGGGTGACATGTCCACGGTACATCCGTCAATTGGTAGGTGGCATGTGATATAATTATGGAATGGAGTGGGGATCAGGGGAAGACTCCCAGCCACATGCCATGGTATAAGGGTAGCTATAATAGGGTAAGCCGACACTTGGGTATTTTCCACCCTTTGCCTTTGATTTATTTTTCTTCATAACTTCTCGGGGCTCCAGGGGATGAGAGCATGATGTGTAGGATACAGCTATAGATACCCCCTTTAAGGTGGGGTAGTTCATTGCCCACCAGGGGTTGGAACAATCATGGGTTCCTTAATGTGCCAGGGGGGGGGGGGGGTGGCTCATCTAGGGTTTGTTACCCACCATTTTGTAGGTGATATCCCTAGGAGGAAATTTTCTCCAAGATGGTCCTCAGCCGGTAGCCAACAACCCCTTGCAGCCACCAACTAGCTCGTTGTGCCATTTCTCCGCCACTTGAGCCAGGCAGGTGGCTCTCACCCATCTATCATGATCGTATGATTGAAGGTGGGCCTCCCAAACCTAAAGGTATGCCTTGTCATTTGGTAATTGAGTGTTGTAGTTTACTTATCATGGAAACTTTTGGGCACAAATTATTGGGGTGATTCAACGGAAAGAGTGGGCTAGGTCTGTGCTCTTGTGCACTAGATCTCTTTTGATGTTAGCCTTGGATATTAGTCTCGTGGGATGTATTTTATTGACCTTTGGGATTTAGGGATGGTACTGCATGGGAAACTCTAATTTTGGTTGCATGGTCATGCTCCCTCATCCACATATATCACCCCCCTTCCATTTATTACAACCCCATTCATCATTTATCCCACCTGGGTCCACATCACTCCACTGGGTCCACATAGGGTTAACTTCCCCTTCCCCTTGTCCACACCTTGGGTCGGGCCTGAAAATGGTGCTCTGAAGGTTGATGCAGCTAAAAAGAAAAGTAAAAGCATAAATGGCCACATTCAACAGGAAAATGTACTACAAAATGCAAAATATGGGGTAGACAAACACATTTAGCACGTGGGCAAAAGCCAGTGCATGAGCTCTACGTCATTCCCATGGCCACCACCCTTGTTCTTATAGGCCCTAGATGAGCCTCCTTTATCATTTAGGAACCGATGATTGTCCCAACCCCTGGTGGGCTAGAACTGACCTACCTTAAAGGCGATATCCACTGTTATAGCCTACACATCATGGTCTTATCCCTCGAGTCCCAAGCAGTTAATCAAAGAAAAATCATAAAAGGAAAAAGCCATATGAAGAAGGGTGGAAAAATCAAGGCTAGGGTATCTCATGCACCACGATTGCTCGCTCGTATACATTATATACTCAAGTGTGGGCTTCCCTTTATTAGCTACCCTTGTACCCCAACATGTGGCCCAGGATTGCCCCTTTCATTCCCTATTCCATTCATCTTTTTATCACATGCCACCCCCATTTGAAGGATGCACCTTGGACATACTGTCCCCTTTAAAAGTAGAAACCACCTAATAGGGTACTTGGTTACCCCCCCTTGGAGTTTGGAGACATTAGCACATGCCAAAACCCAATATGGAAGGGCATGCCATTATAAAGTTTCCACATGTTGTCCATGGTTTGTAACCTCTTTAACTCGATTTCTTTAAATGAGTTGTTGTACTGGAAGGCAAGGGGATGAATTGGACCTTATGCAGGATTGCAGATGGTCTCCATTTTGGGTTTGGTCTCCCTATATAGGGTCCTAACCCTCTAGAGGGATACATTGGCAAATATAGGGTATGTGTGGAGAGCCATGGGCCTCCACAATAGTAGACAACATTCCATGGATCCCTAGAGACGTTCATAGATTGCTCGAGATTCACCTATTGGACGAGGAAGATGCACCTGGTTCACCATGCTCGACTGAGCCCACAATTGTACCATGCACTTGGCAGGTGACCCAGGACTTGTATGCTGATGTGGCATCACTTACGACATCATCTGAGCCCTTGAAGATGGTATACATGCATCTTTGATCTATTTGGAGACCCATGAGGTTACTTGTGCGCCCACACCCATTGGAAGCACCACATGTTTATTATTATTTGAAGAAGGGGCCATCCCCTTGTCCACTACTTTTGGGAGTCCTATTCCAGATTATGGCACCTATGGACTTTATCAAGCCTCCCTTAAGGCCCAATGACATGTATTATTGATCATTCGACCTCTTGAGAGGCTTATTCTTTTGTTTTTGAGCTAGTTTGGTGGGGTTGTCACCAAAATTTAGTTATTTTCTACATTATTTTATTTTAGGGGCTAATTAGGACTAATTAGCTAAATCGAACTCATTAGAAGTGTATAAATACAAGTGATGTGATATCATTTTAGCATCATCACTTGAATTGGACTTGTATATCTTTAGAGAACTTCACTATCCTTCTTAAAGGACGAATTTTTGGAGCATGGAATGAATTTTGATGTTTGGATTATTTTCTCTTGTCTAGGAGCTTCTTGATTGACAAAGTTTTGATGGTTGAATATGCTCTTAATATATGTAAGTGGAATTTAATGCTATTCTTTCTTTCTATTTTGTCACACACATTGTTGTTGGGATTTCGCTATACTAGGGTTAATTTATTGCATCCATTTATGCGAAGTTGTGGAAATTTTGTTTCTAGATAGTGATGCTTCATGTATGGGCCATTTATTATGAATGAATGTTACTAGAGATGCTTCTTCATTGAAATTCATCTTGATAAGCCATCTATTTTGAAAAACGAAGTATAAAGCTCTTGAAGCTACTTTTGTTGCTGCCTTAATGCTATATGGAGTTGTCTTTAAGCCCTCCTTGACATAGAAGATTCAATCCAAGTCATAATTACTCTTGACTTCAAATCTCCCCAAAGGATTGGGCACTGGTCCACCATAAAGGTGATCACATTTAACCTATTTTTGTTCTCCCACTTTTTCTTTTCTAGGTCTAGCCCTCTAGTCCTTCGAGGGCATCATTTATCTTGCAAACCACCCACTAAAAAAGTTTGATCTCTTGACATCCTCTGCGCTGGGGTTTCTCCTAGGCACCCTCCAGTTTTGAAGCAATTCCGACGGTGGGATTGTGAGACACCTCAAGCCCTAGCCTCAAGATGAATTTTTCCCTTCATTTCTTTAGGTTAGAGACCTCATTGGGATCCCTACATTGCCTTGTATTGAAAAATCATTCTTTGGTCCCTTTACCCTCCAAAATAGGTCATGTATATCATTGGTTTCTGAACCTTACCCCCTTGACCTACCCTGAGGTCCACTTGGTCCTGTGTGGTCCCACAAGCTATTAAATAATTCTTCAAAGAACATTTGGAATCCAAGCCTTCACAAGAAATTTAGGGTTTGAGGGCCTCCATTATAAGATACATACCCTAAAACTTGACCTTGAAATTCTCTTCAAGCCCTTCTTTGAGAGCCTTCAACCTTGCGTTCCAAAGCAAGACAACTGTATATTTGAGAGTTTCTTGTGAATAGTCCCCTAGGATCACCTCTCAGCCTATCATTGATCTATTTATTTCGTGGTCCTTATTAAATCGGGTCTCCTCCCAGTGCTGAAAGTCCGTAAAGAGTAGGGAGCCTTAGCCAAGGTGACAATGGGCTATTGCTCCATTGTTGCCCTTGATTTGATAGTAGCCCTCCAAGGATCCCCTTTTAGGACCCCTACTAGTCTAAGCGGTAGCAGGGCCCATAGGAACTAGGGTGATGGCACATAGATAAGGGGGAGAGCTCATGTTTGGCTTTTGCACACATTCTAAATTTGTATGTCTCGACCATCTTTTGCATTTGAAATCTCTGAACATGTCAAATGCTTCCCCTTTCTTTATTAAAAAAAATCCATGTTTTGCGAGAAAAATCATCAACAAAAATCATGGAATACATAGCCACCAAGAGAAGTAGCAGGCATAGGTCCACATAAATCATAATGTATGAGCTGAAGTACCTGACTAGTTTTTGTTTTATTTGAAAGGAATGGTCCCTTTATATGCTTTCCACTTGCACATCCTAGGCAAACACCTTCATCATCCATTCTTATCTCAGGCAGTCTAGAAACCATCTTCCTTACAAGAGGTAAGGCTTTGTAGTGTAGGTGAGCGAATCTTCCGTGCCACAACTCACACTGAAGATTGGTATCATGGACTAGTGCATGTATGGGTTTACCGTTTACCATTGACTTTGTTAAGCCCTTCACATCTTGATCGAAGAGTGAAGGCTTCTCTCACACTTGAGTTCAAAGGCTTCTAGAGAAGATATGGATACAAGATTCTTTTTCAAACCAGGTACATACAAAACTTCTTGTAGAAAAATAGATTTGCCATCATCTAACTGAAATGAAATTGAACCATAACCTTTAACTCGGTAAGTAGAATTATCTCCAAGGATTTAAATTAGCCTCCCTCTCAACTAGATTATTGAGTGTTTCTTTGTAACCAGTAAAATGTTTGGAAGCACCTCTATCAACTAACCAACTATCAAATGAATCTGCAGAAGAACTGGAGGAGCAGAATCAAGAAATTATTCTGATTGAGTTTCCATTGCATTATTTCTATACCTTGGATTTCTTGTTTTCTTAGGATGACCTTTTCTTTGATTTTTAAAAGTGTCTTTTCTATAATTAGATTTGTTTTTGAATTTAGGTGCTCTTCTTCTTTCTTTACAGTCACGAGCAAAGTGACTTCGCTTTTGACAGTTAAAGCATCTAACTTTTAGCTGTCACCTCGGTCAATGACCCCTACTCTTTACAAACTTTCACCGATGGGAGGAGTCTTGATATGAAGAAAATCACTTGAATGATAGGATCAATGGCAAGATGTAACATGATTTCCAAGGCCCATTCATAAGAGAGGATCAATTAATGGGTGAAATGCTTAAAAAAAAGCTTAAAGGCTCCCCAAGAAAGACTTATGAAGGATGACCTCGGGCTTAGGAATATTCAATAATGATGAATGCCCAAGTTCAAAATTTCCAAAATCCCTCACTTGTGATTGATGTGTCTATACTAGGGTTGAAAGTGAGGCAAGGATGGCTTATTCAATGGAAAGATTCAATTAATGTGTGAGCTTTAGGAGAAGCTAGGGTGACTTTCCATGAAAAACCCCTTGAGAGAAATACTATAAGAGACCAAGGGTTGAGAGATATACTATGGTAAAGGTTCATCCAATGATCACCTATAGTTAAGAGAAAAGGTTTTGAATGATGAACTACAAAGTGAAAACCTTCAAGAAATCCTCAAGTTAAAATGGCTTCAAGAGTTCCCACTTGGTGTGATAGCTAGGGCATCAATTTATTTGAAATTCCACCATTGGAATTCATTCATAACTGCAAGATGCCTAGATGAGACATAAATGAAGGAACTTGTCCAGACGAAATCCTAAAATTCCTCCTCCCTAAAATTTCTTACGAAGCCCTAGAAAATCTCCTTAACCTTAGAGGGACGAAGAAAAGAGGTGAAAGAATGATATTTCATTAAGTTAATGTGATCACCAAGGATCTAGGACCAGTGCCTAGCTATTGGGAAGATTGGAGTCAAAATGATGAAGATTTCGGAACTTGGTTCTTCAAGGAGGCCTAAAGACGCAACTTCACGATCCACTGATACAACTACATGACAACTATAGAATTTTACACTTTGATGGCAATTTTTATGGAGATTCAAGGATGCAAATGCAAATTATCCCCTAGGTACATTCATTCATTCCTTGTCTATTGAATAACACATGCAAAAATCTCCAATAGTTTCAATGATTCCACTAATTGCATTAATTAGGGCACATAATTTCACCATAAGAAAATAATTCCATGCATTAGACATGTATTAAAATAGAAATATAACATTATATTGCATTTGCAAGACAAAGAAGAATATATCCATCCACAACTTGCCAAAGAGAAGCTCCAAGAGAGATAGAGAAAACTTTCCACATATCGAAATGCATTTAATCGTCCAAAATCATTCCACAATTGCAGGTCCGAATTCTTTAGAGAGAGATATCCCAAATCCAAGTGATGATGAGAGATGAAATGAACCTCCCTTCAATTTATATGATCCTCTAAGGGATTCAAATGACCTAACTAGGCCTAATGATGCCCCTAATAATAAAATAATGTGCAAATAACAATATTTTGGTGGCAAGCCCACCAAATAGCTCCATAATATGAATAATTGGCCTCTCAATTGGGCTGAAATGATAGATAAGTAGCTAGAAGTGTTGTTGGAAGGGCAAATGAAGTCCCTCATGTCCCATAATGAATAGGAGGGCCCCAATAACAATGATGAAGGGGGTGGCCCCTTGATCTCCAAGCAAATGACCTGTGGTGCTCCCAAGTGGCTGTGGGGGCACAAAGAACATCCTCATGGGTCTCGAACTAAATCGAACAAGCATGTGCTCCATCTGTAAGGGATGGAACAACGATGCAAGCCCTCCCTTCTCTCCCTAGGTGAGACAAAACCCCATCTGGGCCCTGGATCAACTGCCAAGTGTGTGGTGCAAGTGTGTTGCTTGTTGGGCAATGTGGTTTAGGTGCATCATCATCATCGAATAAGTGGGACTCGAGCAAGCAATGAATGGTGCTGAAGGATCCCATGGTGTGGCTATTTGCTCTCTGCTGTAGTGGAGGCCCATGTCTCTCAATGCTCACCTTATAATTGTTATTAAGACCATCTTGGGGGCTTGGACCTCATATAGGGAAACCAAATCCACGTGTAATCCTGTATAAGATCAAATGCGACTCCTCACCTTCCAACACATTAGTAAAATTGTGTAAATGAACTTACAAATCATGGAACCAAGTGGACACTTCATAGTGGCTTGCCCTTCCATAATGGGATTTAGAATGTACAAGTGTTCCCAGGTGCAAGAAAGAGGTTAATCAAGGACCCTATTAGGTGGTTTCAACGACCAAGGGCACGACAGGTCAACGATACATCCCTCAAATGGCAGATGTCATGTGACATAATGGTGGAATGGATTGGGGGCATCAAGGGGACGCTCCAAGCCACATGCCATGGTACAAGGGTAGCAATAATGAGGGAAACCCACTCATGGGTATATAAATGAAGGAGGGAGCAATCGTGGTACATGACTTACCCCGACCTTTTTTTTTCCACCCTTCTTCATATGCCTTTTGCCTTTTATTGATTTTTCTTTCTATAATTGCTTGAGGCTCCAGGGAATGAGAGCATGATGTGTAAGATAAAGCAACGATTTCCCTCTTAAGGTTGCTCAGTTCATCACCCACCAGGTGTTGGGACAATCATGGGTTCCTTAATGATGCAGGGGGCTCATATAGGGGCCCTAAGTACTAGGGTGATGGCCATAATGATATGGGGTATAGCTCATGTTGGATTTTGCCCATGTGCTAAATTTGTATGTCTCGACCATCTTTTGCATTTTATGGTACATTTCCTATTGAGAGTGGTCAAGTTATGCTTTTTACTTTCCTTTTAGCTGCATCAACATTTGGGCCATTTTTCCAGGCCCAACCCAAAGTACAAATAAGGGGAGGGGGAGGCTAATACCTTGTGGACGAAATGGACAAATGTGGACCTAGATGGGAAATATGTGGAGAGAGGCTATAATGAGTGGATGGGAGTGATGTATGTGGTGACAGGAAGTGGGACCACCCAACCAAAATCAGGGTTTCCTATTTTGTGCCACTCCTAAAGCTAGTAGCCAATGAAGGAGATCCCACAGGACTAGGATACAAGACTAACCACCAAATTGGACAAGGGAAGAAGAGTATAGACCAAGCCCATTCTTTCCTCTCAATCCCCCCACCAATCCATGTCCAAATGAGTTCATAATAAGTAAGCAAAAATACCCAATTATAGAATGAAAAGCCATACCTTCAGGATTGGAAGGCCCACCTTCGAAAATACAATCATGACAAAATGGGCGAGGGCACATAATGGCTAGCTTTAGGTGGCAAAGTTGGTGGCTCATCCAGTTATCTGGGGCTGCAACGGGTTGCTGGCTGCCAGTGGAAGATAATCTAGGAGAAAAGTTTCTCCTATGGGTGCCACCCACTAGTGGTGGGTTACAACACCTTAAGAGAAATGAGAGATCAATACAGAATCCTTTTTCTGCAATCTCTTGGAGAGGTCAATATCTCAGTAGAGGTGGCAAAACTTGTAACTTGCTTCCCCTTCTTTGTTTCATCATCTCCCTACTTCTTCGAACACTTCGTGAATAATGACCATACTCGCCACAGTTGAAACACCTAATCTTACTCAATTCCTTCTTTTGCTTGCCCTTCATTCTTGTTGCAAGTGCCACGTCATCATCAGAATGCTTCTTCTTCGGATGAAGATCCTCGTCTCGTAACTCTTCTTGAATGAAGTCATCCCACATCCTATTCTAGTCTGGTAGCTTCTCTCTAGCAACGATCCCTTTGTTGAAGAACTTCCATTTTGGAGTGAACCTGTTCAAAGAAATCCTTACGATCTCGGAATCTGTATTAGTCACATCGATGGCGACAAGCTCATCTTGAACCTGAGACAATCTCGTCAGATATGAAGTCACCCCTTCACCCTCTGTCATCTTGGTGGCCTTCAACTTATACTGTAATACCATCTAGCAGTTCTTGTTCTTATTCTGGAACAAATCCTAAAGAGATTTCCACATCTCATGGGCAATGTTCTTCCCAGACAAATGAGGTTTCAAAGGATATTTGACACCATCTAGGATGATCAACTTGGCCCTTGTATCCATCTCTTCGTATAGTTCTAGCTCCTTATGGTCTATTGGCTTCTTGATCTCTTTCTCAATAAAGTCGTAGATCTTGTTCACCATTAGAACCAACTTGATCCTTTATTTACAAGGACTATAGTTGGACAACCCTTCCAACCTGTCCTCAAAACGCAGACCAACCGACATCTTCAACATTGTTATTGATCCTTCAACAATAATGTGACCAAGTCCCTCTTAAGCCGCACTTTGTTTTGCAAACTCTAATTCACTGGCCCTTCAAAGTAGCTCTGATAACATGTTGTTTTTTCATGACACTAGGGATTCTAGGTTAGGGTCTTAGAATATATAACACTACCAGTCCAAATGCCATAGTGGAATATAAATAACAATAAATCAACACGTGCACAAAATAGACAACTTTTTACATTTTACAATAACCCAACTTCGTTATATTAACAAACTCTAATACAATTGTTTAGGGTTCCCGTACCAAGGTTGATGGCCCTCATACATCAATTGATACAAAAATACAAACTAGGGCTTGTTGTCAACAACTATGACAATCAAACTGCCCTGAAGAAGACACATTGACCCATGGTTACTTGGGAGCGGGAGTGGGAGCGACATTTTCAAAAGCTCCCGGTCCGGAGCGTTTCGGGGAGCATTTTTTTTAAACATATATATATATATATATATATATATATATATATATATATATATATATTGATATTTTTATATATTTTTTTTAATATTTTGATGCATATATGTCAACAAAAGCATGTAGAATGATGAATTAGACATAAAAAACATAAAAACATAGATTGAACCATATAACATCAATCATCTAGAAGTTATAATCTTCATCAACCACGCCTACAAGTTGGAAACATACAACATATTGACTCTTGAGTCTCATGATTCATCAATCTTAAAGTTTCAAGCTTTCAAATTTCAATATATAACATTTATCATCATTGATATATAACATTTATCATCATTGATTCATTGATCACCATAGTTGTACTTGTAAGGCAAGTGTAACCAATAACCATTACAACAAAGAATATTTAACGTGAAATGAAATGTTATAAAATGAAACGAAATGAAACAACTTTCAACTTTCATGAAGCATCATATTCATAATTCATAATGACTTATAAACTTATAAATGCCAACTTCTAAGTTTCACCTTTTGTTAAAATTGGACAACTAGGTCCAAACTCCGTGTTGTGATGCTCAGATGAAGATATCAATATTTTTATTGGGTTCCTCTTTCGAAGAGGTGCAGGATCGATCTAAAGATCATCTTAATTCGATGAGCAGAACATTTATTTTGAATTTATTTTCTAATATATTCAAATATGTGCAGGTCGGCTTTAAGATTTTGTACCCCAACAAATGTGTCACACACCCTCAGTGATTGATATAAATAAAGTCAATGTTGGATGTCATTTCACTCATCTCCTCATCACACATATTTCTCTCTCCACTTCTGATTGGTTCGACCTACTTGGAGGCAAAGCTGCGGTTCACACATGGGAGAAGGACGAAGGCATTTTTTGCTGTAGCTAGGGTTTCCACCGCAGGTTTGACTAGCATTGACTTTGGTCAACGCATGGTCAAAAGGAGCTAATTTTTGGCAGAGACTTCGATTTCTATAGTCCGTACATTTTGGCACAAGAACCGAGGTCAAAGGTTGACCGTAGACCGTGCTGTGTTGACTTTTACTTGCTGCTGTTTTGCATTGACTTTTCTGGGCAGCGTTGACTTTTTTGGGTTGACTTTTGAGTTGACTGTTTGGCTGATGTGAGGGTTGTGTAACATTGCTGGTTAGCTGATCAATTGAGACTTTGCTGGTTGAAGCATCCTATTGACCGCCGTAACGCACCAACACATTTATCTGTTTCTGACTTGTCTTCTGTTGATCTACTGGTATATTCTATCATTATTTTACTTGATTGTTTATGTGATTGCTGTAGTGAAAGTAAAGTTGCATCAAGCATAGAACATCTACATAAATTTACATGGTATCAGAGCTGAGGTGAAGACAAGCCCTAATTTGGAGCAATCACCGAAGAAGAAAATGGGTTCCACAAACTATGGCTTCAAGGAGGATGACAAATTCACTGGGAAGGATGACTTCCATGCTTGGAAGATGATATTGGATCTTAAATTGGAAGACCAAGATGTCATGGACTATGTGCAGGGTAAAATCCAAGAACCTCCATCCACTGCTACTGCTGCTGCCAAAACAAAGTAGAAGAAGAGGGAGATCAAAGCAAAGCTGATCATCAAGGACTCAATTCATAAGAGTCTGGTTGCCTACATCTCTGAGCTGGGCACATCCAAAGATATGTATGATAAGTTGGTCCACATGTTTAAGGCCAGCAATGCGAATCAAGTTCTATTCTTCAAGAATCAATTGAAGAATCTGAAGAAAGGCAAGGATGAGTCCGTTCAATCATATTTTCTGAAGCTGACCGAGATCAGGAACAATCCGTTGGCTATTGGGGAGACAATAGCTGATCGAGAGATGGTACTCACCGCACTTGGAGGGCTCCCATCCGAATGGCATGTGTTCAACACTACCATTCTCAATAACAATGTGATACCTGACTTTGACGAAGTACTATCGAGATGCGTTCAAGAAGAGACAAGAATGAAGGAGTACAAAAATGAAGGAAATGCTGCCTACGCTACTCATTCTAGAAAGAGAACTTTGGTGGTCCAAAGAACAAAGGAAGAGCAGGGGCCCAAGGAAAGAAGGGCAAGTGTTACACTTGTCATAGACCAGGTCACTATGCTAGAGAATGTCCTTTCAAGAAGGATTCTCCCAATGGTGGTGACAACAACAACAACCGGAGGAATGGAAATCAAAGGAACAACAGGTTCAAGGGAAAGAGGAATGCGGAAATAGTCAACCTTTCAAAAGGTCAAGAAACTCCAGGTATGAGGAATCAAATGTTGTTGATAAAAGAAATGAATACATTCTTGTATCTGCCCTCTCTGCTGCATCTCCACCCAACACTATGGATGTCTGGTTGATAGATAGTTGTGCCTCAAGGCACATCACTGGGTTCAAGGAAGCTGGAGTGTAAAAACTCTGGTAAACTTTATAAGTATATATTATTAATTATAAAAGATGAGAGATGATTACAATGGGGAATCGCCGAGGCTTTAAATATAGCCCCATAGTGTCCCTTGGTGAAGAGGCATGATCTTTGATCATGCCCTTTCACTTAATAAAACCTAAGATAACTATATCTAACTAATAATTAATAAAATATATATAACATTGCCCCTCTCTTAAAGATGCTTTGTCCTCAAAGCATACGTAATGATGGACAATGTTGACGAACGCCTGGGTTTCTCGAGCGACAGACTCTTGCTTCCCACATTTTAAAAAGACCGTGGAGCATCTTCTCGAGTTCAATCTTTTTGGTGATGTGGATAGTGACAAGATTTGATATTGACAGGGTCAGGTCCTTTCTTGACTTCTATTGGATGTTCATGTTCCTTATTAGGAGGTATTTTTATTGGCAGGTCTTGGAAGACTTTTTCGTGTTTCCGAACTATTCCTTGTTCTTCTGGTGATTCTTCGTGGTTCTTTTTTAGATTTAGTGGTAAGTTACTAACAATTATCGTTCGATGCAACTTCTTCTCATCATCAAACGCTTCCTTCTTAACAACCATATCTGCTTCATCACCAAAGGCCTCAACACCGAAGGCCTCAACAGCTTTTGGAACTGTATCAGTGGCTTTGGATGTGTTTGTCTCTTCACATTTTTCTTTCAATTCCGGGGATGAAACATTTTGTTGTTTATAAGCATTTGCATTTTCATGGTTTCTTTCATTTTCAATGACTATGTCTGTTGTTGCATCTGTGATAGAAGTCACGTTGAATACCAACATTGTTTCTTTTTCTGCCATTGGATTTTCATTTATATAAACATTCTCAATAACTTCTGTTGCTGCTTTACTGGCTTTATTAGTGGATTGAGTTGCATTTTCTTCTCTTGGTTTATCAGCTCTATAATTTTCATGGTTGATCTCAGAGTCTCTACTTCTAGGTGGTTCAACACTATAGCCTTCATGTGAGTTGATTTCCAATTCAACCTCATTTAATTGCTCTTTTTTAAACATGTTATATTCATGATGATGATCTGAATTGGCTGAATTGTTCAGTTGATTATGTTCGACATTTGGGAATATTAGAGGTTGTGTCTGACTTAACTTATCTATCTTATCATTTAGCTTATTGAAGAGTTCTATCATCTTGTTCATTGCATCGTTATGCTCTATCATTTTTTCTGTGGTCTCATGATGATTTAGCCACATTTGTCTTTCGATTCAATTTGTCGTGTCATGAACCTTTTTGATGTCGTCGGAGTGTCCTGCAACTGTACCTTCAAGATCGACTAATCTTTTTCTGAATTCTTCAGAATTATTATTGATCTGTTTCTCGAGATCCACCAATTTCTTCTGGAATTCGGCCATCGACATCGATAAAGACATTGAACGTGTATGAGGTGGGGAATATTTTACTGCCAGTTTTTCCCTTCTTTTTTTAAATTAATTAATTAATTAAATTTTTTTTTTTAATGAAATAATAATAATAATAATTAATTATATATATATATATATTTTAAATAATAATAATAATAATTATTTTATTATTTGAATTATATATATATATATATATATATATATATATATATATATATAATTATGGGGAAAATTTTTCGTTAACTTTGAAAAGTCACATTGTTTTTAAAAGTCATGTTGTTTTGAAAAGGGTGAATGGTTTTAATACCATGGGCAATTACCATGGGCTCCAAAACCACGAGCTTGTAAACCACGAACAATTACTCTACCTTTTTTCTTTTTACTTCTTTGTATATATCTCTTTTTTCTTTTTTTTTAATTTATTCCCCCCTTTATGTTGACTTTCCTTCTCTCTTTTGATTTTTTTATTAATATATATTTTTTTCTTTTTTTTTCAAAAACAAATGTTGTTGCCCACAAGCACTTGGTTTTAAAAAAATCTGCAATTCTGGAATTTTCTTGTAATTCCTTAATTCTGGGTGATCACACAGATCCCGAAGAGCGATGGCTCTGATACCAATGGAGTGTAAAAACTCTGGTAAACTTTATAAGTATATATTATTATTGATAAAAAGATGAGATATGATTACAATGGGGAATCACCGAGGCTTTAAATATAGCCCCATTGTAATATCCCGGAAGGGAAATAGACAGCAATACAAGCATACGACAATATAGAAAATGCTAGAAATAGAACATAAAGCAAATACTCATAAAAATGCGGGGAATGCTAAGCCATTTTATTAATTTGAGAATATAATGAAATACAATGGATAATCAGAATGATAGCTCCTATTCTTGCTCAAGGCAAGTGAAGAACTCTCTCAGAAAGATAGGAAATGGCTGCCACAAGAAAATGCGTCCCAGCTGCTAGGAAAATGCCGTAAACTGTTGCTGCTGGAATGGACTGAAGCTAGGGGTTGATCCCCTTGCCAGAATGAGCTGAAAATCTGCAGATCACCTGTACTCACCACCCCGGACAAAACCCAGAAACCATACCGAAAATGGTCAGCCTCCGAAAATCACCAGAGAAACCCTCCTCAAGGAATTACGCTGCCCCTGCCAGGCTCAGCGCAGATGCCAAATGGAAATAGCTGCAATAGTGCCTCAAACTCCTCAGGAAACCTCCTCCTGGTAAAGACTGATCCTCCACACTGGATATCAGCTGAACTCCTGCAGAAATCCCCGCAACGGAATACCTCCAACTAAAATTGCGTCCTCTCTCCCAAAGACTGCGCAGTCACAAGAGAAGCCCAGCTCCTCCGCTAAACAACCGACCAAATCTCCTGCTAAAGACTGAAGGAAAAACCTTGCCCGAGCAGGCACTCGAAGTCCCCCGGGGCTAAGGGCGAGATCTCCGACCGGAGACACTCAACGCACTAAATAGTGCTACAGACAAGCTAAACAGCCATCGTGCTCAAGAAGACAAAAGTCTAGTTCAAATATCATCAACAACAAGAATGCCAAATGAGATGGCTCTCCCACCTTTTATAACGCTGGCCCTCCTCAAAAACCTTAACGTGGTCCCTCTCTCTCCCACGTGCTCCTCATAAGACTGCGCAGAAGCTCCTAGAGGCTACGTGAGCCCCCTCTCATACGTGGTGTGGACCCCCAAGGCTCCCCCTTAAGTTATAATGTTGCATCTACTAGGGAAACACTTTATTTTATTTAAGTGAGTTAGACCCCTTTTCTCACTTTTATTTATTAATAAACTATAGTCGGCGAAACTATACAAAAATCAAATATTCCAATTAGCGGTGCTAATTAGGAATATTACACCCATAGTGTCCCTTGGTGAAGAGGCATGATCTTTGATCATGCCCTTTCACTTAATAAAACCTAAGATAACTATATCTAACTAATAATTAATAAAATATACATAACAGAAGCACTCTCTGATATCGTTGAGAAGGATACCAATCTGAAAATTATCCTTGGAGATAATGCCACATATCCCGTGAAAGGGACAGGGACTGTGACCGTCCACTTGTCTCAAGGACATGTCCTCTGCTTGCAAGATGTACTCTATGTACCAAATTTGAAGAAGAACCTTGTGTCTATATCGGCCATGGAAGACGAAGGTTTCAATATGGCATTCATTGATGGAAAGGTGCGCATGTGGAAGAAGAGCTTCAAGGAAGCTATCACGATTGGATTTAGAGTTGACACACTCTACCAGGTTGGAGGAAGTCGACTGGGAGCGATGACATGTGATACTATCCGACAGACGGAACTATGGCACCGGAGGTTTGGACACCTTCACTACAAGGCCCTTCCCGAAGCAAGGAAGGTGGTGACAGGGATGCCCGAGTTTTCAAATAATCATGAAGGTGTATGTAAGGGTTGTGCCGAAGGAAAACATACAAGGGGACCTTTCCCCTCAAGTGTCACAAAGACTTTGGTCAAAGCATGGTCAAAAGGAGCTGATTTTTGGCAGAGACTTCAATTTCTGTAGTCCGTACATTTTGGCACAAGAACCGAGGTCAAAGGTTGACCGTAGACTGTGCTGCGTTGACTTTTACTTGCTACTGTTCTGCGTTGACTTTTGAGTTGACTGTTTGGCTGATCTGAGGGTTGTGTGACATTGCTGGTTAGCTAACCAATTGAGACTTTGCTGGTTGAAGCATCCTGTTGACCTCTGTAATGCACCAACACATTTATGTGTTTTTGACTTGTCTTTTGTTGATCTACTGGTATGTTCTATTAGCATTTTACTTGATTGTTTATGTGATTGCTGTAGTGAAAGTAAAGTTGCATAAAGCATAGAACATCTACATAAATTTACACCTTTCAAATTCAAATTTCAAACTTAAATTGTCATATATTGTTTACAAAAATTATCATAATAAATATGAAAGAGTCAAGTTTCAACTATTCAACAGTTATAAAAGTTAAAAACTACTAGAAAATAGAAAAGACTAGTAAACTATAAATCTATTTTATCTATTGGCTGGCCCCTTGCCACACCCACGATAAATGTCTAATTTGTGAGAACCACGAGGCAATGGTGGTCTTCTAGTACTCTCAGGAGTACCACGACCATAACTAGAAGGCAGAGGGCAACGTGAGGATGTAGGTGGAGGTTGAATCTGCAAAGCAACAATAGCTGGAAATCGAACACTAGCACTAGCACCTGCACTGCTACTAGATGGTGGCACTGGCCCTGGGTGTGGCGGTGGCATGGCTGCTGTTGCTTCATCATCATCCCTCAAAAGTTCTGCTTCCAATTCTTCCATATGTACAGTGCCTTCCTCCAAATTATCATCCTCTGGGTTGTTGTCCCAAACTTTATATGATTGATCCTCATAAGCCCGATCATAGTAATGACTCAACAACCTCAAGTTGTAATGCACATAAACCAAGCTTCTGCTCGATTTTCATTCAGCCTGTTTCTTCTCACATTATGTATGAAGCTGTAGGTGCTCCAACACCTCTCTGCAGAAGAAGTATTTACAACTTGTGAGAGAACCTTTTTTGCCAACTTTGGCAAAAGTTCCATGTCACCATATGCTTCCCACCATGTGAGAGCATCAAATCTGTCTCTATCTTCCATTGCATGGAAAGAGCCAAAGTTACCAGTGCAACTGAAATATCTGCCTAATTCAAGGCGCAATCTAGGACACTCCTCCTTGTCGGGGACCAATTTGTCTAATGCTTTTATGTATCCCTCTTGTACCTCTGGATCTGTGTGAGGTTTTGATCCTAACCCCACCTCTAGGTGCAGGTTGGCCCAACCAAGATGGAGAGTAGTATTTTGGCATAAGGATATATGCCAAGGCATGTAGTGGAACATTAAGTTTATTCTACCGTGCACACACACAGTCGTGAATCATCGCATACAAGTTGGGATTATTTTCCTTAACAACATCTTTTATTTGCCCCAACATGCTATCCATCTTCTCATACAACTCCCCAATCACTGGTTTATCTGTATCTGAAAAGCGAATCATGTGATAAATGGGCTTGGTGGAATTCAAAATTTCCCTCACACGTGCCCAAAACAAAAGATCTAGAGCAGTCTCCTGCATCTGTTCAAAACCTTGCCTATCAACTATTATTGCTGCCCTGTCCTTTAATACCTGCCAATGTGGACTTGATACCATGGCTGCCAATTACTCTCTCACCTTCATAAGGCGCCTGAAGGTGAGGTAATAGCTAGCAAATCTAGTCTTTGCTATCTTCAACAAATCCAATTTTGAGTGAGTACGGAAAAGCCCATGGGTATTACTATGATTTGTAATAAATTTTATCATTTTTTTACCTCTCTTGTACAAATCACCAAGCCATTTGTATTGAGGTTGTTTGTTTTTAATTATATCATGCATCAAAAGGTTCGTTGTGTGAACCAAACACTTAGAACAAAATATGTTAGGGTATTTATCCTCAGTAATTGCTCCCGCTACCTTACAATTAGCAGCATTATCAGTGATGACTTGGATGACATTGTATGACCCAATGCTTTCAATTGTTTCATGTAATGGTTCTACAATATTAATGCCAGTCTTGAATTTGTCTGATTAATCATATGCTGAAAGGAATGTTGCACCACTAACAGACATAGCCATAACACTTATCAATGGCTTTCCTTTTACATTGGTCCATCCATCAGATACAATGGACACCCCATGCTCATTCCAAGAACTTGTCATTCTGTTCAAAGAATGACTTATTTTAGCTTTTTCATGATCAAGTCCCACGGTTCTGGCCTTGTCATACCCAGGGCTCCTGTATCCTTTGGGTTCATCATTAATGGTAGATCCATTTCGTGCCAATAAGGTGAGCGAAGAACATTGAATTGTACCCCACATGCATAGAGAAACCAGAAATTTTTTGAATCCACATCACTCCTAGACCCTTCGTCAAGGAAATCGGATATGGTTCTACGTCTTAAGGAGATTTTTGGTCCAGGTGTGCCTCCATATCCACTGCCATGGGTGGAAGTTGATGGAATTCTTTGTCCATGATGTGATGGATATGATGGTTCATAAGAATCAATGAAACCCCTAAATCTTTCAGATCTCTGTTGGGTAGCCTCCTCTTTCTTTCTATATTTCTCTCTCTTTGTTGCTGGCACACTTACAAAAATTTTGATTCCTAGATTTTTATCTCCATCCCTTGGCATTTTCCCACAAAGGTGCCTTCTGGCACGAGTCTATGAACCGGTGTATTCTTTATTGCAATGGGGGCAAAGAAATTTAGTGGTTCCACCACCTTTCCCTCCTTCCTATCTCTGAACATATTTGCACATTGTTGTTTGACTTTGGTCTTGTCTAGTTGGGGTCTCTGTGGCCTCATCTTCTCCACTCTCCCCTTCCTCCTCAGCATACTCCTCCTTTTCAGGATTTTCATCAAATCCACTATAACACACTTCTTCATCCTCCTCTTCTCTAATGGGAATCTTTCTTCTACTCTCCAACACCATTATTACAAAGAAAGGAACCAACATGAAGAAAACCCCAAGCCGTATAGCCATGATGTTTCAAGTTTCAAGTTTCTAGCCTGCAAAAAAATGGAGGAATGCCAAATGGGAATAGGAAAAAAATGCAACATAGAAAAAAACAATTCTATTTTTCACTTTCAACACATTAAAATGCAACATTGAGAAAAAAATTCAAGTTTTCTTTTTTGAACAACTTAAAAATGCAACAGAGAAAAAAAAAACTAGATTAGAGAGTCCTACCTCTGTCCGAAGTCCTGACTCCTTTAATCCTCCTTGTTTCTCTCTTCAAGCTCCTTGCTCTCTCCTCTTGCTCTCTCGCAACTTGCTCCTTGCTCTCTCCTTCTCTCTTTGGTCTCTCTTCATTCACAAACCAACAATGACAACAATGAGGAGGGGAGGGCTTTTTATTACCCACCCCCCTCCCTCACAAAAAAAAATCGCTGTCGATTTTTTTTTCCCTTGTCGGAGAGCTTTCGGGAGCAAACGCTCCCCAAGCGCTCCCGCCATTTAAAAAACGCTCTCGATTCGTTTTTAAAATTTTTAATCGCAGGAGCGCTCGGCGAGCGTTCTCTCTCGAGCGCTCCCTGAAACTCTCCCTAGAAAACAAGGAACGTTTTTTCAGGCTCGGAAGCGCGCTCCCGAACGAAGCACGTTTTGGGAGCGAGATCGGGGGGGGGGGGGAGGCCTCCCAACAACCTTGCATTGACCATCTAGCTGATGTAGTCGACAATCACAACTGCCTTGATTGTAACCTAAGCACTGTTGGTGCTTCTGCTCCCATTCTGCGGCATTGCCTCTATTAATGGTCCTAAACATTGCTGGTGCTTCTGCTCCCATTCTGCAACATTGCCTCTATTAATGGTCCTGCACCTTTAGGTCACTAAACATGGCTCACAAATCTTCCCTCTAGCTGATCATTCGTCCATCAATGACTTAACACATAGGGACTCCTGTTGAGTTGTTCACAACTCCGTTTGTGAACAACTCTAGACTGCCCATTGTTGCTCCTCAACTCCTTTGGGACTTCTTTCCACTATTTCCTTCCTACACTGCTCCAATGAAGACAAACTTTGGGCCGGAGGGATGCCACCTATCACTGCAAGATGTCCTTCTCTTCAATGAACTTGGGCTAGGAAAGCTACTCCCTTTGACCTCCTTTAGTCCTTCAAAGATCAATCTTGAGCATCCTTCCAATCTACCTCTCCTTGCAATGCAAATGTCCTTTGTACTCCACTTAGGGCCTCCATGGTTACCTACTTGCTGCCCTCCAACAACCTCAAAATACCCAACAAAAAATGTCGTATATTAGGACTACAACCCTCTAACAACAATTCAATCTTAAAGACATGAACAACGTACCTTTTTCTCACTATTTTAGTTGTATGCCTTCTGTTGTAGATTTCGGCCTTGTTAGGGTTATACCAACTCTCCTAAACAACTCCAAAATATCTTCTCCATCTGCGGTCTAGACTCATCTTAAGGCTTACCTCGCTTGCTGCTAGTCGTGGACTAATCAGGGCCTGTTTACAACCTTTTGACCCCTCCAAATGAGGGCTACAATGATACACAAAAAACTAGGCCTTATTTTATGAGGTTTGTCCCGTGAAAACTCGCACTAAACTACCCAGAACTAACCCGAAGCAATGATTGAGTTCTTGTAGTGACTCTGCTGAGGTACTGAGCAGGCCTGCTGGTAGTAGAGCAACACTAGAGATGTAACTAAAACTCTAATCATCTTAAACTCACTAATATATACTATCCTTCTCCTAGATCAAAATAATTGGGATATGGTAAGCTTTGTAATTTTGTTTAGTTGAGAAGGGGAATAGGAGAGATTATACTAATAACCAGGATAAATGGGGAGGCTGAGGTGGTCCACACAGTAAATTAATACTTCCTGAAAGACTAAGACTTTGTGCATACAACTAGACTTAAACAGAGTAGCTGGAGTTCTTTTAGTGTGTTGCCAAGTGTTGTCCCTGCAATAAACACCCTCCAAAATTTTGCCAACACTTGAATTTTGGAGCCTCCTTGTGATCCAATGATCTGTCATGTCAAGTTGTCTGTGGTCACTTCTTGATTAGTTGATTCTTTTCTAAGGGTTCAAGTTTTCTTTTGAGATTCTCACTTTCGACGTCACTTGCTTCCACATGCTTAGCTTTTTGATGCATTCACAAGCATACCTCTCTAGCAAGCTCAACAATCAGCGTCTGCTTGGGAAGATAGGCATTGTGCATTCCTTGAGAGCAATGCTTGTGCAGTCTATAGAAATAGTGATTGTGTAGTCCTTAGTGGTAGACATTGTGCAACTCTCAAGCATTGCGCATGTTGAGTTTTCTTGAGTGTCGGGGTAGCATCGGATGTTCTCTAGCTCCCAAAATTTGTGGAGGGACTAGAGTACATAAGATCTCCAATACCCAGAAAGGGATTTGGGAAATTTCATTTGATTTGGGAGATAATTAATTAATTAATAATTTTAATTATGGACCTTAAGTCTAACTTAGGAAAATTAAATTATTAAAGGTATTTAATTAAAACATGTGATGAAATTGTCTTAAGTCACACAGATCAAGCTTTCTTTTAATCTTAGCCATTGATTCAAGATCTGATCATGGCCGTTGGTTTCCCAACGAGAAAAGTATAAAGGAAAGGCTTGGGGTCATTTGAAGGAGACACATGGAGGGCAGAGCACTGAGACTAAGTTGAAGTTATAGGGCAGGGTTTGCTAAGAACTTTCAGAAGTGTTTCAGTTGCAGAGAGGGGTAGTTTAGGAAAAGGGGTTGGTCTGATCCCAGTGCCTAGAATCAACAAGAGGCAGCGCAGAGAAGCAGAGGCAACAACAACATAGAGGGCAGCAGCTGCGCAGCGCAGGGGCAACTTCAGCTACACAGTCCCTTCTGGGGCAGCGTTGGTCTGCAGGGGACCCATCTGGGTTACGAAGAGACCCTCAAGGAAGCGTAGGGTCTGTGCACCCATTCTGGGGTTACGCAGCCCTCTCCAGGCCAATGCAGAGGCACGCAAAGGTTGTCTAGGTTGACGCAGGGGCTTCAGGGGCTGCGCTGGGGTTTCTAAGGCCGAAATTTGGCTGAGTCTTGTAAATCCCATTTGAGGGTGTGGATCAGTCAATGTTTTGGCTTCAGAACAACAGGTAGCTGCAAATCTTTATTATTCCCTGTCAGATTAACCAGTGTGGTGCCTAGATTTGTTGTATTCAGAAAACTACTTAATAACAAACACCCTCCAACAGCCAGAGGACCAGTTTTCCTGCATTGGGTTTTTCCTGGGACTATTGTCCAAAAAATCTTGTGTCACTTTGTCTATGTGTGCATGTACTTTTCTGTTTTAGATATGAATCGGAGAAAGTCTGTTATGTGTTTACTTTGATGTTAATCTGAAGATTTCAGCATTAATAACTTGTTTAAGTAGGAGAAGTATAACCAGATCTAACAATAGATTTCTGAATAAGTAACATTTAGAAATTTTCCCAGCGCAGTCCCTGATGACATTGGTTCCACAACTAACAAGGACAATGATTGCGCAATCCATATGGACAGTCAGTGCGCAATTTCAGTTGACAACTTCGCTCAGTCTTAGCTGCAAATATACCATCATCTGGGTGAGTTTTCCAATTGTCGCTTTTGTGGACTTTTTCTTTCATATGTGTTGCATTCACTTTTACCACTGTCGTTTTAGCTTGCTTATACTTTTGCAAGTGTCACTTTTGCTATCTTTAGCTTTCACATGTGTCACATTCACTTTCTTAAGCTTTTGCAATTGTCTTTTTCACTTATTCTCACTGTTGCAAGTGTCACTTTTGATTGTTTTCACTCCCGCATGTGTCGCACTTTGGCTCACCACTAGAGGCAGCTCTAGTACACTCTTCTGCATTAGTTGATCTTATATATCATAAGAATATGCACTAGACACTCTCCCACAACTTAGCACACTTTTTGGTTGTAGTTGATAATTGTGTCGTAACTTATATTCCAAGTGTTGCAAAGCTACGTTTCAACTGTTACACTTAAAAATAAGTGTCACCTTGCTGTCGTTTCAAGGTATGCATGTCGATTTTGGGTACTGTGCATTCTCTTGACTTGTGTTTGATGGTATACATGTGTGTGAATTTGGTTTGGAACTTGCTTATATCATGTGTTTTCTCTTGTTCCATTGATCTCACATTTAGCTATTTTGGGCTTTCCCTTGTCCTCACAAATTTCATACCTAAACTCCCAACTACTGGATCAACGCATTACACAATCTTAGTCAACAAGCATGCATTCCTTATCTCTTGCAAACGCGTCCTACACCATCCTAAGGAAAACCTCCTTAACAAGCACATTGTGCAATCTTGAAGCATAGTGTCTTAAGTCTTAATGGCTCACACTTTCTCACTATGCGTAGAACCGACCTCTGCCTGCCTCCATTGCTCATTGCGCAGTTCTAGTGGACAGTGGAACCTCATCCTAATCACCGCTGAAGAGAATTGCGCAATTCACTGAGTGTAGAACTCATAATTCGACAATATAACTAGAGAATTTATTTCAAAGTTCATAACAATATAAAGGCCTAATTTTAACATTTTGTTCAGAGAATAGGAGAATTTCATAGAATACCTGGCAAGCGTTTGTACAGTTCCTGATACTGCAGTTACCCAAACTGACCTTAACTCCTAGCCTATTTGGGGTCTACCTGTATGGTCTCCGGACCCAGAAGAATTCCCTCTGCTCCCTTCAATCTCCTCAACAAAATTTCTCCCTGTCTGAGTGCTCCTCTATTCCCTTATATGCTCCAACCCACCGTCTATCCACCTCTTTGTTGTCGGTCTCTCTTATCTTCTCGACCCTTCCTCCCTTTTGGTTAGAGGCGGTCACATTAGATTTGATTAAGTTAGTTATTTCACCTTTAAATAATATGCTTGTCGACTAGTTTTATTCCATAGATTTTATTTAGGAGTTATACTTTATTCAAATATTTATGTCCTTAATTCTTTTAATATGTTTATATTTATTATATTTCTTTTAGTAAAGTAACATATATATAATTATTTTGGTTAATATATGAAAGAAATTAATATGTATTTTAATTCACTTTTATTTTATACAATTCCGTTGTATTTATTGATTTGTATACTATTTGAACAGTGCTTTGATTAGTGTCATTTGTAGTGGTGGTATACATAACAAGTACCCTACTCTACATATTCATTACATTCGAGTGAGATAAGAATAAATCTCCATAATCACTTTATTAACCTTGGCTTAAATAGTTTCCATATTGGCTAGTATATATACTAGTGCTATACATGCGGTTCATGCATATGTAGCTATCATATGCATACCTCACATTCTTGCTAATATTTTTATGTTCCTGTAATTCGATGTGTCATTACACTGAGCTTGTCCCTCAATCACTATACATTGTGCAGCTACAGTGGCTAGTCTTGGAACTCCTGCTCATTGATACCTCCCATTGCGCAATTCCTTTCCTTGTCTTTCCTCCTACTGCGCATTGCGCATTCTCAGTGGACAGTGGGGTCATCCCTCAGTCTCTGTGAAGCTCAACTATGCAATCCCTACCTCCACTTCCCTGAGCATTGCGCATTGTGCAATCACAGTCAATATTCACTCCACCCTTGTCTCCTGAACTTGTCCACTGTGCAGAAGCTCTGTCAATCTCGTCATGCACTGCTAGTGCGCAATTACAGTTAGCAGTGAGGTATCCTTAGACCCTTGCAACAGAGAATTGCGCAATACCTTCTCTCTCTCTCTCTTGAGCAACTTCAATTGTCAATCCTCTAGTCACTGTATCAGGTACTTCACGCACATGCTTGTCTCTTCCTCTTGCCTTACCGCAGTGCACATTTCTAGTACACAGTATCCCACTTCTTACCTCCTATAATTTGTGCAATGCTCCTAAGGAAGCCTCTCTCTCTCAAGCCTTGCACAAACCCATCATATTTAGCACTTTCCATGAGCAAGAAAAGGTAGAATAGGTGGTTTTAAGACTGATGTTGGCTTGTCATGAGTGGACTTCATTTGCAGGTGTTATCATCTCAACATGGCAAGGTGATGCTCAAGGGAGGTTAGCAGGAAAGGGTTACAAGGACACTCGTGGAGAGAAGACATAGAGATGGTACTATGCAGGACATGGAGGAATCTTGGATCAAGACAAAGAAATGACAACTCCTGCTGACTTGGAGGGTTCCAACACTGATTCAAACCCTTTGGAGGGTGAGGATAGAGTACAAGCAAATATCTATTATGAATAAGTCAAAGACACAATGGCAAAGAGAAGAGCTTGGCCTGTAATATGAAATCTTTTGTTACCATCACCAAGTCATGGCTTCTCAAAGTGTCACCACAAGAGTCATATGAGTCATTGTATTTTTCCACATCATTTGTGGAATGTAATTATTGTATTTTCAAAAATGAGAGAATGTAAAATGCGAGGAAACCCAAGGGTCCCAAATGGAAAGTGAAAAGTCACTAGAAAGTTCTAAAGTCGTGTAGAAGCTCAAAGGTCACATAGGAATTCGAAAAGTCACATGGGAGCTCAAGAGTCATGAGGGAAGGTCAAGAGTCACATGAGAGGTGGAGAGTCACCTCATTTGTTATAAATGCACTCTCATAGGTCAAGAAAAAAGACTTTTGGACTTTCACCTTGGGTTCTTTAGCTTGGCATAGGAGAGAAAATCATTCTTTGGAGGAGCTAGTGGTGACTTAATGTTCTAGTATTGGGGCTAGTTTTGCAAGATTGTAATTGTGTATCTTTGGACTCACTTAATATATGAAGCTCTCAGAGTCGACACACTTTCTTGGATATGTTGTGAATGATTGTAACACTATTCTTTCATTGTTTGCGGTGTATGTTTATGTTCACACATACTAATGAAAATGAACTATTTCATTGGCTTTGGTTTGCATTTTGACGAATGTGCGTTGTTACTTGCTTTTATGTTCCTTGTTATCTTGTGAACTACTTTGCTGGTTAACTAGCATTTCTTTCCATGCTCTCGTGTGTCTCTTTTAGGATAGTACTATTGCTTTTCTTCTAGAGGCTCACTCTCTCTTTCCCTTTTGTGAAAATACCTTATATACATTGCAATTGTATGCCGCATTGTCTCAAGTTACTTGCTTGTTTCAAAGATTGTTTGCATGATCTCTTATGTTGATAATTGCAGGCAAGGAAAATCTCTAAGAATTATGGCAACTTGCCTTATTTTTTTATTGGGGTTCCCACTCCAAACAATGTGAGGTTTGATTGAGACTTCATACAGGGGAGACCCCCTTTGTTGGCGGATTTCCAACACCGTCAACAAATTCATTTCCATAGTGTAGTAGGGCACAATTGGCCCCAGGTATCGGGTGATGGCCATAGGTGAAGGGGTAGAGCTCATGCTTGGATTTTTCCCACGTGGCTTTTATGTGCTACAACCATCTTTTGCATTTTATGATTTTCTTTTCTTATTGGTTCTTGCTTGTGGCCATTTTTGCTTTTAATTCTTTTTTTTCTTGCATCAACCTCCCAGGGAATTGTTTCTAGGCCTGACCCAATGTGTGGACAACGGGAAGGGGATGCTAACTCCTTGTGGACCTAATGGACAAATGTGGACCTAGATGGGGAATATGTGAAGAGGGCTTGTAATGAGCAGAGGTGAGTGTTGTAGATGGATTGGGAAGCGGGACCACACAACCAAAATCAGGGTTTCCCATGTAGGGCCCTTCTTAAACCTTACAGCCAATAAGGGAGATCCCACAAGACTAGAATTCTTGGTTAACCCCCCATTTAAGTTGAAGCAACAAAATTACGACCAAAGCCCATCCCTTTTCGGAGTCAACCCATAATCCATGTCAAGTGTCCAAAATGAATAACAAGCATAAGCACCAGATTGCGTAATGAATAACATCCCTTTTGAATTATATGCCCAACTTCTAACATGTGATCAAGACAAATGAATGAGACATGATGGTTGGCTTAGGTGGCGGAGATAAAGTAGCACATCAAAGCTATCAAGTGGGTGTCAGGGGTTGATGCTGTCGGTTGAAGGAAGATAGATTGGAAAGGAAAGCTCTCCAAAGGGGTACCCCACTTTTGGTGGGCTACAGGGCATAGAGCGGAATTTTTAGAGAGCAGAAATGTGGATTTTGAGAGCATATACCTTGAGCTTAGTGTCTTGTGTAGAAGACCTCAAAGTTTGGTGAGAATCCCTTGGGTTTTCATCCAGTAAAACTCTTGCCCTAGGTGTGCCCTGGAAGAGAAACCCTAGTTTGCATTCCATTGTATTGTGGACTTCTTTAAGGATTGTATGAGCTTAGTATTCGTTGGAATAAACCATAAGAAGCCCTTTCTTCTCCTTGCCTTGATCATGGGAGTACCTTTAGCCACACTAATTCTTAAAACCCTAAGCCTTGTGCAAGTTTCTTCTAAGTCTCTTAAAGGTAGCCAAAGTCCTTTTGAAGTTCGATACTATCACTTGGAGCTTACCTTGAGAGGAACTACAACATCACCTAGTACTATTAACCCTAGAACATCTATCGAAGGTGATCATTTATGTTATCTTGACTCCTCCCATCGGTAAAAGTCCGTAAAGAGCAGGGGACATTGGCTGTGGTGACAGTGGGCCATTTTTCCATTTTTATCAATTGGTCTAGCTTTTTTTCAAATAGGTTTTCCCTTCCTTAGGCCTGCTTGATTGTGTGGTAATTGGTTGTTCTTTCTCAAATCATTTGGAAAATTGAGAACCTAAATTGCAAACCCTGCGGTAAATTAGTTTTCTTGCTTAACTTTTGTTTGGATTTAAAATCACTCCAAAGAAACCCTAGAATAGTTTGTATCCTAGATTCCATGTGCCTGAATTGAGAAGACATTATTTTACGTCACTTGTGGCACTCTCTTAAAACCATAAAATCGTTTTTCTTTTTGTTTCGTGTTATTTAGGGTTAAATTGCAACAAAATCTTGTGTTTTGGGAATTTACTGACTTGTTTCTGTATGCCGTAGGGTAAGGTCTTGTTTAAAAGTGCATTAGATAATAGATAATCTCATTTGAAGTTTTTCTGCATTTTCAGTCATTTCCTTGGGTTGACTTCAAATTTTATTTGTTGTTACAACCTTTATTATATGTCAAAATTTGTTGTTATTTTGTCCTTAGTTTTCTCTTAAATTTAGCCTTCACCTCATACAATTTTTAAGCAATTTTAATGGCTAAATTTGCTGCTAAAATAAACTATTGTTTTATTGCAATTTGCTAGTTTCTTTTGGGTATTGGATAATCCAGTGCTCCTTTTTTTTAACATGTACTCGACCACCTATCAAGCGTTCATTAAAAAATTGCGATGTATCTGTTTACTAACACCTGCGGGTTGACCTGCAGGTTTTGGTGTAACAACAATCACGATTCCATTGTTGGAATATTCACCAATGCTGAGAGGGGGGTTGAATCAGTATTGGGTGTTTCGATTGCTAATGCACAAGAAAATAAGCCCTCTTAGATGTCGCCTTGTCTACATTACCGTTTTTGGATTGACACTAATTTCTATTTCTTTCCATTATGCCTTTTGTTTCCTTGAATATGAAAAATATCATTTTACTAAAACTACTTATGAAAATTTCAATCCTGAAATGCTACTATAGTGATAGATTTATTTCTCCTACTTATTTTTCCAATAAGTTATTTACAGGATTCTTCCAGTAAATTTTGAAATAAACACTACTGCTGTAATCACCCAAGTAAATGTAGAGAACAGAACAGTAAAGAATACAAGCATAAGAATCAATCACATAGATAGTTATTTTTGGACAATTGTCCCCTGGAAAACCCAATGTGGGAAAACTGGTGCAGGAGATGAGGTTTATATATTCATCTTCAGCAGTGAAATATTTACAAGGAAAGTCTTGGAGAATCCACTGAGAAATTTTATCGAGATACACCTGAGATAATTCTCCTTCAGTCCTCCGAAGAATTTCTGACACCTGATGGGTTCCCTAACCCTCCCTTTGTCACTCTGCGTGCCTCTTGCGTAGCTCTCTGCGCAGAGCCGACTTAAGCCTACATCACTACTGCATGAGGCGTCTGCGCTGCTTTGAAGTGTTTCCTCTCTACTGCCCTGCTTCCTCCTTCCCTCATGCTCTGACACTGCTGATGCTCTCTGCTTCCTCCGCCCTTGAAAAATCTCCCCTATGAAATCGAATTTATTCTTTCAGAATCGACTTCCCTCAGGTTACTGAACGCTTGCCCGACTTACTTTCCAAATGACCCTCAAGCCTTCTTTTATAATCTTCTCATCAATGAATCAACGACTCAGATTAGAAGTCTAATCAATGGCTAAGATTAAAACTTGACTTGATCTTCGTTCTCTAGAAGTTTCACACTCTGTTTTATTAATGCCCATTAATTATTTAATTTCCCTTAGTTTAGACTTAGGGTCTCCATTAAAATAATTAATTATTTTAATAAAACATGAACCGAGTTGAATTTCCACAAACGGTTTTGGGGTTCTTTGGAATACTGGTGTCTAAGCCTCCTCACCAAATTTTAGACTTAGATCACTTTCCGTTGCTACAAAAATCAACACTCTGTTGAGTTTGCAACAAGATGATGAGCTTAGTGGAAAGGAGTTGCCTTCACTAAGTGGGCCCGCAGGCTATTTTTGGCGCAAAGTCTATTTTTAGACATATGGATCATGTTCTATGAGTTGCAGGATGCTATTTGTGGATGGTTGGTCAAGTCGGAAAAAATATATGGACTTCTATTTTTAGACATATTGGGCGGAATATTATTAGCTCTTAATAATATTTAGACTCTAAACATTATCTTAGTAACATTATCTTAAAAATAGATATGTCGAATATTATTAGCTCTTAATAATATTTAGACTCTAAACATTATCTTATTCTCTTGGAGCACTTAAGTTAAGTGCACAGAAGTGGCACATGTAGCTGACAGAAGGAATTACGCTATTCCTAGGGGTTATGTGGAGCTATTGCATGAAGACTTCAGTTAGAACTCATGTGACAGAGTTTGGTGGAGTTGATTGAGGAAGTTAGTAGAGTTGTATTCAATTTAACTATTCTAAACATAGTTGAGCTATTTGTATCTAGTTTAACTGATTGATACAATTAGTGAGAGTGGTGTGAATTAATTATTAATTAATTCACTAATTATAAACTCATAAATCAACTAAAGAATGCATCAGTTAACTTCAGTGCATGGACAGTTTCAGTGGAGACCACTGCAAAGATAGGTGAAAGAGCAGGTTAACTATCAGTTGTGACTATACTGTTGCTATTTGCAACACACAGATAGGTGGAATAGCCCATGAGGATTGCGCAGTTCAAGCCAGGTGGTTTATCTATTTAATGAATCCATCCCATAGCATTAATTACCAAAGATGAAAAAATCGCGATATTATCGCGATAATTTGAAATTATCGCGATTTTTTCAACCAAACGATAATATCGGCGATAATTTGAAACGATAATTTGAAATTATCGTTATCGCGATATTATCGCGATTATTTCAGTAAAAATCGTGGGCCCATCAAATAGCAACCCTATAAGTTCAAAAATCAATTTTTTTTTTTGTCATTTTTGCAGCCCTCTCATTTTCCTGACACACCCTGTTGGTAGTTCATGGTAATGTTAAATTCTTAAAGTAAAAGTGATATTTCCTTTATTTTTCATTTTCATCCTTTTACTTAAATTTTTAACATTACCATGAAATGACTCAAGATGTTTAAGAGTGGTTTCGACCTCATTGGATTTCATATGAAGAAACTAGAATTTTAGATTTCACTCAAAATTCAGCAGACTTAATGGTTTTCAGGGTTTCATGGTTTGGGGATTTGCATTGTTTCCATTTGATTCTATTATGTGTAAGGGCATGAGATTGGCATTTGATCAAGAGTATGAAGTCCTTTAAGAACCTTGATGTTGGTGGCATTGATTGTTGAACTTTGTTGATGTTGGTGGTATTGATTGTTGAACTCCCCTATCGTGGCCTTAACAAGAATGTACCCTTCACTCAAAGGAAAACAACTGGTTAGGCATGTTAATCTTTTTCTACCGCATTTTAAGGTTGAGCAATCCAAGTCTGAAGACTTTGAGCTAGATGAGGTTTATGTATCTCTTGTTGATGATCCCATTTCTAGTAGCGATGAATCAATGATGAGTTTCATGAGGAGGAGGAGAAGGAGCAACAATAGGAGGAGGAGGAGCAACAATAGGAGGAGGAGGTGACACCACCTACCCCTGCTATCGGTAGAGGACGTGGTCTACCTCCTTTAGCTCCTAGTGCTTTAGGATCTGGAGCACAACAGAGTCCATTGCCAGCCCCGCCAACTTCTTCGTCTAGAGGGAAAGTTGTTACATTTTCTCGCAAGAGGGGCAGAGGAAATCAGTAGTATAGGTTATTTGGTGCATTCCTTTGTATATAACATTATGACTCATGATATGAGATACATTATTATATTTTTTGTTGATATTTTGAGGTTGAGTTGAGACTCAGGACTTAGTATTCAGGACAGGATTCAGTTTTATGTGTGATGTAGCACTAGACATGATATTACACTCTTATATATTAGTTTTTTTTTCATATTTATGTGTCAATGCATTTATTTTATGCTGTAGATGCTTTAAATATTAAAAAAATTGAAAAAAAATGAATATTTTTGTATGTGCCGATTTTTTCCCGATAATTACGATTTTTTCCGATTTTTTCCCCTCGGCGATAATATCCCGATAACGATTTTTTCATCTTTGTTAATTACGCAATAGAGGTTGGCTATCAAGTGGCAAAAGATTGGAGCATGTGTTTTGCTAGATCTAGCTTGATAGTGTGTAGCAATTGAGGGTGTGCATGAGAGCTTGTGAGGAGCTTTTGTACTATGATTGTTACATGATCTCCATGACATATAACATACAGATAGTTGGGGTTTTCAGCTTTAAGCTTTCCCATTAAATACTGTGTTCATATGTGTGATTGTTTGTGGTTTTAATGTATGCATGCAATTGATTTTATTTCCGCATGTGATGATCAATGGTAGAAGAGATTCTGTATTATGCATGAAGCTAAAATAGTGTGTGATCAGGAGAATCTCGGTGAATAATATATCAGTTATTCAAATTTCTACACATTCCCTCTTAGCGAGGAAAGTGTTATTATATAGATGCCTACTCATACTTTCTTCTTGACTCAAGTATTCTTTTGCTCGTTGATGCCTGTCGCTGCTGTCAATCCACGTCTATGACATCGCCATCGTTTATTGCCGTATCTCGTATCGCAGCCTTCCTCACCTTCGTATCGGGGCCCATTTCTGCTATTGAAATGGATTCTTGATCATCCCCATCTTCTCTTTGAAGTAGACAAACTTTGTCTTTCCCAGAGCCTTAGTAAGGATGTCTGCCACCTGTTCTCTTGTCGGAGTGTACTGTAATTGTACAACTCCCCTCTAGACATAGTCTCTGATGAAATGACACCTGATGTCAATGTGCTTCGACCGATCATGGAACTCAGGATTTTCAGAGAGCTTGATGCAACTCTGATTATCACATAGAATGTTGGTTGCTTCCATCTTTTCCTTGAGTAGATTCACAAGCAGCTTCCTAAGCCATATGGCCTCACACAAAGCAATGTTTGCAGCGATATATTCCGCCTCAGCCGAGCTTAGAGCCACAAACTTTTGTTTCCTGCTGCACCAGGAAGTCTTTCCTGATCCAACATTGAAACAATACCCACTCGTACTTTTCCGATCTACTGGGCTCCCAACCCAATCTACGTTAGTGAACCCTCCCAATCTGATGTCATTGCCTCGGATGTATCTCAATCTAAGCTCCACTGTTCCCTGCAAATATCTGAGAACATGCTTCGCTGTTGCCCAATGTGCCCTCCTTGGTTCCACCATGTTAAATTTGACATGGAGTGTTCTATGCTTAATGCAAATTTACTTCAATCTTTCTTAGGGCCGATTCAATTTAGCAATCACATAAACATGAAAGTAAAATGCTGATAGAACACAATAATAGATCAATAGAAGACAAGCCAATAATATAGATCAGATTTTACAATTGTTCTTGTCCAACACAGATATAGGATAGCGTGCGTTACGATAGTCAATAGGATGCATCAGCCAACAAAGCCTTTCTTAGATCAACCAACCCTCCAAGTGTCACACCCACAACCCTCCAAGACAACTCATGAAAAGTTAACCCTGGCCAAACAAAAGTCAACGTAGGACAGTCAATGCTGTAGATTAGGGCTTCGATCAAACTGCTCCTTGTTCCTCGATTTTTGTGCCCAGCTGTACGACCTTCAAAAATCGAAATTTCAACCAAGATTGGAGGTCAAACGGTCAAGGGTTGACCACCGTCAACACTGGTCAACACTCAACAAAACAACCCAAAGCACATCCATAGATTTTCAGTAGCTTCAACTCTGCACGTGTGATGGAAAGAGGCCTTGAAAGGCTATCGAACCAATCCGATCACAATGAGAGAATGTGTGATGAGTTGATGAACAAATGAACTCCAAGTCTCTCCAATTTATATCCATCAGTGAGGGTGTTTGACACATCTATTAGGCTTGTGAGCCTACATTACAAAACTGGCCAACATTGCACATGTGGAAAATAAATTCAAAATATATGTTCTAGTCATCCAAACAAGATGATCCTTAGATCAATCTTGCACCTCTTCGAAAGAGGAATCCAATAAAAATATGATCATCTCATATGAGCAGTGCAACATGGAGTTTGGACCTAATTGCCCAAAATTAACGCTCCCTCTCAACTAGGGAGAACTCCATCTGTCCACCTGTGCCATCCATTAGTACCATCATGTACTATCATCTAGCATCGTGCGTCATCCTGCTGTAACTTGCTTTGTTGGCTCTTGTCACAAATAAAAAAAGGAGAGTGAGTCACAAAGACATCACGCTCTGCTGACTTGAGGTGAGCTTCGACTCAAAAGGGTCACATACTAACCCGAAGTCAGTTTAGAGGATAAAACCTCAATAGACTAAAAAAGAGTCACATACTAACTCGAAGTTAGTTTACTGACCCGAAGTCAGTTTAGAGGTAAGTACCTCATCTGAATTGATCCCAGATCAAGGTGTTGGACATTTGCCATCGTAGACATAGAGAATACGACAATCCCCGATGCGTCCATCGGTCTTGCTATTTGTTTTTATCCACATTTCCCACCTCATGGGCCAAATGAGAGGTACTTCCCATGAGTTCGAAACTCCATGGGTAGGATGCGTGCGAGACATAGATCAAAGAGAGGTTAACCAACTCAATATCATAACGGTGGGGTAGAAGCACAACAAGGTTCGACAAGCCTAGCTTCATGTGTGCTTATAGCTCCAAGAAGCTATCCCCAAGCCCTCTAGAGCTCCCAGAGCTCATAGTCCAACTCAAGCAGGACCCTTAGAATAGGATCTTTCCATGATTCCAAGCTTCTCACGAAAGGTTAGGAACTTGACCTTCCCCAGGGGCTTCGTGAGAATATCTATGACTTGCTCATCAATCCCTATATGATCGAGCCTTACGATGCCTCACTGTACCATATCTCGGATAAAGTGGTACCTGATATCAATATGCTTGGATCGATTGTGGAACACAGGATTCTCAGAAAGATGAATCCCACTTTGGTTATCACAAAGGATAACGGTGGTATCTAGCACATGTCCGAACAACTCACTGAAGAGCTTTCTCAACCAAATAACTTCACAACAGGCCATACTCGCTGCAATGTATTCGGCCTCAACGGTGGTCAAAGCCACCGACTTCTGCTTCTTGCTCATCCAAGATATCGAAGCAGAACCCAAGGTGAAGCAACATCCAGATGTGCTTTTGTGATCCACCACACTGCCAGCCCAATTGGCATCAATATATCCATGGAGTCTCAAACTTCCGATAGTGTATCTCAACCCATGGTTGATTGTGCCTCGAAGATATCTCAAAAGATTCTTGGCACCAATCCAGTGAATGTGATGAGACTCAACCATATATTGACTCAAAGTGTTGACTGCAAAACATACTTCCAGACAGAAGTTCACAAAGAACATCAGGGCCCCCACGAGTTGGTAGGATTTCCCAGCTCAGGCCAAGCAACGTTTCCACACAACTTCTTAAAGTTGATTTCCATCGGTGTCGACACAGACTTACAATCCACCATACCAAATCTCTCCAGCACCTTCACGACATATTTTCATTGAGAAAGGAAAATCTCGCTTGGCCATTGTCATACCTCCAAACCTAGGAAGTAGTGCATCAGTCCTAGGTCTTTCATCTCAAACTCGGAAGCTAGCTCGCTCTTACATTGATGAATGAGAGGGTCAAACCCTGTGAGGAAGAGATCGTCCACATAGAGAACTAGAATGAGAGGTCTTTCTCTATCAACCTTAAAATAAAGGTTTGGATCAACATTACTTTGAGTGAAGCCCAACTTCATCAAGTAGCTATCTATCCTCTCATACCAAGCCTTGAGGGCGTGCTTCAAACCATAGAGGGCTTTCTTCGACTTGCATACATAGGTGTCTCTATCTCGGACTTCGAACCAATGTTCCACCAAGTCCCTTGGAGGTGGGAGCGAGCGGGCGAGGGAGAGCGGGAGTGGCCTATGCAAAAGCTACATACCAATTTTCAGGAAACGTAGGGGGACGTCGGAGTCATAAAAATTATAAAATATAAAAATATATTATATATGTTATATCATTGAAACTTTAATATTTATAATGCAACTATATTTTATATTTTTGCAAGTAATGTATATACAGTCATCATACACTTACATCATGAAAGATAAATCATAAATGATAAAATTATAAATCGATGAATGATGAATCTATAACTGAAACAAATTTAAAAGTTAAAGTTAAAACATACATTATAGATTCATATGCAACTTTGTAACTGTATAATCATTAATGTAACTACTAACAATGTAGAATGAAAATAAAGTTTAAGATATCATATGAGTCATGACATATTATATCAAGATTCAAAATAAAGTTTAAACTGAATTTTACAACTCAAGTTTGAAACATAAAACTTAAAAGCTAAGTTGCATGAAATGGGGAAACGAAAATGAGTTTCTGAAACGGGAAGCGAAGCGAAACGCGACCTCCCCAAATTTTGGAAATGGGGAAACGCGGTATATATATATATATATATATATAATTTAAATTTATATTATAATTTAGGACATTTAAGAAATGTTATGTGAAATCATATAAGTTTAAAACATACATGATAAATCATAAATTCAAAGCATAAACTATTACAAATTTACAAGTTACAACACACTTACTCATGAATGATCATTGATAACAAACACATAATGAAAATAGCAATATCGAAACCTCCAAAACCAACCTTTATTATATATCAAAATCTCAAAATCAGCCTTTATTATATATATGAGGCTGCAAGTACAATAAAGTCAAAAGACTAATACTCATTATTAGAATCCTCATCAAATATAGCAGCAGAAGCATGCTCAGAAGTGGATGGTGTAGCTGAAGAAGATGTTTGGCCAATTCCACTTCTATGATCCTAGTCCTCAATATTCAAGGCAGCAAGAGAGAGATCCAAATCAGGATTTTCTGGTTGCACATCCCACTCCTTATAAGGACCATTGCCATATTCTGGATCCATACGAGATGCAAGCCAAAGGTTGGAGTGCACATAAACAAGATCCTCTGCCTTCTGTGAGCCCAACCAGTTGCGCTTCACAGAATGAATAAAACCATAGGTGCTCCAATTCCTTTCTGTTGATGAAGAGCTTGCCACTTGTGAAAGGACGCGAATGGCAAGGTTTTGCAAATGTACACCATTTGCTCCTTGACAAATCCACCACCTAACTGGATTCATTGTGCTTCTCTCCTCCAAAGATGATATATCTGAATAATCATCTATACCTGCAGCAAAACTGGAAAATTCTTCCTGCACCTCCCTGTGTAAATGAGCTGGAAAAATTCTCATAAGGGTTTTTTTCACCCCATTAGCCACCTCTCTATCCTTATGGGGTGCCTTCTTCTTCCCATTGCTTTAAGAAATAAGTTCCTCATCATAAAATTTTGGGTTCAAGGCATGTGCTAAAGTATGCAATGGAGTGTTGAAATTGTTCCACCTGTCAACAATGATTAATTCGACAAACTGACCATATACAAACAAAAGCGTTGGTGACTCCTGTGAAATTATTTCCATAGTTTTCTCAACCATGGAATCCATGCCATCATATACCTCTCCTAAGAAAGGTTGGTTGGTGTCAGCATGCCGAAGAAGCTCAAATGCAAGGGTTGTGAACAGTAGCAAGAAATCTATCTTGCTCCACCAATCCTCATAAAGGCACAATCTACGCACCACAGTTCCCCGCTCAGAATCTGCCTGTCTCCACTCGGCCCAAAGCTGACTCACCACCATAGACACTAATGCTTGCTTAACCTCAACAAAGCGGCGCAACATTATGAAGTTTGAGGCATATCTTGTCTCAACAACTTTTAATAACTCCAATTAGGACAGGATTTTGTACAGAAGTATATGCCATTAATTGTTGATAAAGATGCTATCACTTTTACAGTCCAGTTAGCACAATTAAAATTTCCAGTCAAAAGAAATTACATCATCAAGATTGATCCAGATTAGAAGTCAGAAAATCTAGAAGCTACACTCAAAGATCTAACAAAAATCCAGAAGATTGTTAGAAATGCAGATTTTCATGCTCCCCAAGTTTTGAAAGAAATTGTTCAAAATATCCAAATAGATTGCATGTCAGAACATCTTGACGCATTCTAGTTCAGAGAAAAATATTTCATCACTCTTCCATATAAAGAGAATGAGATGCAAACCCCTTAGAAAGCATTTGCTAATCATATGAGCCCATCAGAACAAGAATATTGCAAGCAAGAAATCCAAGATTTACTCAACAGAGGCTTGATTGAACCATCTAAGAGTTCATGGGCATGTCCGGCTCTCTATGTGAATAAGCATTTCGAGCAGAAAAGGGGAAAGAAAAGGTTAGTGATAAACTACCGAGCATTAAATGATGCTTTGAGTCCTATCAAGTATCCTCTTCCTAACAAAGAAATTTTGTTAGCAAAGATATCTAAAGCCAATGTTTTCAGCAAATTTGACCTCAAAAGTGGATTTTGACAAATAGGAATTGAGCCTTCTGACAGGTATAAGACTGCTTTCGTAGTTCCAGGTGGCCAATACCAATGGACAGTCCTCCCTTTTGGATTGAAAAATGCCCCTTCTGAGTTTCAGAAAAGAATGGAAGATATCTTTCAACATCTTGATTTTGTCATAGTGTATATAGATGATTTATTAGTTTTCAGTGGAGACCTTCATGAACATAAGAAACATCTTGAAGCATTCTATCATCTTGTATATAGTCATGGCCTAGTTTTGTCTTCAGGGACTGACAAGTTTATCATTGCACAGACTAAGATAAATTATCTTGGCCTCACCATTTCACAAGGGAGAATTCTTTTACAGGAACATATTTTGAAGAGCTTGCTTAACTTTCATGATTAGTTTGCAGACATTAAGACGACTCAAAGATTTTTAGGATGTTTCAATTATATCAGAAATTTTTATGAAAAACAAGCAGCAGATACTAAAGTCATTTAACAAAGGCTCAAATAAGGAGCTACATGGACAGATCAAATGACAGTAGCAGTCAAAGAAATCAAACAAAAGATACAATCCCTGCCTCCTCTTTCTTTGCCTCATCCAGATTATCCTTTCATTTTGGAGACAGATGCTTCTAATGATGTATGGGCTGCAATTCTCCTACAAAAACATCAGAAAAGAGAAGAAGTATTGGCCTTTACTTCAGGCATTTTTTCAGAAACAGAATAAGGGCAAGAGATACCATTGATCTTCTCAGAATCGAACTTCAAGAAGGAGCACTAGCCTATGACATATTTGCCTTCAGTCTGTCTTTTCAAGCCACAACAATAACAGTCACCACACAGCATGAATTTTATTTAACAGTAGATAGTATCGGAGACATCTGTCTGGACGAAATTGAAGTGGATCATCATTTCAAATTTAGTCCTTTCTATGTATGCTTTGGTCAATATTCTCCACAATGGCTTGATCAAATCATTCTAGGAGTTCAAATCACAAACCACTAGAATTCCTCTAATGATGAAAGTTATTCTCCACCAAGTGGATATGACTCTGACAGAAGCCCCAAAGGGTCATATTAAGATCATATATGATATATTGTACATATTCTCCACTTTCTTTATGCAAAGTTAATCTTTCGTTGAGGTTTGCATGAGGTTCGACATTAAGTTCGACTATAATAATAATAATAATAATAATAATAAATCAAAATCAATCAATAAAGTTATATGAATAGCAATGAGAACGCATGAGTCACAAATCACTACCACTATTCGCTTCACGCTCTGGGAGGCAGGGACAAGTAGTGTCTAGAAATTGAATTCAGGAAATTGCAGAGAATGCAACACTGAGCACAATAGGGCGAGTACACTCAGGTTGAAGTTGGTTTGTGAAAATCTATTGACAACCATGGTAAATAAAGACAAACCAGTGGCCACTGCGGCAAATTAATTGGAGGGAAGCAGAACAAGAGAAAACCATGTGTTGCCCATGGTTTTTCTCATAAACCTTAAAACAACTGACAAAAAATGCTCGAACTCTAACCTCAAACCCCAATTTTTCTTTTTTAAATTATAAAATTTGGCTTCAGGTTCGTCTTTAGGTTCGCCTTCAGGTTCGAATTTGTTCAAATTCGGCGAACCCTGCGACATAGATCGTGAGGATATCATGAGCAGTTATAGATACTGGAGTTCATGGATGAAAAATTTTATTCTTTATGTTCACTCCTAGAAGCTCAAAGCTGGTTAATGTAAGGGCAAGAGATACCATTGATCTTCTCAGAATCGAACTTCAAGGAGCACTAGCCTATGACATATTTGTCTTCAGTCTGTCTTTTCAAGCCACAATAGTAACAGTCACCACACAGCATGAGTTTTATTTAACAGTAGATTTTATCGGAGACATCTATCTGGATGAAATTGAACTGGATCATCATTTTAGATTTAGTCCTTTCTATGCATGCTTTGGTCAATATTCTCCACAATGGCTTGATCAAATCATTCCAGGGGTTCAAATCTCAAACCACCAGAATTCCTCTAATGATGAAATTTATTCTCCACCAAGCGGATATGACTCTGACAGAAGCCCTAAAGGGTCATATTAAGATCATATATGATTTATTGTACATATTCTCCACTTTCTTTATGCAAAGTTACTTCAAGTCTAACAGCTTCCATAGATTCCCTGCCTGGAATATATACTGTGTAAATACTTTTAGTCATTTCGATTAGATTACAATAAGATTTGTTCTTATCTATTAGATTCTATATAAGGAGAGCTCCTCTTGGTAAAGGGCATCGGGTTTTTGAGAGAGAATTGTATTTGTGAAACTTTTATGAATACAATATCCATTGTTCTGCGTGCTCAGTGATTGTGTTTTAGTCAATATTGTGCCGTCCACAAATGCGTTTCTCGGTCGTACGGTACGGGTTTCCTTGTTTCCGTTTCATTTCCTTGGAGAAACGGGGCTAGGGCCAACGTTTCCTGCAACTTAGCTTAAAATCAAATAAGTTATGTCTGAAACATGAAACATAAAACATAACATATGAATATCAAATGATATCGTCATAATGATAAATGAGCATAAATTCTCAAGGTAATGCCCCACTAGTCTCTGCATCCAATTGCTGCACGAATATATTAGGATCAACCATGTCACCATCTAAGTGATTCTCAAACATGCTTAAGTGGCGCACCAACCAACCCCATCTGTGTCTCATCAAGCCTCTCCTCCATATCAACCTGTGCATCATCCTCTGGATCAACATCCCATCGGGTTGTTGGTCCCTTCAAATACTTAGGTGTCTTCCTATGCTTAAGACGTAGGGCACTGTGCACAACAACTAACTTCTCAGCTCTTTTAGAGGTAAGCTTGTTCGTCTTGATAGAGTGGATGAAGTTATATGTGGACCAATTCCTCTTTGCTGCAGAGGAACTAGCAATCTGAGACAATACACGCATAGCAAAATGTTTGAGCTCTAGAGCACCATCCCCATTCATCCTCCACTAACCAACCAGGTCATCTTGGGCTAGATCTATGCGATCTGCCCGACCACCATGTGTGTTGAAGGGGCCACTAAAACATGCAAACTGAACAAACTGTCTTCGCAACTTTTCCCCCTCCTCCTCACTGTACATCTTTGCAATTGCAGCTAGGAAGCCACTCTTTACCTCTGGATCATCAATAGGAGCCACTCTCCCAGGCCTTTCAACATACCAATTTGGGTTTAATGCATATGCTACCATGTGCAAAGGTGTCTTCATGCGATCCCACCTACACTGAATGATGGGTCGATTCTGCAATGTATAGAACTCTAATGAGGGCTCTCTCTGTTGAATGGTCGCCTTCACACGACCCAACATGCTATCAAAGGTCTCATAGATTTATCCAAGACTAGGAGAATCCGAATCAATGTAACGAATGCCCTCCACAATAGGGCCCCAGAATGACTCCAAATAAAGTACAATCCGCCCACCAATCATTGTCCAACACCTGAAGCCTGACCTTCTTCCCTAAGTCTGCCTTTGATTCTGACCACCTCCCCCACTCTGAACTCACAACCAAGGATTGTAGTGGTGCTTGTACCTCTAACATCCTCTCCAATAATAGAAAATAGCTAGCATATCTAGTATCGGTGGGCTTGAGGAGTTCCTTCCTCGTGTGAGCCCTGTACATGACCAAGGAGGTTTGGTGGTTGCAGATAAACATCTGCACATCTCTAGCAACTGTCACCAAATATGATATCCACTGAATTTTGCCAATGTCCTTCAGTGCATTATTGAGTGCATGCACACAACAAGGGGTCCAAAAAATATGTTGATACCTGCTTTGAATCAATAACCTAGCTGATTTACAAACTGCTGTTGCATCTGTCACAACCTGCAACACACTATCAACACCAACATCCTCTGTAGCTTCTCAAAGAAGCTCAAATTGGAAAGATGCATCCTTGTGCTTTCCAGAACAGTCAACAGCTTTAAGAAAGAATGAAGCTTCTCCACATGTCACTATGATGTTGATTAGTGGGCGTTTTCAGATGTCAGTCCATCCATCCATAACAATAGAGCAACCGAATCTCAACCATGTTTGTCTCATTCTCTCTTTCTGCACATTAATTTTGGACACTTGTCTATCTAAAATTGATGTTCTTAGCTTATGTTCTCCAGGTGGTACATATGAAGGCCCTATTTTTGCAATTGCTTGGACCATTTCCTTGTAATAAGGTGAACGCACAACGTGGAAGGGAATTCCATTGGCAAAAATAAATTTGCCAATTGCATCATCTGTGTCATCTTGATCTAGAACATTGTACATCCCAAACACTGTAGCACCCATTCCAGAAGAACGAGATGCAACTACAGAACCTGTAGCACCCTTTGCCTTTTTTGATGAAGCACTGGATGGATCAACATTTCTGCTAGAAAACATTCCTTTTGAAGTGGCTGCCCTTTCTAGCCTCCAAAGTTGCTCTCTTAGAGCTGGAGTCATGTGCGTTGAGAGACACATATTGACTCCTTTACCTGTGATTGCTAAAATATGTTGCTTCACCCTAGTATAACTGCCAACAAAGTGATGTCCACAAATATTGCAAACCCAATCACATGAGCCAGCACCAACTTTTGGATTTTATTTTAGGAAGTCTGGTTGCATAGATTTGAAGTGGTTTTTGATGATTAAATGTCCCCTTTGCAAATTTTTTCAGATCTCTTGGTGGGCCTTCATAATTTGGTGACCTCTTGTGACCGCTTTGGATGTCTTGTTGTGCATCTTCTGCCTCATTAGCACAATAGGTGCTCTCACTATCACGACTATTAGTGGACTAACTTTGGCTCATAGTTCAAGCTTGTAGGCTGCAATTGCAAAAAAAATAAAAAAATAAAATTTTCAATTTTGAAATAAAAAAAATTTTAATATTGAATTTTTTTTTTAATTAGTAGTTACTGTGTTACTGTTCACTGTTCACTATTAAAATTATCCCTGCCATTTTGATTTTATAAACTAAAAAATTTAAAAACAAAATTCTTAATTTAACTTTAAAAAAAAATACTACACAACATTTCAAAGAAAACTTAAAAGTTAAAACTCAGAAACTGTAAACAATTTAAAATTAAAAAAAAATTAAATTTAAAATTTAAAATTACGATTTATAAATTTTTAATTATCTGTTATGATTAAAATTTTTAAATTTATGATTAAAATTTAAAATTATGATCAAAATTTAAAAAGTAGTGAAAAATTAAAATTAAAAAATTAAAAAACAGTGAAAAAAATTAAAATTTAAAACAGTGAAATAACAGTGAAAATAAAAAATAAAAAACAGTGGAATAATAAATTCAGAGATAGCGTGGGCATATCCTTACCGGAGCGTGCAGACGTCGACAGGCTGAAGACTGAGAGGCTGACGGGCAGCGTGCTGCTGAGGAGTCGAGGCGCTGAGGAGCAGTTGAGTGACAATGGGTTGAGAGGCGTGCTTGAGTGTTGACGGGCTGAGACTCGAGTGGCTGCCTCACTGCGACGACGTGAGTGCTGAGAGTGACGATGTGAGATTGTTAAGCTGCAGTGCTGATCGAGCGACGGGTTGCAGTGTTCCTCGAGCGAGGGGTCAGGCTGCAGTGCTGAGCGACGATGTGAGATTGCCGATCGAGCGAAGGCGTGAGCGACGACTTCGGGCTATAGTGCTGAGCGATGGCTTCAGGTTGCAGTGCTGAGTGAGGGGTCGGCGACAAAAATAACTAAAACAATGAAACTTAAAAGTTAACACAAATAAAACTTTAACCTAAAAAAAATCGTTTATTTTTTAATTTTTTCATTTAATTTTTTCTTTTTCAATTTCGGGCCCTGCACGCCCCCTCACGCCCCCACGACCCGTAAATTTGAGGAAATGTCCCCCCCTGACGCCCCCCTTAGTTTCCTGATTTTTTCCCAAGACCCCGAAGCGCGAGGGGGTAAGGAATCTAGACCCTGAGGTGGGGGGGCGAGACCTCGTGTAACGCTGATTTGAACCCCCAGAGGTTGCTCCAGATACACCTCTTCCTTTATTGAGCCATGCAGAAAAGTGGTCTTCACATCCATCTGATGGAGACTCCATCCTTGGGTTGCAGCAAGGGCAATGATAGATCAGATGGTGGTATAGCGGGCCACAGGTGCAAATATATCATCATAAACTGTCTTCCTTTTGAGAGAAGCCTTGGGCAACAAATCATGTCTTGTACTTTTCAGCACTACCATCAGATCCATGCTTGATCTTATAGGGCCATTTCGCGGTGACAACAGATTTGTCCTCTGGTCTCAGGACCACTTCCCAGACATTGTTTTTCATAATGGACTCATATTCTTCGTGCATAGCATCCTTCCAAACTTGATGCTTTACGTCTTCTTCAAATGATCCAGGCTTAGATTGTACAATTGTACTATGGCTGTTAGATACCCTTGGTATCTATTATGTTTCTTGCTTTCACGGTGTTGAATCCTAGAGACCAGTGCCTAGGACATCTTATGTAGCAAGGAGCAAAATGATATGGCAGGGATAATTAGTAAGACAAAGCTCTCATGCTGTTTCTTGTAACAGGAAAATTAACTTGAACGGGACCAAAACTTTCAGAAGTTCATCACAGAGAAAGCAATACTGCAGAGGCAAGATGTGAAACTCTAACACGAATGGTATCAGACAATTTAAAGACAGCTTTACTACAAAGAGGGCTGGATTCCAAATACTTCACAAAGATTGATAATCATAGAATATCTACTGCATACGTAGAATAAAGAGAATATTGATTGCTGTTGAGACAACATCCAGAAATATATACCAGCACGTAGTGGGCTTATGAAATTAAGAATCCACACATGAAGATAACATTTGTAAATAACATCTCATAACAGCCAGTATAGCAGAAATATGGATGAATTGAAAATGAGACAGTATATCACACCTGAGCCATATTTAAAGTGTCGAAAAGCTTATGACATAAGTATCAACAAGGATAAATTTATATCAGAAACAGTGGGCTACTTGCATTCCAGAATGTGATACGAGATAAATGGATATAAATGAAATGAACAGCTAAGCTACAACACATAGGAGAAAATTACACACTGTCAAGCACCAAGACCAGAATCCTCATTAAAGATCAAAACTTCTTCTCATTGAGACCCAACAGGCTCTTCACATGTGTATTAAAACTTTCACAAAATGCATACAAGAAATTCTTTTACAGTCAATTCTTCAGAAAATTTGGAACCTGTTTTTCTCTTTTGATCTTTCTTATATAGACTTCTTCATACATGAGCGAGAAGATATTCTTTGGGAAAAATATCTTCCTCGCATGCCCAAAATTTGTTAAATGTCCTTATCAAAATAACCAAAACTTATGATGAGGAATAAAGGCCTCTCATCATTGGCAATTAGGCACTCGGCCGTTTTTAAAACAAAATATTAAAAGACAGTCTGGTAAAGAGTAAAATGCTGAAGTGGAACATGAAGCCCACTTGAAACTTAAAAGTAGTTAACTAAGTAAAAAGTAAAAAGGCCACTAAGGCCAAATCATGAGTTGACAGTGTTTCACAAATGTGAAGGGGTTGAGGCAGTTGCGGACGCTGGTGGTGGAACATTTGCTGACGAGCTGGCGATTTGGCTGGCGAATTGAGTGCATCTTTGCTGGCTGTCAGCTGAAGGTTCAGGCATTGCTGCGAATCCTTCCACCTTGACATAGGCCTTTGTGAGGGCGTTGAAACCCGCCTCGGTAGGGAGCTTGTGTTTTATCAAATGGAGGAGAGCGAATTCTTGGCGAAGGGACGAAACAATTGTTTCAGCCTTTAGTCGAGCTGTTTTATCTGACAGGAGGTCCGTCCAGTCTTTTTCTTCCTGTAGACGTGTCTTATATAGTGTCAACGGTCGTAGCACGAAAGGAGTGGTTGGGTCCCAGCAAGAAGGAAGTCCAGCTGTTGTAATCTCGTCCCATACTGCATCGAACCGACCCACGTTTGCTACCACCTGTTGCAAGGCTCTCGAAGCTGTAACTCGGGTTGCCTCCTTGTCGATAATTTTCTGGCATTCAAAGGCTTCCATGAATCGACTTGGTATGCCATGCTTCTCCACCTCATCAGATCCCAACTCCTTCAAGAATGAAATATAGTTTCTGGCGTGCTGGGCTCTGTCAGACAAGTTGAGGTCTGCCTCCTGCAATTTCCTGTTGAGATAGGGTATAGCAGATTTGTTTTCTCCCATCGTTCTTAGGAAACCCCACTGTTCCATCACCGCTGAGATTATGTTCGACCAGATTATACCTCTCGCTTCACTGAGGGTGATATTGCCCTTAATGCGGCTTTTGAGGTCAGTGATGGTTTTCTGCTGGTCGGCTCTTGTCTTCTTTTCCTGCTCGATCTCTTTCTGCAGTGTCTCTATTTTCCTGCTATTCTCAGCCAGGAAATTTTCCAAATCAGTGATCCTCTGCCTAGCGGTGGATGCCTGCTTTTCTAATATATCATTTGCAGCTTTCGCTGCATTCAGTTGCTCTGACAGCGGACTCGTCTCTGGTGGGGTTGTAGCAGGCACACAACTGTGCGTGTCCCAGATGTTCTGCAGCTCCGTCAACCTACTCTGCAGAGTAGTGATTGTTTCAGCCATTTTTTCTTTGTCCTCCCTCTCCTTTGCCAGTGTGTCATCTAGTTCCGCTTTTTCCTTCTCTGCTTGCGCCAACTCGGCCGTCTGCACATGGTGAGAGGCCGGTATGTTGACCTTACCTTTCAATGACGCGACCTCCTTCTGCAATTGTTCTATCAAAGCGCGCTGCGGGTTTGTCTCTCTCGTATCCTTTCCTTTGATTATCTCCTGGAGGCCACGTATTTGATTTGCCCAGGCATGAGAGTTTGCCTGTCATTCTTGAGGGTTGCCCTCACCTGTTCATGCTTTTTCTCTAACTTTCTCAATGCAATGGTAACCCGCATTACCTCGTCCTTCAGCATATCACCCACGACTTGAAACAAGTTACATTTATCGGGTGCTGGTACTTTGGCCATATCAATCGCATATTCTAGTACCCTGTAACTAGTGGTATCGGAATCAGGGTCTAAGATGGCCTCTGCCAAAGACAATACTAGGTGCTCCGTGTCCGCATTCATGGAGGCAGAAACCCTGGTGTGGTATTTTTCTACATACCCTTTGAGCTCGACTTTGTACTTATCCCTGATAACTCTGTTTCCCTGGCTCCTTGCAATTACCCCTGGTGAGGTATGATTTTTGATGGCCTGTGAGACTTCTAAGAAGTCGGAAGAGGTGGCACTGTCTCTCAACACTTTTATCCCGGCTTTACTCTTGTTCGGTTGACCATATGGTGTAAACGGTTCCAGCAGTTTTTCTTCCCCTATGACTTCTGCCTCACTGGAGGCTGTTTTCTGCTTCTTGTGAAGGGGAGAACCTGCTCCTGAGGGACCCGCTTCTTCTCCTCCTTGGCCTTTATTGACGTCCTCTTCTTCCCCTGTGGCAGATGAATCTGTCTCCATCTGCGATTCCAAAGGCCAAGTTTCAAGGTTAGCCCTCCACTCTATGAACGGCCTTGATTCATGTATATAAGGTGTGGACTTGTTCCTCTTTCTTCTGTTTGAGATAATTTCCCGAGGATCATAGGCCCAACCCTTTCCCAGCCTTAGGTCCATGCCTTGCAACAGTTTCTCGACAATGGGAAGGGCATGTCTTGAATTCACAACAAAAGGGCCGATAGTGATAGGGAGTCTCAGGATGAAACCCTTCTTTGCAGGGACAAAGTGGAGTTGGTCGGCCTTGAGGGTTTGTCGAATATACTCCAGAGCATAAACTCGCCGAACAGGAAACACAGGCAGCTGGTAAGGGGAAACCTCGGCTTCGTAGACCCGAATTTCAGTGTAATTGTCAAATAGATACCAATCCCCAGTGCTCTGGGATTTTCTGGCTTGTAGCCAGCTCTTCATTTCAGGAAAAACTCTAGGTGAGGGTGAATCGTGGATAATAGTATAGGCAATGGACATGAAATCATTTACAAACCTGGAATAACCTTCTCCCTTAGGCAATTGGCGTACAGAACAATTCCAGTCAAAAACTGGTCGGGGTTGGGAATTCTCCTCATATACCCTATCTGAACCCAAACCCTCAAACTTATCAGCGTGCTAATGTAGGAAAAGATAGAAGACCATCGAACAAAAGCGAAAGTGACTGGTTTCTGAAAGCTCTTGGAATTGGGTCCGAATGTTAGTAGCAAGGAAGCCATGGATATCTAACACTACCCCCTTTTGAGACATTAACCACAAGAAATAAACACATACCCTGGTGGTTTCCCCCAAAGCGCCTACACCTAAAAGACCAGCGATGAGGGCAAGGATGGGTTGCACTTCCTCTTTGAACAGACTCAGCGGGAAAGGTTCTGCAGCAGGAAGAGATGTAGCCTGGTTGCTGGTGATGGAGGAAATGAAGTCGTTTTGGTGCTCCCATGGCAGTTTGGTGCACTGGGAGGTTAAAGCCACTTCGCTGAAACTGATATAGGTGGCGCTGGTGGGAAAGCAGAGGGCTTGCTTGATAATGTCGGGTGAAAGAGAAAAAATCTTATTCCCTTGAGGAGAGGTAAACGTGCCTCGACGCTCGTCGTAAGCATCTTTGAGCCAGCAAATAAAATCAACCACAGAATAAACTGAGGGGGTAATTTGATGGTATAAACCAGACACAACCACCCGACATTGGTCTCTATTCTCAATATGTCGTCTAAAAAGCTTGGGTTTAATGCTGCTGATGTGAAAAGGGTATTGAGGATCACGGATTTGGGCTTGCAGGTCGATGAAAGGCTCGAACCCGGGTGGGTTTCTGGTTTCTCGGACTTGAGGGGTTTCTGGTTTGGCTTTCTTGGGTGTGCCCCTTCCCATGACTGACATATAAAACTTTTAAAAGACGAAAGGAAAGCAGAGAGCAAATGAGGGACGGAATACCTGTGCAATAGGAAAATATGCTCAGGAAAACGACGCGGGGGTGTTGATAGCGACTGGGTAGACCTTGGCACTGGTTCCCACTTAGTTTATACCGTAGCTGGAAAACCTACGACTTTTACTGGAGTAAAATACGGGAAGACTGTTATCTTACGACTGAGCGTTCTGAGGTAAAAATGGCGGATAGGTAAAATAAACGGGGGAAAGTGTCGTAAGGACACTGACAATGGAGCATGCGGCGTGTAGGGATTAGATGTCAGCCGGGAACAGGTGAACACCGCGTGCTGGGTTTAATACTTGTACGGGCCTCAGTACCAGTTCGCCTAGAAACTTACCTTACCTTTCTGCTGCAATAAACCATACGATTCTTGAAACATCTTATTCGTAAGACGAGTAAAATACACAGCGTACCAGTCATTAGGGTCCACATTCCGTTCTGCCACGTCATTGAAACTTCGTGCTTTGAGCTGCCACGTCGCTTTTTACCTTGGGCCCACCCCGTGGCACGTCCATGTAATTTCGTGGGGGTATGGGTTTGTTCCCTCTTCCGCCTCTCGACCCCCGCGGAAATTCCCTTATGGAGAATTCCCTCACGTGCACATTTGGGACGCGGCCAACTTTTAAATTATTTCGCTTTGCATCCTTTGTACCGTATCTTTGCGCTTTTTTGAATTACCATTCCCCTTTTTGCTTTATATTTTGACCTTTCGCGTACACATGTTTCGTTTTAAGCACGATACTTGCCTCATCATCGTTTCTCATTAATCAAGTTTTAAATGTTTCACCATCTGCCATATCATTCAATACCTGCCTATCCAAGGTTAATTCAACAAAAAATGACTAATGTTAATTTAGGATCAACACACGGAATGTCCCCCTTGGGGCAATATGTCTCTTGACATCTGCGAGAGTATCCCTGAGCCATGAGGGTCTTTTCTTATTTGAAGGAGGTGGATCAATAGGATCCATAGGTCCTTCAGCATCGGGCATCGATTCATCCTAAGTCTCTTCCTGCTTCCCTGCTTCTTCATTTTCTTTGTCCTCCTTTGAGCTAGGAAGATTTCTCACTTTCTTGAGGGCAGCGTCTTCATCGAAGTTGACATCGTGGCATATCTCCACTTCACTTTGACCAGGCACATAGATTCTATATGCCTTCGAAGTTTGACTGTAGCCCACAAACATTCCCTTCTTTCCAAAAGCATCCAACTTGCTTCTCTTTTCTCTCGACACATGAAAGTAAACAGGACAACCAAAAAATCTAGAATGAGAAACATCAAGTTTCTTACCAAAGAAGACTTTTTCGGGAGTTTTGGAGTCTAAAGCGGAATGCGACCATCTATTTTGAATGTACACAACAGTGTTCACAGCTTCTCCCCATAGAAACTTCGGAAGACTTTGGTCACATAGCATGGTTCGGGCAGCGTCCACAATGGTCCTGTTCTTTCTTTCAACAACACCATTTTGCTCAGGAGTATATGCAGTTGTCGTCTACCTCTTAATGCTAGCTTCTCTGCAAAAGTCTTTGAATTCATTAGACTCATACTCGGTCCCATTTTCGGTCCTCAAAACTTTGATTCTCTTCTCGGGTTGATTTTCCACCAAGGCATTGAAGGTACGAAACCATTTGAATGCTTTGTCCTTCTTCTTCAAGAAATATATCCAGGTCTTGCGGGAGAAGTCATCTATAAAGTCATGTAATAGGAACATCCTCCCAAGGATGTCACGGGCAACATACCAGATAGATTAGAATGAATCAACTGTAAGATATCAATTTTCTTTGTGACACTAGAGGGGAATGGTCCCCTTGTATGCTTCCCTTCGGCACAACCCTAACATATACCTTCATGATCATCTTTAAATTCGGGCATCCCTGTCACCACCTTCCTTGCTTCGGGAAGGGCTGTAATGAAGGTGTGCAAACCTCTGATGCCATAACTCTGTTTGAAGAGTTGTATCACGTCATAGCCCCCAATGGACTTCCTCCAAACTGGTAGAGTGTATCAACTCTAAAACCAATGGTAAGAGCTTCCTTGAAGTTCTTCTTCCAGATATGTACCTTTCCATCAATGATTGCCACCTTGAACCCTTTGTCTTCCATTGCCGAAATTGGCACAAGGTTCTTCTTCAAATCAGGTATGTACAACAAATCTTGTAATAAGAGGACTTGACCTTGAGATAGATGGAGGGTCACAGACCCTGTCCCTTTCACGAGATAGGTGGCATTACCTCCAAGGATAATTTCTAGATTTGTATTCTTCTCAATCAAATCAGAGAGGGCTTCTTTATAACTAGTGAGGTGCCTTGAAGCACCACTATCAATCAACCAGACATCCAGGGTGTTGAGAGGAGATGCAACAGAGAGGGAAGATACAAGAATAAATTCATTTCTCTTATTATCAACAACATTAGAATCACCGTACCTGGAATTTCTTGACCTCTTGAAAGGTTGCCCATTTCCACTACGATCAGAGGGAGCCTTCCTTTTTCCTTTGAACCTGTTGTTCCTTTGATTGCCATTCCCCTTGGAGTTGTTGTTGTCATAATCCCTGGGATAGTCCCTTCTATTAGGGCACTCTCTTGCATAGTGACCAAACTTGTTACAAGTGTAACATCTTCCCTCCTTGCTTTGGGCCCCACTCTTCCATGGTTTTGATTTCTCGAACCACCATTGTTCCTCTTCTTTGCATGAGCGGTGAAAGCAGTAGGGTCACCTCAATTTCCATTAGAGGGATGATCTCTCTCCATCATTCTTGTCTCCTTTTGAGTGCATCTCGTCAATATTTCATCAAAATCAGAAATCACATTATTATTAAGAATAGTGGTATTGAATACATACCAATCACGGGGGAGACCTCCAAGTGCAATGAGAACCATCTCTCGATCAACTATTTATTGTTCCTGATTTCAGTGAGCCTCATAAAATAGGATTGAATGGATTCATCCTTGCCCTTCTTAATATTTTTCAATTGATTCTTGAAGAAAAGAACTTGATTAGCATTGGTAGCCTTGAACATGCTAACCAGTTTATCATACATCTCTTTAGATGTGCTTAGCTCAGAAATGTAAGCAACCAAGTGCTTATGAATAGAATCTCGGATAATCATCTTTGCTTTGATTTCCCCCTTTCTATACTTCGTCTTTGTGGCAACAACTGCATTTGATGGAGGCTCTTGAATCTTCCCCGTTACAGTCCATGACATCTTGATCTTCTAGTGCCAAATCCAAGGACATCTTTCATGCATGACAATCAGACTTATCAATCAATTTATCATCAGACTTGAAACCCTTATAGGTTGAGGAAGCCATTGGTCCTTGATATGATTTCTTCTTCGGTGATTTCTTTTCACACTAGCTTGGGCTTTGTCTTCACATCAACTTTGATACCATGTTAAATTTGACATGGAGTGCTCTATGCTTAATGCAAATTTACTTCAATCTTTCTTAGGCCCTGTTGACCACCCTGTGTCAACGACCCCATAGTAGTACACCCCCATTTTTGCAAATAGGATTCATCATGTTCGTGGTGTTCACGCCATTCGTCAAAAAGACAGTTTTATAAATGATGTAAACCCATTCTGCATGTTGATGATGTAAATGATCTAAGTAAGCCCACCATGTATGTAACAACCTAGGTAATCCTAGTATTTTGGTGGCGATTTCTATCCTAGGAGGTTTTTTGTCTCACTGATTCATTTGTGTTTTTCGACACAAGTGATCGACATAGTTTTCCCCTCCAGCTTCACCCCAAAGCTAGGGTGGATTTTGTCATCAAGATGCTAAGTGAGTCCTAGTGTTTTCTATCGAGTCTTTGTAAAAGTAGTTTGAGAATAATCCTAGCTAATTGGCTAGATTATTTTATTACAAGCTACTTGGTCTACTAGATCATGTTTTGAGTCGCAAAATTGGATAGCTATTTGAGGGTCTATCACGAATGGGTATTCCCCCTGTATGTGTTTAAATGTATTTATCTTATGTAAAGAGGGTCGGAAAAATAATTAAATCCCCTCTCAGTCAATTAATTAAATTTTCTGGCCAAACTAAACTAAAAATCTGAAGCCATAAATTTAATTAATTTTAAGTCCTAGGTGATTTAAAATTCTTCAAAGGCAAAATTCGGAGGTCCTTAAAAAATAAATTTTTAAAGGTCCCAGGCCAAAGCAATATTGAGAAATTCAAGAAATTTTGGACCCTTGGGCCTTGGTGGTTAAGTGAAAGTCAAAATTTTGAGGTAATTAACTCAAAAATATTATTTTTGAGTTAATTAAAAATGAATTAAATGATAAATTCGAATTTCCTCAAAATTATAATTTCTACGGTCCAGATTAAAAGATAATTAATCTTTTTCGACGATCGAGATTATTTTGACCAGGATCAACTGAACTAGCCGTTGGAGATTTTATCTTATAAATTAGAAGTCTTTGTATGTCATTTGCACCCGATCTTTGAATCGTGCGCTTGTTCTCAGAAGCTCTTGTAATTTTTTTTTGATCAATAAAGCATAAAGACTTTGGGGTTACAAACTTTGGTGTTCTTTTTCCAGATCTATGTGGCGATATTGTCTCTAAACTCTGCTACTTTTATTGGCATTTTGATGGTTGAGGGCCTTTATGGATTGATCTGCATATAGGTATCTTGTGCAGTTTTCTGGGTTTTCTAAAATTGCATTTTGATTTGACAGAAATATCAGTTACCTATTTTATGAAAAGTCTCATGGTTATTTTTAAAATCTATATCAATCTAAAATTCTGATCTAAGTGTGCAAAGATCATTATTCAAGATTTGAGCGTTTGGGGAAATCTTCAGTTAGATCAGCCGACTCTCAGATTTCAGAAAATCTGAAAAAACCCATCGTCTCCTAATTTCTAAAGGTGTCTTACGTAATATTTTTTGCAGGGTCTTCTTGGGCTTGTGCCTCTCTTAATTTCGCTTTTTTATTAATTGTGTAAAATGGTTTTAAATCTGGCCATGAGGGCCTCTCATCTGTAAAACAACACTGTAACTTTGCAAATATTCTCCAAGGTTTAGGTTTTTTATTTTTTCTGTGCATATTTTTGGGTTTGCTTCTTTGTTTCTAGTTTTGCAGGTCCTATTGGGAGATTCTCAGGAATTGTTTTTTAGATCTGAGCCAGATCTAGGCACTGGAGGGTAAGATCTGACCTCATAATCATTTTGGATTACAGATCTGGGCAATATCTCATTTTAAGAATCAAATAATTGCAGGATGATCTTTTTAAGTTGAATTAAATATCTGATTGTGCTGGGTAAAAAAGAAAATTTCTCGAAATTGGTTTGCTGCTATAATTTTAATATCCCGCCTGGTTTTCTTTCTGCATTGCATCCATCGTGCTCCAACTCTGACATTCCAAAACTTGACATTGAACACTGCCCATCCTCCACGCTGCCCTCTTTGCCATCCGCTTTCCCTCACGTAGCTAATACAGTCCAAGCCCTTCATTATCTACGCTACATTCGATCCATTTTTGTTTTTGCTGGCTCCCTCTCCAAGCACCCTGTCCGTACGCCGTCTTTTATCTAGCATACCCGTAGCCTTTTTTTTTTTTGGCATTTCCCTGCCAGCTTCCCCCATGCTGCCCTCCATCTGTAAACTCACTCTGCGTCCATTCCCTTCAATCTTCATGCTGTTCCTTCTGCATTTATACGCACCCATCCGCTGTCCGAAATTGTAATCAGTCCAACCCTCCATCCACGCTTGCCCGTCTGCATTCCCTTACGCTGCTTGCTGGCTGCTCCACGGCTCTCCCTTTGAACCTACACACAATACAAAAAATTAACACATCTAATTCAATCTTTTAACTTTCGATTTTGATTTTTCTTAATTTTCTGAGGTTAATTTAGGTTGCAAAAGTCAAGTCACGTTTATTTTAATTTTAGGATTTGATTTGATTTTTTTTTTTTTTTTTTTTTTCATTTTTTGTTTTTGAAGTTTAATTTTTAGACTCTTAAATCAAAAAACTTTGAAATTAAAAACTCTATTTTTTTTTTTTAAATTTTTTGAACTTTTCATAGTTTTAGATTTATTTATTTTTTAGTTCCATTAACTTTAGACAAGAAAATAAAAAATAAAAAAATAAAAAAGGCCAAAAATTTCAAATGAAATTTTTAACTTTAGAAAATTCTCAAAAAATTTAAAATTTTTTACATAGTCAAAGGTGAATTTTAAATTTCTTCTTATCTAAAATTTGAGTATATATTTCTGAATTGGAATTATTTAGAGTATCATTTAAATTCGGAATTATTGGAAATGTCTAGCATTTAAATTCGATGGTTCTCTCATGATAATATTTTTTGTTTCGAAATTTAAATAGCTAGTTCGAAGTATTTTCATGCTTAGCTGTGGTTGATGATTGTTAAACTATCTGTAAGTGTGGTTTTAAATTGCTTGGAATTAGTGATTAATTGCTTTAGTCAACTTTGAGAATATTTCAAGTGATGATAAATTGCATGTCTTTATCAAACATTGTTGATGCATGATTACAAAGGTGTTTTATCGAATATTGAATCGTATTATTGAAAAGAGCTTACCTTCCAGTTTGATCAATTGAGCACTTAATTGAGGAATTAAATATTATCATGGTTTTGATTTTTTCATAGCAGCAGTTACCTATCAACTACTTGATTTTAATTTTATAACGAGATATTTTGACTCCACAAGGCACTGGTTTTAAACTTCAAATCTAATTGGATCTGTAAAATCTCGGTAATCTTAACAAGTACTTGGTCATTTAACTGTGTGTATTGAATTGGTTGGTTTTCAACTAGTTATCCTTCTTCATTTTCGTTAGGGTCTACCTCCCTTTGTCTACAAGGAGACAACTTAGATAGAGAGATTGGGGATCAGGGTGACAACCCCTGATCTGAGTCGTTGTCGCGGTGCCTATACATTCTGTGCGACAACATTTTTTGGCGCCGTTACCGGGGACCAATTTATTGGACTTTGGCTTTACGACATTCATCTCTTTATTCATCTTGCATCTCACGTATTTGAGTTAGCTTCCTGTCCTAGTGGCGACTCCATTGGCTTCATTTTCCACTGGAATTTGTACTGGAAGACATCCAAGTAGCTTGGTTAATCCTACTCCAGATCCTGAAAAGGTTCTCAGAGTCCGATTACACAAACTCTCTTCTCGTACACTTATTGTCAATCTCAACCAGGAAGCTCTCTCTGATATCCCCTTTCTTTTTTCTGATCCTGTTCAGCAAGACATCATGGATATCTTTGCCCCATGTAACTTTACTAACATTCGAGGTTATCCTTATGATTACCCTGAACATGGCATGGAAAGATTACCTAGTTTTCAGGGAAATAATGCGGTTAGTGTCAAAGATCATTTGTTTGCTTTCGCTAGTTGGTGGAATAAATTTGCGGTTTTAAATAACAATTTTGAGGATGTAAAGATGAAGCTTTTTATTCTTACTTTTGAGCAAGATGCTATGGAATGGTTTACTGAAAAACCTGATAATTCATTCAATACCTTTGAATCAATTATAATTGCCTTTAGGGATAAGTTTGGTGATAAAGGGGAAGATAGGCATTTGGTAAAAGATATTAGTACCATAAAAAAGAAAGAGAATGAAACGATTGAAGAATTTAACAGGAGATTTTAGCCAAGATTGGAGGTCAAACCGTCAAGGGTTGATCACGATCAACGCTGGGCAACGCTCAACAAAACAACCCTAAATAGATCCGCAGATTTTCAGCAGCTTTAGCTCTGCACGTGTGAAGGAAATAAACCTCCAAAGTCTATTAAACCAATCAGATCACAATGAGAGAATGTGTGATGAGTTGATGAGCAAATGACCTGCAAGTCTCTCCAATTTATATCTATCAGTGAGGGTGTGTGACACATCTATTAGGTTTGTGAGCCTACATTACAAACCTGACTAACGTTGCACATGTGTGGAAAATAAATTCAAAATATATGTTCTGATCATCCAAACAAGATAATCCTTCGATCAATCTTGCACCTCTCCAAAAGAGGAATCCAACAAAAATATGATGATCATCATATGAGCAGTGCAACATGGAGTTTGGACCTAGTTGCCGAAAATTAACACACCATGAACTGACTGAGGGTGTTGACAGCATAATAGATGTCTGGCCTAGTGTTGACCAGATACATTAGGGACCCTATGAGCTGCCTATACAAGGTAGGATAAGCCTCATCGTCATCAAATGTATCAATTTTCTTCCAGTTGGTGATCATTGGTGTAGCCATGGGTCTACAGTCCTCCATATTGAACTTCTTCAAGATTTCTATAGCATATCTCCCTTGACCAAGAAAGATCTCACCCTTCTGCTGCCAAACTTCCAAGCCCATAAAATAATGCATCAACCCCAAATCGTTCATGCCGATTTCTATAGCTAAATTCTCCTTTCAGTCCTTGATGAGCCTAGATTATCCTATCAGGAATAGATCATCTACGTACAATACCAGTATCAAAGGCTTATCCCCTATTCTCAGATGGTAGAGATTGGGATCTGCGTCACTCTTGACGAATCCCATCTTCTGCAAGTAGTTATCAATTCGACCATACCAGGCTCTAGGGGCTTGCTTAAGTCCATACAAAGCTTTCTTAAGCCTACACATGATTTTTCTGCTCAAGCGTGTCAAAGCCCTTTGGTTTCTATATATATACTTCTTCTTCTATCACCCCATTCAAGAACGTAGTCTTGACGTCTATCTGGTGAATCTCCCATCTCATCTGTGCAACAATGGATATCACAGATCTTATAGAAGTATATCTGGCGACTGTGGCGAAGGTCTCTGCATGATCTATCCCTTCCTTCTGAGCATACCCCTTTGCCACAAACCCGGATTTGACTTTTTCTACACTTTGATCTTGTAACCCGGATCTGCAACATATTTGATCTTGTAGATCCATCTCGAACCCACAATTGATCTGTTTTGAGGCATAGGAACCACCTCCCAAACATTGTTTGTCATGATGGAATCGTACTCTTCCACCATTGCATCGACCCATATCTGATGTTGAGCTGCCTCCTGAAAACAAGATAGTTCCCCAACCTGTGCCACCAAGGCTTGGTACTTATCCGATTGCTTACGCTCCCTCTTCTCATTTCTGGGAGCCCTCACAAACTCCTGTGCATCCTTCAGAATTTGTCGTAATTCCCTTCTCGTCTTACCATTGGTAGTGGGTGGCTCTACTTGCTCCCCGTCCTTCGAATCTTCTGGAGATGCATCCCTTGAATCATTTTGCCTTGGAGAAGCACTCAGGCTAACCTCGGCTGGTCGTAGAGGCTGGACAAACTGTTCATCTTCAGACTACGTTGCTGAAGGCATCTCTCGGGATTTTCTGAACACTCTTTCCTCCATGAACTTTACATCCCACTAGACTACAACTTTCCTGCTCCTAGGAATGTAGATTATGTAAGCCTTAGCATTTTCATTGTATCCCACCAGATATCCCTTTTTAGCAGTCCTATCCAACTTCTTCCTCTTTTCTTCGGGTACATGGCAGTATTCCATACTACCAAAGATCCTGAAGTGGCTTACCTCTAGCTTCCTGCCAGTAAAGACACTTTTTGGAGTGATCTTACCCAACGCATTATGAGGAATCGTATTTTGAACATATACAGCTACATTACAAGCTTCAACCCATAGGAATTTAGGCATGTCTTGATCATACAACATAGCCCTTGCAGCGTTAACAATAGGTGTATTCTTCCTTTCCGCGATTCCATTCTGCTCCATATTATATGGAGCGATCCACTCTCTTCTGATGCCTTCCCTTGTGCATAACTCTTTGAAGTCTTTATCTATGTATTCTCCACCATTGTCTGATCACAGTGTCTTTATTTGCTTTCATGTCAGATTCTCAACCAGAGCCCTAACTCCTTGAATCGATCAAAGATTTCGTCCTTTGTCTTAAGAAAGTTGATCCAAGTCTTCATGGAGTGGTCATCAATAAAGGTGACAAAATATTCAGCACCACTGAGAGCTCTAGTGGACAGTGGTCCGCAGATGTCTGAGTGTATTAATCCCAACACACTCTTTGCCATATTGCTACTTCTGGGATACATTGGCTTGGCATACTTCCCCATTACGCACCCTCTACAGACGTCTTTTTGCTTGGTGCTCAGTTTTGGATCTCTTGTGACGGTCTTCTTGAGAATTCCTTAAAGCCCCATGGGTGTAAGTGCCCCATTCTCCTGTGCCATAGTTCATTCAAATCCTTCTCGTCATTGCTACTAATCAATGCTATTGGAGATTCGAGCTACAACTTATAGAGTTTGTTTCTTCTGACTCTGATTTGTGCCTTCTTCTTCCAACTCGGGTGTTCGACGTATACTCTTTTGCCAATGAAGTAAACATCATAACCTTTGTTTTGAAGCTGAGACACAGAGAGTAAGTTCATCCCCAAACCAGGGACGTGCAATACATTAGTGACACAAAGCTTATTGCAAACTTCGGTTTGAAATACTATGGTTCCTCTTTTCACAGAGGTGCATTTTTCCTTATTGCCCGTGGTGATTTGAAAGTTCATCTGCTCTTCTCGGTAGTTTGAGAAATATTCTCGTACCCCCTTCATGTATGCAGAAGTCAATATACCAGATCTCTGGAGAAGTAGGGTTTGACACACAAGTAAATTCTTCTTCCAGTCTGGATGCTAGTACAAAGATGTCGTGATCCATCTATCCTTTCATGCTTTCACTTCTCTCTAGAGAACTGTGTGAACCCTTCTGAGTTGCTGCAACAACAACGTTTGGTCTTAGTTCCTTTGAAGGTTCTCCACTCCTGTTACTCATCTTAAGCTCTGATACCATGTGAAAATTTCAATCCTGAAATACCACTGCAGTGATAGATTTATTTCTCCTACTTATTCTTCCAATAAGTTATTTACAGAATTCTTGTAGTAAATTTTGAAATAAACACTACTACAGTAATCACCCAAGTAAATGTAGAGAACATAACAGTATAAGAATCAATCACATAGACACAATTATATTTGGACAATTGTCCTCGGAAAAACCCAATGTGGGAAAATTGGTGCAACAAATGAGGCTTTATATATTAATCTTCAGCAATGAAATCTTTACAAGGAAAGTCTGGCAAAAACAACTGAGAAATTTTCTCGAGATACACCTAAGATAGATAAAAAAATAGAAGAAAAGAGAGATCAACGCCTTAGAAATAGCCACTTCGAGGAAGCAACCTCCAATTAGGCATCACTAAGGTCACTTCCATGTTAGAATTTTTACCAATGTTGCGAACATCGTGATCGGGATTAAATCGACGAAGGGAAAAAATTGGAAAAAATAGTAAAAATCGGGAAAAAATCGGTAAAAATCAGGAAAAAATCGGCACATACACAAATATTCATTTTTTTTCAATTTTTTTAATATCTAAAGCATCCACAACATAAAATAAATGCATTGACACATAAATATGAAAAAAAACTAATATATAAGATGTGTAATATCGTGTCTAGTGCTACATCACACATAAAACTGAATCATGTCCTGAATACTAAGTCCTAAGTTTCAAGAGTCAACTTAGCCTCAAAATATCAACAAAAAATATAATAATATATCTCATATCATGAGTGATGAGTCATAATGTCATATACAAAGGAATGCACCATATAACCTATGGTTCTATACTACTGATATCCTCTGCCCCTCTTGCGAGAAAATGTAACAACTTTCCCTCTAGATGAAGAAGTTGGCGGGGCTGGGAATGGACTTTGTTGAGCTCTAGAACCTGAAGCACCAGAACGAGAACTTGAAGCACCAGGAGCTAAAGGAGGCAGACCACGTCCTCTACCTGTAGCAGGGGTAGGTGGTGTCACCTCCTGCTGCTGCTCCTCCTCCTCCTCGACCTCCTCCCCCTCCACTACCTCCTGCTCTATCCAATCAGGGGCTGACTCCATGAAAGGCCTCTCAGCCTCAACCCTCCATTCAACAGTGGTGTCAATCGTATCTAAAGAGATGGTCTCCATATCAGTTGTCCTCTCAAGTTGTCTCACCCACAATCTAAGATTGTAGTAGTCGTAAACCATGTCATTGAGGCGTTGGGACTCCAACCTGTATAAGGGTCATAAATTAATAAATTAAAAATATATATTATAAACAATAAATTGATAATTATAAAAAAAATTATTTAATGAATTCAAAAAATCAGTTGGAATATTTTATTTTTTTAACCTATTGCACTTTTTGGTGTGTATTTTTTCAATTACACTCCAGTTGCGCTTGCATCCTAAAGAGCTACATGTTTGGCTGAGTATTCTAATGGCAAGATTTTGGAGTTTTGGTAATCTGCCATTGTAGCTCCTCCCCCATGCATCTACAAGTTGCAAGTTACAACAAATAAGATAAACTTATAAAGTTACAAACATAAGAAAAATTTTAAAATAGTGAAAATTTGAAAATTGAAAGTTGAAGCAAAGTATGGAGTTATGATTCATGAACTTGAAGAGACAATGAATTTTGAAACAAACAAAATCTTACCTGGCATTTTAGTAGTCCTATCCTGGACAACCATGTCAAAACTGAATGTGCCACCTGCCATTCTGTATACCTCCAATTCTTTGGATATCTCTGTATGTTCTGATGGAGATGGCACCATCTTCTGAACACAAGTGAAAAATCCATCCATGACTTCAGCATCAAATGCGAAATTACATGAGTAAGCAAATTCGAGGTTTAGGAAGATCCTTGCAGCATGAGTGGGACGATGGAGTGTGTTGTTCCATCAGTCATCAATCACTTCCCATACAAGAAGTTGTTTCTGAAACCCCACATCACTCTTATTATCATAGTAGCTACAAATGACTTCTTTGGCCCTATCCATGGCCTCATACAAGTAGCCCATTGCAGGCTTCTCTCCATCAACCAATCTAAGAACCTTTACCAAAGGTTCAGTAACGTTGCACACCCCTTGTTCTCTCGCTCAGAAGCTTTTCTGATATGAATCCAACCTGCAGATGGCCTCTCCCTCTGGTTTGTGGCTGACAATCAAAGCACACCACTCCTCTGAAAGAAACATTCTCTTCAAATCCCACATAGAATTCAAGAGGTATTGAAGAGATATGAAACTAGTGGCAAACTGTGTAATAGCAAGGCGCACCAACTCCTTCTTGTTGGTGAATGTTCTCATCAAATGAAGCACAGGTGCATGATTATATATAATTTTTGTGATGCTCTTTGATGATTCTACAATATCTTTGAAAAAATCAATCTTCCTATGTCCTCCAACATCAAATCAATGCAATGTGCAGCACAATGTGTCCAAAATATGCTCGGATGCCTCTCCATAATGATCTTGTCAGCAACAACATAGTTTGCAGCGTTGTCCGTTATGATTTGGACAACATTTTGGGGACCCACCTCCAGAATGAACACATCCAGTAAATCACATAATAATCATGCATCTTTGACATGTGCAGATGCATCAACAAATTTCATAAACATTGTCCCCTTGGGACAACTGACCAAGAAGTTAATAAGGGTCCTACCCTTTTGATCATTCCAACCATCTGACATCAAAATGCATCCTGTGACTTCCCATGATGTCCATAACTCCTCCAATCTCTTGGTGTAGTCAACTTTCTCATTTTGAAGAATGCGCCCTCTAAAGTCATCATATGAAGGGGCTTTGTATCCTGGGCCAACGACAGTGATAGCATCAATCGCAGCCTGATAAAATGGATTGTTCCTGGCAACACTGAAAGGAATATCACTCCAAAGAAACAGTTTGCCCAACAACCTGTCAACTTCTTCTTTCTCCTTTTTTTTAATAAGTGAGGAGATAAATGGCTGTGCACCGGGAGTGGTTCTAGGAACAAAATATGAGGAGGCAGCTACGGGGTTGGGTGTAGAAGATACTGATGCTGAAGAACCGCTACCACTCTCACGATCACCTCCAAATCCTGATATTTGACTCCTCAGAGTTGTCTTGCTGAGTTTAGTTGTTTCTATTTCTTCCTATGATTTGATGACTCTTCTGATTATTTCTGGATTGGTAATTGTGCAAGGGCCTACTTCATGTCCAGGAATTTGTGCCAGGTGGTATTTCAATCTGTATACCCCCCCTGTCATGTGTTGATCACATAACTTGCAACTCAAGTTTGATCGGTCAAACCCCTGATCAGGTTCACCAAATTCCTATAAAGGATCCAATTTCCTTGGCATGTTTGTAAATTTGTTGAACTCTTGACTCTTGAGTTTTACTGTAAGATGAACTTTGAACTTTGAAATTTGAACCTAGGGCACAAGTAAAATTGCAAGTTAAAAAATAAAATAAAAAAATTATGAAAAATACATGGGTGATAGAAACCCATGGAAGAACAAGAAAAAAACAAAAAAAAAAGAGGTCAAATTTGATGCCCATACCTGGAAAAAACGTTTTGCTGAAGAAACTTGGTCCAAATTTGAATTTTGTTGGCTTGGATTGCTAAAATCCTTCACTTTTGTCCACTCTTGCCCTTGTACATCACTTATCCTCATTCTTAGCTCTCCTTAGCAAACCTCTCACTGCAAAAATGAGGCAAAAAAAATCAAAATCGCATGTTAAAAGAGCGCTGTTTTGAGGCCCCATGATTTTTTCTAATCGGATCGCGATTTTCTGGTGATAATCGCCCAAAAAATTGCCGATTATATCGCTGCTGCGAAAAAATCGCGATGTTCGCTTCTTTGATTTTTACGCTTTATGTTGTATTTTACTTTAGCTTGTTTTCGGTCTATTCCATATTCCTGAAGTGGTTTGTCTTGACTAGCTTGTAACCCTTTATAAGAAATCTTTCGTTTTCTCATTATGAACGCCAGCTTGGTTATCTTTGTTTTCATGTTATCATTATATATATATGTTGGAGAAGATAGACTAGTCTGAAAATGGTCTTGAGCCAGAATCAGTGGGCTGCAAACTCAGCCTGTACAATGGTGCAGGAAACTGTTCTTTTGCTTCTGAGGAAACAGTGGGCCATGAGGATTTGTACACTCTCTATCGTGGTCCAGTTTGACTCAAGCAGACTAGGCCCCTACTCCTCTGATCCATACAGAGGTGTGGGAAGAATGATATAATCGATGAGGTCCAACTTGGATGATATGTCCTGGAAATGCTGTTCAAACATATATATGCGAAGAAATTTATATGCATCCTATGTTTACCAGTTTTTCCTCTATTTTTTTTGGAATGCTTACTTTTTTTGTTTTTTTGAGTTTTGTTATTTCAAATATGGGAAATGTGATTTAAATATGCCAAAGGATTGGCAGGGACACCGAAGTTCAGAATGAGAATGCCCTTACATGTGTGCAATTAGAATATGCAGTTTTTGTAAATAAGGAAAATATAGTGATATAGATCCACACATATTATACATGCAGCAGGAATTTCAGAATGCGAGATCTAAGTTCCTATATATGTAAAACAACTCAACTCTTTGAAGATATATTCTTCAATAACAAAATTATAAGTCCGTGTATGCTTTTTAATCAGTAGACATTGTTAATAGTTAATTCCTGTTAAGTTATTAGTCACATTTATTTGATTCCTTCTGTCTGTGCTTATATGCATGCATTGGCATGTTTTTGTCTATGCGTTTAAACCAGATAGTGATGCCTTTGGTTTCAAATTGTCAGCTTGTTCATTTTTTTTTCACGAGTTAAGGTGGCTTTTGAAACTCATGTTGTTTATCTCAGGGGTGTGGCTGGAACAGTAAGATCTGAGGACAAATCTTCTTGATGCAGTGCCCAACAAGGTAATATTCTTTTTATGATATGTGACCTCACGACAGCACTGTTGTCTGATGTCAGTGTGTTTCAAGGCTACTGACAAAGTCTGTGGGAATCAGTTTGTTCTCATCAAGACTTAGCGACTTCATTGTATTCTAGCTAAAGTTGATACATTCCCATGTGTTGGTCATATTAAAGCTTGTTCAATTTTCAGGATTGAACTGAACCAAACAGGTTTTGTGGAGTATTTATCTCCCATTTCTGAACGTTAGTTGCTCATGTTTCTTTTTCTATAGATTCAGTGTCAATGATTAGTTGTATTTGATTTTCCTGGTTTGAATCTGATAGTGAAATATCTTCATGTTTTTGGAGATTGGTATTTCTTCAGGGAAAGCTAGTGTCTGTTATTTTCCTTTAGAGGAATGCCGATTCTGTAGATGTTAAAAGTTCTCAGAGTTGTGGTTAGCAAAAAGTTTGATCTAATATTGTCTTTACGTTTGAGCATTAGTTTGTAATAGCTCAGAGGCACAGGGTGCAACCACTGGTTTCTTTTGGGCATGGTGTTTGGAGGTAACCATTTTAATTTGAAGTATTAATTGCAAACTTGGCTGCAATGATCTAAAATTTGTCAGTATAGTTCTTCAACATTCTTTGCTTATAGTCTGGACTCCAAAAGTCAGTTCTTTATAGAGGCCTTGAAGTCTGAAGCAAGAGTGAAACAAGGGCCAAACCTTGCAGCCACCTGAGTACCTTTTGAGAACCACAAAACTTTCACTCGTGAGTCATGAACACTCCCAATTTCGTTCAAATTGCGACCCACTATACAGAGGTAGTAATTATAGGCGCATGTTATGGCCATGGCTATTGATGATCTCTCATCTTTTTGCTATCCTAAGAATCAAGAATCTACTAGATACCTTTGTTTGTTTGTCTTCAAAACCCCACATATTCTAATTTCTGTAGATGGGAATACATTTAATCGCTTTCTTCCATCTCTATCATACCTCTTACGTTTTTTCCACATCCCACTTTGTGGCTCCTTGTGGTAGTCATTCTATTTGATTCATGCAAGAGCTGGTGTTATTAAAGATTTCGGTGGGTTCAATAATTCCTTTTTTCATAGGAACTTGGCCATCTCAATACCTTTTGTCTGTGTTTGCAAATTACTGAATGTCTCTCCACTCATTTATTCTGGCAAGATTTGTAACTATCTTTTTCTTACAAGTATTCGTTCAATTCTCTCATAACTCCTTAGACATGCTTGTACTGCTCTATTAAATGCTTATTTTCCTGAATGTCTCTCCACTCATTTATTCTGGCAAGATTTGTAACTATCTTTTTCTTACAAGTATTCGTTCAATTCTCTCATAACTCCTTAGACATGCTTGTACTGCTCTATTAAATGCTTATTTTCCTTACTTTCGGTTTTGGTCCTTAATGAAGCTAATAGGGGTTTCTTTACCATTTTCTCATTTCTCGAATTTTCTATTTTTGATTGCCTTGTAAAAGCCACCTCCTGCAATGGGTAGCCTGTTTCTACTAATAGATCATGACAGCTGCTTATCCTATGTTGTTAAATTGTCCCTTCTGCCAACTAAATAAGTGGTTGCTTTCCTTCAATGAGTGTTGTGGGTGCAGACATCAAACAAAGTGTCCTTAGGCGAATAAAGCTGAAAATCTGAAATTTATTGTTTGGATGAGTGACTAGGGATTTGTTTTCCGAATAAGATGGCTCATAGAGCTTAACTTCATTGACATTTACAACATCATGTGTACCTAGCTGAAGTGGAAGATCCAATTGGAAAAGATTTAAGACCCTTTGATTGTAGCATGCTATTTGATCCATATTTAAGCAATTTGAGTTGGTGATGTTACTTGTTCTTGAACGTCTCCTTGTTCAAGTGCAACCAAACATGGTTACCAATCTAGAACTGTGGAGGTACGTGCTATGACTCATGGTGTGCCTTCTACTTGGTCTATCTTTGCTGGAGTATATCATCACCGGGTGACTTTTTATCTGGTTATATACATGTTTTTTAGGTGGTCCTATTGTTGTATCCTTCTTTGCTTCATTTCATCCAATTGTTAGCTTTGGTATTTTCTAGGAGTTGTGTTTGCACTCCCACATTGTATTTGTACTGGATGTATCCTTCAGTCGCATTGACCTACTTTTGTTGTCATTCATTGGACATTAATAAAATTCTCATACCTTATCTTACCTAGCATGAGATTTTGTATGAAGGAAGAATCCTTCTCCTGCACATGCTAATGAGATGTGGTATGGGATGAAAGAGAAATTGGAATTTCATAGGCTTCCGAGGGCTGGAAGCCATAATGGACATCAAAACATGATTTCCATGTGGTTGCATCACTAGTTTAGTTGTAATTGTTGCCCTGCAGACAACCACTCTTTGAGATAGACTCATTTGGGATGGGATTTTGTTGCTACTGGATAAGATTCCAACTCATCATATATGACCTACTAGTCTTCATCCATTTGTTGTATTCTTGTGCTCATTAGTTCTTTCACATACAATTGTATATCAGTCCTTGTGCCTTACATATAAGAGGTGCCAGATGATCTCTTCAATGCCTCAGTTTGAGTTGGTATGGTTATTCAATGTATGGTATCCTTCCTTAGAAATATTGCTAAAGGCTTTAACTTGTTTGTTAGGTGGTAGCATTAGATGGATGCGTTATCGCTTATAAGTTATAACTTAGTAAGAATGTTATCTTATTACTATGTCTAACCATCGTAGTACATAATTTCTTTTGCAGTGTGCCTTATTCTAGGCTATTAGGTACTACTAGAAATTGAAGCCAAATAAAATGTTAAATAGGTGAGGAGCGAAATAAAATAAGCAAAGAAAATCAACTATTTCACTAGGCCACCCCCCGACTTTTCCAAGTCTTGAGAGCAAAATGTTTATCTAAAGAATAAGGTCTTTGAAAAAATTAAAAAGAAAATGGTAGTATGTGTAAGTTGAAGTAGGAAAGGTTCCCTCTCACAACGCTTTGCAAATAAATTTAGACTGCTGACCATAGTTTAGCTGGCTAGTTGGAACAGGATTAAATCATCAACATCATTTATGACTTTTGAAGTTAATTCATATGTTACTGTCTAAGATACCGGATTTGTCTTCCCCTCCATGTGTCCCAAATCCCACGTGTCCGAAATGATTCGCAAGGGACACGTGTCCTATTCGTGGGTCGAGTGTGTTTGGACTTTGAACATTCTGAAAATTCCGCTGCCCGAAATCCTACTGCAACAACTGATGAGAACTCTTCTATTTGTTTATTATTGAACAAATTATTCACTGTGTTCTACGGTAAATATTGAATCCCATACACTATAGCCTTCACAAAATTAAACTGCGGAAAATAATTGTGCGGCAACAAGATTTGAGCAAGAATAAACAATAGACACACGACAACATTATTTTTGGACTAATTTCCCCAGAAAAGCTGGTGCAACAGTTGAGGGTTTGTATTATTATTCAGAAGATCTGAATACAATCTGTGATGCCTTATTGGCCATCCACATAAAGAATCTGATTGACAAAGAGCTTGTGAGGATTACCTCACCTTGACACTGGAAAATCTGACACTCGGTGTATTTGGTGTATTTTCCAAATACCCCATCAAGTCCTTCTTATAATCTTCTCGTTGAGACTTCAACGACTGAGATTAAATCGTTAATCAACAACTAAGATTACCTTGACTTGATCTATGTCTTTTCTAGAAGATTCGCACTCTATTTTAATTAATATCCTTTAATTATTTTAATTTCCTAAGTTTAGACTTAGTAGGGTCCCATTAAAAATAAGTAATTATTTCCATAAAACATAATCTGAGTGGATTTCCAAAAACGCTTTTTGGGTTCTTTGGAATACATGCGCCTAAGCCTCTCTGCGAATTTTGAGATTTAGAGCACATCTGATGCTACTAGAAATCAACACTCCCTCTTAGCAAGGAATGTGCTCTAGCAATACATCCAACTGAAGTACTGCTATGATTCTGCAACATCTCCCTCTGCGTTGCTAATGTCTGACCCTGCTGCTGACTAACACTGTGCTGTTGCATCCTCGCTGATGTTGACCCTGCATATTGCTGCCAACTGCCATTGCACTTCAACTCTATTGCTCACTGCAACAAGAGGACCATCCAAAATTTGAACTAAGTATTCAGTAGGATGAATCTTGTACAGAAGATTTGTCTGCTGCTAGTCTCTACGCTATCCCTTTGAAGCTACCAACTCTGCTCTGTGCTGCTCAGACTCTGGCGCTCTCTAGCCACTACGCTGCCACTTCCGCACTCTTCTGCACCAACTAAAGCTTGTTCTTCTTGCTTCTTCTGATTTTGGCTCCAGTAGAAAGGTGATGATCCGAGAGGTGGACTCCTTGAGGATCCTGCTCAATTGTAGCTCTGCTGAACTACAACTCTAGATCACCCCAACGCTCCCTCAGAGATATATGGGAAATCATGGTGAATTCCTCTTCCTTGATCTTCACAACTGCAGCCTGCAAATCATGCTTCTCATCTTTGTCCTTCTTCTTGAGAGGACACTGTGTAGCGTAATGTCCCATCTCGCCACACTGAAACCACTTTATCTTTGAGACATCCTTATTTCATCTCCGCTACTCCTGCTGCCCCTTTGATGCAAGGGCTGGGTTCACCTCATCCTCCTTGAGCTTTGTCCCACTACTGTTGCTGCCATTAAGTTTGCACTTGAGTAGATCTCTCCTCATCTCTTCCTGTTGAAGAGTTGCCCACATTCCTTCCCAGTCCGACAACTTCTCTCTGCCCAGGATGCTCTGGACAAAGACCTGATAGTCTTTGGACACGAAATTCAAAGCAAGTTTGACCATCTCTGTGGCCTGAGGAGCTTCTCCCACAACTGCCAACTGATCTCGGACCTCCTGAAGTTTTTACAAGGGACAAATCAACGCGTTCCCCCTTTTGCATCCTGGTATTCGCATATTTTCCTCCAAAAACATCTTCTACTGCTCAGAAGAACCTTGATATAGCGTGGCAAATGCATCCCACATTTCCTTGGCTGTCCCTTTGCCAGAAATGTGTGAAACAATATGATCCTTCACCCCGTCGAGGATCAACTGTTTGGATTTTTTCATGTTCTTCTTGAAGGCTCTCATTGGTGCGTCATCTATCGGTTCAGCCAATGCACTGTCAATGAAAGTCTTGAGGTCATGCTCATCTAGAAGGAAGAAGATTCTTTCCTTCCAGATTACGTTGTTGGAGGCACCCTCTAACCGATCCTGGTCGCGCAACCTACTGGCTTCCATCTCACCCAATCAGATGTCGATCTGCTGCCTCTAACCCTCTACGTAACTGGATCTATGCACTCCCTGCTGGAGCAAGCCAAAAAAATCACGAACACGCTGCTTTTGCACGGGAAGTGAGAATTTCTTGGGCAAGAAACTCTCTGAGGTCAGAAATCCCCAAAATGTCTTTTGCTACTCTCTTATGATGCTTTCTGCACCAACAACTGCTGCTACAAGAAAACTGCGTCCCTCCATCTTGCTAATCTGCTGCGCTGCTCCCCCTGTCTTTTGTTGATTTCTGGTAGCATCGGATGTGCTCTAAGTCTCAAGTTTTGCAGGGAGGCTTAGGCACATGTATTCCAAAGAACCCAGAAAGCGTTTTGGGAATTTCCACCTAGATTGTGTTTTATGAAAATAATAATTAATTATTTTTGATGGGACCCTAAGTCTAAACTTAGGAAATTAAAATAATTAAAGGGTATTAATAAAACAGGGCGTGAATCTTCTAGAGAAGGACGAAGATAAAGTCTAGTTAATCTTAGTCGTTGATTAACGATTTAATCTTGGCCTTTGAAGTGTCAACGAGAAGAGTATAAGAAGGACTTGATGGGGCATCTGGAAAACACACCGGGCAGATACTGAGTTAGCCAAGAAGATCGATTTTCTCATTGGTTGAAGTTCGACAAGAGAAAATCGAATCAGAGGGAGAGTTGCAAGTTTGAGAGAGAGGGCATCGGCAAGAGCTGAGAGTACAAGATCAGACCAGAGGAAGCAACGTAGAGGAGGGACAACACAGAGGCAGTGACGCAGTGGGAGGAATAGTGTAGAGGCTGTAACGTTGGGACTACGCAGAGGCTGACACAAAGAAGCTACGAGGCCTCTCCATGGTCAGAATTTCACTGTGATGAGAGTGAAACAATTGTTTGTAAATTTCACACAGATATTCCTCTTCTATTCTGCTGGTTATTTTTGTACAAGAGAGATTGTTGAAGAATAATAAAGACACTCAAATGCTGCACCGATTTTCCCACGTTGGGTTTTTTCGGGGACAATTGTCCAAAAATAACTGTGTATTTGTCCAAGTATTTTTCCTTGCATTTACTTTCTGCAATTTTTTATTGTGAAGATTGCAGTGTATTTTATTTCAAGTTTTACTGTAACACACGATAAATAATTTATTCAGTTAAACAAATAGAAGAAATCTAATCATCTGCTGCAGTAGGATTCCGAATAGTGGATTTTTCACACCTATGACAAACTGCAAACTGGAAAATCCTATCTCTCTGTCGGCTCACTCAGAGAGAGATTTTCTTGCAGATCTAGTCCTCCTGGATTGGACTGCACAATCACTGGGGAAATCGATCTGTTGCTGATGCAACTCTTTGATCTCCTGCTTCTTCTTCAACCCTGGATCCTTTTGGTTTGCTTTCTTGCTCCTCCTACACTGCAAAACAAGCTCTGACACCATGTGAAAATTTCACTGCCCGGAATCGTACTGCAGCAACTGATGAGAACTCTTTTATTTGTTTATTACTGAACAAATTATTTATTGTGTTCTACGGTAAATATTGAAACCCTACAACCTTCACAAAATTAAACTGTGGAAAATAATGTGCGGAAATAAGATCTGAGCAAGAATAAACAATAGACACACGACACCGTTATTTTTGGACTAATGTCCCCGGAAAAACCGGTGCAACAACCAAGGGTTTGTACTATTATTTAGAAGTTCTGAATACAATCTGTGTTGCCTTACTGGCCATCCACATAAAGACTCTGACTGACAAAGAGCTTGTGAGGATTACCTCACACTGACATTAGAAAATCTGAACTGGCCAAACACTGAGCTGATGAGCCTTATGCTGCCTTTGCTTCACTCTGCGTGGGAACTACGTCACCTCTCCTTGCTTGCTCTTCTATTGGCTAGATACTGATCTCTGGCTCCTCCGGTCTCACCCCCCGGCACTCCGGCACCAGATATGACTGATCCTCAGCTAAATCACGAATCTCCTCAAGGTTGCAACGCTGCTTCTGCTAACTCTACGATGGCTCTGCGTAGCTGTTACGCCGCCTCTTTGCGTACTGCTCTCTTTCTCCTCTATGATGTATTCTTGGCTTAGGAAAATCTCCAACCAAATCTATTACTGCCCCTCTGTGCAAGAATCTTCTCGATCTAGCTTCTCTTGAGCACTGCTCACTTGAGAAATTCGATCTCTAGACTATGTCTCTCGGTGGATTTTCCTAATGCCCCATCAAGTCCTTATAAACTTCTCGTTGAGACTTCAACGACCGAGATTAAATCGTTAATCAACGACTATGATTAACTTGACTTGATCTTTGTCTTTTTTAGAAGATTCACACTTTGTTTTACTCAATATCCTTTAATTATTTTAATTTCCTAAGTTTGGACTTAGCCCCATTAAAAATAATTAATTATTTCCATAAAACATAATCTGAGTGGAATTTCCAAAAACGCTTTATGGGTTCTTTGGAATACATGTGCCTAAGCCTCCCTGCAAATTTTGAGACTTAGAACACATTTGATGCCACTAGAAATCAATAAACATGTGGGAATCACTGGGCCTGCGAAATATGATTTTCCCAGCAGTGTGTCTCGATTTTGGGACACATGTCCCTTTAGAAATATGTGTTGCGACTCCTTAAAAGCCTGATTTGGGCCACTTTCTCTTCATTGTTGTGTCTCTCTCTTGTTGTGGGTGTATGGGAGCGAGTAACAAAGGGTTTGGAAGTGTTTTGGAGGTGATTCAAGTAACCGATAAGTGCATTTTGCTTCCATTTCTTTTCCATTTTTACTACAACAGTTTGCTTGTCCATTTTGTTTACATGCTAGTGCCTTTTTTTGTTTTTTTTACAACATTCATGGCTCAATCAAGGGCTGCAGAGAATGGGTAAAAGTGTTGAAATATGTAACAAGGTTCAATCTTCATAATGACATATGTAATCATGATTTTATGTATTTGATGTAAAGAGAAAAATAAATTTATTATTGTCATTCTTGAGGCATGGGTTTCATGCTCAAGGGAAACTTATTTTTAGGTCAAGCACCCATTGCGTGCTTCTAGGGCTTGTCATTGAGTCTACAAGTCAATTGACTCATTGTCATGTTTGGAAGACCCTTTTGGGCATGTTACATCTTGTAAAGAAAATTTATATAAAGTCAAAATTGTCAAATGGACCCTCCAAAACCATGTCATCATCAAAAGAACAAGTCGGCATAAAGATAACATTTCGACCTACAAAAAAGCCTATATATAAGAAGACTTTAACCTCATTTGAAGATCATCCAATCAGCTTTCAAGAAGTTCGATCTAAGAAGAAAAGATGACGAAAAGGAAGCCAAATACCTCCAAAGGAAGGAGAAGAATAAAACGAAGATTTTGGCATTGTTTTTGGGCTAATATGATAATATCCTTCACACTTGCGAGGAAACTAGGGCACCATTTACAACAGAAAGTCCGAAATTGCAGTTACCTTAGGAGACCGAATTTAGGTGTGGAAAAGACTAAGTTTGCTAACCGTGTACTCAACAAGAAGAAAGCTATCCAAGCGAAGGTGTTAATATTTCTTAGGGCTATATTGTTCTTTGCTTTGATAATTGCTTTTCATTATTTTCATATTAAGTTCACCCCACAACATCATAACATTATTAAGATTTACATTATTATTCAGCAACATATGAAACTATATATAAAGAACAACATCATCATCAATGCATCAAAACATAAAGGAACAATAGAAGAAAAACATGCACACATAGAGACACCAGGATTGGTCGGAGACCAGGGCAAAAGCCACTATGGGGAAAACCCTTTCAAATTATTCTTCTTAGTAGTTTGTCATTGAATGATTAAGCGAAGAGAGAGCACAATGATCCATATCTTCAACCATAAATTATCCAACAAAAATCATCTAAACAATATCCATGAAATGAACCCAATAGTGCTCATTCTCAAAACCTTGATTCAAAATCCTGTAATGAACTGTGATTGTTTGCAATCAACTGCAGAACTCTACAGTCAACAAGCGAAAACTTCATATAACTGAAAAACCAAGCCCTAGACTACAGTTGCATGGAGAGAGTGTCATGCATGTGACTGAAACCCTGCAGTTGCATGCATAGGCATGCGTGCCAGCGACTACAGTCGAAACTTCCCTTAGACAAGCCTGCAACTGTGACCGAAAATTCTAGAAACGCACGCGTGCTTCGTACCCTGTAATTTCTCCTTCGTGTGAACCAATTCTCTGCGAACATGCATCAGACTTGTGCGAGCCAAAACCAAGAAAGAGAATTGAAGAATGTCTCACGAGGATGTTCAAATGAGGTTCACTTGACTTGTATTTATAGCCTTCCAAGGGTGCCCAATTTGCTTTAGGGCCGACCTGCCCAAATATGCACATGTGGGATTTAATTCAAAAATACATGTGGGATTTAATCCAAATTGAGTGCTTCAATAGTCAAAATTGGTCCTCTCGAATAGAGGAATCTCCTCACAAGTTGGAATTTTCCAATGAGTTTCCAAATTAACAAAAAGAAAGGAAGTAAAATCATCTCACACGAGCAATCTAGGGTTTCTATAGAAGAGGCTATTGGGGGTGGAAATTGCATAAAAAGTTGATGGGGGTGGAAATTGCAGAAGAAGCAATTGGGGATTGAAATGTAGAAATAACTGAGGACAAGTTGTTGAAAGGAAAGCTCATCAAAGGAGGAAGAATTGAGTTGGATTTGGAGAGAACTTTGATAAAAGTCTTAAGTCTTGGAATTCGTCATTTGAGTTCTTGTGGGTTTTCCTCTCAAGAGGAGAGGTTTTGGCCTTGGCTGATAGCCTAGGCCCTATATCTTGTGTCCTCTTGTGTCATTGTTCTTTATTGTTTTGGTAGTTGTTCAATGATAAGAACACTAATTATAATAAAGTGAAAGAAGAAGCTAATCAAGTTAAATAAATTACATCACAAGTAGTTATCAAAGTAAGTGAAATCACCTAATATTGCAGCCCCTAGATTTCTCAAAATGGTATCAGAGCTAAGGTGACAAGACAAGGAAAGGAAGCTTGAAGAAAGGACCATTAGAAAGGAGTATCAAGAAAGGTCAAGGCATCAAAGGGGACATTGTACCATCAAGGAGGGATACACAAGGGCGGAGCACAAGGAAATCATCAAGGACTAATCCTCTCATCATCTTGAAGGAAGGAACTAAGGAATATCGAAGAAGATCTCAAGGACCCCACCTCCAGTCAAGGAAGGAAGGACTACAAATTGAAGCAACTTGAAGCCTCTACATCAAAGAAGAGGCATTTCCATCATCATCAAAAAGAATCAAGGTGTTCTCCCTCTATTTGGATCGAGAATCTCATCATTAGCATATTTGAAGAAAGACATCTCTAGAAGAAGCATTGCCATCTTCAAACATAATCATCAAAATCAAGAAGGTATCAAGTTGAAGATATCACCATCAAATGAAAATCTTCACTTGAAAAGTAAGTATCCTTGTATCTATGACCGAGTGTACTATCAAAATGACTTTATTCTATAAGGAGAACAATAAATTGGTTGTGTCGTCAAATTTCCTCGCATGAAAGAAAACGACATATTTGATCCTCGTAGAAAATGAAGTCATTGGACATGTTAAGGGTTTAATATTCAAACCGCCAAAGGAAGAAGCTCAAGCTCTAGCAAAGTATATGAAGGGGGAAATAAGGGCTCAAAGAATCCTTATTGTTGAGATTTTTTGTATTTGGGGTAGCATCAGTTGTGCTCTAGCTCCCAAATTTTGAGGAAGGACTAGAGTAAACTTGATCTACAAGACCCAGAAATTGATTTGGGAAATTTCATCTGGTTTAGGAGATATTAAATTAATTATTTATTTTAATGTATTTCCTAAGTTAAAACTTAGGGAACTTAAATAATTAAAGTGAATTTAATTAAACATGTGATGAAATTGTCTTAAGTCATGCGGATCAAGCTTTCTTTTAATCTTAGCCATTGATTCAAGATCTGATTATGGCCGTTGGTTTCCCAACGAGAAAAGTATAAAGGAAAGGCTTGGGGTCATTTGTAAAGACACAGAGGCAAAGCACTAAAGCTAAGCTGAGATTCTAGTGCAGGTTTTCTAAGAATTCACATAAGTGTTTCAGCAACAGAGAGGGGAATTTAGGCCAAGGGGATGATCTGATCCCAGGGTCTAGAATTTGCAAGAGGCAGAGATCAGCTCAAAGAGGCAACGCAGAGAAGTAGGAGAGCAGCAGCAGGAAGGGCAACAACTGTGCTATGGAGGTGCTCCGCAGTCCCTCAGGGACATCGTGATTTTCAGCTGCAAGCCCTCAAGCGTTACACAGAGACCCTAAGGGGCAGCATAAGGACTGCATCACCCAGTCTGGGGTAACACAACCCTTTTTGGAGCACCGTTGAGGGACGCAGAGGCTTCAGGGACAGCGCTGGGGTTTCTAGGCCCTAATTTTGGCTGAGTCTTGTAAATCCTATTTGAGGGTGTGGATTAGTCATTATTTTGGCTTCAGAACAGCTAGTGAGATGTAGATCTATTATTTCTCTGTCGGGTTTTCTAGATTTGTTGTATTCATAAAATTCTTAAAAATAAAACCCTCCAGTAGCCAAAAGACCGGTTTTCTCGCATTGGGTTTGTTCGGGGACTATTTGTCTAGAAAATATCTGTGTCACTTTGTCTATGTGTGCATGTATTTGTTCTAGATCTGAATTAGTGAAGATCTGTTATGTGTTTTGCTTCGAGTTTAATCTGAATTTATTTAGTTAATAACTTATCTAAGTGGGAGGTGCATAACCAGATTAAAAGTCAAAATTTCTGCATAAGTATAGGATTCAAAAATTTTCATACTTATAGAATCAATCGAGGATTCTCTCATCCATTATGTAGAAAAGTTGGAGAAGTCAAAAGACATCTATGACAAACTAGTAGAATTATTCTCCATAAGCACTGCATGAGAAGTGATATATTCAAGAGTCGGGATATACAAGATGATGGTATCAAAGGAAGAAGGATAACCTCACATCTTTTGAGGGTGTCACAAATACAAGACCAATTGCAAGAGTTGGGGGCAATAATCTTTGACAAAGAGATGAACACTGTGGTGCTCAATGCACTACCTGATGAATGGGGCAGCTTTGTATCAAGCATCTATGGAAATAAGGAAGCCACCCCTTTCAATGAGCTCTGGTCAAATTTTGTAGAGAGGTTTAGGCACTGGTATTCCAAAGAACCCATAAACCGTTTGTGAAAATTCCACTCAGTTTATGTTTTATTGTAAAAATTAATTATTTTAATGGGGACCCTAAGTCTAAACTTAGGGAAATTAAATAATTTGAAGATATTAATAAAATTGAGTGAGAATGATCTAGAAAGTGCATATCAAGTCAAGTTATAATCTTATTCATTGATTAGAGATGTAATCTTGGTTGTTGATATATCAACGAGAAGAATATAAAGGAAGGATTGAGGGCCATTTGGAAAGATACACCGAGTGAATCAATTGATCAAATTCTTCTGACGAAGCAAGTGCAGGGACGAAGATAGGATCTAAGTGATTCCACTTGGAGTGAGGGGCAGAGACAGTGATTGGTCGAAGGATCTTCTTCGGGACCAAGAATACATAGCAGAGAGGTAGCAAAACCAACAAAGGAAGCAACGCAACTTCTAGAGGGTGTAAAACAGGCCCTAGAAGGGGTGATGCAGGCCCATTGTTGAGATTTTGAGGTGTTGGGGTAGCATCAGATGTGCTCTAGCTCCCAAATTTTGTGGAGGGACTAGAGTACATGAGATCGCCAAGACCCATAAAGCGATTTAAGAAATTCCATCCTGTTTATGAGATATTTAATTAATTAATCTTTTTAATTAAGGACCCTAAGTCTAACTTAGGAAAATTAAAAGATTAAAGTTAATTAAATTAAACATGTGATGAAAATGACTTAAGTCACACATATCAATGTTTCTTTTAATCTTATTCCTTGATAAGAGATTAGAACATGACCGTTGGTTTCCCAACGAGAAAAGTATAAAGGAAAGGCTTGGGGTCAGTTGGAGAACACACACATAGTGGCAAAGCACTGAGACTAAGCTAGAATTCTAGGGCGTGGTTTGCTAAGAATTTCAGAAGTGTTTCAGCTTCAACGAGGGGTAGTATTAGTGAAAGGGATGGTTTGATCCCAAGCCAAGAGTGCAATAAGAGGCAGAGAAGCAACAAACTGAGCAGCGCAGAGGGAGCAACAGCTACGCAGAGCAGCGAGAACCCAGCAGAGGCAATGCAAAGGCTTCAGGGGCTACGTAGGGCTAACATAGGCCTAGAAAGGGCAGCGCAGGGGCAGCAGGAGGCCAACAGGGCTGACGCAGGCCCAACTAGGGCAGCGCAGGGGCAGCGTAACCCAATTTGGAGTGACGTAGGCCCTTCTTGTGCAGCGCAGGGACTGGCGCAGGCTAGCAGAGCTGACACAGAGGGCTTCAGAGCAGCACTGGGGTTTCTGAAGACTGAAAAGGGTTGAGTTCTATAAATCTCGTTTGAGGATGTGAATCAGTCAGTTTTTCTGTCTCCAGAATAGAGGTATAGATGCAGATTATTTATTTCTCTATCAGGTTAACCAATTTGGTGCCTAGATTTGTTGTACTTAATTTCTACTTAATAATAAAACCCTCCAACAGTCAGAAGACCGATTTTCCCACCTTGGGTTTTTCCGGGGACTGTTATCCAGAAAATCCTTGTGTCACTTTTTCTTTGTGCATGTATTTAGTTTAGATCTGAATGTGTAGGTTGTTGATGTATTTCCTTCGATGTTAATGCTGAATATTTCACCTTAATACTTTATGTAAGTAGGAGAAGTAAAATCTGAAAATTAACAGTACGGTTTCTGTTTGAGATATTCAACAATTTTCACATGGTATCAGAGCTATTGCAGATCTAGCCTGGATCTCCAGCAAGAAGACCGAAGAATCTGTGTTGGAGAAAGCAACAGAGAAAGCAGCTGCAACAATAGAAAACTGGACCAGAGAGGGCAGCGTAGCAGCAGAAGGAAGCATAGCCAAGCAGAGGCCAGGGTGACGTAGTCTCCATGCAGATCCATGCAGGACCACGCACTTACTGCGCAGAGGCATCGCAGAAGTTGTGCTGAGATTGTCTGGTCACGCAGAGGCCAGCCAGGGTGATGTAGTCCAGAAGCTGATTGTTGTTCAGAGTACCAAAAGTCGAGCTGCAGACCTTCAACAGTTGCTGGTGGTGTTAAAACTTCGTCGGTGTAGAATTTAGCCTAAGCTAAGTTGATGAAGAGCGGGAGGAGAACAACTTCTTAGAAGATTTCCTATAAAAGAAGTCTGAAGATCGAACAGAGGATCGAAGAGAGCTGATTCGTTTTTTGTTTGGCAGACTTCCAAGAGAGGGGGTCAATTGTCGGAGGGAGCAGAGGGTTCCTGTCTTGCCAAGGATCCTAGATCTGAGTCTCTAGTATAGAGAAGAGGATTTGTTCTGACTCATTTTCTGAGCAGATGGCACCCCATGGACTACGTGATCAGGATAGGTTGGACGGCTTGTGCAACTTTGCAATTTGGAAGGCCAGAATCCTGGTCGTCATGGAGGCATACATTTTGAGGGAGCATGCAGAGAAAGTCCTGGCCACGCCGACCAATGCAAAGTTCCTGGAGAAGTATGAAGAAGCAGTGACACACGCCAAGCGCTCCATTATGGACTGGGTCAAAGTTCATGAGATGTGGGTAGCTCTAACCACAATATATGAAGGAAGAGCCGTCTTGAGGAAGATGCTTCTGGAGAACTAGCTGAGGTTATTCATGATGGCCAAGGGAGAGGAGATCAACCCTTTTCTATGTAGACTACAATCGATCCGGGATCAACTGACTGGCATGGGGGTCAAGGTAGATGACAGTGTCATGGTGAGGACTGCTCTCAGTACAGTCACAAAGGACTTGGAAACTTTTGTCCAAAGTCTCTTGGCCATAGTGGACCTTTCCAACTGGGACAACATGTGGGCTATCCTCCGACAAGAGGAAATCCATCGGATGACGAAGAGACAGTGCAACATTGGTTCGAGTAGAGTGAAGAAGGAAGAAGAGGAAGATGCAGCCTTTGCATCAAAGAGGCAGCAAGGGAGAAAGAAGCGTGATCTATCGAAGATCAAGTGTTTCCAGTGTGACAAACTAGGACATTTCGCCAACAATTGTCCTCAGAAGAAAAAGGACAAGGAAGCTTCTATCTCCAAGGCTGCTGTGGCGGATGATGGCTCTGGGGATGACGTAGCCATGAGCGCTCATGAAGCATGAAAGTGGGGCGATCTTGATATGTAGAGCAGCTATAGACTGGAGGCAGGATCCTTGAGTAGCCCAACTCTTGGATCACATACGAGCTATGGGAGCCTTAAGACAGTAGTGGGACAAGTGGAGCAGTGGGTGCAAGGAATCACGGATGGAGCAGAGGCAAAGCTGGATGCTGAGAGGGAGCGTTGTAGTGCAGATGCAGCAACAACGTAGAGGGGTTGATGTGACTTCAGGGGCGCAAAGCAGACTTGCTTATGCAGTGCAGAGCTGCAGCAACGTAGAGGCTTCAGGAGGATAGCGCAGCTTAGGGGACTTCAGCGCAGAGGAGGTCTACTTACGCAGTGCAGAGCTGCATCAGCCTCTAGATGTCAGCATAGAGCAGCAGCCTATGGAGCTTCAGTGATGAAGATGCAACCCAACTGACTTGTCTGTCAAAGCTTGGGCAAGTGTACTTCAATTGCTTACTCTTAGCAACTGAGTTGCAGTGCAGCAATTGGCAGCGTGATGCAGCAAATTGATGAGGAAGTTGCAGTACAGATGTGGCAGTGGTGGTGGTAGCGTCTTGGGTAGAAGTACGAGAGAGTAGCAGTAGTGCAGTGATGTGTTGATTTCTATAACATCGGAAAGTGTTCTAAGTCTCATTTTTAGTAGAGAGGCTTAGACATTAGTTATCCAAAGAACCCAGAAATCGTTTGTAGAAATTCGACTCCGATATGAATTTATTAAAATAATTAATTATGCTAAGGCAACATTTCCAAGAAGAAACAACAGAGCGAAAGGTGTATTAGAGTTAATACACTGACATTTGCGGTCCAATGTCCGCAACAACTCTCAGTGGGGCAAAGTATTTTGCCACCTTCATTGATGATTTTTCCAGGAAAACTTGGATCTATTTTCTGAAGACCAAAGATGAAGTCTTTAATCGGTTTAAAGATTTCAAAGCACTGGTGGAGAACTCTACAGGAAAGAAGATCAAGAAGTTGAGGTCAGATAACGGTGGAGAATATATCGATAAAGACTTCACCAATTTCTCTGCTCAGGAAGGGATCAAGAGAGAATGGACAGCTCCTTACAATCCAGAACAAAATGGAGTTGTAGAACAGAAGAATCAGACCATAATAGAAGCTGCAAGGGCAATTTTATACGACCAGGAGATGCCCAAATTCTTATGGGCAGAGGCCTACAACACAACAGTTTATATTCAGAACAGAGTTCCCAATAGAGATTTGGGAAAGGTTACTCCCGAAAGTGTGTTCACAGGTAGCAAGCCAGAAGTGAGCCACATTAGGATATTCAACAGCATAGCATACTGCCACGTTCCAGAAGAAAAGAGGAAGAAGCTGGATCAAACTGCAGAAAAGCATTTTCTAATGGGCTGCAGTGAGAATGCAAAGGCATACTGTGTCTATATTTCAGAGAGCAGGAAAGTCGTGGTAAGAAGGGATGTAAAATTCCTGGAGGAGAAAGCCTTTAGGAAATCTCGAGAGATGGCCACAGATATGTAGATTGAGGAAGATCCACTGGTACAACCTCAACGACCTATGGAGGAAAGGTCCAGTGCCTCTCCAAGGCACAATATTTCTGAGAGAAGCTACTCCGACGAAGAACAGGTGAGACCGCCCACCATTGATGGGAGACCGAGCAGAGAACTCCAACAAATTCTTAGAGATGCAGAAGGATTTGTTGGAGCACCTAGAGAAGGTAAGAGGATAAGGAAACAACCTGACATATATCAGGCACTGGTAGCTCAGGTTGGAGAGCCTTCTACCTTTCGGGAAGCAGCTCAACATCAGGTATGGGTAGATGCCATGGTGGAGGAGTATAGCTCCATCATGACAAATGATGTCTGGGAAGTAGTCCCTAGACCACAGGACAAATCTGTTGTAGGATCCAGATGGATCTACAAGATCAAATATGCTACAGATGGCATCATAGAGAAATTCAAGGCAAGATTTGTATCAAAGGGATATGCCCAGAAAGAAGGCATTGACTATGAAGAAACCTTTGCTCCAGTAGCACGATACATTTTTATCAGATCCATCATCTCTCTGTAGCGTAGATGGGATGGGAGATTCACCAGATGGATGTCAAGACTGCATTCTTGAATGGTGTGATAGAGGAGGAAGTGTACATAGAGCAGCCAAAGGGCTTTGAGACACATGAGCATAATACTCACGTTTGCAAACTGAAGAAAGCCTTGTATGGCTTAAAACAAGCCCCAGGGCATGGTATGGTCGGATTGATGGCTACTTATAGAAGATGGGGTTCGTCAAGAGTGACAAAGATCCCAACTTATACTACTTAAGAGTAGGAGATGAGCCGTTTATTCTTGTTTTGTATGTAGATGACCTGTTTTTGACTGGGTCGTCCAAGCTCATCAAAGACTACAAGGAGAATCTGGCAACAAAATTCGACATGAAGGACCTGGGGCAGATGCACTATTTTCTCGGTTTAGAAGTCTGGCAACAAGAAGGGGAAATCTTCTTAGGACAAGGAAGATACATGACAGAAATTTTGAAGAGATTTCAGATGGAAGACTGTAGACCCATGGCCACGCCAATGATTACTAACTGGAAGAAGATAGACACATCAGAGGATGATGAGGCTGATCCCACATTGTACAGACAACTCATCGGGTCATTGATGTATCTGGTCAACACGAGACCAAATATCTGTTATGCAATGAATACCCTCAGTCAGTTCATGGTGGAACCAAGGAGGGCTCATTGGGCAGCAGCCAAACATATTCTCAGATACTTGAGAGGGTGATTCGAGTATGGGCTAAAGTACACCAAGGGAAATTAGATCCAGTTGAGTGGGTTCACAGATGCAGACTGGGCTGGAAGCACAGTAGAATGGAAAAGTACCAGTGGGTACTGTTTCAGTCTCGGATCAGGAATGACCTCCTGGAGCAGCAGGAAACAGAAGTCGGTAGCACTGAGCTCAGCCAAGGTAGAGTACATGGCAGTAAGCACAACTTCGTGCGAGGCCATATGGCTCCGCAAATTGCTCTTGAACTTACTCAAGAAGCAGATAGAACTGACCGGGACTATGTGCGATAATCAGAGTTGCATTAAGCTCTCTGAAAATCCTTGTTTCATGACCGGTCAAAGCACATTGACATTCAGTGTCACTTTATTAGGGACTATGCCTAGAGGGGAGCAGTACAGTTGTGATAAACTCCTACATGTGAACAAATGGTACATATCCTCACAAAGGCTCTAAGTAAGGTCAAGTTCACTTACTTTAGAGAGAAGATGGGGATGGTCGAGAACCCCTTCCACTAGAGGAAAGGGTGGTCTTCAGAAGAAGAGGGAGCTGCAGTATGGATTTTGCAGTGACAGGGTAGCAGCACAGGAAGCGACAACGCAGAGATGAGGGGCAGCAGCCAAGACATTATCAGCACAGTAAATGATGTAGAGTCAGAGTAGTACAATGGTATCTTGCTTAAACACTTTGCTCGCTAAGAGGGAGTGTTGATTTCTATAGCATCAGAAAGTGTTCTAAGACTCATTTTTAGTAGAGAGGCTTAGACATCAGTTATCCAGAGAACCTAGAAATCGTTTGTGGAAATTCCACTCGGATATGACTTTATTAAAATAATTAAATATTTTAATGTAGACCCTAAGTATAAACTTTGGGAAATTAAATAATTAAAGGGTATTAATAGAGCAGAGTGTGAATCTTTTAGAAGATGAAGATCATTTCATCTTTTAATTTGAGCCATTGATTAAAAATATAATCTTGGCCATTGATTCATCAGCGAGAAGACTATAAGAAGAGACTTGAGGGCCATTTGGAAATCAAGCCAGGGGACACTCTCAGTACCCGAAGGAAATCGATTCTGAAAGAGAATTCGATTTCAGTGAGAGAGTTTGTAGAGGCTGGGTTGCAGAAGCAGAAGCAGGAGGGAGGAGTCAGTTATCGGAAAGCAGATCTCAGGAGGGTGAAGGGAAGGGTGAGCTAATCAACAGCAAGAACCCCTCCACGCAAAATCACGCAGTCTAGAGAGGGACTGTGTAGAGCATTCACGTTGGATGACGCAGAGGGTGAAAGAGGTCACCCAGAGGGTCCGAAAATTGTCTGGAAGATCTAAAAAATTCATCCAAGTGTTTGCTAATTTTTCTCTGCTCACCAGACTCCTGTAAATGTACTTTCCATTTCTGAAGATAAATATAAAACCCTCATCTACTGCACCGGTTTTCCCACATTGAGTTTTTCCGGGGACAATTGTCCAAAAACATCTGTGTTCATGTGGTTATTTCTATTGTGCTATTGGTGTAAATTATCTTTCTGTTCTTATGCTCTTAACGATAGTGAAGATCTACAAATGTGTTTATTTTAGAATTTACTAAAGCATCTGTAAATAACTTATCTCATAAGTAGGAGAAATAAACCAAGTATTGCAGAAAAATTTTCCTCTTGAAAATTTCACATGATGAAGGGTTGCAGGCCAAGCATCAACGCAGAGACCCACACCAAAGATCATTGCAGAACTTCGGGGTGAAGTATTGTTGCTAGAAAACATTCCTCGCTAAGAGCGAGTGTTGAGGTTTTGAATTGTTGGGGTAGCATCGGATGTGCTCTAGCTCCCAAACTTTGTGGAGGGACTAGAGTACATGAAATCTCCAAGACCCAGAAAGCGATTTAAGAAATTCCATCCTATTTAAGAGATATTTAATTAATTAATCTTTTTAATTAATGACCTAAGTCTAACTTAGGAAAATTAAAAGATTAAAGTTAATTAAAATAAACATGTGATGAAAATGACTTAAGTCACAAGGATCAAGCTTTCTTTTAATCATAGCCGTCGATAAGAGATTAGATCACGGTCGTTCGTTTCCTAACAAGAAAAGTATAAAGGAAAGGCTTGGGGTTAGTTGGAGAACACACACACATTAGCAGAGCACTGAGACTAAGCTAGAATTCTAGGGCGTGGTTTGCTAAGAATTTCAAAAGTGTTTCAACTGCAGCAAGGGGTAGTATTGGCGAAAGGGATGGTTTAATCCCAGGCCAAGAGTGCAACAAGAGGCAGAGAAGCAGCAGACTGAGCAGCTCAGAGGGAGCAACCACAACATAGCAGAGGCAGCGCAGAGGCTTCAGGGGTTACGCTGGCCCAGAAAGGGTAGTGCAAGGGCAGCATGCGGCTAGCAGGGCTGTTGCAGGCCCAACCAGGGCAGCGCAGGGGCAGTGTAACCCAGTCTGGGGTGACGCAGGCCCTTCCTGAGCAACGCAGTGGCTGACATAGGCTAGCAGAGCTGATGCAGAGTGCTTCAGAGCAGCGCTGGGGTTTCTGAAGACTGAAAAGGGCTGAGTTCTATAAATCCCGTTTGAGGGTGTGAATTAGCCAGTTTTTCTGTCTCCAGAACAGAGGTATAACTGCAGATTATTTATTTCTTTGTCAGGTTAACTAGTTTGGTGCCTAGATTTGTTGTACTTAATTTCTACTTAAGACCGATTTTCCCGCATTGTGTTTTTCCGGGGACAGTTGTTCAGAAAATCCTTGTGTGTCACTTTGTCATTGTGCATATATTCAGTTTAGCTCTGTATTTGTAGGTTGTTGATGTATTTACTTCGATGTTAATGTTGAATATTTCACATTAATAACTTAATGTAAGTAGGAGAAGTAAAAAGTGAAAATTTACAGTAGGGTTTATGTTTGAGATATTCAAAAATTTTCATACCCACGCAGAGGCTGCACAGTGTTTTCATGAGATAGTCTGAGATTTGTTAGGAGATCGGGGTTTTGATCCAGGAGGGCTAAAACTCAACTTTCTGAGGAGCAGATCGTTCCCAGAGAGGAGGTGACATAGTCCACAGAGGCCCCCACGCAGGCCTACGCAAAGGCATCACAAAGGTTGTTTGGGTTTCGTGTTTTCAACTAATGGATCAGTCGGGGCTTGCAGTGTGAGGTAAAACTCACTATATTTTTGTCTGTCATGATTTCTCTGTACTGGATAGCCAATAAGGCATCCACAAATTGTATTCAGAAATTGCTGCTTAATAATAATAAACCCGCAGATCGGTTGCACCGTTTTTCCCGCATTGGGTTTTTCTGGGCACTTTCGTCCAAAAATAATGGTGTCCTATGTGTGATTTATTCTTTGCTCAGTTTCCTTGTTTCAGAATCATAAAGTATCAAGTGTAGGTTGCTTCAGTAATTTAATTCAATATTTTCATGAAGAAATCTGAAAATAACTGTGTAATGTAATTTACAAGTAGATGAAGTAGATTCAGTTAGTTGCAGTAGGATTCCTAAGATTGTCAGATCTAGGTATTTTCACAGGAAGAATCTCGTTGATCATTTCACCTTGTGTGGAATCCACTATTTAGAAGGATGATGGTATGGTGACAAAGGAGTGTAGCATGTCAAGATGGTTGAAGTACTTTCAGTCTAGATGACCAAAAGGAGAAAAGAGGTATGTATATATTTGATAGATTAAGTCATGTCATCATAGAGTTGCAGATAGCATGGATAAATGTTCTCACTCATGAGCATTGTCGAAGAAGAAGGATCTCTTCCTTTGGAAAGATGCATGAAGGCATATGTTTTGAACTAATTCACATATTTACATGATGAAATCAACATAATATGTCCTCATATGGAATAAGAGATGGTTGACAAAGATGAAGGAACTGTGTATAGAAGTTCCTGGGAAAATATGTGAAGGAAGAGGAGTTCATAAGAAATGCAATTATGGTCACATAAGATAAGATAAGTGATCAATATCCGATGACTAAGAGAATTGGCTAAGACAACTCCATGGAGAAGGTATGAAGGCTCTGATAAAGTCTGTAACGGAAGGAGACCCTTGTCATTGAATGCCTTGGAGATGTATTTATGAATGTGTAGGACATTAATGTTGCAAGCAAGCAGATGTTATGATAAAAGACCATCATAAAGGGTAACTTTGATTTGATGTTCGTTTTGATTTTTGAGCAACATCTGGTTGGGTTGAAACGGGAATACCAAAAGAAAGTTGTAGATGTCACCTACAACTGGTACTCATGAGAATGGATGGAAGATCCTGAAAGTAACATGACTTGGAAAAGGTAGTTGGATGAAGAAAAACCAGATGTGGATTAGAAGATCAGTTTTAGATAAAGAGAAGGATGACATGACTGAGGGTTCAAGCCTATGATTAGTAAAGGAAAGTGATGGATGGTTAATGCCTTATGACTAAAAACCTAGAAGATGAAGGCTCCATAATGATGAAGATGAAATTCATGACATTGAAAGGAGGATCCCTACAACCAATTGAAGGTACCATGATCTCCACCAAAGAATAGATCGTTGTTGTTGGTAAAAAGTCCCCAATTAAAAGAGAGCTTGGACAAGTCCCTAGATAAGAGGGAGCTTGGGTATATTCCTTTTATAGGATTGAGTATATCTTCCCTAGTTGAGAGGGAGAGATAGACACATCATTCTTGTCGTCATGTTGTGAAGAAAGAATGGAGGATTGGGTAAGCATCTGAGTTTGATTTTGATACTCTTTAAGGATGTGGTAGGGCATCCAAGATGTAAGAGTAGTCGACGAGAAAATTCCTCGAGGATGTGTTATTCCAAGATAGGAATTATCCTAAAAGGACATACCCAATGAACACCCGGGTGGGGAATGTGCCTTAAGAGACAAGGATGATGGTGTTTGTCAGTGATTGGTCTCGCCAACATTGTGCTCTGATCTTGTGGAGAGATAGAGATGTTAGTTAAGGCCTTGCTATGTGACAATGATGGTTGGTATGATAAGATGTTCTGGTATGAGCTGTTAAGATAGCTTATGAGATGGCTTTCGAATCCGACTCTTCTTATGCGAATTCTTTAGTTTGAGAATATCCAAGCACCTTGTGTGGATTATGAATACATCCCTAGTTAAGAGGGAGTGTTGAAATATATAACTAGGTTCGGTCTTCAAAATGAGATATGTAATCGTGACTTTTTGTATTTGATGTAAGGAGAAAAATAAATTTATTATTGTCATTCTTGAGGCATGGGTTTCATGCTCAAGGGAAATTTATTTTTAGGTCAAGCACACATTGTGTGCTTCTAGAGCTTGTCATTGAGTCTACAAGTCAATTGAGTCATTGTCATGTATGGAAGACCCTTTTGGGCATGTTACATCTTATAAAGAAAATTTATAAAAAGTCAAAAGTGTCAAATAGACCCTCCTAGACCTTGTCATGATCAAAAGAACAAGTCAGCCTTCATGAGTGGACAAGTCGGGTTAAAGACAACAATTCAACCTAGAAAGAAGCCTATATATAAGAAGACTTCGGCCTCATTTGAAGATCATCCAACCAACTCTCAAGAAGTTCAATCTAAGAAGAATAGAAGACAGAAAGGAAGTTGAATACCTACAAAGGAAGGAGAAGAAGAAAGCAAAGGTTTTGGGATAGCTTTTGGGCTAATATCGTTCACACGTGCCAGGAAACTAGGGCATCATTTGTAGCAGAAAGTCTGAAATTGCAATTAACTTAGGAGACCGAATTTAGTTGTGAAAACGGAATAAATTTGTTCGTGGAGTACTCAAGAAGAAGAAAGATATCCAAGCGAAGAAGGAAAGGAAGCAAAATCATCTCACACAAGTAATCTAGGGTTTCTGCAGAAGAAGTTGTTGGGGGTCTGTTGTCGCACAGATTGTCTAGGCATCGCGACAACGGCTCAGATCGGGGGCTGTCACCCTAATCCCCAATCTCTCTATCTAAGTTGTCTCCTTGCAAGCTAAGGGAGGTAGACCCTAACATAAATGAAGGAAAAGAACGGGTTGAGAATCAACCAATTCAGGAGACACAGTCAAATAACCAAGTACTTGTTAAGATTAACGAGATTTCATAGACCCAATTAGATTTGAAAATTAAAACCAGTGCCTTATGGAGTTAAAAGATCTCGTTATAAAAATTAAAGCCAAGTAATTGATGTATAACTGCTGCTATGAAAAACACAAATGATATTCGATGAAACACCCTCCCAATTATGCATTAACCATGTTCGATAAAGATATGCGATTTATCATTACTTGAAATATTTCAAAAGTGAACTTTAAACAATTATATGCCAATTTCAAGCAACTTAAAACCACAACAACCCAAAAATCAACAACCACAGTTAAGCATTAAACTTTGAACCAACGATTTAAATTCAAGAATAAAAATATTATCATGAAGGTACCATTGAAATTAAATGTCAGATCATTGCAATATTTCCAAATTTATGATATTCTAAATGACCCAATCCAAAAATTTTAAATGTTCCTGTATAGTCAAACTTAGGATAAAAAATTAAAAGCTTATTTGACTATAAAAAATTTTAGACTTTTTTGAAATTTTTTTATTTTTAGAATTTTTTGTTTTTTTATTATTTTAAACAAAATCTACAAAAAATTTAAGACTAAAATTTAAAATCTAAAAATTAAACCAAAGCTAAAAAACTAAACTAAAAAATCAAAATCCTAATCTAAAACTACAACTACATATTAAAATTAAAACTAAATTAAACTAAACTAAACTAAACTAAAATTAAAGTCTATAATCTAAAAACTAAAACTAAACTAAAATCTAAATCAAACTAAATTCAAAAATCTAAAAAATTAAAGCCTAACTAAAACTCACAAAAATCAAATTCAGAAAAAAAACACCTAAACTAAATTAAAACTAAAACAAAATTTTAAAAAAAATCGAATCTTATTAAGACCTAACATAAAACTAAACTAACTAAAGTCTAAAATTAAATCGAATTAAAATTACCCAAACTAACGCTAACATTACAACAAAACGCATCAATAAAAAAAACGCTAACAAATTAAAACTAAAAATTCATAAAACAAAATCGAACTAACTCAATCCTTTATACAAAAAAATAAAATCCGAACCAAAAGAGAAATTTAATGCATATACATGAGTTTCTTTTTTAATGTGCGCATTTGTTTTTATTTGTGTTTATATGCAGGTTGGGCGGCGGAAGAAGGAAGCACGGCGACGTGAGGAAATGGTGCAGAAGGTCGACGACAGTGGTGGCTAACAGATCAGGAAAGCGCAGGATAAGGAGAAGGCGGCTCGGACAGATGCATAGAGGAATGGGAGCAGCGGTAGGGATGGAAAACGAAATCGATGGCTGGGGAAAGGGATATCTCGACAGCAAAATGGAAAAATCGAAGGGCGAGGCTGGCTTAGATGAAGACAGAGAGGAAAGATGAGGGCAGAGATGGGTCAACACAACAGAGAAATCAATGGCAAAGAAAAAGTCTGTGTGAAGAAAGGGTCAAAGGCAGCAATGAAAGGACGCCGAATGCAGAGAAAACCTCAGCAAAACCCAGTACTCATTTAAAACGTCCAGCAAATACTCCTTTAATCAAATAACATTCAGATTCGCCCACAGAAACGATTCTGAGGCCAGATCTTGCCCTCGGGAGTTAGGTCTGGCTTAGATCTAAAAAAAAATTCTGAGAAAACCTTGCAACCTGCAAAACTAGTCAGATCCTGAAAATATATGCACCAAAAAAATATTAAACCCTTACAGCCTAGAGCAAATATACAAATTTACAAGCTAATTTACAGATCTGAGGCCCTCATGATAAGATTTGAAACATTTCAGCACAATTTTTTAGAAATTTGAAATTTTAAAGAGAGGCACAAGTCCTAGAAGACTCTGTAAAACCACAATTTCGTAAGATAGATTTGAGAAATTAGAAACAATAGGCTTTTTCAGATTTATGAAATCTGAGAGGCGACTGGTCCAACTGAAGACTTCTCCAGACGCTCAAACCTTTTAAAAGAAAAATTCCCTGCACACTTAGATCTGAACTTTAGATTGATAGAGATTTAAGAAAATAACATGAGATCCTTCAGAAAAATAGATAACTAGTCTTTCCGTTAAATCAAAAATGTCATTTTATGAACCCAGAAAACTGCACAAAATACCTGTATGCAGATTAATCCATGAAGACCATCAACGATAAAAATATAAAAATAAAGTAGCAGAGTTTAGAGATAAATCACCACATAGATGTGGAAAAGGAACACCAAAGTTTGTAACCCCAAAGTCTTTATGCTTTATTCATCAAAAGGAATCACAAGAGCTTCCAAGAACAAGTGCACAATTCTAAGATCGGATGACTCAAGACTGACAAAGACCTCTAATTTATAGGACAAAATCTCCAACGGCTAGTTTGGTTGATCCATATCAAAATAATCTTGATCGTCGAAAAGATTTGATCATCTTTTAATTTGGACCGTTGAAATTATAAATTTTGGGAAAAAACGAATTTATCATTTAAATCCATTTTAATTAACTCAAAAATACTATTTTTGAGTTAATTACCCCAAAATTTTGACTTTAACTTAACCACCTAGGCCCAAGGGTTCAAAATTTCTTAAAATTCTCAATATTCCCTTGGCCTGGGGCCTTTAAAAATTCATTTTTTAAGGACCAACGAATTTTGCCTTTGCAGGATTTATACTCACCTAGGACGTAAAATTAATTAAATTTCTGGCTTAGGATTTTTAATTAATTGATCATAAAATTTAATTAATTGACTGAGAGGGGATTTTAATTATTTTTCCAACCCTCTTTACATAAGATAAATACATTTAGACACATGAAGGGGGAATACCCATTCGTATAGACCCTCAAATAGGTACCCAATTCTGCGACTCAAAACATGATTTAGTAGACCAAGTAGCTTGTAATAAAATAATCTAGCCAAATAGCTAAGATTATTCCCAAACTACTTTTACAAGGACTCGATAGAAAACACTAGGACTCACTTAGCATGCTGATGACAAAATCCACCCTAGCTTTGGGGTGAGGCTGGAGGGGAAAACTCTGCCGATTACTTGTGTCGAAAAACACAAGTAAATCAGTGAGACAAAAAACCTCCTAGGATAGAAATCGTCACCAACATACTAGGCTTACCTGGGTTGTTACATACATTGACGATCTTACTTAGATCATTTACGTCATAAAAACTGTCGTCTGTCGATGAAATCTGGATGACGTGTACCTCGAACATGATAAGTCCCATTTGAAAAAATGGGGGTGTAATGCTGTGAGGTCGTTGACAAAGTGTGGTCAACAGGGTCGAAATTGCAGAAGAAGTAGCTGGGGGTCGAAATTGCAAAAGAAGCAACTGGTGGTCGATGTTGCAGAAATAACAGAGGACAAGTTCTTGAAAGGAAAACTCATCAAAGGAGGAAGAATTGACTTGGTCTTGGAGGGGACTTTGACAAGAGTCTTAGGTCTTGGAATTCGTCATTTGAAGTTTTATAAAAAGAAAAGAGTTATTGTGGGTTTTCCTCTCAAGAGGAGAGGTTTTGGCCTTGGATGATAGCCTATATCTTGTGTCCTCTAGTCTCATTGTTCTTTATTGTTTTGGTAGCTGTTTGATGATAAGAACACTAATTATAATGAAGTGAAAGAATAAGCTAATCAAGTTTAAGTAAAATACATTACAAGTAGTTATCAAAGTAAGATAAATCATCTAATCTTGTCGCCCCTAGATTTCTCAACAAAAAGAAGGGGAAAAATGTCCCCATCGGTAATGCCCCTCCTATTCCAGTTTCATCAATGTTCGTCAGTGCTCCCTCTGTTGGAAGTGGGGCTGCAACAACAACTTAAAATGTTGAGGGAAGAATAAATTTAGAAAGACAACAAGCTCAAGAAAGTAAATATCCGTTTTGGAAGTATGACACAAGAGATCAAGGGTCGGCCAATAAGTTAAAGGGAGGAGCTAATGTTCTTTGGACATGCAATTATTGCAATATTCAGTTCAGGAGCACTTATTTCCGTGTGAAAGTGCATTTGTTGAGCTTACCAGGTTTTGAATTGGAGTATGTGCAAATGTGTCTATAGCTAAGAGGAGCTAAATGGAAAAAGAGGCCAATGTTGGTGTGGCAAGGGTGGTTGCATCATCTAAGAGAAACAAGATTGAGGATCCCCTTCCTTTGGTGAGGAAAAGCAACAACAAATTTCCATTTGAGACTTTTGGTGGGGGTGTAGGTCAAACAACAAAAATAAAGGCAGTGGCACTTGGTCCAATGGACAAGATATTTCAGCAAGAGAGACAGGAAGAGATTGTTATCACCATTGCCTTCTTTTTCTATCTAAACTTCATATCATTTAATGTTGCACAACCACCTTTATTTATTGAGATGTGCCGAGCCCTAACTCAAGGGGCTCCATTGAGTTATGTGCCTCTTGGGTCAGAGAAGCTTAGGACCACATTGTTGACTAAGTCAAAGAAAGAGGTGGATAAAATGCTTGAGCCTATTAGATCAGCATGGGCAACATCTGGGGTTAGTATTTCTTTTGATGGATGGACAGATCCAGCGCACCACCCACTCATCAACTTCATGGTGTCTTCCTTGAATAGAGTAGTTTTCTTGAAATCAGTGGATGCACTTGGAAAATACAAGGATGCACAATATATGGGTAAGTTGTTCATTAAAGTTATTGAAGATGTAGGTGTCGATTCTTGTGTGAAAATAATTACAGACAATGTACTTGTTTGCAAGGTTGCCACCATGATTGTGGAAGCTAAATATCCACAAGTATTTTGGACACCTTGCATTATGCATTCCTTGAGTTTAGCACTTAAAACTATTGCTTTTCATGTGCCTTGGATTGGAGGTGTTCTTGAGGATGCACAACATATCTGCAACTTTGTACAAAATCATACTAATGCCCTCACAATCTACAAAGAGTATGTTGAAAAGTTTAACAAGGTTTAGTCTTCATAATGACATGTGTAATTATGATTTTATGTAATTGATGAAAAGAAGAAAAATAAAATAACTTTTGTAATACTTGAATCATGGGTTTCATGATCAAGGAATTTTATTTTTAGTTCTAGCTCTCATTGTGAGCTATTAGGTTTGGTATCAAGTCATAATATTCATAGAGTCAATGTGAAAGTTTGAAGACCCATTTTGGGCATGTAACCCATTGTAAGAATTTATTAGCACTCGAAGACCTTGTCACAAGCTACTTCTCATGTCGGCCTAAGGAGGACTCTAGATTTACATGTCAGCCTAGGCACAAGTTGATATCGACTTGTTTTGATGGTCAAAACCCTCTATAAAGGCAACTCGACCTTCATTTGGATATACATTTGATCAAGCATCTGAAATCAAAAAGAGGTGCGAAGAAGTGTCAAGAAGGAAGCCTCTTATCCAATGAAGGAAAGAGGAAAGCAAGACAAAATATTTCGTGTCTGTTTAGGGAAAATACCTTCACACGTGCGAGGAAAAGGATTACCACTTGTTGCAGAAAGGGCCGAAGTCTTCACTGTTGTTCTCGAAGTTGAATCAAGAAGAAATCAAGTTAGTCGAGCTAGAGGAGAAGGCCATTTAGTCCAAGCGAAGGAGATTAAGTGGTCGCTTCACCATATATCTCTCACATCTGCTTCAACTAGGGTTTCTAAGAAGGCCGAAAGAGTTGCAGGAAGTCGAAGTGTGAAGTATAGCCGTGGAAGAAGGAGAAGGCAAAAGTTTGACAATCATTGACTTAGGATAGAAGAAGTTGGATCAAAGAAGCTTGTGACTTGGTCTTGGAGAGGTCGTTGTGTCAAGGGTCTAGGTCATGGTCTTGGTATTTGTCAATTGAAGTCTCCATAAGAAGAAGAATTCATTTGGGTTTTCCTCTCAAGTTGGAGAGGTTTTAGCCTTGGTTGATCACCTACATTGTGTTTTGTGTCTTTATTGTTTATGCATTGGTAGTTGTTTGATGAAGAAGAACACTATAATAATCTAAGTAAAGAGAAGATCCTAATCATAAGAAGTGAAAAGCATTCACAAGCAGTTATCATAAGAAGAGAAATCACCTAATTGCTATGCCCTATATTTCTCAACATGGTTTGAGAGCTAAGGAGACAAAAGTGAAGGTAGGGTATCTTATCTGGGGACACTCAAGGATCAAATCTTGAGAAAGGCATCAAAGAAAATTTGAGAAAGATATCTTGAAGTCAAGATCTATCCAAACCCTAGAGCGAAGAAGAAGTCTACACCAACAAAAGTCTTGGAATCCTCTAGTCACCATCAAAAGACCACAAAGACCCTAATCAAGTTGGAGAGATCCAAAAATCAAGATAGCTTGAAGTTTTTTCGTCCATGAGAAGCAAGATCAAGGGCGTTGTCATCATCGTCAAAAAGTTTCAAGGCAATTTCCCTCTCGTTGAAGGAAGGTCGTTACCATTGAAGGACACCATTAAGAAGTCATCATTGATCATCATTAACAAAGACATCACCATCAAAGGATCTAAAGTGATCTCTGTCTTTATGGGGTCAAGGATCATTCTTGAAGAGAAATATATTCATCAAGGAGAAGTTTTCTACTATCTATATCATAATCAAATCCAAGGAAGCAAAAAGTGGAAGAAGCATCTTAACAAGTATACTTATGTCCGAATCTGTCAAAATGTCTTTTTGCAAGGATATCAACAAATTGGTTGGGGCTTCAAACTACCTTGCATGAAAGAAGAGGACAGATCTAAATCGCATTGAAAATGAGGTCATGAAAGTGGAATAAGCATCTTAACAAGTAAGTATACTTATGTCTGAATTTGTCAAATGTTTTGGAAGGATAGCGACAAATTGGTTGGGGCTTCAAACTACCTTGCATAGAAGAAGAGGACAGATCTAAATCTCATTGAAAATGAGGTCATGGATCATGTCAAAGGATCTAAAACCAAACGAGCGAAAGAAGATGCTCAAGCACTTGCAAATTTTATGAAAGGGGAAGTTAGGGCTCAAAGGAATCTCATAGAATCCATCAAGGATCCCCTCCTTCCATATGTATCAAAACTTAAAACTTCAAAAGAAATATACGACAAACTGGTAGAGTTGTATTCCATAAGCACTGCAGGAGAAGTTATCTCTTTAAGGCAAGAACTCTACAGGCTAAAGATGTGAAAAGAAGAAGGAATTGCGTCATACTTTATGAGGATATATGAAATCAGGGATCAATTTCAAGATCTGGGAGAAATCATTTCTAATATGGAAATGACTACAATATTACTAAATGCACTACCGGAGGAATGGGGTAACTTTACTTCAAGCATATGGGAAGAAAGAAGCTACTTCATTTCAGGATATATGGTCGCTTTGCAAGATTGAAGAATCCAGGCTAAAGGGAAAATCTGATGTAAGATCAGGGGAGCAAAATCAAGCATATGGTACAATGACAAAAAGAAAGGAAAAATTTAGAAAGTTTGGTCCTCAAGAAAAAGAAGAGGAACATGGCTAAGATTCAATGCTATGGATGTCAAGAATATGGGAATTACAAGAGAGATTGTCCTAAGATCAAGAAGAACAATAACAACAGAGGAAGAGAAGAAGCCCATATCATTGAAGAAGTGGAGGAAGCTGAAAAGAAGAAGTCCAAGAAAGAGGAAGTAAAATATCTCTATTATGATTAAGATAATCTTCCTCACCCAGTTCTTTTCAAGTCTCTGTTTTCAAGTTGTAAAGAATAACTATCATGGTAGGTATCTTTAGAAGATCATGATAGATTGCATCATGGCATCATGGAAGCATTAAAAGCAAGAGCTCGTGACATCATCATAGGGAAGCATGAATGATAGATCTATGATAGTCACATATGGAAGGATATAGTTCTTGGTAACCTTGTTAGAAGTATAAGTAATACTTATGGGAAAAAGGAAAAAGAAACTCATCTGGTACAAAGCTCATCATACATCAGTTAAGAGGAAACATCTGCTAGATGAGGATTCTTAAGATCCTCTACTAGAATCTTCATCGAAAGGTTCACCAATCAAAAGGGAGCAAGTGTTTCATCAAGAATTCCAACTTGGAGGATATCATGAAAGGGGGATATGATAAGTAGGTCAAGGGATTGAAGTTCTTTCAATCATGGAAGTTGTTGAAGGAGGATGACCTAAAAGAAGAATGAGGTATGTGTGCTTTTATTTGATAATTTGGATTCATGTCATATTGTTGTTGGCAACTTAGATGAATGCTCTACTTCTAGAGCATGATCAGGAGAAGAGGATCTTCTCCATTGTAAAGATGCAAGAAGGCATGGGTCACACATTGACTAGATGAAGTCAACATAATTTGCCCTCATATGAAATATGAGGTGGTTGACAATATGTAATATTCCTAATTAGCATTGCTAATTGGAATATTTCATTTTTGTTTAATTTTGCTGCTTTAGCTAAAAATAATAAATAAGGTGAGAAATAAGAGGGGTCATCTCACTTTATAAAATAAAGTGCTTTCCTAGTTGATTGACGTTGTAACTTAAAGGGGTGGCCTTGGGGGTCCACACGTGTATGAGGGGAGGCCTCACGCTGACCCAAGGGTAACTGCACAGGCCAAGGAGGGTAAAGGACGCAGTTAAGGTTTTGGAGGGATTTTAGCACTATAAAAGGAGGGGTTTCCACTTCATTTGGCATTGTTGATTTGATATTGATATTGAGAGCTAGACTTCTGTCTACTTCAGCACGCCGGTTGTTTAGTCGGTCTGCAGCACTGTTTAGTGCAAACTGAGTGTCTCCGGTCGGAGATCTCACCCTTGGCTCTGGGGAACTTCGAGTGCCTGCTCGAGCAAGGTTTTTCCTTCAGTTTCAGTGGTGATTTGCAGTGATTTTCTGGTGGACGTTTTGCAGAGGAGTTGCCCCTCTTTGTGACTGCGCAGTCTAGGAGAGAGGACGCAGTCCCAGCTAGGGAGGACGCAGTTATTGTGAGTAGGGTTGTTGTGTGGGGATTTGGCAGTGATTCAGCGTTTTCCAGCCCTGAGGAGTTTTGCTATTCCATCCGGAGGGTTGCAGGTGGATTCAGCCCTTTTTCCCAACGTTTTCTTGGGCTTCTGCGCTGTCACTGGGAGAGACAGCGTTTTCTCTGGAGAGGGTTTATTTGGTGCATTTTCGGAGGTGGAGCATTTGCTTCACGATTTCTGGGTTTTGTCCGGAGGGTTGAGATCAGCTAGCCTTCCAGTTTTCAGCTCATTCTAGTGAGGGGATCAGCCCCTAGTTCCAGTGCATTGCAGCAGCAGCTTCTACGGCAGTTTTCCCAGCCAGCTAGGACGCAGTCTCTATTGCAGCCATTTCTTATTCTGAGAGGGTCTCCACTTGCCCAGGGCAAGGATAGGTGCACTCATTCTGATTATCTTTGTACCCATATGCATGTATTCTCAGATTAATAAAATGGCTTAGTGTTCTGGCATTTATGTGTATTTGTTCCATATTCTGGTTCCGGCATTTTGTTTTATATATCTGTTTGTAGCATTTCTGTGTATTACTGTTTATTTCCCGTTGGGGATATTACACAATAATTGGAGGAACTATGATTGAAAGTTCCTGGAAATGTGTGAAGACAGAAAGGAAGAGATCGTGAAATAAACTACTATCAAGAAGGCAATCAACATCTGAGGATTAAAATATTTGACTATGATATCTCCAGGAAAGATTTGAAGACTCCGATGGAAGTCTGAAAAATAAGGAGACGGTTGACAATGTATATATTTTGGAGATTTGTCAATATGTATGCTGGATGTTGATGCAAGCCGGAATATGTCACGATGAAAGATCATCACAAAGGTAATTTTGATTTTATGTTTATTTCTTTTTTTTGAATAATATCTGGATGGGCTTATGTAGGGCTACCAAGCTATGGATGTTTTCCACCAATGATGACCATATAGTAGGATGAAATCTCCTAAAGGAAATATGGCATGATGAAGGTAGCATGGCATGAAGGAAGGCCATATATGGACTAATGGATCACTTTCCGATGAAAGACACAATGACATGGCTCATGAAAGAAAGTGATGGATGGTCTGTGGCCTACGAAGAAGTCTCAATAGATGTAGACTCCAGGACAAAGAATAAATTCATGACATCGAAGGAAGGAGTTTCACAAGCAATTGGTTGTCCCATGATCTCCACCTGATGAGCTGTTGAAAACAAGTCCCTATTTAAGAGGGAGCTTGGGTACATTCCTTTTATAGGAATGGGAACATTCCTTCACTGGAGGTATGTCCTCCCTAAGTTGAGAGGTAGAGATAGACACATCATTCTTGTCTTCACTTGGGAAGACAGAATGGAGGATTAGGTAAACATTTGGCATCTGATGCTCTTTGAGGATGAGTTGGGGCATCCAAGACAACAGTAGTCATAAAGGACCCGATATTCTTTGAGGACTGGAATCCAAGATAAGAATAGTCCTGATGGAACACACTCTGAGAATCCGGGTGGAGTATCTTTCGAGAGAGACAATGATGAGGTTGTCTACATCATTTGGTCTTGCGAGCATTGTGCTCTAATCTTGTGGAGAGATAAAGTTGTTAGTCAAGGCCTTGCTATGTGACAATGTTGGTTGATATGATGCTAAACAGACGGGTCACCAATTTGACTCTTCTTATGAAAATTATTGAGATTGAGAATGACCAAGAACCTCGTATGGATTATGAATACCTCTCTAGTTAAGAGGGAGTGTTAAAAAGTGTAACTAGGTTCGGTCTTCATAATGACATGTGTAATTATGATTTTATGTAATTGATGAAAAGAAGAAAAATAAAATTATTTTTGTAATACTTGAATCATGGGATTCATGATCAAGGAATTTTGTTTTTAGTTTTAGCTCCCATTGTGAGCTAGTAGGTTTGGTCTTCAAGTCATAATATTCATAGAGTCAATGTCAAAGTTTGAAGACCCATTTTGTGCATGTAATTCATTGTAAGAAAAATTTATTAGCCCTCCAAGACCTTGTCACAAGCTACTTCTCATGTTGACTTAAGGAGGACTCTAGAATTACATGTAGGCCTAGGCACAAGTTTATGTCTAGGCACAAGTTGATGTCGGCTTATTTTGATGGAAATAACACTATATAAAGGGCAGCTCGACCTTCATTTGGATATACATTTGATCAAGCATTTGAAATCAGAAAGAAGTGCGAAGAAGTGTTAAGAAGGAAGCCTCTTATCCAACGAAGGAAAGAGGAAGGCAAGACAAAGTATTTCGGGTCTGTTTAGGCAAAATACCTTCATGCGCGCGAGGAAAAGGAGTGCCACCAATTGTGGAAAGGGCTGAAGTCTTCACTATTGTTCTAGAAGTCGAATGAAGAAGAAATCAAGTTAGTCGAGCTAAAGGAGAAGGTCATTTAGTCCAAGCGTAGGAGATTAAGGGGTCACTTCACCATATATCTCTCACATCTACTACAACCAGGGTTTAGAAGAATGTCGAAAAAGTTGTAGGAAGTCGAAGTCTGAAGTATAGCCAAGGAAGAAGGAGAAGGCAAAAGTTTGAGCATCATTGACTTAAGATAGAAGAAGTTGGATCGAAGAAGCTTGTGACTTGGTCTTGGAGAGGTCATTGTGTCAAGGGTCTAGGTCATGGTCTTGGTATTCGTCAATTGAAATCTCTATAAGAAGAATAATTCATTTGGGTTTTCCTCTCAAGTTGGAGAGTTTTTTGCCCTGGTTGATCGCCTACATTTTGCGTGTCTTGTCTATTTATTGTTTATGCATTGGTAGTTGTTTTATGAAGAAGAACACTATAATATAAGTAAATATAAAATCCTAATCTTAGGAAGTAAAAAGCATTCACAAGCAGTTATCCTAAGAAGAAAAATCACCTAATTGCTAGATTTCTCAATAGAGTACACACATCTATCATTGTTGAAGATTGTAGATACACATTTTTCCTCTGCATTCATCACGCTGAAGTGGTTGAGGGAGGTCAAGACCGCTCTTGGGGCCATGGTTATTTCAGAGTTTTGGTCTTCTTCGAGAAAGACAGATCAAGTAGCTTAAAAAAGATTCAAGGACACAGTGTTAGATGATGCTTGGTGGGAGAAGGTAGATCTCACTATTAAGATCATGGACCCTATCATTGCTTTGCTACAATTTGCAGATACAAACCAACCCATCCTAGGAGAGGTTGAGGGACAAGATTCCATGATTGAGTCCGCGAGGACCATTATTTTACAGAGTGAGTGCCCTAAGTATCAAACATCATCGGAGGCCCTCTTCACCACCAAATAAGATATTCTTGTTAGTGGGTGTGAAATTAATTGCACACCTTTGTATTATTTGGCTCACTCATTGAATCCAAAATACCATAACCATGAGTGGCTAAATGGTGGACCTTCCTGTAGATTCCCTCCTCACATGTATGGTGAAATTTCATAGGGGAGGAAGGATACATTGAGGTGGATATATTAGTATAGAGCATCCCTTGATCAGGTGGAGGATGCAAGCTATGATGTGATTTGAGACAGGGGGCTAAGAAGCCCTATTCTTGGTGGGCAACTCATGGGGTGACATGCTCTCATCTACAACAGTTAGCCGTGAGGCTCCTCTCTTAGATTACTTCATCCTCTTGTTGCGAGAGGAATTGGAGCACATATGGGAATTTGTATAATGTGAAGAAGAGCAAGCTTGAGCAGTTTAGGGCAAAGACAATGGTGTATGTGCACACTAACCTTCGTAGTGTCTATAGGAAGAGGGAGGAGTGGTTGAAGGGAAAGAAAAATATGTGGGATGTGTTCCCTGATGATATGGGTTTTGACAACAATGTTGTGTTGGTAATGGCCAATTTGGATCTTAATGAACTAGTGCTAGAGCATGTCACTTTTGATAATGGTGATACTTTTGAAGGGTCATCATCCACACCAGCAAATGCAGAGATTATAGATGTAGAGGAGAATAGTGGTGACCGTGACAGCGATGTTTCTTTTGATGATGATGATTGATGAGCAACATACTACCTTGTAGTTGTTTTGTATTTGTTATTTCTATTTGCAATTGGCATTGCTAGTCAGGAGTCCTGAGGACTCAATACCTATGTAACACATTTTTATTTTGATGACTTAATGAGAAAACTGCAGTTTCTTGTCTTTCTTCTATTGGATCATTAATGAATCTATCACATTTATATTTGTATGCATAATGTTACAACTTGGAAATTTACAATGTAGAATCTAGATGTATGTCTGAATTTCTATCATGATGAGAATTTGTGTAATATGAAATCATTGAAATATCTATTTGGTATTGTGTATATCTATATATATATATATATATATATATATATATATATATATATATATATATATATATATATATATATATTAACATAATAATATATAACGTGTCTTGTTTTAGGGGGTCTACGCGTGAAAATTTCTGAACACAGAAACCCTACTGCAAAATATTGATTTACTTCTCCTACTTGTTTGATTTAATTAACAAGTTATTTAACTGAATATTCAGAAAAATATCAAAGCAAATACAATTTGCAACCTACACATTTACAAATCATTTATTGAAACATAGTGCACTTATGACAAAGGACACACATGATTTTTCTGACAAATGTCCCCGGAAAAATCCAATGCAGGAAAACTAGTGCAGCAACTCTTTGAGGGTTTTATTATTAAGCAGAATTTGAATACATCAAGGGCACCAGTAGTGGTTTGCCCGACAAATAATTTCACAACAATTGTACCTTATCAGTTGGAGACAGAAAATATGGTTGATTCAAACCGTCACAGGAATCACTGAATACGAGCCCTTTCTGGCCCACTGGAACCCCGACGTTGTTTCTCCAGCCTATGCGTCAACCTCTCCTGCCCAACGTGGCCTCTGCGTAGCATAGGCTGCCCCTATGTCACCCTTCTGGGCTCTACGCTGCCTCTGCGTCACCCTGAAGCCCCTGCACTGCCCCTTCGTCAGCCTGGCTTGGTTGCGTCCCTCCTGTTGGCCTCTGCACTACATGGTACGGATCTGCCTCTCTGATTTATGTATTCTTGGCCTCGGATTAGTGTAATCCCTTGCTGATCTACCCCTCAGTAGCACTGCAAGCTCACTCGAAAATTCTCAACAAACTGTGCCCCAAAATTTCGACTTAGCTCAAGTGTTACTACAATGTGTGTGTCCTCCAACTGACCCCAAGTCTTCCTTTAATACTTTTCTCGTTGAGAAATCAACGGCCTTGATCTAATCTCTAATCAACGGCTCAGATTAGAAAAGGCTTGATCCACGTCACTTAGAACATTCTCACCACGTGTAAATTAATTCACTTTAATTTTTCAATTTCCCTAAGTTAGACTTAGGGTCCCCATTAAAAATTTAATTTATTTGAATAACTTTTACACCCGATGGAATTTCCCCAAACGATTTCTGGGTCTTGGAGATGTCATGTGCTCTAGCCTCTCCACAAAGTTTCAGAGCTAGAGCACATCCGATGCTACCCAAAATTTCAATACCACCTGCCCTGTGTCGGACACTCAAATTTGCGTGTCCCATGTCCTTGTGTCAGGTGACTTAGGTTACTATTATATCCCCTTTCATAAGATAATATCATCCACCTACATAAACTTGGAGAACTCTGGAAATACCTCACTTCCTAGCCCAAAGACACATGTATCAACTGTAAGGTTGTCTGTAATATCCCAAAATTAGCACTTAGCTAATTGGGATATTAATTTTGATTAATTTCGGCAAATCCTAATGTTGGGTGGAAATAAAGGGGTGAGGGGACCCATGAATAAAACATTAGAATAAAAGCACTTTCCTAAAGTCACTGGGCAGATTAATTAAAAGATGATGTGTGGCCCATGAGGCCAAGTGACAGTGCAGGAGAGGAGGCACTTAGGACAGTGCAAAGGCAACGTGGGACCAGGCGGCGCAGTGGTGGCATGGGAGAGGTAGCACAGCATAGCAAGGGACAATGTGGCACAGAGGGACAACACACCATAGGTGGGTCCAAGGGAGTTTAGGGGTTCACAAGTATAAAAGGAGAGGAAGACAGTCATTCTCATTCATTCTTGCATCTTATGATTTTCTGTTTGTCAAGACTAGAGCACGCTCAAGTTATTTACTTAGGTTTGTAGTGCTGTTAGCACAAGGGTGTCTTTGAGCGGAGATCCCAACCTCGTCCTCAGGGGACTTCGAGTGCCCGCTCAGGAGAGGAGCCATACCATCAGTTTTGGAGGGCAGCAATACCATTTCAGCCTCAGGATTACGCAGTCACTTCCAGGGGCAGCGCAATCTTCTAGGGAGATTATGCAGTCATAGAGAGGAGCAACATCCATAGGAGAGAACTTCACGAGATTTCAGCGGGGAGATTGTGAGGGGATCAACCCTTCCATAGCTGAGTTTTTCAGAGAGTTGGAGGCCCTTCTTTCAATGTTTTCATCAGAGAGGTTGGCGTACCCAACAGGAGAGCGTAGCCATCCCTAGAGGGTTAATTTTCGGGGTTAGCCTTTCCGGAAATCCTTCGCGGGTTTTTCTGGGTTTATTGAGGAGAAGACAAGATTAATTTGGCAAAATTTTCCAGGCAGATTTGAGGTGTCAAACAAAGATCCTAACTCAGCCAACAGCTAGAGGAGTTAGGGAAAATTGGGCCGAAATTCCGGGGTCAACATTTGGCCGATTCCTTCGTGGGATTTTGTGGGTTTCTTGAGTAGGGTCGGGGGTTAAAGTCTCGGAATTTTCTGAGCAGTGTTGCAGGCCCTAGCGACATTTCTTCGGGAGAAGCAACAACATTTAAAGCAGATTGTAGCGCAGAGCTATAGCCATACAACGTACCATTAGTGGTGGATTTCAGTCTTGATTCAGAGGGCTTCTCTAGCTTTCCTTGAGCAAGCCCAAGTATCTTCATTCCAGCATCTCCATTGTACTCATCTCTAGCAAATTAATAAAATGGCTCAGCAGTATTTTATGGCTCCATTGGTGTTTTGATATCAGTTTTTGTTTGTTGTCTCCGTAATATCTTTTAGCCTGTTATTATTTTTATTTTCCCATTTGGGATATTACGTTGTTTGCCTTGGTTAGTTTTTAAGTTGGCAACGCTGACTAGCTTATTGATGTTAATATATCATATCTATGCCACAATAATTAATTGAAGTCCAGTGTGCTATTATAGGTTTTCACCTATGCATAGGAAAACATGTACCATGCCTCGAGGTGCATGCGTAGTGCCTCGTGTTCCATGTACTTGCATTATGATTAGTTCTATCAGAATTGGCTGGTCTGATCGGTTTTGGGGTCAAATCAGTCCAGTTCGAGGTATGGAACTGAACATGGCCGATTTTGTACCAAATTGGATTGTTTTGTAATGAATCGGCTAGTTCTATACAATGTGATCAAAGATTTTCCAAACACAAGTTTCGCTTTATAAAAAATCGAAAAAATTGAGTGGGGAAGCCTAATATTCAAGCCATTGGCCCTACTCTTTCTATGCAATTCATGGTAATGTTAAATTCTTAAAGTAAAACTATGTTCATACTTTTACTTCAATTTTTAACATTACTATGTATTGATTCTGGATGTTTGAGAGTGGTTCTGACCTCATTGGATTTCATATGGAAAAAGTAGAATTTTTAATCTCACTCAAAATCCAGCAGGCTTAAAGTTTTTCAAAATTTCAAGATTGAGGGGATTGCAATGTTTCCATTGGATTTTGTCATGTACGGGGGTATGGAATTAGTATTTAATCAAGAGCACCAAGCCCTCTATGTACTTTAATGTTAGTGCCATTGGTTGTTGTAGAAAATTTAGTGTTCTGTAGCCCTCCCTTGTTTCAATGGTTTTGCATTTGGTTTAATGCCCACAACCCCACATGTTAGCTGATAAATAAACTTTAATGCAAATTTCAAAGTAATATTACAAGACTACTATTACTTTTAATTTTTTTAGCTGATAAGATAACTAGACACAAGCATACACATATTTTACACACTTATTTTTGGTCAAACAGTGACCCTGGAAAACTCCAGAAGGGGAAAACCAATGATAAGGAGATTTATTTTCTTTCTCAGGAAGATTATTACAACATTTAATTTTACGGGGTTACTTATCTCTCCCCTTGAATTTCGAGCCCTAGTCAAAATTTCCAGCCTAGATTTTCTTGCCACAGTAAGCTCTCAGCTCCTCAAACTTTGTCCTAGTAGTCTGACTTCCTCTTCTCTGAAAATCATGTCGCCTGCCCTAAATTTATTCCTCAATATTTAGGCCACTGGAGAGTAATTAATGCCCTAAAAAAATGCGTTGTAATCTGACTTTTGTCCCTTGAATTCAACACCCAAAGTCTGAATTTCTCTCCTAGAAACTTATGCCCAAGTTTCTTTATAAATCTGGAAATTTGTGCCGTCTATTTCAGCAAATTTCTCTCCTTGAAATTCACACAGGTCAGCTTGAAACTTGGTCTGTCTATTTGGTATAGTTTGTCCCTCAATGTTATAGCTTATTCTCCTTGAAATGTGTGTTGGAACTTCCTTCCTAGGAATTCGAGCCTGTGCTTGTGTTCTCTTTGTTGTAGTTCGATCTCTCCTCCAACAAACCGTTCTCCTCTCTAGCTCTCTTCTCTTTCTCCTCACAAATGCACATGAGAATGAATGAGCTCCCAACCTTTTAACTCCCTTTTTAGCTTCATTAGTTAGGAGAACCCTAACACTTTTAATCAAGGGTTAAGATTAGAGCTCAACCCTCTAGATGAATGGTGGAGATCATTCTCTTACTTGACCCCCTTTTCATGTGGTCCCCCTCATTAATGACTCCCTAGTCACTTTATAACTTTATATTTGTAGCTTGTACTTTTTCTCCATATAAAGTCAACTTAAAATTATAAAGTGACTTTAAGTTTAAAATTACCTAGTACATAAAATACCATATAAAGTTACTTTATAACATGACTTTAATATAACTCATAATGTCACATGCTAAAAAGGTGTTATAAAGTGTTTTCCTAGGCAAAAGGGAAAAGGCAGCAGGAAACACCTCCTTCATACCTTTTTCTTCAACAGTCCCTCTTTCTGACGAAGGTGTTTCTCACAACACCCATTCTGTCTCTGAAATACACATGCTTGCCCCTTGGTAATGACTTGGTGAGAATATTTGCAACATGTTCATTGGTGGATATATATTGAAGTCTCACTGCCCATCTTTGACTCCAATCCCTAACGAAGTGGTGGTTGATCTCTATGTTCTATCACCAATCATGAGATATTGGATTCTCCGTGAGTTTAATGCATCTCTAATTATCACAGTATATCGTAGTTGGTCTCAACCTTTGACTAAATAAGCCATATATCATCTTGCAAAGCCAAATAGCCTCGCAACAAGCCTGACTAGCTAAAATATACTCAGCTTTCGATGAGCTCAGTGCCCCTGATCCCTGCTTCTCGTTGAACCATGACACCATTGTCAAAACCAACATGAAACAACATTTAGAAGTACTCTTTCGGTCACTAGCAGTGCCTGCCCAGTCTGAGTCTATACAACCTGTCAACCTGACTCCAACTCCCCAGATATAGTCCAGACCATAGTCCATTGTGCCTTGTAAGTATTGATACCGCTCAGACTAGCAGGGGTTCTAGGAGGGGATCCTATGGAGAAACTAATAGGTCAAGGGGCAACAATGGAGAAATAGCCCACCATCACCTCAGCTAAAGCTCATTGCTCTTTACGAACTTTCACCGATGGGAGGAGACCCGATATAAGGGGAATCAAGAGATGAATGGACCAATTATGAGATAAGGAGTGATTCCCAAAGCCTATTCTCAAGAGAGGCTCAAACAAATGGCTTTCTTGCCTGAGTAGCAAGCTGATAGGCTCTCTTGGAAGGGATAAGAGGATGCTTGAGCCTAGGTTTAGGGAATACACCTTGACAATGGGCTTCCTAGACTTAAGGATCCTTATGGAAGAATGGATTCTATGCAATCCTTGTGTATTTTGAATTGTAGGGTTATGAGACCAGAAAGAACCGAAGTGGACCCAAACTAGGTTAAGGGTATGGAGTTGACTAGCAAAGCAAGGGTTTGACCTAAGTAGGGAAGAGAATAGGATCAAGGGACTAATTTTCTTTTGAGATTTGAATGCAATGATCCAAATGAGGACACTAACCCAAATCAACCTAGGGCAAGGATTGGTCTTGTGGCTAGGGCTTTCTATATCTTGGGATTCCACTGTCAGATTTGCCTCAAACTTAGAGGACCTCTAGAGAAAACCCCAACACAGTAGTGGACCAAAAATCAAGGTTTTTGGATGGCTAGAAAGGAATTTGATTGATGCCCTAAATGTACTATGACGTTTAGGCCTAGAAGGAGAGGAGAAAGGCGAGAAAAATAATCTTTTAAGTGACCACTAGTGGTTGGACTAGTGCTTTGCCTTTGGGAGAGATAGAGTCAATCTGAATTTGTGATTTGGAGAGACTATACGTACCTCTAGGCAACTTCGCATGGCAATTAGGGAATGAGAGTAGCTACCATAAGACTATGTACTTAGATGTGCAAGAATTGATGACTTATCAAGGTGTTTTCAATGAAGACTAACCTCTAGGAACATTCATTCGTTATACATGACACATGTAATATATGCAACACTATAATCGATCAAAAATTCCACAATTTCGCATAAAGTTTAGGCAATTTCAGACCTAGATAGCGAAAATCCCAACAACATTCGTGTGATGAGATAAAAGTAAAGAATAGACATGAAAATATCACTTACATGTACAATGCGTATATCCAATCATCAAATCGTGACAAATTTGAAGCTCCAAGATCAAGAGAATAGTATCCAAACATCAAAATTCATCCATGAAACCAAACTCATCCTGCAAAAGGGAATGGAAAATCTCACAAGAGCTACTAAACCCAAACAAGTCATGATGAGAGGAATGAATGAGTGTCTCATCAATTTATATCATCTCTAAAGAATTTGATTGTCCTAATTAGGCCTAATTAAGCCCCAAATAATAAAATAATGTGCAATACTAACATCCCTTTTTTGACAAGCCCACCAAGGTAGCTCAATAACATAAAAAAATAAGCTTTCAAGAGGGCAAAATAATCAACATAATGGGTTGTTGGGCCATTGAGAAGTCCTAATGAAGTCCAAAGTGTGCCATGGTGAGAGAATGGACTCCAAACATAGTGGACAAGGGTTGGCCCCTTGATATCCAAGCCAATCAGATGTGGTGCCCCAAGTGGGTATTGGGGCGTTTGACATACTCATGGGTCTCCAAGTGGATTGATAATGCCTATAAACCATCTGTAAGGTCTAGGATGCTGACATAAGCCCTCCTTTTATCTCCGGTAGTGAGACATGTACTCGCATGGACGCTAGAATCTCTGCCTGGTGTGTGGTACAAATGTGAAGCCAACTGGGCATGGTGATTCAAGTGTATCATCCTCATCCAAAAGGTGTAACACGAGCAATCAATTAATGGCATTGGGGATCCATGAAGTACTCTCTGCTATGGTGGAGGCCCATAGCTCTCAACGCTCAATCTACAATTGCCAATGTGGCCCTTTGGAGGGCTTAGACCCTGTATAGGGAGACAAAACCCTAAATGGAGACTGACCTGCAAACTTACATAAGATCCAATGGGTCTCCTTGCCTTCCAATACAACAAATCATGGAATCAATCAGGCACTTCATGGTGGTATGCCCTTCTATAGTGGTCTTTGGCATGTACAAGTGTCTCCAAGCTTAATAAGAGGGCTAATGAAGGACCGTATTAGGTGGTTTAAACCTCTAAAGGGGGTAGCATGTCCATGGTACATACATCAAGTGGTAGGTGGCAAGTGATATGAAGTGGGGATTAGGGAAAGGCTCCAAGCCACATGCCATGGTACAAGGGTAGCTATAATAAGGGAAGCCCAGACTTGGGTATATGAGTGTAGGAGGGCAAATCGTGGTACATGATTTACCCTGACCTTTGTTTTTCCATCATTTTTCATATGCCTTTTGCCTTTGATTGATTTTCCTTCATAATTTCTCTGGGCCCAGGTGATAAGAGCATGACGTGTATGTTATATCAGTAGATATCCCCTTTGAGGTGGATCAGTTCATTGCCCAGCAGGGATCAAGACTATCATGGATTCCTTGACGTGGAGGGGGCTCATCTAGGGCCTATAGGAACCTGGGTGATGGCTATAAATAAGGGGTAGAGCTCATGTTTGCCTTTTGCCCATATGATAAATTTGTATATCGCGACCATCTTTTACATTTTGTGGTACATTTCCTCTTGAGAGTGGCCAAATTATGCTTTTTCTTTTCTTTTTAGCTGCATCAACCTCTGGGGCATCGTTGCACGCCCGACCCAAATTATGGACAAGGGGAGGGGAAGGCTAACCCCTTGTGGACCCAATGGACAAATGTGGACCCGGATGGGAAAAGTGATGAAATGGGGTTGAAGTGAGTGGAGGGGAGTGATGTATATGGTGCCAGGTGGCGAGACCACACAACCAAAATTGGGATTTTCCATGCAATGCTAACCATAAAGCTAATAGCCAGTAAAGGAGATCCCATGGGACAAGTACCCAAGGCTAACCACCAAATCGGAGAGAGGAGACAAGTGTATAGACCTAGCCCACCCTTTCTACTGAATCCCCCCACCAATTCATGCCCAATAGTGTCCATGATAAGTAAGCAAAATTACTCAAATATACTAACGAAAAGCCATACCTTCGAGATCAGGAGGCCCACCTTCAAGCATACGATCATAACAGATGGGCGAGGGACCACATGGCTGGCTCAGGTGGCAGAGATAGTGGCACATCAAGCTATCTGGTGACTACAAGGGGTTGTTGGCTGCCGACTGAGGACCATCTGGGAGAAAATTTTCTCCTATGGATAGCTACCGACATGTAGTGGGTAACATTTGGCTCCAACTAGGACATGAGCTCTCAGAAGGGTGCACAAAGGTACTCAAATGGGAGGTCATGAGAACATCAACAATCTCTTGGTACCTTAGACTTCTCACTTGCAGATATCAAAGACCAAGCACACAGGGCAACATGTTTTTGTGGTATCTTATGATCACCCATGCTTAATATTAGGCCATAAAATCAACAAGAAAGCAAAATCATTTTTCATGCAATTTTAATCTAAGTGCAGCTACATATGATGTTATTTCTAATGAGAAAATCAACATGCAATGCATCCTACCCTAACATGCATATAATACAATGTCAAGTGTCAAGGAAAGGGGTGGTGATACAACTCAACTTGATTGGCTACGACCATTGTTCGTCATTAAGTTTGGAAATGTATTAATCATATTCTTTTACCCTTTCATGAATCTTGACAGGCACAAGATTTTTATCTACCAAGACCACATCCCCAACCTTATATTCTCTTTTAGGTCTCCACTTCTTGTTTGTTTTGTGATTTGGTCGTTTAAGAATACAAACTTCTTGTGAAGGTAGTATGGGAGAAGGTTTCTCAATATCAAGCATCTTATAATATGGGATTGGCCCTGGCTTGACCACATGAGTAGGGTAGGTAGGTTCTCTATAAAGAATGAAATTAGTCCTGTCAGATTGTGGAATGGTGGCGTATGAAATGTCCATTTAATGTTGATGCCCAATAGTGACTCACCATTTTCTTGATAACATCCCCCAAACATCAGGAATATCTATGACCACAACATCCATAAATAATGATATATCGGGATTCATAGCTATAGAAACCTTAAGATCTTTAATGAGGCCTTCTACTTCAATTGGTTGAGAATTGAACCCACATACCGCCTTGTACCTACGAGTGATGTTAAGATTCAGTTGCTTCATGACATTTAATGGCAGGATATTCAGGGAAACCCCTGAATCTAACATATAGTTATGCAATAGGAGGTCATTAACAACTAAGATGAGGAGGAATGGCTCATGTCTTGGGTTTAGATTGGAAAGTTGGATATTTTGCAATGCAACAGGTAAGTCTTCCTCTTCAAACCCTAGGGTTTTCTTACGTTTCCATTGTTGTCGAGGAAGCTTCACAATCTCCTTTAATGGAACTCGTACATTCATCTTTCTTATAATAGTCTCTAAATCGATATCAAGCTCGACCTCTTTACCCTTATCCTTTTTGGTGGATTCTCCCCTTTGAGTATTCTTTTTGGGATTGAGTTTCTTTGGAGGATCCTTCTTAGGGGGCTCCTTAAGAAAAGGTTCTTTGTGAGGAGCCTGCTTAGGAATGGATTCATTTTTGTTGGTTTACTTGGAGGTTGTGGGGTTCTCATCATTGGTTTTTCGTGAATATTGTACCCCTTCAAACATTCCACTGTCATTGGCGTTGACGATTGGTTCACATTTCTCTTCTTTAATAGTCACCTCACTCATGGGAGGATGAGTATATGAACCACCTAACAAAATGTTAAAGGCTTTGAATTGCACGATATTAGCCTACTTGTTGACTTCTTCATCTTCACGCTCATTTTCATCACTTTGCTCATCCTCAAAGGATGAATCTTGTTCCACAACGTTTGTTGGAGCCAAAGTGTTGGGGACTTGAGATGAGCTTGGCTTATCCTCATCGTTTTTCTTCCTAGGGAATGGCTTTCCTTTGGGAATATAATTTAATTTTTGGGCCCTTTCCAAGGCGGTGAGCTTGCTCATGTAGAGCCTATCTTGCGAGTTCATCTACTCATTGAGCTTATCGACTTTCTTAAGGAGCACCAAGAGGGTTTCTTCGGTTTGGTCTTTGGATTTTCCCTTCTTTACTTCTACCATAGCCTTAGGGTGTTCATCTACATCCATTTTTGAAATCGCAAGTTTTGTTCAACTTCCATGACTACCTCTTTAGCCTCAACCAAGGTCTTAGGTTTCTTATCCCTTAATGCATATGTCAGATAACCACCCATTGCTTCGATAAATTTATCAAGTATACTAGCATTAGGGGGTTTCAATTGGTCGGAATGTCCCTAACTACCCTATCACGATCCTATCTTCGTTAAATACTAATGTAGGGGAAATGTTCCAATTGAACTCTTTAACATGGTCACGAGCACTCATGGCAGCATCACCCTTGAAATTGTGTAACCAATTATTGTATTTCTCATTTAAAGGCTTAGGATCATTACTCAAGTTCAGAGTGTAGAAATTTCTGAATCTTAATTCTTATGTAGAAATTATTACTATTAACCCGGTTAAGCTTCTCCTACTTATACAAGTTATCAACTGAATAAATTCAAGTTAACATCAAAGCAAAACACATAACAGATCTCTACCAATTCAGATCTAGAATAAGCACATGCACACATTGACAAAGTGACACAGATATTTTTGGACAAATTGTCCTCGGAAAATCCCAAGGTGGGAAAACTGGTCTCTAGCTGCTAGAGGGCTCCATTATTAAGAATATTTCGGAATACACAACTCTGGGTTCCAGATCTAGAAAACCTTGTAGAGACAAATCTAGATCTACAGCTCCTGGCTGATCTAAGACCAAAAATACTGACTGATCCACACCCTCAAACGGGATTTACAGAACTCAGCCAGATCTAGGCCTAGAAACCCCACATCTGCCCCTGAAAGACACTGCGTCAGCCTCTGAAGCCCCTGACAGACTCAGCGTCAGCCTTGGATGGCCTCCAAGCCCTCAACGCTGCCTCTGGAAGGGGCTGCGTTACCCCAGACTAGGTGACGTAGTCACTACGCTGCGCCTAAGGGTCTTTGCGTAGCCCCTGAAGGGTTTCCTGAAAATCACGCTGCCCTTGCTGCTGCCTTCCTCTACGTTGTCCTTGTTGATCTTTTCTCTGCTTCTTGTGTATTCTAGACCCCAGGATCAGATCATCCCGTTGGTCTAAATTCCCCTCTCTGCAACTGAAACACTTCTGAGAATTCTTAGCAACCCCGCCCTAGAATCTCAGCTTAACTTCAGTGCTCTGCCTCTGTATCTCTTACAAATGACCCCAAGCCTTTCCTTTATACTTTTGTCGTTGACAAATCAACGGCCACGATAAAATCTTTAATCAGTGGCTAAGATTAAAAGAAAGCTTGATCCGTGTGATTTAAAACAATTTCATCACATGTTTAATTAAGTTCACTTTAATTATTTTATTTTCCTAAGTTTTAACTTAGGAAATACATTAAAATAATTAATTAATTTAATATCTCCTAAACCAGATGAAATTTCTCAAATCCATTTCTGGGTCTTGTAGATCAGGTGAACTCTAGTCCTTCCTCAAGATTTGGGACCTAGAGCACAACTGATGCTACCCGAAATACACAAAATCTCAACACCCCCTCTTAGCATCAAGGGTGTGCTCTAGCAATACATCACACTTATGCATTACATGATTTTGGGCACTGGTTTTGTGCTGCTGAAGCTTGGCATCTTGCCACTCAACTTTGTACTGTTGCTGCCATTCTGTACTGTTGCCCATGACTCTGCCATTGCCACTGCAACCACTGTACTGCAGCTCCCTCTTCTTCTGAAGCCCACCCTTTCCTCTAGTGGAAGGGGTTCTCGACCATCCCCATCTTCTCTCTAAAGTAAGTGAACTTGATCTTACTCAGAGCCTTCGTGAGGATATTTGCCACTTGTTCACCTGTAGGAGTGTATCACAACTGTACTTCTCCCTTCTGAACATAGTCCCTGATAAAATGACACTGAATGTCAATGTGCTTCGACCGGTCATGAAACACAGGATTTTCAGAGAGCTTGATGCAATTCTGATTATCACACATGATCTTGGTCGGCTCTATCCGTTTCTTGAGTAAGTTCAAGATCAATTTGCGGAGCCATATGGCCTCACACAAAGCCGTGATTGCTACCATGTACTCTGCCTCAGCTGAGCTCAGTGCTACGAACTTCTGTTTCCTGCTGCACCAGGAGGTCATTCCTGATCCTAGGATGAAACAGTACCATGCCCGGGGTGCTTGTTTTAAGCCATACAAGGCTTTCCTTAGTTTGCAAACATGAGTCTCCTGCTCATGTGTCTCGAAGCCCTTTGGTTGTTCTATGTACACTTCCTCTTCTATCACACCGTTCAAGAATGCAGTCTTGACATCCATCTGGTGAATCTCCCATCCCATCTGCGCTGCCAAAGAGATGATGGATCTGATAGAGGTGTACTGTGCTACTGGAGCAAAGGTTTCTTCATAGTCAATGCCTTCCTTCTAGGCATATGCCTTTGCTACAAATCTATCTTTGAATTTCTCTATGCTGCCATCTGCAACATATTTGATCTTGTAGATCCACTTGGATCCTACAACAGATCTGCCCTGTGGTCTAGGGACTATCTCCCAGACATCATTTGTCATGATGGAGCTATACTCCTCTATCATGGCATCTACCCATATTTGATGCTGAGCTGCTTCCCGAAAGGTAGAGGGCTCTCCAACCTGAGCTACCAGTGCTTGATATCTGTTAGGTTGTTTCCTTATCCTCTTCCCTTGTCTAGGTGCTCCAACAAATCCTTCTGCATCTCTAAGAATCTGTTGGAGTTCTCTGCTCGGTCTCCCATCAGTTGTGGGTGGTCTCACCTGTTCTTCCTCCTGTTCTTCATCGGAGGAGCTTCTCTTAGAACAGTTGTGCCTTGGAGAGGCACTGGACCCCTCCTCCAGAGGTCGGTGAGGCTGTACCAGTGTATCTTACTCAATCTGCGTATCTGTGGCCATCTCTCGAGATTTCCTAAAGGCTTTTCCTTCCAGGAATTTTACATCTCTTCTTACCACGACTTTCCTGCCCTCTGGAATATAGATGCGGTATGCCTTTGCATTCTCACTGTAGCCCATCAAAAAACCCTTTTCAACAGAATGATCCAGCTTCTTCCTCTTTTCCTCTGGAACGTGGCAGTATGCTACGCTGTCGAATATCCTGATGTGGCTCACTTCTAGCTTGTTGCCCGTGAACACACTTTCTGGAGTCACTTTCCCCAAAGCCCTATTGGGAACTCTGTTCTAAATATAGACTGTTGTGTTGTAGGCCTCTGCCCGTAAGAATTTGGGCATTTCCTGGTCGTACAACATTGCCCTTGCAGCGTCTATTATGGTCTGATTCTTCCGTTCTACAACTCCATTTTGTTCTGGGTTGTAAGGAGCTCTCCACTCTCTTTTGATGCCTTCCTGTGCACAAAAATTTGTGAGGTCTTTATCGATATAATCTCCACCGTTATCTGACCTTAACTTCTTGATCTTCTTTCCTATAGAGTTCTCCACCAATGCCTTGAAATCTTTAAAACGATTAAAGACTTCATCTTTGGTCTTCAGAAAATAGATCCAAGTTTTTCTGGAATAATCATCAATGAAGGTGGCAAAATATTTTGCCCCACTAAGAGTTGTTGTAGACATCGGACCGCAAATGTCAATGTGTATTAACTCTAATACACCTTTGGCTCTGCCGCTGCTTCTTGGAAACGCTGCCTTAGCGTACTTCCCTAGTACGCATCCTCTGCAAACATCGTCTTTCTTCGCGCTGAGTTCAGGATCCCCTATGACAGTATTTTTGAGAATCCCCAAGGCTCCATGATGTAGATGCCCCATCCTTCTGTGCCATAACTCATTCAGATCTCTGTCATCTGCACTGCCAATCAGGGCCATCGGAGATTCAAGCTGAATTTTATACAACGTGTGACTCCTTACTCTGATTTGTGCCTTTTTACTCCAGTTAGGATGTTTGACATATACTTTATCTCGAATAAAGTAAACATCATAGCCCTTGTTCTGAAGTTGAGATACCGAGAGTAAATTCATCCCCAACCATGGTACATGCAAGACATTCGTGGCTCATATCTTGTGGCTATCTTCTGTCTGAAAAGTTATGGTACCTCTCCCGATGGGGGTACATTTTGCCTTATTTCCCATAGTTATCTTGAAATTCATCTGCTCTTCTTGATAGCTCGAATAACATTCTCGAGCTCCCGTCATATGAGCAGATGCTCCATTGTCAATAAACCAAACATCTGGAGGAGTTGTGCTTGACACACAGGCAAGATCCTCCTCCAGTCTAGATGCCAGCACCTTCACGTCATGTTCCCTTTGCACTTCTGTGTGCTCTGGGGGACTGCGTGAGTCCTTCTGACTGCGTGAACCCTTCCCTTGGTTCATGTCAGATCTTCCCTTCCTGTCAACTGCGTTGTTCCTTCAGATCTGCAATTGCTCTGATACCATGTAGAAATTTTTGAATCTTAATTCCTATGCAGAAATTATTACTATTAACCCGGTTAAGCTTCTCCTACTTATACAAGTTATAAACTTAATAAATTCAAGTTAACATCAAAGCAAAACACATAACAGATCTCTACCAATTCAGATCTAGAATAAGCACATGCACACATTGACAAAGTGACAGATATTTTTGGACAAACTGTCCCCAGAAAAACCCAAGGTGGGAAATCCGGTCTCTGACTGCTGGAGGGCTCTATTATTAAGAATATTTCTGAATACACAACTTTGGGTTCCAGATCTGGAAAACCCTGCAGAGACGAATCTAGATCTACAGCTCCTGGCTGATCTAAGACCAAAAATACTGACTGATCCACACCCTCAAACGGGATTTACAGAACTCAACCAGTTCTAGGCCTAGAAACCCCGGTTCTGACCCTGAAAAACACTATGTTAGCGTCTGAAGCCCCTGGCTGGCTCAGCGTCAGCCTTGGATGGCCTCCAAACCCTCAACGCTGCCTTTGGAAGGGACTGCGTTACCCCAGACTGGGTGACGCAGTCACTACGCTGCCCCTAAGGGTCTCTGCATAACCCTTGAAGGGTTTCCTGAAAATCACGTTGTCCTTGCTGCTGCTGTTACCTTCCTCTGCGTTGTCCTTGTTGATCTCTTCTCTGCTTCTTGTATATTCTAGACCTCGGGATCAGATCATCCCCTTGGTCTAAATTCCCCTCTCTGCAACTGAAACACTTCTAAGTATTCTTAGCTACCCGCCCTAGAATTTCAGCTTAGCTTTAGTGCTCTGCCTCTGTATCTCTTACAAATGTCCCCAAGCCTTTCCTTTATACTTTTCTCATTGACAAATCAACGACCAAGATTAATTCTTTAATCAGTGGCTAAGATTAAAAGAAAGCTTGATCCATGTGACTTAAGACAATTTCATCACATTTTTAATTAAATTCACTTAAGTACATTAAAATAATTATTTAATTTAATATCTCCTAAACCAGATGAAATTTCCCAAATCCATTTCTAGGTCTTGTAGATCAAGTGAACTCTAGTCCTTCCTCAAAATTTGGGACCTACAACAAAACTGATGCTACCCCAAATACATAAAATCTCAACATAGAGGGGCAAAGACACTGACCGAACGTGTCTCACTTCGTTTCATTTTTGGCTGGGCTTGGTTTAGGTCAATGCTAGAATTTGTTGCCATCATGGGGGTGGGATCATCGACATCCTCAAACTTAGGGAGAAGAGTAGTTCTAACAGGGGATGGAGTTTGTTCTCCCCTTCTTGTAGCGGCCCTAGTTAAAGGAGGAATGTTGTCACCTTCAAGAAAACTAGGGGATTGGACAATGAACGAAGTCGCTAGAGGAATATTTGAAATGTTGTGTATGAATCAATTCCTCAATGATTCACTAGGGAGGCAAACTTGCTTCCTCCCCGATAACGATGCCAAAATGTTATTGTTGAAACTAGCAAGGGTCCTAGGAGGGGATCCTATGGAGAAACTACTATGTCAAGGGGCAACAATGGAGCAATAGCTACTGTCACCTCAACTAAAGCTCCCTTCTCTTTACGAACTTTCATCGATTGGAGGAGACCCGATATAAGGGGAATCACGAGATGAATGGACCAATGATGAGATAAGGAGTGATTCCTAAAGCCTACTTTAAAGAGAGGCTTAGAAAAATGGCTTACTTTCTTGAGAAGCAAGGTGATAGGCTCTCTAGGAAAGGATAAGAGGATGCTTGAGCCTAGGTTTAGGGAATATGCCTTGACAATGGGATTCCTAGACTTAAGGATCCTTATGGAAGAATTGATTAGAAGCAATCCTTGTGGATTTTGATTTGTAGGGTTGCGGGTCCACAAAGAACCCAAGTGGACCCAAACCAGGTCATGGGTATGGTCTTAACGAACCAAGGAAGGGCTTGTCCTAATTAGGGAAGAGAATAGGATCAAGGGACTAATTTTCTTTTTAGATTTGAATGCAGTGATCCAAATGAGAACACTAACCCAAGTCAACCTAGGGCAAGAATTAGTCTTGTGGCTAGGGATTGTTATAACTCAGGATTCCACCGTCAAATTTTCCTCAATAATGGAGGACCTCTAGAGCAAACACCAGTGCAGTAGTGGACCAAAAATCAAGGTGTTTGGATTGATAGAAAGGAATTTGATTGATGCCATAGATGACCTATTAGGGCTAGGCCTAGAAGGAGAGGAGAAAGGCGAGAAAAATAATCTTTTAAGTGACCACTAGTGGTTCAACCAATGCCTTACCTTTGGGAGAGATGGAGTGAAGGTGAATTTGTGATTTGGAGAGACTATACCCAATCAAGGAAACCTCTAAGCAACTTCACATGGTAATCAAGGCATGAGAGTAATTGCCAGAAGATTTTATCCTTCGACGTGCAAGAATTGATGACTTATCAAGGTGTATTCAATGAAGATTAACCTCTAGGAACATTCATTCATTATACATGACACATGTAATATATGCAACACTATAATAGATCAAAATTCCACTTTCACATAAATTAGAGTTATTTCAGACCTAGATAGCAAATCCTGGTACATATGTTACCCCGACCTTTGTTTTTCCACCCTTCTTCATATGCGTTTTTCCTTTGATTGATTTTCCTTCATAACTGCTCGGGGCTCCAGGGGATGAGAGCATGATGTGTATGATATAACAGTGGATGCCCGCTTTCGAGGTGGGGTAATTAATTGCCCACCATGGGTTGGAACTATCATGAGTTCCTTGACGTGGATGGGGCTCATCTAAGGGCCATAGGAACCAGGGTGATGGCCATAGATAAGGGGTAGAGATCATGTATGGCTTTTGCCCATGTGCTAAATTTGTATGCCCTGACCATCTTTTGCATTTTGTTGTACATTTCTTGTTGAGAGCGGCCAAATTATTCTTTTTCTTTTCGTTTTGCCTGCATTGAACTCCGGGGTATCATTCTAGGCCCGACCCATAATGTGGACGAGGGGAGGGGGAGGCTAACCCTTTGTGGACCCAGTGGACAAATGTGGACCCAAATGGGAAAAGTGATGTAAGGGGGTTGAAGTAAGTGGAAGGGAGTGATGTATATGGTGCTGGGAGGCAGGACCACGCAACCAAAATCATGATTTCCCATGTAGTGCAAACCCTAAAGCTAATAGTTGTTAAAGGAGATCCCACGGGACTAGAACCCAAGGCTAACCACCAAATCAGGCAGAGTAGACAAGAGTATAGACCTAGCCCACTTTTTCTACCGAATCCCCCCACCAATTCATGCCTAATAATGTCCATGATAAGTAAGCAAAATTACTCAACTATATGAATGAAAATCCATACCTTCTGGATCGGGAGGCCCACCTTCAAACATACAATCATAACAGATGGGCAAGGGACCACATGGCTAGCTCAGGTGGCGGAGATAGTGGCACATCAACCTATCTGGTGGCTACAAGGGGTTGTTGGCTATCAGCTGAGGACCATCTAGGGGAAAATTATCTCCTATGCATACTACCCACAGGTAGTGGGTAATAGATATCACAACACATGTTTTGCAGCCACCCAATGTACTCTCCGGGGCTCCATCATAAATCGACTTGTGTTGACTGCGAGACAGACATCTGATCTGGTGTTGACTAGATAGATCAACGAATTGATCAACTAACGATACATAAAGGGGTTCACCAACTCAGAATTTGAAACATGCAACTTCTTCCTGTTGGTGATCATCAAAGAAGCCATAGGTCTACAATCCTCCATACAAAATCTCCTCAGTGTGTTTCCTACATATCTGCCTTAGCCCACGAAGATATGCACATCCTCCTGCCAAACCTCCAACCCCAAAAAGTAATACATCAATTCCATATCGGTGATGTCAAACTCTGAAGCAAGGTCCTTCTTACAATGTTGGATGAGTCTCTCCAGTCCTGTAATAAACAAATCATCCACTTACAAAACCAGAATCAGTGGATCGTCACCAACCATTATGCAATAGAGGTTTGGGTCTGCATCACTCTTTTGGACACCCATCTACTGCAAGTAAGCATCAATCCTCTTATACCATGCTCTCAGTGCTTGCTTCAGCCCATATAAGGATTTCTTAAGCTTACACACATGAGACTCTCTCCTATGTACCTCAAAGCCCTGTGGTTGCTCAATGTACACCTCCTCATGTATGACCCGATTTAGAAAGACCTTAGACGATCTTCACATACATCTAGTCGATATTCCACCCCATCTCAGCTGTTATGGAGACGACTGCTCTAATAGAGGTATAATGAGTAACTAGTGTGAAGGTCTCACCATAGTAAACTCCCTCTAACTATGAGAACCCCTGTGGCACAAATCTCGCATTGAGTTTCTCCATGCTTCCATTCGCAACATGTTTGATCTTATAGAGCCACCTGGAAGTCACCACTAACTTCCCCTCTTGTCTCGGCACAATCTTCCACACATCATTGTTCATGATGGAGGCATACAACTCCACCATGGCATCCCTCAAGATCTGCTGACTAGTAGCCTCCTCGTAGCTAGTTGGATCAATCTCCACAACATCTGCCACATAGCTACCCAATGTCTCTGGTGGTCTGCTCTCCCTGGGTTTCCCCATTGCCCCCTGCGCTTCCTTCAGGGTCTCACAAAGCCATTTTGGCTTCCTCTTCCTTATAGTATCCACCTCAACTGATATGGGGAAATGCTCCCCTGGAGCCTCTCCTCCTGATGAGGAAGCCCCTTTTGTGGTTTGTTGTAAACTTGTTCTCTGAGATCCTGGACTTTGTGAACCTATTACCCCAGAAGTACGTCATCCTCCTGACCCTGGTGTACCACCTGAAGATCCTGATACTTGTGGTGTGGCCCTCTTCTGAGGAGCTTGCTGCTCTACCCAATAAATCTCCCAAGACCTCCTCAAGGTTGTCTCCTCAAATCTCTCATCTCGCCTCTGGACCGCAAGAATGTATATGCAATAGGCCTTGTTGGTCTCACTACAACCCACAAAGATACCCTTCTTCGTAGTGCGTTGCAACTTCGTCCTCATCTCCAAATGGACGTGTGAATATGTAAGACACCCAAAAATCCTGATGTGCCCAATGTCAGGCTTCTTCCCAGATAGGCCTCCTCACGAGTTACTCCTTAAGACTCTGTGTGGACTCGTATTCTGCAAGTGCACTACAGTGTTGCATGCCTTGACCCATAAAAGGAAAGGTAGCCTGTTATCATGCAACATAGTTCTCGATGCACCTGCTATGGCCCTATTATTCCTCTCTACCACCCCATTTTGATGGGGGTTATAAGGCACTATGTACTCCCTCCTAATACCCTCACTCCTGCAAAGCTACTTCATCTCCATGGAGGTATACTTGCCCCCATTGTCTAATTTCAACACCTTGAACTTCTTCCCTATTTGGTTCTCCACAAGAGCCTTAAACTCTTGAAACCTCTTGAAGACCTGATCTTGGTCTTCAAAAAGAAAATGCAGGTCTTCCTGGAGTAGTCATCAATGCAAGAAACATAGCACTCACATCCACTCAATGATACATGAGACATAGGACCACACAAATCAAAGTGTATCAAGTCTAAGATACTTGCTACCTTGTTGTCACTCCTTGGGAATGATGTAATCTTCCAAAGAACACTCCTTGCACATTGTTACTGCTCAAACTAGCAAGGGATCCTATAGAGCAACTACTAGGTCAAGGGGCAACAATGGAGCAATAGCCCATTGTCACCTCAGCTAAAGCTCTCTAATCTTTGCAAACTTTCACCGATGGGAGGAGACCCGGTATAAGGGGAATCACAAGATGAATGGAGCAATCATAAGATAAGGAGTGCTTCCCGAAGCCTATTCTCAAGAGAGGCTCAGACAAATGGCTTGCTTGCTTAAGAAGTAAGGTGATAGGCTCTGTAGGAAGGGCTTAGAGGATACTTGAGTCTAGGTTTAGGGGAGATGCCTTGACAAGGGGCCTCCTAGACTTAAGGACCCTAATGAAGAAATGGCTTCTAGGTAATCATTGTGGAATTTGATTTGTAGATTTGTGGGACCACGAAGAAGCCAAGTGGACCCAAACTAGGTCAAGGGTATGGAGTTGATTAATCAAGGAGAGGGTTGACCTAATTAGGGGAGAGAATAAGATCAACAAACTAATTTTCTTTTGAGATTTTGAATGAAATGATCCAAATGAGGACACTAACCCAAATCTAGGGCAAGTATCTGTTTTGTGGCTAGGGCTTGCTATATCTTGGGATTCCACCATCGGATTTTCCTCAAACTTGGAGGACATCTAGAGAAAAGCCCAGTGCAGTAGTGGACCAAAAATCGAAGGGTTTGGATGGCTACAATGCAATTCGTGTGATGCCCTAGGTGACCCTCTAGCATTAGGATTAGAATTTGGAAGAGTGAAGAAAAGAAAGATAAATTTGACCACCAAGAGGATGCAAGGATCAGTGCCTTACTTAGGGGGCTTAATGGAGTCAAGATACACCTAGATTGAGGAATTTTGTGAGCTAAGGAGCCCGAATTAACCTTCGCGTAATTAGAGATTTATACTTCAAATTTTCCAAAGAGATGAAGTTTCAAGGTCTTTCAACCTGAGAGCTGCCTCTAGGAACATTCACCCAATCCCTCAAAGAGCAATGCGTGCATTAAATCACTTATTCAAGGTCCCTGATGAATTTCACATTACATTAACCCATACAAGAATAATGATAAGGATATACATGCATTTGACAAGTAAGATAACAAGAATAACATTAAAAGTTCACTTACATGAGAGAGAGAGTATATCCATTCATCAACTTGGCATTAGAAAGAAGCTCGAAAGACAATAGTGAAAATCCAAACATCATAGTTGATCCGAACTTATGCAGGAACACAATATAATACATATATAAACATAAATACAGAAGTGCACCATAAATAAAACTCCATTTCATTAATATCAAAGAATTGAAATATGCTTACATACATAATCGAAATAATGGTAGCTTATCTTTGAGAAGAGATGTGGCGGCTACAAACTTCATATTTGTGTTAAAATGAGGCTCGGTGGCCTTTTTATCATTGAGAAACAATGAGAAAACCTAAACATCCAAAAACCTAGCCCTAGAAGATGAAGCGCCAAAAGGTTGTCGGCCTTGTTGGGGTAAGTTGGAATGTCAAATTCTTGGGGTCGTAACTTTGGCATACGATCTCTGTTTGGCTATCATACTACGTCATTTCAAAGATCTCGAAGATCTCGAAGAGGAGGTCGAAAAAAAACAGGTATACCGGTTAGGGACTTTTCTGGTCTCTTCGTTTCTCCTAAAAATGTCTTTTAGTCACTCAAAACGGCTCCAAAAATTTAGGACCCGAAAAACTGCCAAAAATAGTAAATTGTGCTACAATTAAAGAAACTGAAAAAAACAATGGTGGGGGTCCAAGTGGAATGGCCACCAATATCCACCTGGATCAGTCCTCCCCCCTTAGGAAGAATTGGTACCCATTGTGTTGAGTGCTTCCATGAGATGGGGAAATTTCTACTGAACTTGGTCCCTAGTGAGCCACTTGCCTTGGTGTAGGAGTTGGCCAGCTTTTACAACCCAATACAGTTACATCTTCTGCTGGCGAGTGTTCTTGATTTGTTCCATGCAGTCAGGGTTTAGCTTTGTTGGTGTGAGTTTTCTGCAATGTGGGATTTGTCCATAAATGGTGGGAAGTATGGTCGAAGACGGTCCACATTAAACACTGGGTGCAGGCCAAGGAATGGTGGAATGTTGAGCTCGAAGGCATTGTCTCCTACAACCTTGGTGATGGTGTATGGCCTATATCAGAGCGGGCGAAGCTTGTGATGGGGTCCAGCGAGGCACTCCTTCTGCAAATGTAGCCAAACATTGTCGCCCACCTGGAACTTGTGTGGCACCTGACGCTGATCATGTCGCTGCTTGTACTTAGCATTGGCTATGTCCAATATTTCATGGACTTGTTGGCAGACGTGCTGAATGCACTCAATGAAGTTTTTTGCCCTGTCAACTTCGGATTGGACATGAGACGAATCTGCCTAAGTAGCTGCAAATGGTATGGCCACATCAATGGGGGCATAGTGGTTGGAATCCCAATCCCACCTGAAAGGGGTTGTGTCTAGTTTAACTATGGAGAGCTCGGTTGTAGCTGTGTTGGACGTAGGTAAGGCTTTCATCCTAAGTTGCACGAAACGGGGAAACGAAAATGAGTTTCTAAAATGGGAAGCAAAGCGAAACACGACCTCCGCAAATTTTGGAAATGGGGAAACACGGTATATATATAATTTAAATTTATATTATAATTTAGGACATTTAAGAAATGTTATGTGAAATCATACAAGTTCAAAACATATATGATAAATCATAAATTCAAAGCATAAACTATTACAAATTTACAAGTTACAATACATTTACTCATGAATGATCATTGATAATAGACACATAATGAAAATAGCAATATCAGAACCTCCAAAACCAGCCTTTATTATATATCAAATCTCAAAATCAGCCTTTATTATATATATGAGGCTGCAAGTACAATAAAGTCAAAAGACTAATACTCATTATCAGAATCGTCATCAAATATAGCAGCAAAAGCATGCTCAGCAGTGGATGGTGTAGCTAAAGAAGATGTTTGGCCAATTCCACTTCTATGATCCTGGTCCTCAATATTCAAGGCAGCAAGAGAGAGATCCAAATCAGGATTTTTTGGTTCCACATCCCACTCCTTAATAGGACCATTGCCATATTCTGGACCCCTACGAGGTGCAAGCTAAAGGTTGGAGTGCACATAAACAAGATCCTCTGCCTTCTATGAGTCCAACCTGTTGCACTTCATAGAATGAGTAAAACCATAGGTGCTCCAATTCCTTTCTGCTGATGAAGAGCTTGCCACTTGTGAAAGGACGCAAATGGCAAGGTTTTGCAAATGTACACCATTTTTTGCATGACAAATCCACCACCTAACTAGATTCATGGTGCTTCTCTCCTCCAAAGATGATATATCTGAATAATCATCTATACCTGCAACAAAATTGGCAAATTCTTGCTTTACCTCCCTGTGTAGATGAGCTGGAAAAATTCTCATAAGGGCTTCTTTCACCCAATTAGCCACCTCTCTATCCTTATGGAGTGCCTTCCTCTTCCCATTGCTTTGAGCACTAAGTTCCTCATCATAAAATTTTGGGTTCAAGGCATGTGCTAGTATGCAATGGAGTGTTGAAATTGTTCCACCTGTCAACAATCATTCTCTTGATTAATTCGGCAAACTGACCATCTACAAACAAAAGCTGTGGTGACTCCTGTGAAATTATTTCCATAGTTTTCTCAACCATGGAATCCATGCCATCAAATACCTCTCCTAAGAAAGGTTGGTCGGTGTCAACATGCCGAAGAAGCTCAAATGCAGGGGTTGTGAACAGTAGCAAGAAATCTATCTTGCTCCACCAATCCTCATCAAGGCACAATCTACGCATCGCAGTTCCCTGCTCTGAATCTGCCTGTCTCCACTTGGCCCAAAGCTGACTCACCACCAGAGACACTAATGCTTGCTTTGTTGGAAATACTGAGAGGGGGGTGAATCAGTATTTCTTTTCAATTGTTATTTTTACCAGTTAGATCACTTATATTTAGAACACAAAATGAACAGTAAGAATAAATGCTTTTATTAATTTTCTTTACAATAAATCAAGTACAATATATGTAGGGCTCCAACCCTAGATGAAGACACCAATCTTCAATCTCCCAAGCTCCAACCTGTATTTGCCAAGCACCGACTTGGACTTCCAAGGCTCCAGCCTTGTCAATTCAGAGGCACCAACCTCAAGGGCTCCAACCCTATATCTGGTACAGGCTCCAACCTGGTCTCTTGAGGACTCCTATCTTCTAGGGCTCCAACCTTGTCAATTCTGAGGCACCAACCTCAAGGGCTCCAACCCTATCTACCAAGGCACCAACCTTGTCTCTATGAGGCTCCAACCTCTTGCTTCATTTCGTCAAGATATATTTCATTATACTTATGGCTCCCAATGTCTTCTTCAACGAGCCCTGTCAATATTCACTTAGTCTTCATTGTAGTCTCCACATTACGTCATCAATGACAGCCTTATCAACATAGAAGGTGTCATCACTGCTCTTCATCGAACCCAAACAATTTCTCCAAGGTTACTTCATGATGGCCTCTGTTAATCAAGGTTGTCATTGATGCCAATATGGCTTTGACTAAGATGTCAATATTCTTGAGATGCTTCGTTCTAGATGATGATGTCTTGCCTTAAGAAGTTGCCAAGTGTCTGATTGGTGATCTAGTCCCTAAGGACAAGCCCATGATGTGAAGAAATATACTTTATGAAGCCATACTTGTGATGATGTTATACTCTTATGTGACCACACTTAATGATGGTGTTTGATGAAGATTGGAAGACTAAGTGATGACGTGATTAATGATTGAAAGAGACCTTCCTAATGATACTTCCTATAACATATCACTGTGCCACTATGTAATACACTCATTGTTGATGTCCTACTATGATCCTATGATAAAGGTGTAAAACCATGAAGAAGCCTAACAAAGAAGCCTATTCTGCTCTGCCTCCATTTCTGCACTCATAAATAATTAGTCACATTAAAAAATAGTTTTCGCTAGCTTAGAGGCAAAATTCCTTAATAACACCTACACCATCTTGAAGAGCATAATTTTTCCTTTCCAACGAGCTATTACTCAGCCCGAAACTCCAAGCGGTTTGAAAGATACTGAATTTTAAAGTTAAGAAAATTATATCTAATTATAGAGCCGACCTACACTTTGGCATTCATGTCGGCCTACCTCCAGAGTGACGTGTCTCTTCATGGGGACCAACAACTATATATATAAAGTTGCGGTAAATCATTTCACAGTAAAAAAAAAAATTCGGATATCTATCTCTGAAATTTCGGAGTGCAGAGAAGTAACAGAAGGAGGCCGAGGAGAATAAAGAGAATTATTGTTTGGGCAAATTACTGTGATTATCTCTTAAGTTCGGATTTTAAGCCTATGAAAGAAGGAAGCAGACCTCAAACTAGAACAGTGGAAGCCAGCTAAGGTCTGTGGTATACCTATTGTGGAGGACAGATTTTAGCCTCGAATCTGTTGTGTGGGAGCTCAGATCCTTGGTGCCTTAATGCTACACCAGCGATAAAGATTGCTGATCTGTTGTGAAGATATCATTACATTTCTGTGACTGTGGATCTATGCTGGTTTACCACAGCAAAGAATAGACCTCACACTAGTAATTATCATTTGAAGCTTGGATCACTGTTTGAAAGGCTTGGTTTGCAGCCTGAGTAACTTGGATTGTTGGACAGTTTTGTGGAGTGTTGGAGGGTTCAAACCTGCTACATGGTGCAGTTTTAGTAACCTCAACTCAGTCCTGTGGCAGTAAATTGTGGACAAAAGTGCTCGGATTATCTGCAGTGATAAAGTTTTCTTTGGGTTATCTTATTGACACTTGTTGGAGCAGAATATAGCAGATTAGAAGACCTTGGAGAGCATATTTTTGAAGTATACCTTTAAGGTGCCTTTGTGATCCTTGGTGAGTGTCTTAGGCCAAACTTTTGAAGACTTTTGTGAAGACCTAGAGGAAGACTTCTTAACAGACTTGAAGCAGCTTGTTGGAGACGATTTTGAAGATAACTTTGAAGCAGGTTCTTGAAGATATTTTGAGGAAGCATTGAAGGTATCCAAGAGTAAGCAGGCGTTGAAATATCTTTTAGAGCTGATTTTGAAGATTCCTTGGAGCAACTCTTGAAGCCTTGTAAAGCAGAATCTGAGGACCCTCTTTGAGCAGATTATTGAAGATTTTCTGAGACCTATTGAAGACCTTAGAGAGCTCACTTGGATGCATTTGTAAAGATCACGATGCTGTGTTGAAAACCCCCTTGATGGAATAACCTTGGGGAAATTGTTTGGGTACCATGAAGAGTTGTGGTGACACCTTCATGAGAAGAACAAAGTTGTCATTGAGGAAGTGACATGGAGACTAAGTGAAGGCATTGCTGAAGATTGTCAGGGGTCGTTGAAGAAGACTTTGGGAGCCGTGAAGACTAACCAAACATATTTTGATGAAGTGAAGTTGCGGGTTGGAGCCCAAGAGGTTGGAGCCTCATAGAGACAAGGTCGGTGCCTTGGAAGATAGGGTTGGAGCCCTAGAGGATAGGTGTCCTCAAGAAGACCAGGTTGGTGCCTGTACCAGAGATAGGGTTGGAGCCCTAGAGGTTGGAGCCTCAAAGTGACAGGGTCGGAGCCCTAGAGGTTGAAGCCTCATGAAGTCCAAGTAGGTGCTTGGCAAAGTACAGGTTGGTGCCTGGAAGGATTGAAGATTGGTGTCTTCATCTAGGGTTGGAGCCCTATATATATTGTACTTGATTTATTGTAAAGAAAAAATTAATAAAATCATTTATTCTTATTGTTCATTTTGTGTTCTAAATATAGGTGATCTAACTGGTAAAATTAACAATTGAAAAGAAACACTGATTCAACTCCCTCTCAGTATTTCCAATAGGCCTCATCATGGGTCTTCAAGAATGTATCCAATAGGATTCAATAGATCTGCATACAATGTCCTTCAACAGCTGATTTACCAAGACTTCAACGATCCTTCAATAATGCTTTGGTGATATGTCAAGCAAAGCATAGACTGTCTTCAATAGGTTCTACACTAAATGATTCTTTCAACAAACCACCATTAATTTTCAAGTACAGGTCTCAAGCTATATACAAAGATTAACATGCCACCATAAGTCTTCAAGGAATGCAGGCTCCCACGAGTCCTTCCTCCACAAATCAAGCTTACTATGTGATTATTTCACTTATTCTGAGCCTTCCACAAATTCAAACCTTCTTATACTAATCTGAGGTCAAGTCCTCAACAGGTCTGTCCTTCAAGTTTGAGGGTGACGCAGTCAGTAATTGAGCTGTCTTTACACACAGGTCTAAGGCACAATACAAGACTGCTTCCAAATCCAAGCCAATTTAGGTTTAATTGTTCATGTGTTAGTTCACCACAGATTAGAGGTGTAAATGCTAAGTTTGTCCAGGTGATTGTACACAAGATTTTCCAACGTAATGGTAAGCTTCTAAGCAACACTGCTCCACAGATCTTAGATGTTTAGTGCCACGGGTAGCACATCAAGCTGCCACAAATCCAAACTGAGTTTATTGTTCTCTGTCCTGAAGTTTTCACCAAGTACGAGTCTTTTTCTAAATCGAGCTACCATAGGACAACCATAGGTCCGAGCCTTAACTGTTGATTGTTCTGATGTTTGTAGCTTCTACACATGTGAAACCGAGTTGAGGTCTATCTCCGTTATGCAGTTGTCCGAGTCTTGATGTTCTTGCAATGCTTAGCTACAGGTTCGAAGTGTTTTAAGGTGATCTGAGCTTTACAAATGTCACTGCCCAAGCGTTTAAGCTATCACAGGTCTGAGCCTTATCCTCCACTGTTGACAGTCATATATACTGAGTTTTGTTTAGGTGATTGTCCAAGCTTCTAACAATTCCACAACTAGCTTAACACAGCTCTGAGCTCCTATAGACTGGCCCGAGACTGTAATTCTTCCACAGGACTGCAATCCAAGCTTTAAATGAACTCCACAAGTGGCTATCACAGATCCGTCCTCCTTCAGGTGACTATTCACAAGGCATATCACTGTTTTGTTCTTCTATCCTCAAGTCCGAGCTTGAAAAGAATAATTTATCACAGAAGCTTCCCAAACTGTTCTTCTCAGCCTTCTTAGTACTTTTGTGCTTCTTCTACAAATTGATCACCAAATTGGATGCTAGAAAATGAGTTTTCACACTTGTATTTATATAGATTTCCACCTCCAACGAAGGGACATGTCTCATGGTGGTCAGACTGACTTAGACAGGTAGGCTTAGGTCGGCTAGCCTTTCAAAATATTATATTCAAACTTGAAAATCAATTTTCTCTCAAACTAGAAGGGGTTAGAGGGCGAGTGATAGCTCATTAGAAAGGGAAAATTTCCCTCTTCAAGCCTATGGCAGTCCCAACCTTAAGTAAGGTCATTTTACCATCAAAAGCCTTAAATTTGTGAGGTTGTCATTCTAATTTTATTCATGGCAGCTCTTAATATTTTATGTCTAGGGCTCCTTCTTCATATGCTTAAGGTTCCATACACTTAGGCTTTCATTCATGTATATTAAGGGCATCATTAGTATTATCAATTTTTTAGGGCTAAGGTATCTTCTAGAGTATTATGGGCATTTAGATCATGCAAGAATATTTGCCATCCCGGTCACTGTCATCATCAATGACAACCTAGATTAACATGCTTAACCTCAACAAGGCGGCGCAACATTATGAAGTTTGAGGCATATCTTGTCTCAACAACTTTTAACAACTCCAATTTGGAGTACTCTCGAAATATTGCTTGAGACTGGTGGTGGTTGGTGATTTATTTCACAATTTCCCTTGCTTCCCCTGTGAGTTCCTTTATCCATGGAACTTTATTGTCGATCTCCTCTAAGATCAGATTCAGATTGTGGAAAATGCAGGGTGTCCAAAAGACGTGGTCATACCTCCCCTCAATAATCAAACTTGCAGCCTTGCATACCGGTGCATTATTCGTGATAGCTTGCACCACCCTGTTAGGACCAACTTGTTCAATAGATTTGATAATGACATCAACAATGAATTGTGCATCTTTTACCTCTCTCGAGTAGTCTTCTGCCTTTAGAAACATTACTCCTTTTGGTGAAGTGGCAATGATGTTTATCAATGGTCTACGCCTTGTATCTGTCCATCCATCTGAAACTATGGTAACCCCAGAGCTACTCCAAGAAGAACAAATTGGTGATGGCACATCCTCCACAAGATACTTCTCATTTTTTAGAAGCTGAGTTCTAACTTTCTCATAGTTGGGCCCCTTGTACCCTTGAGGAGCTTTGTTAACTGCCCTTATCATATCTTGCAAGGGGAGCGAACAACATTGAATGGAAGACCACATGCATAGATGCACCGAGCCACTCTCGAATCAGTTTCTTCTCTTCTTTGCACATTCACCAGTTTAGCAATCCTGCTATCTTGAACTGTACCAGATGCCCCTCTGGATGGTGGTTGTTCTGGTTGTTGAGTGTCTCTCCTCTTCCTTGCTTCAATTACAATTTTTGGCTCAATGTTTGCTGGGTTTTTAGCTGCTTGACTAAAATCATCATGCTTTCTTTTGATTCCGTCAGCTTGATCTTGCTCTCTTTGATATTCCCTCCTTGCCATAGGGTCTGATGTTTTCATGCAACTTACAATCCCTTGTCCTCCTCCATGCAAAAGATGTTCCTTCACTCTTGGGTAAGAGCCCTTATAAAAATTATTGCAAAGAGTACACCGCCATTCCCATGAGCCACCACCTCCACATCTTTGCAGCTTCTCAACATGCCTCCAAAGAGGATAATATTCAGCCCTTGGGTTGGCCTTGGGGTTTGCACTTGAACCTTGGATGGAAGAAGCCATTGCTGCAAAAAAAAAAAAAAACAAATCTAGAAATAAAAGAACGTTTTTTATAATTTTGGTAGCATTAAAGCCTTGAAAAATAGACAATACAATGAGAAAAAACAAAGAAATTGAATGCTTCTTACCCAAAATAATTTTCTATAGCTGAAGCTACCCCAAAATGCCAGAAAAAACAAGAGAAATATGGTTGTAGCTATGCCAAAAACCAAGAATGTCGTAGTTGGAAACTTCGCACTCCAAATTTGCTCCTCAAATCTCTTTCTCTTGCTGTTGAAATCTCCTTTGCTCATTAGTGAAAACACCCAAGCTGAAGCACTAGCCTCTTCCTCCTTCCTCCTCTCCAAAATCGCTCTTCTCCAAGTGAATCGACTTGCTCAATTCGTGTGATGAGAGAATGAGGCTAATCCCCTTTTTTTTAACTTTAGAAACCCATCTAGAAGCATCCAAGACCTAATTAAAACGATAAAATAATATTAAATTGCACAAATCCAAAAAAAAATTAAAAAAAGTCGAAAAATTACGCTGTACAGAGGGGAAACGCTGTTGTACTGCCGGGAAACACGTTTTCGGCCATACTGGTACCGTTTCTCGTACGGGAAACGTACCAGTACGGTTGGAAACGCGTTTCCCGGCCGTACGGTACGGGTTTCCCGTTTCCGTTTCATTTTCTGGGAGAAACGGGCCTAGGCACAGCATTTCCTGCAACTTAGCTTTCATCCAATGTATGAGGATGCTTCGAGTTCTACATGCGCAAAATGTGCACGATCATCCTGTTGACGACCTTTGTTTGGCCATCAGTTTGGGGGTGGAAAGTCATGGACTTAGCAACTTGGTATCCAACATCGACCAGAGATTTGACCAAAATGTACTTAGGAATCTGTAGTCCCGATCTGAGATAATGGACTGTGGGATCCCAAAGTGCAACCACACTCGTTGAAAGAAGAGTTTAGCAGTGGCTTCCGTTGTGATACTCTTCTTGCAGGCTGCCAGAATGGCCATCTTAGAGAATCTGTTGACGACCACGAAAACACAGTCGTTTCCATGCTTTGTAGAAGGAAGGCCCAACATGTAATACATGGAGATGGATTCCCAAGGTCGACTAGAGGTAGCCAGAGAAGTATATAGGCCTTGCTTCTTGATGGTCATTTTGGCAATGGCATAGACAATGCAGGATCTGATGTACTTCCAAACATTTTTTGAAAGGTTTGGCCAATAAAAATACTTCCATAGTACTGCTACTGTCTTCTCTACCCCAAAATGTCCAACGACCCAATTTTAGTGCACTTCCCAAATCATCTTGGCATGCTCGCTTGAAGGAACACAAAGGTGTCTCAAGTGGCATAACAATGCATCATGGAGGTGATAATTTGGAACTTGCTTGCCTTCTAGGAGCGTCTGGTATGTGTTGCCGAATTTTGGATCGCTATTGTAAAGAGTCGGCCACCCCGAAGTCTCGTGCCCGCAAGAGTCGAGCACAATGGTCAGCGCCATGACTGACGGTCAGCTAAGGCAAAATGCAACATTGTTGGTGCTTCCCTTCTTGTACTTAATGTTCGGATGGAGTTGTTGCAAGTATATGGACCATTTCTGATGGCAATCATTCTGCAACTTCCCTTGTGTTTGTATGAATTGCAGGGGTCAGTGGTCTGTGTGGATGATCGTTTCCTTCGACAGAATGTAATGCTTCCATTGTCGGCAGGCCTACACAGTGGAATACATCTCTTTGTCATAGGTGGGATACTTGCAGACTGTGTCTGAAAGTGTCTCACTGTGATATGCCACTGCATGACCATGCTAAGTAAGAACTGCTCCAATAACATAGTCGAAGACATTTGTCTCGATCTCAAATGGTTGTTGCAGTTCTGGTAATGTGAGCACTAGTGCAGAGAAGAGTCAATGCTTCAACTCAATGAACACCTTCTATTCGCATTCCGACCAAAATAACTTTGCTTTTGCCCCTCCCTTGGTGACTTGACTCAAAGGCCAAGTGATATGAGAGAGCCCAACACGAACTTGCAGAGCTCTGTTAGAGTGGTTGGGGCTGGCCAATCCCAAATGACTTGTAAATTGGCTGGGTCCACATGCACACCCCGCTCATCGATGATGTACCCCAGATATTGAACCTGGGTCATGCCAAAAGTGCATTTCCCCTACTTAGCACACAACTTGTGTTGCCGCAGTGTTTGGAGGACCTGTCTAATGTGGTCGACGTGCTCTTCTCAACTATGGTTGAAGATCAGGATGTTGTCCAAATACACCACCACGAATGAGTTGGTGAAAGGTCGCAAAATGTCGTCCATCAACCTCATGTAGGTTGTGGAGGCATACATCAACCCGAAAGGCATGACCAACCATTCAAAAAGGCCCTCCTTGGATTTGAAGGCAGTCTTCCACACATCGGATGGTTCGATTGATACCTGGTGATAACTGGACTTCAAGTCATTCTTGCTAAAATATTTGGCCCCCTTGAGTTGGTACAGCAGGTCATCAATCTGTGGAATCATATATCTATTCCGGACAGTGATCTTGTTCAACGCCCAATAGTCAATACAGAGTCTCCAGCTCCCATATTTCTTCTGTACCAACATGATCGGGCTCCCATAGGGTGATGAACTTGGCCTAATGTGCCCTTTCTGCAACAGCTCCTCCATTGGAATACTGAGAGGGGGGTGAATCAATATTTCTTATCAATTAGCACTTTTAAATCATTTCAGAGCATTAGTTAATCTTCAATTATTCTTGACGTTTATCCAGTAACAATAGAACAAAATAGGCACACGAATTTTAGGTGGAAAACCCCCTCCAGGTCAAAAACCACTGAACGCTTTTCTAATAAATTCTTTAATCTTCAGCCCCAATTGAGATGAAAGGTACAAATTCCTAGAATTGTAGAAAAGCATTCTTCTCCAGCTCCCACTGGAAGGACGCCCCAATGCTCTGGTTTCTTCAATAGTCAACTGAATGGATGCCCCGACATCCTAGACCAACCTACCACCCTGAAGTGTTCACAGGCTCCAACCTGTAGGTGACTTCATGCACTAGCCTAGCACCTCCCTGCCACCCTTAAATGATCAGAAATAAGACAAGAATGTGGACTCTCGTACCATGGACAATGATCCAAGATACAATATGATTCACAATGATTTTCTTGAACTAGACCAATCACATTATGACCTGCAACCCAACCATAACATTATCCCACAATGACACTTATACCTCCCAACAATGCCTCTCCAACTCTAGGCAGATTGACTCTTTTACAATAATGACCCTTTTAGAATTTTACAATGATGATTTTAACAATACTGACTTTTGACATGATCTGATACTTGACTTGACACAGCTTCTTTGAACACTAGAAACTGCTAAGGTATTGTTGTGCTTGCTTCAAGTAATGGTACTTTGGTGTTGCATTGTCCTTCTAGTATGTGTCTAAGTTTTTCCTATTGTGTCTGACTTCCTGTTCATGCATTAATGAGCAAGACCCAAACCAATATAGAAACAAAATACTTACACTATCCTGCAAACCATATGTCAGAGAAATATTCAAAATTCAAATGTAAATACGTTCAACATTTATGAACAAAACCCAATCAAACATACATACAAAATACTTACACTGTCCTGCAAAAATACATGTCAAAGATGAAATTCAAACACTAATCATACATACCTTGTTGTAGCAGACTTACCCTTAATTGTTGATGTGTTGTCCTTACTGCAGTGATCCTTGAATGCATATTTTTTCTTGCGTTCTAGAAGTTCAATATTAAATTTGATGTATCTATGTAATTTTAGATCTCCAAGGTTTGAAATTGCGTCCTGTTTTAGCCCTCTGAGTCCTCTTTCCAACCCCGTAGGTCTAATAAATATTGGATTCTTCAAGAAATAGTTATGCCCAATCTCCTACGATGACCTAATTATAGACTCGTTCGGTAGAGCGAACTTGTACGAAGTGTCACGTGTCACTGTTTCAACCTTTGGTCTTGAAAACGATACTCTACAAACTACAACTGGTCCTCTTTCTGTCACTTATTACGAAATTTGAATCCAATGCTCAGAGAGAAAGTTATGACGATTTTCCCAAGGTCACCTGTTTGACATGAAATTCAAGAGCCTGCAAAAACCCTAACTTCCTCAGATCATATCTCCAAAAATATAGCGAAACAATTTCTGAAATTCGGACACGCTCTTCATCAGGATTTCGGCTCAAATGGGTTTCTTTTTCAGCATCTGAAGCTTCACAGTAAAAAATTTATAGCGAAAATGCCATGATGACCTGTTTTAAGTAGCACAATCCTTAGATGAGGAGGTTATGAGGGTCGCAATTTATATAAATGGTTAGGTTGAGAGGGTCTTCAACAAGTGAACGTTAGAGGGATTTTAGGAGCTTAAAAATTTATTAATTATTGACTATTTAATGACTGCAAACAATGATTAGTGTCATGTTACAACCCCATGGGGTTTTAGCCCACTAACTGGGGTTACTAACTTCAAACACGAATATTTCTCAAACCGTGAAGAATTACGTGGCATGCCATATATTAATGGAAACATCTCGACAAGTATAAACCATCCAAAATATCCTTGACTCGGAATAGAGTAAGTTGTCCAGTCAAAACTCCCATGCAAGATCGGGGTAGCCCCTAGTGCTGCTTGGGTTGTCATCAATGACAACCACTAATCAACATCCTCAATCTACCTCTTGATCTCATCGTTCTCCAAAACAAAACGTCGATAGATCGACCCATTGAGTAGTGGCGCACCCAGGGTCAAATCGATGGAGTGCTTGACCTGACAGTGTAGAGGTACCCCTACGGGAGAGGTGAAAATGTCCTTGTACTCCTCCACGACCTTGACCATTTGTTGCTACTATGCGGGGGAGCTCTCTTTGGTGGTCGTGGCCATAATCTTCTTCTGGCCCTAAGGGTGAATCATAAGGAAAACAAATTTCCCGGTTTGGGAGATGATCTTATTGCATTTCTTTGCAGTGATCAGAGAGATGGCAGTAGGCAGTGCAACCTCCGGTATCCTGAACAAATTATTGCCCAAAGTAATAATAACAGTGCGAGGCCTAGATTCATACACAACATGTCGCTTCCACAAGTATGGTTGGCCTAATAACACATCATAAACTTCGAGAGGAGCAACATCAACAATACCTTATTCGTGAAGGGCTGGATACTATAGGGAAGGCAGCACTGTTGGCTAACGCGCAGATCTTGTCCTTGGTGAAGCCACCCAATGGTGTACGACTACGGGTGTGTTGTGGTTGGTAGGCCTAGCCACTTCACAACCTCCACTGAAATGAGGTTCTTTTGGCTCCCGTTGTCGACAATGAACTGCAGCGGAGAACCCTGCACCCACATATTTGAGTGGAAGAGGCACTCACCCTCCTCTGCATCTTCGGGCTCATCCTTCTGGATCTTGGTGGTGGCAATGGTGGCACTGGGCTTTGCATCAATAATCTGCTTGCCTTTGCCATTCCCTTTATCGGGTTCTAACTTAAAGTCAGAGCATGCATCTGATTCAGAAGCCTTCAGTGCGACCACAAGTGACTACTTGGCTCGCACTCACTCGTGTTGTGAGTGGAGCTCTTATGGAACTGGCACCACTTTCCTGTGTCATTCTTTGTCTTCGTGGTGTTGTTCTTTATTTGCGGCTTCGATGGGTTGTCCTGGGTCGCCTTGCGTTGGCTTTGCCCTTTTGGGATGATGATTATGTGCTTGGTACATTATGCCCAACAGGACCCACAGGAGCCCCACACTCTTGGCAAGTGTCCCAGGACTTGTACGATGTCATGGCAATGTTCATTCCATCACTCAAGCCCTTGTAGAGGATCTACAGGCATCTTCGACTCATATGGAGACCCATGGCTTCATTTGTGTGCCCCCACACCCACTGGGAACACATGTCTACTACTTGGAGAACAAGGGGCCACCCCCTTGTCCATCATATTTTGAGAAGTTTATTCATCATTATGGCACTTCTGGAGATTATTAGACCTTTGGAAGGCCCCACGACATGCACATATTATTATTTGACCTCCAGAGATGCTAATTATTCCATTTTGTGAGCTAGTTTGGCGGGCTTGTCACCAAAAGTGGTTCTATTTGTACATTATTTTATTATTAGGGGCTAATGTAGGCTCATAGGCTAATTCGAACTCCAAAAAAGGGTATAAATTGATGTTAGTTGGATTCATTTGTATCATCACTTGTTTTAGGATCTCTCTCTCTTAAGAGAAACTCGCGTTCTTTTCCTTGCTGGAGATTTTTGGATAATGGATGAATTTTGATGTATGGATTTGGGTTATTTCTATCTTGGAGCTTCTTATGTGCAAATTGATGTTGATTGGATATACTCTCTAACATTGTAAATGTATATTTGATGTTATTTTTCTTGTTGCTGCATACTACTGGATTTCACTATAATTAGGACTAATTGTTTCATGATGGAAATGTGGAATTATGTGTCTATTTAGCTTGTTCTATGTATGGGCCATTTTTAGATGAATGAAATTTCCTAGAGATAATTTTATCTCGATAAGCTTGCATCATTTGTATGAAGTATAAATGCTTGAATGTCACTTTTCTTATCTTTCCCTTAACATTGGATGAAGCTGACTTTTTGGGCCTCCTTGAACAAGAAACCAAATTCTTACTCATTATCATCCTTGACTTCATATCCCCAAGTGAATTAGGCACTGGTCCCTCATAAAAGGGTTGTGAATTTCCCCTATTTGACTTTTTCCCAGGTTTAGCCCCATTAGGTTGCCTAGGGAATCAAATTCCCGGGAATCTAGCCACAAGTAAACTTCGATCTCCTAGAGGCAATTGCACTGGTGGGTCCCCTTGCTCTCCTTCGTATTTGGGCCAATTCTAATTGTGGAATCTCTCGGTACCTCAAGCCCTAGCTCTAGGACCAAGTTTTGCCTTGTTTTTCCTAAGGCTAGCACCTCGCAGGATCAATTTGACCTTTTGAAGTAAAAATTCTTGTTTGATCCTCCCCCCTCACCTTATCGAGGATAGGAGCATCATTGGTTGCTATCTTCCATCCCCGAACCTAGGCTAGGTCCACTTGTTCCCATGTGGTCCCATTTCTCATTAAAGATTATTCATCAAGGAATATTTGGGAATCCAATTTCTTATAGGATTTTAGGGATCAAGAATTACCTCTACAAGTTGTATGCTTCATCCTCGCCCCCCAATCCTCACCTCTCTTCCCCTAGAAGATCAAGTCCCTTGCTTAAAAGGCAAGAAAGTCTCACTCTTTATTTTATCCTAGGGAAAGGGTTTCCAGGGTCATTTCATACATATTCATTGGCGTATCCCTCATAAGTGGTTTCCCAAAACATTGGGACTCCTTCCATCAGTGAAAGTCCGTAAAGAGCAAGGAGCCTTAGCTATTGTGACAATGGGTTGAGTCTCCATCGTTGCTCTTGACCTAGCAGTTGCCCTTATAGGAACCCCTCTTAAGTCTCCTGCTGGTTTGAGTGGTAGCAGGGACCATCAATCTTGGATTAAGATATACTGTCAGAGATGTGAGACTACATGGGTACTCTAATGTTGATTGCGTCGTTAACTTTGCTGATAGATAGAGCACATCTGGATGTTGCTTTAGCTTGGGATCTGCCATGATATCTTGGATGAGAAGAAAACATAAGTCTGTAGCCCTTAGCACGGTTGAAGTCGAGTACATTGTTGCTAGCATGGCTAGTTGTGAGGCAATATGGCTGAGGAAGCTCTTTGGAGAGTTGTTTGAGTATGTACTAGATACACCAATAATTTACTGTTACATTAAGAGTGGGATTTGACTTGCGGAAAATCCTGTGTTCCATGACAAATTGAAGCACATTGAGATTAAATATCACTATATTCAAGATATGGTGCAGAGAGGTGTAGTGAGACTCCGTCATATTGCAACTAATGATCAGATAGTTGGCATACTTACCAAGCCTTTGCTGAAAGGGAAGTTCTTGGTTTTCAGAGAGCAACTTGGACTGACAAGTGTGACCCTTTTGGTGGGGGCAGTCATGGATGATTGAGAACAATGTGCCATGGTCTTCCCTCCTGTTTCAGCTCACTAGTTGGGAATGAAGGCAAGAGAGCTCCTGGGGTTGAGGGAACATTTGACTGTAGGTTGTGCATGATCTTTGTCATGTGTTGACAAGTGGTAGGTAATCCCCCATACCATCAAGTATGGGACTTGCCAAGAGTATACCCCTGTATGCATCCTACCCATAAGTTGGGCTTATTATGATTGCCACCCATCTGGACAATGGATGTGATAAAGCTTGGTTGTGTGTGGTCCTTGTCATGTGTTGACAAGTGGTAATCCCACAAAGCAAAGATGAGACTTATTTGTGTGTGATCCTTGTCATGTGTTGACAAGTGGTAATCCCCCCAAAGTCTATGGATGCATGTGTTCTACTACTTGACTCTTATGGTAAAGTTTGGTTGTGCGTGATCCTTGTCATGTGTTGATAAGTGGTAATCCCCCCAAGTCTATGTCAAGATGGGAAGATCAATGGATGTAGGGTGATAGATGAATCTCCCCTATGATGATTCTTCTTCATTAGATTGAGACATCATTGTTCTAGAGTAGAGATGAGCAGAGAAAGCAAAGATATTTGTTGCATAAAGAAATTCCTCCCTAGCTGAGACGAAGTGTTGAAAATTGGTAGTTGAGGGATGAATTTCCTTAAATAAAATCTCATTTTTGACAATTTTGGAGTGACTTTCTAACAATAAAAAGTCATGTCTAGTATCTCAAGTATGACTTTCCAAAAATAGTAAGTCACCCTGCATCAATTGGTAATCAAGTATAGTTGAAGGAAAAACACTTAACTTATCATTAATCAATCCTAATAGTTCAATTTCAACACTTAATCATCAATATTATTAATATTATTACTATTATCCTTTATGATACTATGATATTATTATTAAAAGAAATTACAAGTCACATTACCTTCATCACCTCAATCAATTCCCACCTCTATTCCTAATGGCTCACATGGCACCATGTAACTCTCTCTCTTAATGATATGTTACACTCTCTCTTACACACTCATTAAAGACATGTCATAAATTTTCCTCTTACGCTCTCTTTAATGCATTTGTTACACTTTCCTTAACTAAGGCATGCATTCCTCTCTTAATGGCATTCATACCTCTCCTTAATAGCATAAGCTACCAAGGCATGTGTTTCTCTCCTTAATGGCATGAGTTACACTCCCCTAAATGGCATATGTTACTCTTCCTCAAGGCATGTGCATTGCTTTTCCCCTACGACAAGAATTTATTGTTCCTCCTACATATGTGTTTCATGTCTTCTCACCTGACTACTACTACTTGTTCATTGTGAAAGAAGAATTTGAGCTTGAGAGAGAGAGACTTGGAGAGTAAGAGTAGAACTTGGTGAGCCAAGGTCGATTCATTGCTTCGGTGTTTCAATGTTGATTCAGTTGAAGGGAAGGTTGATTCAGTTTTTGCATCTTGCTGCTACTACCAGTGATCTTCATGCTACAACTTGTTCATATTTGGGCGAACTTACTCATTCTCTTGATCTCTCACTGTATTATGTATCTATGTTGAACAATTGATATTTAATAGAAGAGGAATTTGGTTGGGTTTTGCCCTGGTCATTGGACCTAAATTCTCTGTGTCTCATTTTGTTCTTAGTTGTCTTCTATTGTGCATTTGGTCTATGTTGTATCTACAATTGCTTAATTAATATTGCAGCCGAAATATGTTTTTGGAATAAGCAATTGTTTCAAGTTTCAACATAGAACATCATAATTTCAACAAAAACATTTGGTTGTTTTTCTTGTGTATTGTTCATGTTATGTGATATGTTGTTGATTATCTTATTTTATTTGTGGTAACGATATGTAATGCTTTGAAAGAAATTAAAACAAAGTGAAATATTGATTCACCCCCCCGCAGTATTTCCAACATAAACCCATCTAGTAGTTTTCTAGTGTAGAAATTTCTAAATCTCAATTCTTATGCAGAAATTATTATTGTTAATCCAGTTAAGCTTCTCCTACTTATACAAGTTATCAACTGAATAAATTCAAGTTAACATCAAAGCAAAACACATAACAAATCTCTACCAATTCAGATCTAGAATAAGCACATGCACGCATAAACAAAGTGACAGTTATTTCTGGACAAGCTGTCCCCGAAAAAACCCAATGTGGGAAAACCAGTCTCCGGCTGCTGGAGGACTCTAATATTAAGAATATTTCTGAATACACAACTCTAAGTTCCAGATCTGGAAAACCCTACAGAGAAAACTCTAGATCTGCAGCACCTGGCTGATCTAAGACCAACAACACTGACTGATCCACACCCTCAAACGGAATTTATAGAACTTAGCCAGATCTAGGCGTAGAAACCCCAGTTCTGCCCCCGAAAGACACTGCGTCAGCCTGTGCTAATATTAGAATAATGCTATTTTAGAGTTTACTGCTCATCTATGATTGTAATTAGCAGTTTCTTGTTAGAAACTTGTTGTTTCTATATTCTTAGTAGAAACTTGCTGTTTCTACTTTCTTAGTTTGTAATTAGCAGTTTCTTGTTAGAAACTTGTTGTCTCTACTTTCCTAGTAGAAACTTGTTGTTGTTGTTTCTACAGTTGTATTATTTATTGAGCTTCACTGCTCATTGTAAATCAATTCATTCATTGATTATGGTATCAGAGCTCAGGTATTTTTTTCGAAATAATTCTTCAATATTTGAAAAATTTTGTGCTTCATTTTGAAACAGCTCTCTAGAAGTCTGAAATTTTTTTTTGGCGTCACAATTTCTGAGCCGCCGTTTTTTTTCTCTGCAATTCTTTCGTTGGTGGGTCGTTTTTTGCTGAGTATTTCGTGGGATAAAGACTCCTATCAGTCATATCTATCCTGTACGTGCTGCTGAGTTTGGTTGCTGGTCCAATGTGTTGAATTTTTGTTCAATATCAGTCCATCTTGCTGGTTGAACGTGGAAGCTGCTGGTGCAATTTGCATATGACTGGGACGAGTTATTAAAGGCTGAGCTGGGTATTGTTTTTCTACAGTAGATTGAATTCCAAACTGCTATTTTGGCATAATCGAGGTATGCACCCATTTTTTTGTGGCTGGATGAGCATTTAAATTTCCAGTAGTTTTTTGTCCAGTTCAGCCGCCATCTGCATTAAAATTCGTGCCAGACTCCTTGGTCATTTTGCGTGTCTTGGGAAACGTGCAGATGGCCTCACTAACCAATCTGATGTTGGAAGGTAATCAGCGCTTTAATGGCAACAATTATAACATCTGAAAATAGAGAATGTTGACCATTTTTGAATATAGGCGTCTTGACCAGCTCGCTTTGGGCACAGAGCTTCGTCTTGGTACACCTGGTGCAGATCAAGATAAGTTTGATGATCGAAATCGAGAGGCTGTTATGCTTCTCAAACTCTCTGTAATTGATGATCAGTTACCACAGATCCCTAACGGCAAGACAGATGCCGAAATCTGGAAACATTTGAAGGAATTGCACGAGACATCCAACAAGAGCAAAGCTTTCTTTCTAAAGAATCAGTTGTTCTCCATCATGATGGACGAACATATATCTTTACAGGAACATCTTAACAAGATTAATGCCATTCGAGATCAGCTCGAAGCCATTGGCTGGACCATGGAGGAAGATGATATGGTAGTCATCACCTTGAAAAGTCTACCAAAATCTTATGATCACTTTATAGAAACTCTCAACATTACCTCCACTAATGTTGATCTGAAGTTTCCAAAGCTATGCACCAAACTCCTGCAGCAGGATCGTTGGAAACAGCAATTTGGTAGTGATGCTTCATCAGCCTCCTCAGAAAATGCTGTTGCTGCCAAATATTAGTCCTCTCAATCATTTCAGAAGACAGGTTCTTCTCAGTCTTATGATCCTGCTAAAAAGAAAAATGTGCAGTGTAATTACTGTCACAAGTTTGGTCATTTGAAGAAAGATTGCCGACAGAGGATTGCTTCTGAACAAAAGAAGCAGGGAGGGTCTCATCAACAAGCGAATGTCGCAGAACATTCCGAGCAGAAGGAATCTGCCTTTTATGCCTTTATGGCTAAAAGGTACTCAGATCACGCCCCGTCATCTGCCTGGTACATTGACTCTGGTGCATCACGTGATTTCTCTCATAGGCGTGACTGGTTTATTGACTTCTCACGGTGAGGAGTACACGGTGGTTGGCAGAGGTACAATTCAGATGCAGTCTGGTGGGCGCACATTCATCTTCCTGAATGTGTATTATGTTCCTGGTATGGAAATTAATCTGCTATCTGTCAGCTAGATTATGAGAAACTCTCCTCAGCTCGATGTGGTGTTCAGTGCACACAAGTGCCCCATTATTGACAGGGACACTCGGCGTACGGTTGCTATTGGCCTAGAGGATCATGGTCTATATAGGCTTCTTGACACTGGTGATTCCCCAGAAGTGGCTCTAGTAGCTCGTGTTTCTCCCATCAGCACTCTGTGGCATGAGAGATATGGGCATTTAAACATTCAGTATCTCTCTCAGCTATCTCGGGAGGGACTTGTGTCAGGGTTACTTGATGTTCAGACACAGCATTTGGGAGTGTGCGGCGCCTGTCAAGTTGGCAAGCAACATCGGTCTTCATTCAAGGATGGAGAATCTTGGTGCGCATCTAAGGTACTCCAGTTCATTCATGCTGATATTTGTGGTCCTATGAATACATCTTCAGTTACGGGTTGCAAATATTTTTTGCTCATTGTAGATGATTTCAGTAGAAAAATGTGGGTGTACTTTCTAAAACATAAATCTGATGTATTTAGTATCTTTCAGAAGTTTAAGTCCTTAGTTGAAAAAGAGTCTGGCTGTAATATCATAACTCTTAGGACAGATAATGGGGGGGAATTTTGTTCTTCTGCTTTCTCCAACTTCTGTGATACCCATGGCATCAAACGCCAATTAACCACACCCTACACTCCTCAGCAAAACAGTGTTGTAGAACGTCGCAATCGTACGGTTGTTGAAATGGCTCGTTCTATGTTACAACATAGGAGTGTTCCGAACAAATTTTGGGCAGAAGCAGTGTTTACTGCAGTCTATCTTCTTAATCGATCACCTACTCAGGCTGTTAAAGGGAAGACTCCAGAAGAGGTTTGGTTTGGTCGAAAGCCTAAGATCAGCCATCTCAAAGTGTTTGGCTCAGTTGCATATGTTTGGATTCTCGATGCTAAGCGTTCTAAGTTGGATTCCAAAAGCCAGAAACTCATGATGATAGGGTATAATGATCACCACAAGGCCTATAGGCTGATAGATATAGACACTAATTGTCTTATCTTCAGTCGAGACGTGGTATTCGATGAAGACAGAGGGTTCTTTCAGTCCCTTCCTTCTGAGCAGTGTTCTGAGGATCAGCCTCACAGTGTTTTTCTTCCGTTAGGTCCACCTGATGGGAGGGATGATGCAGCATCAGTCTTTGATGATGCACTACTTGAGCTTCCTCCGGAAAATAATCCTCCTCTTGCTGTTCCTATTGTTCCTGAGCCTCCTCCACTCCTCCAGATATTGGTTCTTCTACTCTCCAGCCTAAATGGTGGGCTAAAACTATTGGTGATCTTCGGGATAATGAACTCCTTGAAGGTAGAACTTCCAAAAATAAGAGCAAACAACAGCCTACAGTGAATTTTGCTCTTATGGCTAACATACACAATGTTTTTGAGCCTCAAACCTATTCAGAGGCTAAAGGCATACTTGAGTGGGAACAGGGTATGGAGGCTGAATTCCAGAGTCTTCAGAAGAATCACACTTGAACCCTTTCTGATCTTCCTGCAGAGAAAACACCCATTAGCTGCAAATGGGTGTATAAAGTGAAATACAAAGTTGACGGAACCCTCGACAAGTATAAGGCTCGTCTTGTTGCTCGAGGATTCTCACAGAAAGAAGGCATAGACTATGAGGAGACCTTTGCTCCTACAACCAAGATGAGTACCATACGGCTTGTCCTTGCCTTAGCAGCTCAGTTCAATAGGACAGTCCATCGGATGGATGTAAAAAGTGCTTTTCTGAATGGTGACTTACAGGAAGAAGTCTACATGACGCAGCCTCTAGGATTCAAGGTTGCCAATCAATCACAGAAAGTTTGTAGATTAGTAAAAGCACTCTATGGTCTGAAACAAGCCCCTCGGGCTTGGTACATGAAAATTGATAAGTACCTAACAGATCATGGTTTTCAGCGGAGTCCATCTAATGCAAACCTGTATATCAAACATACTGGTGATGATATTCTGTTTGTGGTTGTCTATGTGGATGATCTTATTATTACTGGCAGTTCAGCACACTTGATCCATGGGATCAAACAAGATTTGTGCAGCACTTTTGATATGACAGATTTGGGGCTTCTTCATTACTGTTTAGGGGTGGAAGTCTGGCAAACTGAGAACAACATCTTTCTCTCTCAGTCCAAGTATGCCAGAAATCTTGTGGAAAGGTTCAAAATGCACGATTGCAAACCTACCACGACTCCTATGGATCCAGGGCTCAAACTTTCAACTCAGTCATCCTCACCACTTGTGGATGAAACTTTATTCAGGCAGTTAGTGGGCAGCCTCATCTACCTTACTACCACTCGACCTGATATCAGTTTTGCAGTGAGCTACATTTCACGCTTCATGTCAGCTCCTAAAGCTGATCATTGGATAGCAGCAAAGTGTGTGTTGCATTATGTAAGAGGAACCCTTGATTATGGACTTCTGTACACTCAGAGTTCAGATCCTACACTTAGTGGTTACACAGATTCAGACTGGGTTGGTTCGGTTGATGACTGTAAATCTACAGCTGGGTATGTGTTTAGTCTGGGATTCGGCGCTATCACCTGGGCTAGTAAGAAGTAGCAGGCAGTGGCTCTCTCCTCGACAGAAACAAAATATCGGGGAGCAGTTAAGACATCTTGCGAGGCAGTTTGGCTTTGACGTATGCTTGCGGATATGCATGTTTCCCAGCCAAGTCCTACTCCCTTGTTCTGTGATAATCAGGGAGTGCTCAAACTCGCCAAGGATCCAGTCTTCCATGAACAAACAAAGCATGTGGAAATTCATTGTCACTACATTCGCCAACTTGTTGAAGACGGATCCATTCAGTTACTATATGTTCCCACAAAGAAGCAACCAGCAGACATCTTCACCAAGCCTCTTGGTCCTGATAAGTTTGTAAAATTCAGAGGGTCTATCGGTGTTGTAAATAGATTGAGCATTAAGGGAGGGTATTAGAATAATGCTATTTTAGAGTTTACTGCTCATCTATGATTGTAATTAGCATTTTCTTGTTAGAAACTTCTTGTTTCTATATTCTTAGTAGAAACTTGCTGTTTCTACTTTCTTAGTTTGTAATTAGCAGTTTCTTGTTAGAAACTTGCTGTTGCTGTTTCTACTTTCTTAGTAGAAACTTGCTGTTGTTGTTTCTACAGTTGTATTATTTATTGAGCTTCACTGCTCATTGTAAATCAATTCATTCATTGATTAGCTAGCATCCAATGCTTAGCGTTGTCACTGTAAGGGACTTCGTTACCCCAGACTGGGTGACGCAGTCACTACGCTGCCCCCAAGGGTCTCTGCGTAACCCCTAAAGGGCTTCCTGAAAATCACGTTATCCTTGTTGCTGTTGTTGTTGTCGTCTACCACTGCTGTCGTCTGCTGCTGCCGTCTGCTGCTGCGCTGCCTTTCCTGATCTCTTCTCTATTGCTTGTGTATTCTAGACCCCGGGATCAGATCATCCCCTTGGTATAAATTCCCCTCTCTGCAACTGTAACACTTGAGAATTCTTAGCAAACCCTGCCCTAGAATCTCAGCTTAGTTTCAGTGCTTTGCCTCTGTGTGTTTTATAAATGACCCCAAGCCTTTCCTTTATACTTTTCTCGTTGACAAATCAACGACCAAGATTAAATATTTAATCAATGGCTAAGATTAAAAGAAAGCTTGATCCGTGTGACTTAAGACAATTTCATCGCATGTTTAATTAAATTCACTTTAATTATTTTATTTTTCTAAGTTTTAACTTAGGAAATACATTAAAATAATTAATTAATTTAATATCTCCTAAACTAGATGAAATTTCCCAAATCCATTTCTGGGTCTTGTAGATCAGGTGAACTCTAATCCTTCCTCAAAATTTGGGACCTAGAGCACAACTGATGCAACCCCAAATACACAAAATCTCAACACTCCCTCTTAGCAGCAAGGGTGTGCTCTAGCAATACATCACACTTATGCATTACATGATTTTGGGCACTGGTTCTGTGTTGCTGATGCTTGGCCTCCTGCCACTCAACTTTGCACTGCTGCTGCCATTCTGTACTGCTGCCCATGACTCTGCTACTGCCACCGCAACCACTGTACTGCAACTCCCTCTCAATATGCTGCATCTATGTTGCTCATAGCACTACCACTGCTGATCTGTTGCACTACAACTTCATTTGTTGAGAGTAACAACTGAATCTCCCGCCCAATCTTTGACAGACAAATCAGGTGGGCTGCATCCTCATCACTGATGCTCCATTGGCTACAGATCTGTGCTGGCATCTAAAAACGATGCACAGCTACAGTTCTGTCTGCATAATCAGACTCCCTCTGCACTATTGAAGTCACATCAGCTCCTTGTGTTGAAATCTATCACGCTGCTGCTGCACTGCGCTGTCCTTCTGAAGATCTCTGCGCTACTGCAGCTCTGCACTGCGTAAGTAGCACTACTCTGCGCTGTTGAAGTCACATCAGCCTCTACGCTGCTACTGCTTCTACGCTGCTGCTGCTATGCTTTGCGCTGCTCCTCCTAGCCTCCAGATCTGCCTCTGCCTCCTCTGTGATCTATGTATCCATTGCTCCACTTGTCTCGCTACTGTCTTAAGGCTGCCGTAGCTCGCTTGTGATCCAAGAGATGAGCTGCTCAAGGATCCCGCCTTCCATTATGTAGATCCTCTACAGATCCATGTCACCCCACTTTCGTGGTTCATGAGCGCTCATGGCTACATCATTTCCTAACCCATCATCTACCACCGTTGTTTTGGACGAAGATGCTTCCTTGTCCTTCTTCTTTTCTGGACAATGGCTGGCAAAATGTCCTATTTCGCCACACTAGAAGCACTTGATCTTAGAAAGATCCTTCTTCTTCTTCGATTGCTTCTTTGATGCCAAGGCTGCATCTTCCTCCTCTTCCTTCTTGAACTTGCTCAACGCAGGGCTGTGCTGCTTCTTGGTGTACCTTTGTAGTTCTTCTTATCGTAGGATCGACCACAAGCTGTCCCAATCTGGGAGGTCTGCTCTGCCCAAGATACTTTGGACAAAGGTTTCCCACTCATCTGTGACTGCATTGAGGGCAGTCCTGACTATCACTGCTTCATCTACGGTGGCAGTCAGCTGATCCCTAATTGACTGCAATCTGAAGAGGAAATGCTCGATGTCTTCTCCCTTGGTCATCATGAATGACCTCATTTGGGCCTCCAACAACATCTCTCTTTGGACTGATTTTCCCTCATATAGGGAAGTCAAGGCCTTCCACATCTCATTAGCTATCTTCTTCTCAGCTATGTGTGGTACAATATGGTCTTTGATACTGTCCATTATCAGTCGCTTGGCATGCCCAACAGCTTCTCTATGCTTCCGTAGGAGATCCGCATCTGTCGGTGTGGCCAGGGTCTGCTCTGCATGGTCTCCTAGACCATATGCCTCAAGGACAATTAGGATCCTAGCTTTCCATACCGAAAAGTTTGAGAGGCCCTCTAGCCTATCCTGATCACGCAGTCCATGAGGAGCCATCTGCTCAGAATGTGTTGGAGCTCCTCTTCTCTATGCTAGAAATCTTGGATCTAGGGTCCTTTTCGAACTGGGAACCCTCTGCTCCCTCTAACACATCATTTCCCTCTTTGGAAATCTACCAAATCAACTATGATTCAGCTTCTTCTTTGATCCTCTGACCAAACTGCAAGTTTCCTTTGGCAATAAACTCTCTGAGAAGCTGATCTCTTCCCAAACTTTGGCACTTGTGCTAAGGTTAAAAATTTGAAAACTTCAGAAGTTTAACCCCACCAGCTCTTTTGAATTTTTGGAACTTTTCTGCAGACTTTTTCTGGATCTAACAGATTCAGATCTAAATCACACTGGTTGGCTTCAAACCCAACCATCGTTGTTTCTAAGTTGCCTCTACGTAGTAATTGCATGGGCTTGCTAGGACACAACGCTGGACAGCGTCACCCTTCCCTCTGCGTGAATCTCCTCCTGAAAGCTGTGCTGTCCCTTCAGATCTGCTTTTCTGCTACCTTTCCAGCTGCTTTCTACAGCTCGATCCTTCAGATGCTTCAGCTGGTGACCCTTCTAGATCTGCAATTGCTATGATACCATGTAGAAATTTTTTAATCTCAATTCTTATGCAAAAATTATTAATGTTAATCCAGTTAAGCTTCTCCTACTTATACAAGTTATCAACTGAATAAATTCAAGTTAACATCAAAGCAAAATACATAACAGATCTCTACCAATTCAAATCTAGAATAAGCACATGCACACATAGACAAAGTGACACAGTTATTTCTGGACAAACTGTCCCCGGAAAAACCCAATGTGGGAAAACCGGTCTTTGGCTGTTGGAGGGCTCTAATATTAAGAATATTTCTGAATACGCAACTCTGGGTTCCAGATCTGGAAAACCCTACAGAGAAAACTCTATATCTGCAGCACCTAGCTGATCTAAGACCAACAATACTGACTGATCCACACCCTCAAACAGGATTTACAGAACTCAGCCAGATCTAGGCCGAGAAACCCTAGATCTGCCCCTGAAAGACGCTGCATCAGCCTCTGCTAGCCTCCAAATGCTCAGCGTTGTCACTGGAAGGGACTGCATTACCACAGACTGGGTGACACAGTCACTACGTTGCCCCTAAGGGTCTCTGCGTAACCCCTGAAGGGCTTCCTGAAAATCATGTTGTCCTTGTTGCTGCTGCTGCTACGCTGTCTTTCCTGATCTCTTCTTTGCTTCTTGTGTATTCTAGACCCCAAGATCAGATCATCCCCTTGGTCTAAATTCCCCTCTCTGCAACTAAAACACTTGAGAATTCTTAGCAAATCCTGCCCTAGAATCTCAGCTTAGTTTCAGTGCTCTACCTCTGTGTGTTTTACAAATGACCCCAAGCCTTTCCTTTATACTTTTCTCATTGACAAATAAACGGCGAAGATTAAATCTTTAATCAATGGCTAAGATTAAAAGAAAGCTTGATCCGTGTGACTTAAGACAATTTCATCACATGTTTAATTAAATTCACTTTAATTATTTTATTTTATTAAGTTTTAACTTACGAAATACATTAAAATAATTAATTAATTTAATATCTCCTAAACCAGATGAAATTTCCCAAATCCATTTTTGGGTCTTGTAGATCAGGTGAACTCTAGTCCTTCCTCAAAGTTTGGGACCTAGAGCACAATTTATGCTACCCCAAATACATAGAATCTCAACATCCAAGCCTTCAACAATTATGCTAATTCGATCGGTAACATGTCCATTCACTTCTCTCTGGATACTCTTGTCAATGGTGTTGGAAATACTGAAGAGGGGGGTTGGGTGAATCAGTGTTTCTTTTACAATTGTTACTTTACCAGTTTAGATCACTTATAAATAGCACACAAAATGAACAATATAGAATAAATAATTTTGTTAATTAGAAATAACGAGGAATTCAATCCTCTTCTTTAGAGTAAATAAAATACAATAATGTTTAGGGTTCCGACCTGTATGGTGCCAAGCTCCAACTTGGCCTTTATGAGGCTCCAACCCTATCTTCCACAAGGCTCCAACCTCTAGGGCTCTGACCCTCTACTGGCACATTCTCCAACTTGATCTTCTTGAGGACTCCTATCTTCTAGGGCTCCAACCCTGTCTACTGGCACAGGCTCCAACTTGATCTTCTTGAAGACTCCTATCCTCTAGGGCTCCGACCCTTTGCTTCAACTCTTCAATACAAGTACATTGGTTCTTCAAGGCTTCCTCAATACCTTCTGCAACAAGCCATGAAAATCTTCAATACCGTTCTCAATCAATCTTCAAGAATCCTTCTATCATCAATGACAACTTTAGCAACCATAATAGGTGTCTCCAAGACTCTTCATGATACGCAAACAACTTTCTTCATGGTTACTCCATGAGGGTATCAACAACACATCACAAGGTTAACAATGTCTCCAAGATTAACTCCAAGATCTGCTATTACAAGGTGTTTTCAATAGATCATCAACAATGCTTCAAGATGTCTTCAATAACTGCTTCAAAAATATTCTCCAATGCCCTAAGTAGTGTTTCAAGGTCTGCTGCCTCAAGTCAACACAATCTGCTTCAAATACACCAGATGGTCTTCAAATATGCTCAAGTTTTCAAAAGGATTCAATAGATCTTCAATACTGCTTCTACAAGGCTTCAAATCTGCCAATCAAGTCTTCTCCAACCAGGTTTTAAGTCTGCAGAAAAGATCTTCCAAGGCTTGCAAGACACTTCATTACTGCTTTAAGATGTCATCCTAAGAGCTCTTTAAAACCTGCTCCAAGGTGGTTTCAAAGAAACCCAATAATGTCACCAAATGCCCACAAAATAAGCCCAAAAAGTCTGCTCCTTTTTTGTTCAAAGATCAACTACTCAAGGTGAGCTAAGTGCAATTCCAAGAGGAGTTTTAATGTCTGCCAAGTAGGTCTGCTCCAAAGCCTGATTGTCCCAAGATAAATATGCTCAAAATATACCCAGTAACCTGCCCTAAAGTGATGCCAAGACTGCCTCAACAAGACTTCAAGGGATCTTCAACAATTCTTTGATAAAAAATGCTCCAATGATTTCTTCACAACAGTTTTCCAACTCAACATAATGACTGGTTCCAAACTCTGTTCCACTCAAGTCCACTCAAGGCTTTCAACAAAGGTCAGATCTCGTGCCAAATTTCGTCCTCATGACTGCTTTAAAACATCATCCAGATCTTGTTCAAATAGAGCTGAAACACAGACCTAAACCAGTCTTAGATAGGCTGAATTCTATGCCTCAGTCCTGTGTTTTAAATACAGAGGGAGGATAAAGAATTGCAGGTCTGAAATAGTCCCTTCCACAGTTCGAATCTGCACTTACTCTGGGCCAAGACCTGTAGCTTACTACAAAGGCCGAAATTAGTCACAGAGGGCCGAGATAGAGGCCTGAAATAGGCCGAAAATGCAGGTCTGAAATGGGCTGAATTTCATATGCTACAGGGGCCGAAATTACAGGCATGGAATAGGGATATATAAAAACAATCAACTGCAGACGTCTCCAATTTTCGTCCTTAGCTCCTCACTCTGTTCTGCAATTCAACTTGTCTTTACAGAATTTTCTCAGCTGAAATGAGGAGAGTTCAACCTTGTATTTATAGGTGTGTCTACAGTGAAAGGACACGACCGTTGAAGGGGCATGTCTGCTCATGTGAGCCTACTTAAGTCGGTTGGTTTATATGAGCAGTTTGATAGTTCGAACTTAGAAAATTCATCTCTCTCAAGTGACAAGGAGTTTGGAGGCATGTGAGTAGTCGTTGGAAAGAGCTTGAGGCCCTCTGATGATTGGTTTAGGAGTCATTTCAAAATGATGCCTCCAAGTGTCAAGAAAGCTCATTCTCTTATGACTGTCTTAGAACAAGGTATTTAGGTGTTATTAGGTTCTTCAATAGGAGTGCAAGGGCATTTGCATTCTGCATTTTGACAAGGGCAGCATTCCTTTAGGGTTTCATTAATGCATCTTAATTAGGGCATGCATGCTAGGAAAAAAATTCATCTTCAATGATAGCATCAATTTAGGGAAAGTTCGGGTTTCTTGCATTAGGTTATCATATATCTAGGAGTAGGGTTTAGATAGGGCATTTTGCTAGGCCTTCTAAGCAATTAGGGTTAGGGCATTTAGTCATTTTCAATGCCATATTGATGTCAATGACAACTTTGACCAACAATCTCCCCCTTTGTCATTGATGGCATTATTCTCGCCCTTTCAACATTCTTTCACCCTTTAACATCAATTGCAAATGGGGTACTTTTCTTGTCAATGCTATCCCAGCAAGTACTCCCCCTATCATGTTGCTTCCCTTATCATGCTTGCCATGCTACTCCCTTTTGTCATTTTGATGCAATTCCCCCTATCATCATGCTTTCCTTCTTTTGACGATATGGTACAAGAGAGATGTGTTGAGATTTTGTATAGTTGGTGTAGCATCGAGTGTGCTCTAGCCCCGAAATTTTTGTGGAGGGGCTAGGACACACTTGAACTCCAAATCCCAGAAAGTGTTTTGAGAAATTTCAATTGGTGTTCAAGTTATTCAAATAATTAATTATTTTAATGGATTTCCTAAGTCTAAACTTAGTAAAATTAAATAATTAAAGTGAATTAATTAACACATGTGCTGAAATGTTCTAAAAGACACAGATCAAGCAGTCTTTTAATCTCAGTCGTTGAAGGGTTCAACAAAAAAGTATAATAGAAAGGCTTGAGTGTCAGTTGGGGACAGACACAGTTGCAGAGCTGAGAAATAGATCTGGAATTCTAGGGCAGGGTTTGCTAAGAATTTCCGGAGGAATTTTCTGCAACGAGGGGTAGTATTGGCTAGAGGGAGGATTTGATCTTAGAGCCAAGAGTTAGTAAGAGGCAGAGGAGCAGCAAACAAGGACAATGCAGAGAAGCAGAGAGAAGCAACAACAGTTACACAGTTACTGCGCAGGACAGCGCAGAGGCTCCATAGGGCTTCAAAAATTACACAAAGGGTCTCCTGGACCAGTGTAAGGTGTGCATCACCCTCTCAGGGGTTTACACAGTCCCTCTCTGGGCAGCGCAATGGCATTCTGAGGATAGCAGGGCTGACACTAGGGCTTCAGAGGCAGCGTTGGGGTTTCTAGGAGCAGATCCGAGCGGAGTCTTGCAAATCCTGTTTGAGGGTGTGGATCAGTCAGAGATTTGGTTCTAGAACAACAGGTTAGCTGCAGATTTGATTTCTTTCATTCTTTGTCGGGTTTTCCAGATCTGGAACCCAGATTTACTATACTCAGAATCTACTTAATTAAATAAACCCTCATATCTGTTGCACTTGTTTTCTCGCTTTGGGTTTTTCCGGGGACTTATTTCCAAATATCCATATATCACTTTGTTGAATGAGCGTATTATTCAGTAAATGATCTGCATGTGTAGACTGTAGTTGTGTTTATTTCTGTATTTTTTGAATCTAATATCTGAAAATAAATTGTAATTTAAATCAAGTAGGAGGAATGAACCATGATACTGTAGAATTTTCACATGGTGTCAGAGGGATAGCAAATCAAGCTGAATCTCCAGCAATCAGCTGAAGAAATATTTTTCTGCAAGGTGGTAGAAGAAGCAACAGATCGAGAAAGGGCAACTTGACAGCAGAAGAATGCAGATCCAAAAAGGACAGTGCTGAAGTCGCAGAAGGCCATCAGGCTTATGCAGAGCCTTCCCAGGCCAGCGTAAGAACTGCGTCACCCAATCTGGGGTTACATAGTCCACTTCTGAGCAATGCTGAGGCTGCGCAAGGTCAGTCAGTAAGATGCATTCCAGTCATTTCATCAGTTGCAGAAAATTTTTGCCAAGATCCGGAAGTAGTGCTTCCGATCTTTAGCAATGCTGGTGTGGTGGAGATTTTGCAAGTGCAGAATTGTGCCTAGCTAAGTCAACAAAGGTGGGAGGAAGACAATTACTCAGCAGATTTGAGCCAAACAGATCTGATATTCGATCAGGAGGATTGTAAAGTGTTGTCTGAATGTGTTTGGCTAAAATATTTCGAGGAAGGAAATCAGTCTTCAGCAGAAGCAGTTATAGAGGGTTTCTAGTCACCAAGAAACCCAGATCCAGAGTTTCTGTAGCCACAAAAAGAGGGAGAAGAAGTACTGTTTCTGTCAGATCTGAGCAAGATGGCCGATATGGACTGAGAGATCAGGATAGGTTGGACGACATGTCCAACTATGTTATCTGGAGGGCCAAAATCCTGTCAGTTCTCAATGAGTATGGTCTCAAAGATCATGCAAAGAAGGTTCTTGTTGTACCAACCAATGCAGATCCTCTAAGTATGAAGAAAATCAAGCGTGGACTAAGCATTTGATCATAGCAAATGACATGTGGGTAGCCTTGGACACGATGTACCAAGGAGGCTTTGTCCAACGAAGAATGCTTTTGGAGAACCAAATGCGGTTGTTCCAAGTGATGAAGGGTGAATATATTGATCCATTCCTCTTCAAGCTCCAAGCTATTCGAGATCAGCTGGTCAACATAGGTGCTACTCCAGATGAAGGGCTCTTAGTGAGGACTGTCATGAATGCAATCTTCGAGGAATGGGAAAGATTTGTCCAAAGTAAACTGGGCAGAGCAGCGTTACCTTCCTAGGTAGACATGTGGGTTGTTCTTCCCCAAGAGGAGATCAGGAGGATCACCAAGAAATAGAATATCAGTGGTGGAAGCGGAAAAGCCAAAGTAAAAGAGGAGGAGGATGATGCAGCCCTTGCATCAAAGGAAAAGAAGCAACAAGGGAAGAAGAAGAAGGACCTTTACAAGGTCCGGTGCTTTAACTGTGCGATCTTGGACACTTTGCCAGCACTTGTCCTAAGAATAAGGACAAAGGATCTTCTGATTCCAAGGCTGCAACAGCAAAGGATGATGGCTCTGATGATGATGCAGCCATGAGTGCTCATGTGCCTCAAGAGAAGAGGTGGGGTTACATGGATCTGTAGAGAATCTAGAGAATCTACAGACAGGAGTGGTAGGATCCTTGAGTTAACCCTACTTTTGGATCACATACGAGCTACAGGAGCCTTAAGACAGTAGCGGGATGTGTCGGGAGATGGTTGCAAAAGGTCACATTGAAGCGGAAGAGGGAGTTGAAGAGCTGAAGGAGCAGCGTAATGTAGAGGCAGCAACAGCGTGGAGGCAGCAATGCAGAGGGGTTGATGGGACTTCAGCAACGCAAAGAGGTTGTGCTCACGCAGTGCAGTGTTGCAGCATAACAGTGCCTCCAGGAGGACAGCGTGAATCAAGATCGAGGGAGCTTCAGTGATGGAAGGCAGCCTGACTTATCTGTCAAATAGTTGGGCAGAAGTCTTTCAGTTGCTTACTTCTCAGCGACTGAGTTGCAGTGCAACGGTAGCATGATGCAGCAATTTGAGAGGGAGCTGCAGTACAAATGTGGTAGTGTCAGTGGCAGTGGCAGGGGCAGCAATATAGAGAGCAACAGTGCAGTGGATGGAGGGCAGAAGGCCAAGCATCAGCAGCACAGAATCTAACTTCAAGATCTTGTAGTGCAAGGTGTGGATGCATTGCTAGAGCACACTCCATGCTAAGAGGAAGTGTTGAGATTTTGTATAGTTGGTGTAGCATCGGGGGTGCTCTAGGCTTGAAAGTTTGTCGAGGGGCTAGGACACACTTGAACTCCAAAACCTAGAAAGTGTTTTGAGAAATTTCAGTTGGTGTTCAAGTTATTCAAATAATTAATTATTTTAATGGATTTCCTAAGTCTGAACTTAGGAAAATTAAATAATTAAAGTGAATTAATTAACACATGTGCTGAAATGTTCTAAAAGACACCGATCAAGCAGTCTTTTAATCTCAGCCATTGATGAATGTTTTAATCTCGGTTGTTGAAGGGTTCAACGAAAAAGTATAAGAGAAAGGCTTGAGGGTCAGTTGGGGACAGACACAGTTGCAGAGCTGAGAAATAGATCTGGAATTCTAGGGTAGGGGTGGTATCTGGAATTTCCGAAGGAATTTTCTGCAGCGAGGGGTAGCATTGGCTGAGGGGATGATCTGATCCTGGAGCCAAGAGTCAGTAAGAGGTAGAGGAGCAGCAAACAAGGACAGCGTAGAGAAGCAGAGAGCAGCGACAACAGTTATGCAGCTACTACGCAGTCGCTACGCAAGACAGCGCAGAGGCTCCAAAAGGCTTCAGAAATTACGCAGAGGGTCTCTAGGACCAGCGTAAGGCCTGTGTCACCCTCTCAGGAGTTACGCAATCCCTCTTTGGGCAGCGCAGTGGCATTCTGAGGATAGCAGGGCTGACGCTGGGGCTTTAGGGGCAGCATTGGGGTTTCTAAGACCAGATCCGGGCTGAGTCTTGTAAATCTCGTTTAAGGGTGTGGATCAGTCAGAGATTTGGTTCTAGAACAATAGGTTAGCTGTAGATTTGATTTCTTTCATTCTCTGTCAGGTTTTCCAGATCTGGAACCCAGATTTACTATACTCAGAATCTACTTAATAAAATAAACCCTCATATCTGTTGCACTTGTTTCCCCGCTTTGGGTTTTTCCGGGGACTTATGTCCAAAAATCCATGTGTCACTTTGTTGAATGAGCGTATTATTCAGTAAATGATATGCATGTGTAGACAATAGTTGTGTTTATTTCAGTATTTCCTGAATCTAATTTCTGAAAATTACTTGTAATAATTTAAATCAATTAGGAGGAATAAACCATGATATTGCAATAGAATTTTCACAAGATGCACATAGTTTGCATTTCTTCATGTGATCAATCTGCTCCCCCTGCTTGCATAAACTCCTTTTGCTCTCATTTTTGCTTATGAAACCCACTACAAGAAAGATTATTGTTTTGAGTGGAAGGCATCTTCAATAATGGTCCATTGGATGTCTAGTGGGGACAAAGGATCATGTTCTTCAATGGACTTGTTCCCCTTAAGTATTTTCATGCTTTCATGGAAAGGAATGAAATAGATGATGCATTTATGCAAGAGAGACCAACTTGTCAAACAAGATTTTCTGCAAAATTTTTGAGAGACGATACTTTAAGAGATATCACTGTGTGTCTCATAGCACGCCTTGCGCAGAAATCTGTGAATTCCTTATCAGTATAATCACCACCGTTATCTAATCGGAATACTTTGATTTCCTTTTCTATCGAGTTTTCTACTAGAGCTTTAAACTCTTTGAACCTGTCAAAGACCTCATCTTTGGTCTTTAGGAAGTAAATCCAAGTTTTCCTGGAATGGTCATCCATGAAAGTGACAAAATACTCACTTCCACCAAGATCTCTAGTGGACATCGGTCCGCAGATATATGAGTGTATTAGTCCCAAGACACTTTTTTCCCTATTGTTGCTCTTGGAATACGTTGCCTTGACGTATTTGCCTAGAATGCAACCTCTGCATATGTCATCATGTTTTTTTACCAAGAACTGGAACTCCTGTAACTGTTTCTCTAAGCATTCTCAGAGCTCCATGGTGTAGATGCCCCACTCGTCGGTGCCATAGCTCATTCAGATCTGACTCAATGCTTAGATTGCTGCCTATCAGTGCCATTAGAGACTTGAGCTACAACTTGTATAGTTTGTTGCTTCGAGTCCCAATTTGAGCCTTCTTCTCCCAACTTGGATGTTTGACATAGACATTTCTTCCGATAAAGTATACGTCGTATCCCTTGTCCTGCAATTGAGACGTTGAAAGAAAATTCATTCCCATACCTGGCACATGCAACACATTAGTTGCTTGAAGACCCTCTTGCTTCTATCTGAAATTCTACGGTCCCTTTTCCTGCAAGGGTGCATTTTGTCTTATTTCACATAGTAACTTGGAAATCCATTTGTTCTTCTTGATAGCTAGAGAAATGATCTCTTTCTTCGGTCATATGAGCTGAAGCTCCGCTATCAATGTACCAATCATCTGATGATGCAGTGCTTAATAAACAAGCACATTCTTTTTCCAGCATATAGGCCAACTCTGACAAAACTCGATCTACCATCTTCTCCTTTCCTTTCCCTTCTCTGGCAAATTCTGCAGAAGGAATGTGTAAGCCCTTTAGGAATGTGTTTTGTTGTCAAGGCAACTCCACGAGTTCCCTTTGGCGTAGACCCTCCTGCTTGCTTACCTAACCTCGCTCTGATACAATGTGAAAATTTCAACTTGAAATTCTATTGCATTATCTGATATTATTTCTTCTACTTATTATTCAGAAACAAGTTATTTGCAAAAATCTATTTAGTAAATTTCAAAATAAATTCAAATGCAGACTTCACAATTACTAAGCAAATCAACAAGGTAACACTACACAAGAGTGACACAGATATTTTGGACAATTGTCCCTGCCAAAACCCAATGTGGGAAAACCGGTGCAACACAAGTGTTTCTATTATTTAGCAGAATCTTCTTGTAAAATTTACAATTAGCAGTGACAAAGAAATTCCCTATGAAAACACTAGAGAAATTCCTCACAAAATAATCAGATGAGAAACGACCCCGGAAAGACCCTCCTCAGCCTCATGCGTCATCACTGCACTAGCTCTGTGTGGGGACTGCACAGAACTATGTCACCTGTCTATGTTGCTCCCTTCCATCCTCTGTGTTGTCTCTTCCAAGCACTGCGTCACCTTTCTACACTGCTCCTTTCCAGCCTATTTGTTGTCTCTTCCAGGGACTGTGTCACCTGCTCCTGCACCCCGGATTGCTGTTGAACCCTCTCTGCTTGTCCTCCACTTGCTACTCTCCCTCTGAGTCAATTTTCTCTTGCCGAACTTCGACCATTAAGAAAATTGATTTACTCGAGGAACTGAGTATCTGCACTGGTGTGTTTTCCAAATGACCCTTGAGTCTTCTTTTATAATCTTCTCGTTGAGATATCAACGATCGAGGTTAGATCTCTAATCAATGGCTAAGATTATAACATGACTTGATCTTTGCCTTTTAGATCATTCTCACTCATGTTTTATTAATGTCCTTTAATTATTTAATTTCCCTAAGTTTAATTTAGGGTCTCCATTAAAATAATTAATTATTTTAATAAAACATCAATTGAGTGGAATTTCACAAACGATTTATGGGTTCTTTGGAATACCAGTGCCTAAGCCTCTCCACAAAATTTGAGACTTAGAGCACTTTCAAATGCTACAAAAATCAACATTCATAATTTGAGGTTATGAGCAAAAGTCCTTTTGAATGAAGATCTTGAGTTTCTCCCAAAGCTCTTTCACTGATGAAGATTTCCCCATTTTGACTTTTATAGGATTGGGTAGGCCACTAAAGATTGCCTTTATCGCTATTGCATTATGTTCCTTGGACCCTTCTTCCATTGTGCTTCTAGTAATCATTGATTCCCAACCTTCAAAACTTTGAGTCATCAAAAATAATTTCATTCTACCTTCCATACCTCAAAATTTGTTCCATTCAACATGGGGGCTTTGAATACTTGATTTTCAACTGAATTTTTGACTGAGGTAGAGACATCTTAGAAGGTTTGGATTCTTTCTTTCTTGACCTTGCCATTTGTGTTTGGTGGATGGTGTTGTCATTAATGTCAACCCATGGAGTTGACTAGGTTTGAAATTGACTAAAAACACCATTCTTAGTAATTGTCGGATTACATCAAGTTGGCAGTTACACTGTTGGATGGTTGAAAACTCGAGTCCTAGGGTTCGAGTTCCCTGGATTAAGGATGTACCCCGACTTTGTTGAGAGTTTTTGAAGGGTCAAAACATTGAGTTTGGCTTGGAGATCCATGTCAATGGATTCTCCTCGTCAAGATCTTTCCAATGGTATGTGGTACACCACGTGGTTCCTCCTGGGTTGAGAGATAATTTTTTTTTAAAGTTGATGACCTCAATTTTTGGGCCAAAACCCCAAAAGTAGTGATATGACACTTTATTCACCTACAATTGTTAATAGATGACAGTGATTCTCGTCGCAATCTCATTGTGTTTAAATTGAATAATTTCAAGATCCAAAGATAATAAACCAATCACTAGCTTCACAACCTAGGTAGGACCATATGCACTAAACCAATCATTGATTTCAAATTTCTAGTGGAATTGAAAATTTTTAGACAAATATTAATTAGGCTTAGTGTACAATTACTTAGAGTTTAAATAAACAAGTTATTAAAAATTACTAAATTAAATTAAATTTATTAAACATAAAAGTGTTTTTAAGACACCCAACATTCACCTAAATGAAGCCCTTTTATCCTCAACTAGAAACCCCTCCCTAACCTATAAAATAACACAAACTATCACTCATCATCACTTCAAAAACTCAACGAATATTTTGCACATAGTCTGCAATTGTTTATAACCTTCGGACCTCCTGTAGCAAGTGAATCTACCGAAGAAGGAAGTGTGTTAGCCTCAGGAAGGAACAAAACTGAAAATTGGATCAAGAAGGTTCGGTTGGTAGACGGGTTTGCCCAACATAGAAGAATATAATTTCTGTGAAGTTTCGGCCCTCTCAAAGGTATGGTTGTGTAGTTTAAATTTTTGTTTTGGTCTTCGTTGAGTACAGGAGAAGGCAAGGTAGTAGGCCTATTTCTCAGCAGTTAATTATTTGACCTTTTCAAAACAAAGTTTGATGATGCTCCATGATTATGGGCCTTATTAAGGCAACGAGGTAGTTCAAAGAGATAGGTCTCCATCCATTAGATTGTGAAGGTGTTATTAGAGTATGATTAAATGATCTCTGCACTCTTAGTCACATAGATTAGCGAAGTCTCTTTTAAACAAGTTTTGTGGCAAGAATATGGTACAGTACATCCTCATATCAAGACCTATATAGATCAATCTAAAGAATCGAATTTAAGGACCGTGGCAGGGTAGCTTTCCTCATTCACTTTCCTTTTTGTATCTCCATTAGGGTCTTACCTGGAATGTTACACTGGATTAGGGCACACTCTAGGACCGTTTCAAGAATCACTACAGACCTAATGCTTACGCTTGATCTGAAGGTGAATGTTGTCTTAAGGGAAAATCTCCATAGACCTTGGTTGCAATGAATATCTACACATAAATCCTTATAACCATAGCCCTATTAAATACAACAGTGACCATACTAAAGAAACAGTGATCCTATATGAAGATGTGAACAAAATGATATTGTATAACATTCACAATAGTAGTAAACAAGTGTGTAACTGTTTGTATTTTTTTTTATGAGACTGTACAAAGAAACAATAAACATGCATCTGTTGGCCTTGTACCTTTGGTGCTTGTCAATTAGCTTGGTACATGGAACTTGACTATTAACCCTAACTTTGTGATAGCAGAGTTGACTTTTCTTATGCAACATAGTTTTAAAAATCGAACCGATGATCAGACCAGTCCACTTAATAAATCGGGTTTCAAACTGGGATTGGTTAGATCTCAATGAACTGACTTTAAAAAAACACATGAAATAATTTATTTTTAATGAAGAAAAACTATTTTTAAGATTTAAAACCATGATTCCAAACCAATAGACACAAAATATGCAAAAGTTTTCTCATATATATACCATGTAAAGGTGAATATATCAAAATGGCACCAAGTGCAATACATATCAACAACAAAATACATAATCAATGAGGCTCTAAATGGCTTCTAGAGTCCAAAAACAAAGCCTACAAGCTATGGGACCACTGGCCTACTACAAGTCTACATATATGATATTAGTGATCAACATTATCACTTGAAAGTTGAAACTTCTCATCATGATCAAACTCAGTTGGTTGAGTCTCGACTCCCAAACTTTGCAACTTCTTAACTCACAAACTTCTTTGTTGGTTCAGTGACTTGAGTCTCAAACTTCTAAAGGTATTCTGCCCTAATATGCCCTATTACTTCATTTGGTGCTACACATGGCTTTACATTTCCCCCTATCCCAACCAAGTGTTGCTTGAACTTGTTAATACCCGCTCCTTCAATAGATTTTTGGCAATATTTGCAGATCATTTTGCCATCAATCATATCACTATGAGCCCATGTAGTATCCTTGGCTTTTGGAGGCATGGTGGCTACTACTTAGCTCAAACTCTCTGTTGTTCCACTACTCCAACAAAAACTCAACATTCTCCAAGCTCACAATGAAGCTCACAGAAACTCTAAATGAGATGTGTGAAGCAAATGAGAGAGGAGGCCTCCTTTCACTGGCTTGGAGGGGTTGTTTTTGGAGGGAAACAACCCTTATTTTCCCTCCAAACCACCTCACAAGTCTCCAAAAATGCCTTTGGTGAGTCTACGGCCGACCTAGCAATGAACCGATTGGTTAATGACGAAAACAACCGGTTTATGGGAAAATCAGTCGGTTTATGCCCGGTTTGTCTAAAAAAAGAGCGAATGATGGTTATTGACTGGTTTGGTTGGTTTGGCCAATGAACTGGCTGGTTTTTAAAACTATGATGCAACATGACAATTTGTCTTGACTTTGATCATTGTTAGTAGATTTGACATCTCACATACAGGATGCCAATCACCTTGAATTTGACACAACATGCATGATGACAACTACTCTAACTGACTTAGAATGGGTTTGATTTGTAGGATGACAATTTGTCTTGACTTTGACTTTGTGAGAATAGATCTAATAGACATAAAACATACGATGACGTTGACTTGACACTTACATGACCTATTGACTTGATCTTGGCTTGTAACAATGACTTTACATCTATTTGACAAGTGTCTTGACTATACTTGATTTAAAGATACTAGATAGCAATGTTGCAGTACTATTAAGGACATTAACATTTGAGTTGACACCTTTCACTTTACTGATTGACTTGATTGACTTAGGGTTAGCCTTGAAGTAATGACCTAGGGTTTCTATTATGACGTAAGGATTTGTGTACAGTGACACAATTATAATCTTGCAGGGCAGCAAGAATTGAAGGCAATCTCGTTGAAGAAGAATGGATAATAGGGCTTGACCAATTAAACAACAGTGTTTACATATATGCTGGTAGCTCTCCGAGGACAGAGGTTGAGAGTACTAATTTCAGGCCATAGGGATGACCTGAGGCACCTTGGTTTGTGCTATCGTTTGACAGCAGTGCTAGATGGTTGCAACATTGTGTGCATCCTGATACATTGTGGTCATAGTATATGAGCATCAATGCCTATTCATTCAGGAGCAGCTAAGTATGATGACAAGCAGTGGTAGCCAGGAAATTTGCAGTGACTTACAGTTACAGTGATGCCTTGTTGAACAGTGATAGTGATGTGCAGTTTGATGTGCAACACCAAGCAGTGATCAGTTTGTGGGTACAGTGGTCAGTGGCTACCAGGATTGAACAAGCATACATCATCTTCATTACAACTTTCCTATATTGATTCAGAGTACAGGGGGATCCAGTCTGAAAGTTGTGAAACGTGGTCCAACGACTCTTTAGGGTGGCAAGTGGTGCAAGGCAGGTGATTGGAGTCACCTTTGGGTTGTGGCCTAAGTACACTTCAAGGTGGCAGGGTGGTGCCATGGCAGGTCATAGCTTGCAGAAGGCGTTGTGGCATCCTTTTAGTTGGGGTTGATAAACTGCAAGGCGATGAAGTATCCTTTCCGACAACAACTGGTAAACAAAGTGTTGGAGCATTCATCAAGTTGTGGCCTGACTTACAAGGCATTGAGGCATCCTTCTTGTTGCAGCAGGATATTAGGGTTTAGTAACGTCCTACAGGTTATTTCTGGTGAATTAGGGGGTTGACGCCTCCCTCAATTGTAGCTGAAATTTTGATGTAATTAATTTTTCTTTTGAAGGGAGAAGAAGACAATTACTGAGAAGGATTCCGTGGTTTTTTACCGAGAGGGGGTTTTCCACCTAAAAATCTCTCTGTCTACTATTTTATCTTTCTGCATTGTTGTATGGTGTTGTTTATTGTGGATTATTGTTTATGATTATCTGAAGAAGAACAACAATAATAATTGAAGATTAACCAATGCTCTGAAAAAGATTAAAAAGTGCTAATTGCTAAGAAATATGGATTCACCCACCCTCCTAGTATTTTCAACAGTGTTCTAATGATATACCTTCTAGTAGTTAGGTTGTGAGTGAAGGCACTAACTCTAATACCAATTGTTGGAATCACGATTTCCATTACACCAAAACCCGCAGGTATTAGTAAACGGAGACATTGCCAGAGTTAACAAATTTGTTCGTTTACTAACACCTGCGGGTTTTGGTGTAATGGCAATCATGATTCCAACAAATGGCTCATCTAGTCCTTAGATTCTCTTGATAAATCAATGTCGTTATTCAGTGATGGTGGCAACACCTTGCATGATTCACATGCAACTACTACTTTTCCTTCGGATATGTTATCAACTATACCTAAATGGTTATCTCTACCCTCGTTGATGTAGCGAAGTTTAATGTTGGTCAATCCATGTGGATATCAAAGGAATCTCTTCCACCTAAAGCCCTTTCTGCTTATATTGCTCATTTTTTGAGAATGAAACTGATGTAGTTGAATTTCTTGTTGGCCTATTTAAACACTATTATGAGGAATTTTCTTCGCCATAGGCCATTTCTTAGTATTTGAATGTTCATGCTCTGCTAAAAACATCCCCCACTTAAGTCTCTTTGGACCCTAATGTCAGCAGTGGATGATCTTGATGTTTTATGAATGAGCGATGTGCAGTTCAATGGGGGTAATTTGGCCCTTTGTGCAATATTGCCTCTTAGTAGTGAACTTTTTCACTACCCTTGTGATTTTCATGACAAAGAACTTTGGATAGTTATGATGTGCACCTGTTTCCTTGGATTGTTGATGACATGGATGATGATGTGTTGGAAGATTCGATGGTGTTTTGCTCGGTATTACTTGTCTATCATAGAGAGATAACATTACACTTGATCATGTGATGTTCTAGTCTCTACTCCTTGCTAAATGATTGGATATGAATCATGATGATATATGGATCCCTTGGTGGAATTCCGTAGTAGTTTGGGGTTAATTATTTGATGGGTATGTGCCACTTCTTCTTTCTTTGATGGGGATGTCCCACTTCATTATTCTATGTATTGTTGAATAATTAGTTTGAAAAAATAATTCTTTACTCCTCCCTACCCATGATCAAGGATTTTGCATGAGAGACTATTATTTTGTTGTAAATGAAGTTAAGTTAGCATCTATAAAAAAAATGTAGCCTTTTCTCATTTGTACTCATGGTTTGATTTTTGGAACTTAATTGACATATCTTCTTGGAGCAAATGTGATGTATAAGGGTTCTATCTTTGTGGGACTTGGTATCAATTTCTATTTGGTGCATAAAGATTGATTGTGAATGCTCAAGGCTTGTAGCAAGATACCAATATTGATCATTAAAGGTTGAAGTCTACCACTTGGAAGGAAAACGTTTTGGGGTGACTCTACTTCTTCCATTGTTAGGCCTACCCTAGATCACTCCATTGAGCTATTGATTCCCGTGGTTAAAGAAAATTATTTGATTCCTTGTTTTATCTATCCATCTAGAAACTCTAGTAGTGGTATTGAGTACATTTACCAAGCTATAGTTGATCTTGTTGGTGAGGGTGCTCCCTTGAGAACTCCTTCTTATAGGGCCTTGGTCTTCAATGTTTATCTTGATTAGATAGGGGACTATTTTGTCATTTGTCTCTAATCTTCTCATCCTAATCCCTAGGTATAATAGATCAATTTTGAAGAAGGCTTTTCTTCTTGGCTCCATAAGCCCTTTTCACCTTAACTCCATTTCCCTTGTTGGATTTGGCGCTAATCTCTACTTCCTTCTATAACCTCTTTTGTATCTTAAAAAATACCAAAAACATTATTTTACTATAAGCTACTCTCGAGTCTCACTTCACCATATGCTTCATTGCTTAGCTTTAGTAATCAAACTAGGGATGCTCACCTTGAGTCAGACAAGAGCTAACCTAAAGTGAAGAGAATAGGTTGCTTAAGTGACAGTGGTAATTGTCCCAATAGTTCCCCCTTAGGTAGTGCCTTGTGGATTCAGGATTTTATCATCAAGTTCAATTTGGGAGGTACATGCAACATTAAGAGGGGGAGTAAATCTTGTAACCTTGTATTATATTGACTTCTCTTTGTAGCCCATTTTTCAGCTCAAGTGGGGGTGTAGGAATTATTGGTGTAAAATGTACATGTAACCACGACACATTCATGTGTATCATTATGTACTTGTAAAGGTTGACCTAGTCAAACTTGATATGTGGACTCGATAACACCCTCTTGGGGTTGGTGCCTTTTTTATGTGGGCACTTAAACCCGACTTGAATGGGTGCCACCTCCTCTTGGAGGGATGCCTCACTTGAGTTGTGCATAAATACACAACCCAAGATTTTATTTGTATCATCTCATCTTGTGATCTTCTTGATCTAGAATACCAAATGTTCTAAGCCTAAGAGCGCTAAGTTTTGGCATTTTTGTCTCGGATGCACTGTGTATTTCTGTTTGTGCTTGTAAATCTCACCAAAATACAACCCAAAATGAATTTAGTTTTTAGAGTTTTCTATAAGGTTTATGAATTTTTGAACAATATGGCTTGAAACTTGGTGGATTTGAAACCATTGTAAATGTAAGGCATCCTTGTAGCCAAGGGGATAGTATTGCTTGTGAATGATGTTTGTGAAATCATCTGTCCATGTGACAAGTGATTGGTTGGACAATGCCAACAACTCGGTGTCAAGGGTCTGCTCCTCTATGTGCACCACAATAGTCATGTTAGATTGCTTCTTGAAATAGCCTTCTAGAATGCAAGGTCATGCATCATGCTTATTTTGATTAAGAAAGTCATCAAATTAAAGAATGGGAATTTTGGGATTTTGAATGGGTTTTGGGCAAGGAGAGCAACAGTGGGAACCAGTTAGTAATTCTCAACTACTGTTGCTAGGAAATCATCATCTAAAACATGAACATCAGGTCCTCCATTAGCTTCATATTGAGTTGATATTGTTGGTTTCTTTTCTCAAACAATTGGTCCATTTGCTCAGTGAGATTTTTCATTGTTCCGGTAATTAAGTTATTCAGCTAGCTAATCTGGTAAGAATTTGTTATGTTGTTATCGTTGGTCAACTGAAAGCAGGAAAATTTTGGTCTCTTTGTGGCATCCATGTCATGCTTGGGGGCCATATGAAATTCAAATTTAGTGTAGGAAATATTCTGCCTGGAAATGAAACAAAAAAATGTGGAATTGGCTCGAGACAAAAATTACTATTCTTGAATAACACCTTGGGTTCCATGGTATAATATGAGAAGAATGTAGTTTGAACAATTGTGGAGTCCATGATTTGAAGCAACCTTTTCGCTGGTTTTGGCCATGTTTTTGTTGAAAGCTGGACAAATAGAAAATATTTGCATATCTATGAGAGTTGGAACTTGTATGGAAATTTTTGGATGGAAACATACACAGTGATTGGGAGAAAACATCGCAATTATCTATTGCAATGGTTTCAAACGACACCCATGAATGGATCTCAAGAACTTTTTGTTGTAAATGCATGAAGATGCAGGTTTCAAAGTTGAATTCTGAACATTTGAATTGTGTAACTCAACAGACCTAACTGAATGTTTTGTTACAAATCGATATGTGCATAGCAATAGTAATGAAAATCTCTCACGAATAAGATAGAATGCAAGAGAGAAATGTCACAATTCTATACATGTGGTACATAGAGGGAAAAAATGGAATATAGCCAATCGTTGGAGTGATTAATGTGATGTTAGATGAATTGTTGGAGTTCTTTGAGTAATTAGTGGGATCATGTCCACAATCTGTCTGCCTAATTTGGGAGTTACAAACAATAATGTACAATTGTGATACTATGCCACTTGTCCATTACAATTCATACATATCAAAATCCACACAAATATCAGGTCTTTCGAAGATAGTGTAATTGCAAGTTCTTTATCACAGGGAGGAACAAACTCTTTCAAGGATATTAGCACATTAATTTTTTTTTAAAGGATATCTGATAGTCCAAAAACCTGTCTGTATCGTTTCAGATCCTAATGTGTGGTCCACCCATGCCCCATCTCTTTATTTCAATCGAGATCCCCATATAGGTTCCTCTAATGGGCTCCATGTCACCCTAGGCAATACTTAAAGTAGTCTAGTGATGTTAAAGCTATAAATATGGAAGTTCTGCAATCCAAATATTTTAAGCATGCAATCTATCTCCTTGCGTAGCCCATATTTGAATTTTAATTGACGAGTTAGGTCAAGATTTCCCCTCATGTATGGGCCTTCTATTTCATACACCCTATTTATCAATGATGTAATGCATTTTAGCTAAGAAATTATATGCCTTTTGGATAGGTTGCAACATGCTCCATGGTATGATCATGTAATTCAATATCCATCATTTATCTATTAAAGGTTGTAGATGTTGAAGCTTCTGGAGCTGCAAAGTGGGGAGGGTTCTACGGGGACTAAAATGCAGTTCTCCACATCTTCACTCTTAAAGCTATTGCTGAGGAAGCTGACCTCAGAGATTGTATTTTTTGCTATATTGAAGCTTTATTATGACATATTGTTTGGCTTCCTTTGTTAATGATATAACAATTACTATGTGTTAGGCATGCATGCCCTTTCATTGACACTCTTCAGCACACGAACTTGAGCAGCATTTTAAAGATACCACATATAGATGGTTTCTTCTTACATGATAACTTGATATCCATTCTTTATTGATGATATTGTTCTTGTATCTTACCTTTTAGAAGGATTGCTTCATATAAATCATTTTACTAGATTTTTGTGTCTTAAATGCTCTTTAGTTTGATCTTGAGCAATCACACATGGATAGTTTCCTCTTATGCGATATCTTGATCCGTGAAACTGATTTTATCCATTTTAAGTTCTTGGAGGTAGCACCTTATCATATACTACTTGTTAGTACAATTTACATGTCTGACATTTAGCTATCCTTCAACATGCTTCTTAATTGTGCTTATGCAAGGGGCTTGCCTCTCTCATTGTCCTGGGTAAACAATACGTCCACTTCATTCTGAGAACATCAAGGCAAGTGTGTTCTTTAATGTTATTGTGAAACCTACAGTTCTTAATGTATTTGTGGTCTGAGTCTTCATCCACGCATTTAGAGCTTTAAGATGGCTATACTTCAATGTATTATATAGTAACTGTAGCATATCTCTTTATTTTAGAGAAGAATGTGATGAGAACTTTTTTAAAGCCCTTTTTTCATGCAATATACCTTTTGCACAAGATTTGTTGCACCATTGCATGATAGATAATTTCCATAAGTATGGTGTCCATTTTAATTGTTTGCTTCTCGTAAAGAGTGGGGACCATAGATGTTCGATTCATCAACAATGTTGGTATGTTGAGGTTTTATCTGACAATTTAAAGGCAATCGTGCTCAGGTTAAAACAATTATTCTAAGCTTTGCTATGAGTATATTATCTCTCAGTGCCTTGTTCAAAGGGAGTTTAATGCACGAGACCCTTTGTAGCGATTTTTTTAAACTTATATTTTATTAATATTGGTTTTGTTTCAAAGAACTTTCTTTTGAGAGAGGCGTTCTTATTTTATCTTTTTGCTTCTTATAAAGATTGGCAACCTTGGTTTGTTCGACTTATTATTATGTCTGTATGATAAAGTATGCTTAGAACCTTTGAGCATCTAAATTGCTTCAAATTTGCTTTGTGCTTCTAATCTTCTGCCAATCGGAATAGAGATTAATTAGGTTATTTGAGATTATTTTTATTACATCGATACCAATTATGCCACTCTCTTGTAATATCCTCTCACTTCCCAAATTTCTTTGTATGTTGAACAATTCCATCATGCCCTCATGGAGACATTCGTATGTTGTAACACTTCCACCATATGCTGGTAGAGTCATTATCCTCCTGTAGCTTTGAGAAAGCGGTCACATGGGATGCCAAATAATCGTTCTTGAATCTTCATCTAAAGATTTATTTGAGTCCAAATATCACATCCCCACAGACAACCATCTCTTTGAAATTCATCGCATGGTAGTAGGGTTTGATGCGCAGTTTCTCCTTCAATGTTCTCTCTATTATGGATTTCTTTTGTGGAGACCATTTCTAAGGATAGTAAGCTCTCCATCCTCTCCAATATCCCAATCAAAATGAAAGAATAAACTCATAATTTAGAATGAGAAATCAAATAGGATTCGATTATGTACAGAATGTTTTCTGTTTTCTTTTCCGTTACCTATATAATGTACAGGCATGTATATAATAGAATGGAAAAGAAAACCTAGAGCTGAATTGGGAAAAAGCCATAGATCTATAACTGAAAATCTATGAGATAGGAAGCCATGTCAACCATTAGGATAATGAATCCTAAAATCATGGGTGGAAAAGACCAAATGTAGAAGACAATCCGTTTATATGTCAAAGGTACTCATGAAGCCTTTGGATAATTAATTATCATCTTGTTAAGCAGCTATTTATATATAGGCAACACTTGTTTCAATATCGGAAAGGACAACTAGATTTCAAAAATCCATAGATCCATAACTGAAAAGCAATGAGATAGGAAGCCAAGTCAGCCATTAGGATAACGAATCCTGAAGTCATGGGTAGAAAAGACCAAATGTAAAAAGGACGCAAAACTGGTAGAAGAAAATCTATTTATATCTCAAAGGTACTTATGAAGGCTTTGGATAATTAATTTTCATTTTGTTAAGCAGCTATTTATACATAGGAAATACTTGTTTCAATATCAGAAAGGACAACTAGATTTCAAAAACCCATAGATCCATAACTGAAAAGCAATCAGATATGAAGGCAAGTCAACCATTAGGATAACGATCCTAAAGTCATGGGTAGAAAATAGCAAGTGTAAAAAGGACGCAAAACTGGTAGAAGACAATCTGTTTATATCTCAAAGCTACTTATGAAGGCTTTGGACAATTCATTATCATTTTGTTAAGCAGCTATTTATACGTAGGCAACACTTGTTTCAATATCAGAAAGGACAACTAGTTAATCACTTGCTTCCGCTATCTAGATAGGAAAAGATTAAACGCTACAGATTTCTGTTGACTGTAAGATATTGCCATCTTGCAAAGCGGACTCCAGGAAAATCTCATCCTATAGAGCTCTATAGAAAACTAGCTTGTACTATGCTTTTTAACTTGATCTTCCTTCACGTTCTCTTCTAGCTTGGTTCTAAAATATAATTAGATCTAAGTAATTTGTCTGAATTCTACCTTCCGAGATGATTACGATTCTAGTGATTTTTATTTTCTCCGTGTCAACAGAAGAGTTGTAAAATTCTATGTTTTATAATCCCTTCACTGTGCAGGTGCACCTGCAAATGCACCACCATTTTAATCATTTTTTACTACACAACCCTAATAATGAAATAATTTAAAGACAGTCATAAGCATATTTTTTGGTTATTAGAAAACCGTGAAAATTTGAAGTTTTGTTTAATTTTCCAAATATAATAAATAGGGCACTTTTGTACATTGAGAATGTCATAATTAATAAAATCTTACATGACAATATATTATTCATTTTAGATTTTTTATATGCACTATAAATTTGAAAAACTAGTACTAAATTATCTTAACATTTAAAGCTCTGATTTTATTTTATTTTAAATTATATTTGTCTAACCGCGCAAATCACAATGAACAATTGAAAACAATCAACACAGAATGCAAAACATCGACCCAATTTTGCCGAGTATGAGGTCCAATCTTGGATATTACGATGACTTCTCATATTTGATTGAATTGCCTACCCATGCAATTAAAAAGAAAAACTCATTGTTGAGGTCCAATTTTGGATATTACACCCGCTTATCAAATCTCTTTGACAAATAAATTCTCCACCTATGCAAATTACAAAGAATTGCTGCATTGTTGGACTCTGTTGATCTTTTTTTTATTTTCATAACCACTATTTGTGACAAGTAATGCAAACGATGACCTTGTAACTTGGTTACAACTATTTCCACATGCAAGAGACTGTCTTGATGAAAGACCACTATTTTTGACAAACAATGCAAATGATGCCCTTGTAACTTGGTTAAAACTAATTCCACATAATTTTATAAATTTGGTTACAACTTGGAAACTTAATTCTATAAATTTGTAATTAAGCCTCATGATCATTGATGAGTCCTCAAGACTCGCAGATTTGAAAACTCAAATGTTGCCACTTCTTCAAGCTTTTATTTTCAACTGCCAGCTAAATATGAAACCTTGTTCTCCTCAAGAGATGGCACCCCTTCAGAAATTTATCGACAATGGAAGCAAACAACTGGCTCGACATCAACCTAAAGTTATCTGATTGGATTTTAATTTTCAAAATGTAACTATGTTTCTATTTTATGCATAGTATGTTCTATTTTAGTTGCGAGAATTTCAGAGACTCAGTTTCTCCCTTATGTTGTAAAGAATATTATAAATAGAGCTCTCAAACTCATGCAAAGGGTTCTGAATTTTTGCTAAAAAAGATTTTGTTGCACTATTGTACTTAAGTCCTTTTATTAATACATTTGAACCATTTTGAATCCTTAATCTCCTCTGTTTTATGTTTATATTTAAAAGGAATCAATATATTTGGATTGATATATTGTTCATGGACTGCCTTTAATATTGATGTGTGAAGATCTGTTTATTTCCAATACGTCAAATGATCTACTGCTAGTCCATGTGTTTTCACTGAACATTATTTTGATTAACTACTTAATCAAATTAATATATTTTAATTGCGCTTATAAGCATTATATCTTGGAAATATTTATTTTCATTCTTATAGCGGTATCTTTGTATGACATATGTATTTATAATACCCTGGCATACTAGGTTATATGTGAGATATTATATCAATTTATCATGGTATTTTTCATGCTATAATAATCAATCCACTTTCACCAATCTCTTTTCCATTTCCACTTAATCCTTTTATTTCAAGTAATTGGACCCATCTAAACTGGTCGGAACCACCATTCTCAACAGAAAAGGGTCTAAATTGGGACTTTGATCGGGGGGTATCCCAAATATTGATGAGGTCATTTTTGGCCATCAACATTTTTGGCTCTAGAAGAAGGGCCATCCGACTATGAATGGCGAAAAAATCATAAAGAAAAATTACTAGTCATTCTAAGAGTTAGTCTCCGCCCTTAGCCTCTCCACCAACTTCCAGATCCCCATGTCATTCACCACTACCTAGATTTGAAGTTCTAGACTCTTCCCACACTTACCCTATTATTGTTTGCGGGTATTCTAGTGAATCTTTTGTAACCACACATTTACCTCTTGCGCCTCCTATTTCCCCAAAGATCAAAACCATCATACAAAAGCTTGAAGGATTTTAAAATTCTGGTGAATAGATAAAAGAGCCAAAAATTTCAGAAGGAAGTGTAACTTAATAACTTAAAGGTTCATGAATTAGGATTTAAACCATTTGGATTCCCCTTAGATACTCATCGGAGAAAGAAAAATATTTCATCTACTAGTTCATATGCGAGTGAGAATATCTAGTCTACTTTTCCTCCACCTACACCTACTCTTCCCTCGGTCACACAATCAACATAGACTCCCCAATCTTCTACTTCATCCATCGTTTCCATTTTTATTCAACCAATAGTGCAGGGGGTTGTTTGAATTGATTTGGTTGGGGAAATCAATGGATAAAGGAATTAGGTCAAGGAAAGCTAGGTTAGGGAAAATGAGTTAGGGTTGCAAGGATCAATGGTGAAATCTAGGTACAATGCCAATCACTTGAAGAGAATGGTTCTAGAATGGTTTAGAAAATGTAAGGAGGTTGAGGGAAGCATAAGAGATGTATTTCTCTCAGACAGAAAATAATGAAACAAAATATGATCAGTTACCCAAAACAAAGCATGGAAAACATGTATTCTGAATCTTTAACTTGTAAAATATCATAACATAGACATGAAAGTGAAGATGAACAATACATTCAAACATATGTGACTGAAGAAGAAACAATGAAAGACACTCAATACCACAGGTATCCCATAAATGTAGCTGCAACTCTTTATTAGCTTGGCCAAAATCGAGTACAAGTTCCCTTGATCAAGTAGAAAAATTAAACTGATTCCAACTTCCAACCTCTGAAAATGAGTCAAAAATGACATGATATAGGCCTCAAACAACCTCTCTCAACCTCAGGGATTGAATCCATGAGAGGAGTTGATCAAGTTTGACTTGAAACCTGGAGTGTGGGTGGTCAAAGTGACTCAACCCTAACTTTTTGCAAACTGATTCATTACACCTCATCATGAGTTTTAACCTAATGTATTTACCCTAGGTAATAGTAAAAACATGATAATTACATTTACATCATCAATTGCATGAGGTAAAAACATAATTCCCCAAGGTAAAATTCAAATTTGTAGAAAAACTCAGAAAAAATCAATCAATTGTTAAACGCGCAACGCCATTTTACCCCAACTTGCAGGTTGTTTTTGACTGGGTTGCAGGTGTCCAAATTAGCTCCAAGATAGCTTGTTGGAAATTTCTTCAAGTCTAGTTTCCAGAACTACCTTCAGTTTGCAAAATGAAGTTCATTTGCTGTATCAAATTCATTTCTCTCAAGACTGGTAAAAAAGTGCATAATGAGGGTGCAAAAATGTAGAGTGTTGTTGCAAGAAACTTTTGGAAGCCTTCCTCAACTCCAAATTAAGCTCATTATAGCTCATTGGAAGGCTCTCTCTGTCTAGTTATCATTTGACTCATCAAGAAAGTTATTTGGACATTCCAACTAGGAGAAAAGTTGATTTTCCCAAGGTCTCTCTAGAAGTGCAATAACTCTCTTGTGGCACTTGTATTTTTGACATTTCTCCAAAACCATGACACCTGTGTAAAAACTTGACCGATTTTGGACAAAAGCTTCTCTCACTTTTGTCAAATTCATCTTTGTTTGGTCACAAACACAGTTTGAAGAAAAACCGACCCTATGAGTGGCAAATGACGTGACCCTTGGAATGACTTCTCAAAAAATGATGGGAACATGATGTTTATGAGCTGAAATGACGTCATACTTACTGATATGACCTACCTTATGCCTCCTCTGCTCAGGTGTCTATGATTCCATAGAAAAGCCTAGCTTAGTGGAAGAGAAAATTAGGGTTTGGTGTAGGCAAAATAGGGGATTTAGGACTACCTTGTAGAGGGAGGGGAATGAATGGGTTAGGGGCTGTCTAAATTCTTGGGAAAATTTTGGGGAATAGTGATAGATGTTCGAGAGTAGGGGAAAGTGGAATTTCAAGGATTGAGTGAGGAGAAGGGGTCCAAAAGGGAAAAGCACAAGCCTAGTCTCAAAAAGTGTCAAATTGTAGCAATAGGCTAGGGCTTGTGGAAAAATGATGATTTTGAGGGATAAGAGTGATGGGAAGTGTTTAAGAAGGTATATTAAGGATAGGAGAAGGTGTAAGAGCATCATGATACAAGTCTTGTTGATGATTTAACCATGGAAGTCATGAAACCAAGAAAAATGCCCTCAAAACCCTAGGAGAGGGAAATGAGCTTTCCAAGCATAACTGAGAGATAAATATGGTAAACACAAAGCCACTTATTTGGGAATGATAATTTTAGAACCTAAAATTTTTTAAGACCTTTTACTATTACTATTCCTTCAAAAGATGAATTTGATGGTGAAATGACCAATTTTCATGATTTTGACCCTATGACCTAATGATGGCACAACATGAAAGAATGAGATGAATGATGACCATGATGACTATGGGACTCTTGGGGAAAATGTTTAAAAGACAAAGCGAGGTCAATGATAGTGACAGAGATGAGGTGTAAGCAGAGTAAAATAAGGTGGGATGAATGGGATGCAAATACCAGTGCTAACAGGTTGGAATACACTATACAAAGTAAATGGGGAACTTATGCATATCATAAAATTCCATTTGGTTCAATTAACGCAGGTGTGACATTCTAGAGATCCATGAACATTGCATTTAGAGGTCTCATAAACAAATCAATGGCAATTTATCTCGCTGACATCACTATATATTCCAAGAAACTAGGTATTTATCTACATAACTTAAAATAGATCTTTGAACAGTGTAGAAAGTTTGGCATATCTTTAAATCCAAAGAGATCTTTCTTTGGTTTAACTAAGGGTAAACTAATAGGTTACGTCATTTCAAAGGAAGGAATAACAATCGATCTTGATAGGGTGAAGGCTATCTCTGAAGTGTCTTTACACCATAATAATAAATCTATGTAATTTTTTCTTGGTCAAATTAATTTTGTAAATTGTTTAGTTCGAGATTTCTCACAAATCATTCTATATTTATAAAATAAGATAAAAAATAATGCAACTTACAAATGGGGGCCAATTGAGAAAAATGCCTTTGATTTAATCAAACAATGAATCATACAAGCTCCATCATTGTCCTCTCCTCATCACACTAAAAAATTCATTTTATATATTTTTGCTTCTGACTATGCAACAGTGTTAATAGAGAAGAATGATGGAGAAGAGACATCAATATATTTTATTAGTTCAGGATTACAAGGAGTAGAGCTTAATTATTCTGAAGTAGAGAAGCAATCCTATGTAGTCTTAAAGTCATTCAAACATTTTAGACCCTTTCTTTTAAATCTCACACAAAGGTAATTGTATCATATCCAGCAGTAAGGAATACACTAACACAGAGAAACCTTGGTGAGAAAGAGCACATTGGGTCGCTTCTCTCCAAGAGTATGACTTCGAAATAAAGTATGCTAATATTTTACAAGGACAAGGTTTGTGCAAACTAGTTACTGGTTCTAATTTCTCTTTATCATAAAATGTCTTAGTTGAACAAGAAGATGTAAAACATTTATGTGTGATGACCTCTGATTCACAATATGAAAATATAATTTATTTTTTGACTCATGGTCATGTCCCTTCTGACTTATATCCTAAACGAAGAGGATCCCTAAGGCTAAAATCTAATCAGTACTAGCTTCTAAATGGTATTTGTTTCAGAAAAAAAATTATGATTCTATATTGTTGAAGCTAAAAATTTTTTGCAGGAAATGCATGATGGACTTGTTGGAGGACATTATGGAGGAGACACGATAGCATACAAATCCTTCATGCAGACTATTATTTGCCAACCTTGTTTAAATACACTCACGTCTATGTTACAAAATCCTAGGTTTGTCAAACAGCTTCAAGAAGAGCTAGGAAATCAGCCTTCCCATTACAACCAGCCAACATTGAACAACCATGTGAAAAATGGGGTTTAGACGTAATTGGTGAGATCGTTCCTAATTCATCTAAGCAGCATAGATATATTCTAACTGTGACAGATTTTTTTACTAAATGGGTTGAGGCCATTTCCTTGAAAGTGGTCAATTTTGAGCAAGTTAACAATTTCATTGATCAAAACAATATTACTAGATTTGGTCTCCCAAGCTCATTAATGTTTGATAATGCTTTTTATTTTTCTGGAAATGCTTTAACTAAATTTTCTCTAAAAAGAGTTTTTAAAATTAAATACTCTGCTAATTATAACCACATGGTAATGAATTGGCAGAATCCACAAATAAAAATCTCTTAAAAATTATTAAAATAACTATAGACAATAATAAAAAAATTGGCATAAAAATTTAATATATGCCCTATGGGTTGATAGAATAATATTCAAAGCATCCTTAAGTATCTCCCCATACTACTTAGTATATGGAAAGGAATTTGTACTCCCACCTAATGTTTATTTACCATATTTAGCTTTAATTTAGTCAATTGAGGAATAGCCATCCTATACATTGCAGAAAATATTATCATAGATTTTTAAACTTGAGGAAGAAAGAGAAAAGGCTAATCAAACTTATTCCAATCATTGAAAAAATGTTAAAAAATGGTTCGATAATTATTCAATACGAAACAAAGATTTCCATATTGGTGATCTAGTTCTGAAATGGGATAAATCCCATGAAGAAAAACGAAAACATATTAAATTTCAAAAATTGTGGTTAGGCCCATTTTAGATTGTTGAGAAAATAGGTCCATCTACCTTTACCTTGAAAAATCTTGAAGGGATGAAAAAGAATCTCCCTGGTGTTATCACCTCGAAATTTCCAAAGGTTGTTCTAAGCGTTAAAAAAGAAATATCAAAGGTAACTACAAATCTACTTTTGGAGCTTAGGATCTAGCCTTCCTAAACTCAGAGAGTGCTCTCTCTATATGATTTAACTTTGCTTATTTAATAGATTTTAGACTAGTTATGTATGTTTAATTTGGATTGATTTTGATTGGTTGGTGGAATTAATGATTTAGATGAATAGGTGCTTTTCCAATTTCCATTGGGCTATGGAGTCAATATACTTTGAAAACAGAACAAAATCAAATTATAAAGAAAGTGTTACAAGGAAAAATAGATGAGCAATATCAGATCTCAAGACTGAATGGTGAAGTGATTTTTGAATCGGGATCAAGGAGCAATTAAGAATTCCTTAAACCAGATAATGAAGAAGGATGAAGTCGTCAATCGGGATCAGAGGGAAATTCTCTAAACCGAATATCAGAAGAAAACATATAAATGTATAACAGTTAAAAGCAGAGTGTAGTGTTTAAGAAAATTCTGCAATAATACTCCTGTTATAATATTCAAATTTAGAACACATATAAGTTTATGGAATACTTAGAAAAGGAACATGAGCAATTGAAATGTATACTTCACTGAGATAGCTCAACACATGAATCATGTAAAGAAGTTTCTTTATAACTTGTTTTGTCTGTCAACTGAAAATTGGTACATTAACTCTGAGGCAAGAGATCAATCAACTATGGAAATATTCAGAAATCCACACCCTTGATACTTTGAATGATGAAGTATTTATACAAAACTTCACAAAAAATATCTTGTCAACTGACTAGGATTTATTTTAGGAAAATAAAATATCTTTATGCAAAAAGATAGTGACACCTTTCAACTGACTGATATCTGGCCCTGATTCTTTGATTGTTGTTTCCTGTTTGTTTCTTTCATCTATCTTTTCTTTCACATCTATGTTCTTTCACCCTTTATAGTAAATCACATTATTTCTCCCATGTTTCTTCATTTGGGATTTTGATTTTCATCATCTTGCGGTAAATCTCATCTGCCTTTGAATATTTGGCAAACGTAGACTTATTTACAAAAAGGTGATTTACCTCATGCTGGAGGTAAAAGAAGTTTTCTAGAGTTTGAAGGAGCACCTTGCCTGTGGGAATGCCCTTCATTGAGGAAATGTTGGAAGTTTCCTTGGCTACTTCCCTTAACTTCTTGTCATAATCTTCATGTCTCATGAGTTTGTCATTTATTACAAGAGGATTAGGCAGACCGTTCTGTCTCAATACATCAAACTTGTTTAACAACCTGTTCACTGCGAGTTCCATTTTTTGACATTTCTCTTCAAGTTGTGTCATTAGATTTCTTTTGGAAATTACTTTCTTTACTTCTAGGATAGTCTTTGTTCTGTCAGTTATCTCGAGCTCTTCTAATTCATACTTACTTTTAGAATTCAGGAATTTGATTATTTCAGAGGCTTCCTCTGGTTTCTTTCCAAGATTGGCTTTGACTTTCTGAATTGCCTCACCAGCTTCCTTCACCAAGTCATTCTGTTCAAATATAATCTGTATAGAAAGCCAAATATCATTAACTGAGTTAATGATATTGGCCCACAATTGTTGTTTTGCTTGGGCTAAAGGCTCTTTTAATGACAACTCCTTTTCTAGCTTGTAGATAATGTCAGTTAGTCTATTGGCTTTTTGTAATTCAGCTTGATGCATTACTTTTGCCAATTACTTTCCATCTTCTAAGATCTTTACCTGTTCCTTGAGCTTATTAATCTCTGTGGTCCGTATGGACATATCTTCCATTGCTTTGATTAATTTACTGGCATCATCAGTGGGATGGGTTGTTGGTATTGCTGATGCTGGTGCTAATGTAGTTACTTTAGCTGATGTAGATATTGGTGCTAATGTAGATACTATGGGAATAGCAGTAATGGGAACTGCTTCCATGCTAGCTTGTTTTCCCTGTACAAGCTTATCCATCTTTGTCTCCATTTCCTTTAGTGGAGCTGTCAACTAGATGATTAGATTCATCATCTCATCCTTTTGATTGTCTGTCTCCAAAACCTCATTGGTTTGTGGATGCTCAGTAGTTGGTAATTTTAACTGTTTCTTCAGTGCAGGTATGTCTGCATTTTTATTTTTTATAAGTTATTCTGCTGCTTTGATAGCAGTTGGATTATAACCAGTTTCAATTACCAAATCTTCCAGTGACTTAATCATGTTGTCTTTTGCTTGGATGAGGCTCTCTCTAGCTTTAACTGTGATTGTATATTTGCTAGGGAACTCTACAACTTCTGGACAATTAGAGCTTTATGTGTCATGGTTGAATATATCATCTCTCCTGCCTGTTGTGGAATTCAATTTGGTCAATTGGATGCACATCCTTGGCATGAACTTCAAAGCTTGTCTTTTTATAGTCTTTTGAAGTTTTAGGGGCCTGTACCTTTGGCTATAGGAATGTCATCTGCATTTTCCTTGTCTTGAGGTCAAAAGCTGAAAGCAACCTATTCTGATCACTAGGAGTTTTCTTCCAATATTGTGCATATGTAACAGCTTGCAATGCTTCTTTTTTTATTTTAATTTCTTTATATTTCTCAATGATATCCTTTTCCTTCTCAACTGGCTTACTGAATGTTGAAATCTCTGCCTTATTTTCCTTTTGAATGATTTTTGCGCTGGAAGATGATGGCAAAGGTGTTTCTTCTATATGTGTTGTAGGTGCATCATCCCTGATAACAATCTTTCTTTCTATTTCAATTGTCTCTTCCTGCTCCATTACTAGGTTCAACTTTGTTTTCTTTCTGTACAGAAGCTTGAATTTATTATCAGATGTAGCTTTTGCTGAATAAAAGCCTTCTTCTCTAGACCTTTTTGAATTCCTATCTTGTGGGTCTGGAGTAAGCATGATGGAACTAGTATCAAGCTTCTCCTCCACCTCCTATAAAGTGTTTTCCAACCACTCTGACTGGTTGGAATATTTCTCAATCTCAGGCTTAGATTCATGAATGAAAGGGGTGAGTTTAAACTTAATTCTTAATTTGATTATGACACCGAAGGGGTCATATGATCATTTGACACTTGTTTAACTTTAACTCTTGTAGGCATCTGTCTGCTTCCTTTCCAGCGTTCCTACTATTGCATATGAAGGACTCTAGTTGGTTTTTTATCTTGAACTGGGTTTTCTTTTTCGCTGAAAGGAAATTTATTTCATCAAAATTCAAGATCTGTTTGATGTAATCTAAGGAAAATATCCTCATTGGGAGGTATTTGGGAAGCTAGTAAGGGACTAGTTGGCTTCCATACACTCTGATCTCTGTGTGATTCTAGTATAAATACCAGTCTCTTGTCTTGCTCTCGTCAGATAATGGTAGAAATTTTCTGATTTCATCACTGATTCTGGGTTGAATGTTGTTTCTAAGCATATTAACCACTAGGTACACAAAAGAATCAATAAAGACTTTGAAACTAAATTCATTGGAATCCTTTCTAATCAAAGATGTCCAAAAGATAACAGACTGGGGATTACCCTTTGTGTCAAGTTTTTGTAGGTTGACTGCAAACCTTTCTGACTGAAAATATATGAACAAATGAAATAAAACTGAGGAGTATTTGAACACTTCTCCTTCTGGCAGTTTGATCAGTTGATCATGCATAGTATCTGCTAGGAATTGGGAAAAGTTGAAAAGTACAGTTGGAGGTTGGCCTGGAAAAAATGTAGAGGGGAAACCAAGGATGGATTCATCTACACACTCATCAGTAAAATATCCTAGGATACAGGATAGCATGGTCACAATTTTTTTGGTTCGGAACATGGTAGCAGAGTATGGTGGGTTGCTTTTAGGAATCTGAGCTGATTCAGGGAGGAAAGTCTGAAAGATTTGAGACCTTTTAGGAAAATCTAGCTTTAGGTAAAGCTCGGTGAGGGTCTCAATGGAGAAAGGAACTCACTCTAGTTGTGATGGAATTTGCGGCATTTGATTAATGGACTGGGCAGTGATAATAATTAGGATTTCTTGGTTAGGGGTGACTATGGCTCTTTCATTTGGAAAATAGCTGAGTTGGCAAATTCTTATGATTTTAGGGAACTGGTAGGTCTATGGAAATGTGTATTTTGGCAGGTTAGAGTTCCACAGATGTATCATCTGCCTAATCAACAAACTTGTCAATGACTGTGTCTACTATTTTAAAGTCTTTATCTGCCAGTGGAGTATGGTCGACATCTAACAAGTGTGGTTGCAGAGGGTTTACAGTTTGGACGTTTTTGGAAGCCATCAATTTGATTCAATTTATTAATTAATTTTCCTATTTGATGGTGTCGGGTATTTAGGATTACCTGGAATACCGAAGATTTGGTCGTGGGAGGGGTCCAAGTAGTAGCAGGGGCTTCAATTTTGGTTGGCGATGGTGATTTCAGTGTTTTCTGCAAGTTCACAAAGGTAGGTAATGAAAGGGATAGCAAGGTTTTATATTTTTTAAACTGGTGGTTTATCGCATGCTCGACGAGTGGTTTGGTGGTTTAGGATGAGGGGGTGCGATAAAAGCCAGAGGTGTCGTGTGGCAAGGGAGCGAGTGGATAAAACCACCCATTTCGCACCCCCCCATCAGCATTAAACATATAACGTCGGGGGATGCGAAGTTAATTGTGAGGCGTTCGATCTATCTAGCGATGATCGGATGGTAGGAGGAGTTGGGTTTTTTCAAAGGAAGTGGGGTCGGGAAAAACATCACATGGAGGGTTTAAATCAAAGTGGAGTTAATTAAATCCATAATGCGGAAGGTTCAAATAATAGCAAGATCGTGAAATATATTAAGCAGGGCGGGGGATGTCAAATGAGAGTGGGGTCTATTTTTTTATTTTTGCGCTTTAGACTTATTAAAAAGTGGGTTTTTGTGATTTTATGAAAATGCAGAGTTTTTAAAGGGGTAAAGGGGTTTAGCAAGGGAAAAGGGATTTTTTAAAGGGGTAAGGGGGTTAGAAAAGATGTTTTTTGAGTTTTTTAGGAAGGGAAAAGGTGGGGGGATGGGGCTTTTAGAACTGAGAAGGGGAAATTGATTTCTAAGAGGGAAAAGGGTTAGGATAAGGGGGAATGAAGAGGGAAAAGGGTTTTTAGCAAGGGGAAGGGATTTTTTAAAGGGGTAAGGGGGTTATAAAAGATGTTTTTGATAGGGGATAAGCTTAATGATGCTTATACAACTTTTGAAAAAGTATTCTACCTATCTTTTTATTCATCCTAACATTTTTTTCCTTTCCTTTATTGGGTGCATTTGAGCTTGCTGACTCTTTTATTTTCTTTTGATAAGCAAACTACGTTATTTTTAACCTTATATCTTCCAATGGCTCAGATTAAACTTATGAGTTCATTTTTATTCTCTACCTAACTACTGATCTGCCAAGATTAAATGGTTTGGTCATATCTTTATTCACTAACTATCATAACATAAAATTTAAATGCATGAATGATCAAGATTAGATGGCATGATCATCATGAATTGTGGCATTTTGAACAAGATACACATAATTTATTTGCAAAAGTAAAGTAAACTAAGAGTAGTGGCATTTGAATGTGCAACACTTTCAGAATTTATTTTTGCTTCTTTTTATGGGGTTCACATTTTATATCTTTTTTATCTTTCTTTCTTTTGGTCCTTCGATTATTCTTTTAGGACATGCCATGTTTTCATTTTTTAATATGGAAAACATTTGCAGAAATGCAAAGGTATGTACAATATTACAAGACTTAACATAGCCAAATTCAAAATTATGATCCCTATTATTATAGGAACCTAACACCTGGTAATGGACTCATCCTTAAAAAATATTTTTCTTGAAGTCTTAATGACCTTTTGTAAATATCTGAATAATCATATGTAAATCCGGTATGTTTCCGATAAAGTTAACATTTTTTTCATTTATTTTGTCATTTTTGTTTGTCATTTGATTAGCATTTTGACTTTTTGTTCACCTATTTTCATTCTTTCCTTTTCTTTGCTTGAATTGTCAATTTATGCTTCACATTTTTTGCATCATGATTGGGCAATTAGTTATACTCTATTGCTTTTACATGAAATCTTATCTTAAAGGAATATTTCAGTAAAAGATGATGTCATTATGCTAACTTTCAACTTTCCAAACTAGTAAAGTTCTTGGCTATGATTCTTTGTGTTGGCTACATATAGGATTGTTTGTTGTTGTGTTGACCATTGTTAACTTTTTGGTTAGGGTAGAATTTTTCTGTGGTTGACTGCAGATTTTCCAGGGTTGTTTTGACGCTGACTTAGCATCTCAATTTTGACTTATGTACTCTCTCTCTCTCTCTCTCTCTCTCTCTCTGCTAAACATTTGATATAATAATACGAAGAAAAAGTATTCCCCATCATAGGGAATTTCCCCATCAAAACAAGATAATTCAAGATCATAGGGAATTTCCCTGCCATCTGCCAAATCTGGTGTCCTCTTGTCTTGGCTTGTCTTCTACATTTATGTTTGATGTTATTTCATTAGTTATTGTCATATGATAATGGCTAATGTGATTTCTAATGAATTAATGGAATTAATAATGGGCTAATAGAATAATTAAGTAACTGACATAAGCAAGAAACGTGTTAACTCAAATTAACATAGTATCGGAGCTAGGTGAGGTCAAGCCAAAGCAAGAGGAGGAATGAAGTCACAAGATATGTTGTCAATTTTCCCTAAAGTCAAGATAAAGCAGTGGACTGCTAATGCATTTGATGTATCTTGTTGCAAGCCCTAGAAAACATGATAGGTCTCAAAAAATAATGCAAGCCTAGGTATATGCAAGATTTGGGCTAAATAGTTCACGAAGGCCATTAATCAAATATTAAGATGCTAAATTCATCCTTCAACATTATTGCATCGCTGTGGAGCAGTGAATCTATTGTGTAATATTATAATTTTCCTCTTGTTTTTTGTTTAGGTCACTCACTAAAGGAGCAGACTTGCTGAGGCTACTCGGCCTCAACCAAGGTCATTTGTGGCACAATTTTGACATTTTTTATTGGGCTTAGGGTTGTGTTGGTTGTGGTATTTGACCCTTTTATTGGCCACCAATTAAGGATTATTGGCCCAGTTGTAGGACAGTAATATAGGTAGAGTATTCACAATATTCTATGGTTTATGGAAAGCATCAAGGTTGCAAACACTTGAGACTAGTGCGGCTCCTTTTGACAAGACTTCTGCCCTCTAGGAGGCATGTGCTAATTCAAGGCATATAAATAATCATGGACTAAACCTACAGTGTTAAGTTTTGTGACCTGACTGGAGAGGGTTTCATTGTGTTATTCTTCAAAGTGAAAGAATTTGTAATTGAGCCACAACAGCCTTTAGACCAAGTCATTAAGTTCCTCATCTACGCTGAGGAATTTAATGTGGATCGATTCATGGCATTATTGTAAATTACTTTCAAGGCTTGGTTCCAAGTATAAACAAGGTATTTTTCTCTCCGTCTAAAGTAATTCTGGAGGACTTCTTTTCACAAGTAGAATTGAAGTGTTTTTTTCTTCCAATGCTCTTAACAATGCATCACTGTTATCAGTTTGTTATTCTCATTGTTTTGAAGAAAGTTAAATTCCCTAATCTGAAGAAAAATCCAGAAGTTGTGTGGACTTTGATACATTGTAGTCACTGGACTATGAGGCCCTAATAGGTGAATTCATTTACAATTAGAAGGGTGGTATCCTATTAGTCATCTTGAGGAGGACTATTCCTGAAATTAGTGGCACAACATTATAAAGTATAGTTCTAAGTCCCTCCATGATTTAAGGAAGTCGAGATCTTGTATGCATATATATGAAAAAACAATTAGTGGGCATCCTATGTCATATGTATCAGTAAAATCAAGGAACCTTATTCTATGTATTGAAGAAGAGGTTGAGTCCTTATCACTGTTACAAGCTCATATATAGTGTTGTAAGTCAGTTCCATTGAAGCCGACTTGAAAATCAATAAGTAATATACATATTCATGTCTTTGAAACCTTCATAAAAGGTGCCCTAAAGCCAATGAAAATAGAGGATGCAGTTATGAGAAGGGATGGTCCCTTTAGACATCAATTTGAAAATGATTTTTGAAGAATAGTAAAATCCCTCCATAATGTCATATTGTTGACTAAGATGCTCATTGTCTAGCAGCTGACGTGATTTTGTTGAGAAGGTTTAGTGTCAGCCCTCCATGTGATCATATTTTTGTCTAGCAGCTGAAGCAAATGAAAAGTATTCATCTCTTTTATGTTGGAACCTTTGGATAAGGATGATAGTACCCTTGAAATTCTAGTAGATAGAAGTGCAAGGCACTTTGGAGCATAACTCTATAGCATCTTGTATGAACATAAAATCATAGGTATGGTATCTCTCAAGGTACATGAAATATATTTATTTTTTGGATATTTTGATGTAGGGTTTGATTTGAAAAAGAACCCTAGATGGTTCATGGGAAACCCTATCTCGCATATGAAACACTAACCCTATTATGTTCCCTCATAAGAAACCCTTTCTTTTATTTTTAGGGTTTGCATATTCTAGGGTATGATTGATGATGAGGATGATGTTTTTAATTCCATCTTCCATTATTGTATGAAAACCATAAATTGTATCTCATGATCACATATTTTGATTGGTAGTGCTTGTTTATGGCTATTGCAGGTACCTCGTGAAGAAAAAAAATGGAAGAAGGATGTGCATGGAAGATCTTATGTACTGGAAAGCACGATGAGCAAAGGGAACTGTGAGGACCCTATTTTGGCATCTTGATTGGGTCATTGGGCACTTTGATATATAAATGTTTGGATGTAAAGGACCCCTCCTCATCATGGATTGGGTGATTTAATGCGTTGGTTGCATTCATCTAGCAATGAAGGATAAGACATCTATTTTGGGACAATATCATGCGAGGATTTCTTCACTCTGGTTGAAGAAGGACCATGATGATTCTTCAGATTTTATGATCTGAAGCAAGCTTCCTATATGTTTGTTGTTGTAGTTTCCTCATGGAAAGTATCATCCCTTGCATGAGAAGCTCATGATTGAAAGCTAGATGATCACGTGAAGCAAGTCTTCCGAGGGAGCTATAGAATCCCCATAAGTATGACCCAATGACTCTTCTTGCATGATGTTTATTGATGAAGGCAAGTCATGGCAGCTGAGTATGATTATGATGACTCTAATGATGCCTTTATATATCCCTATTACTTCAAAGGCCGCATGGAAGCTGCATAACTATGATTGATGACTTTGGCACATGGACCTAAGGAAAAGGGACAAGTTACAGGTGGCTCGATGATTATGTTTTGGCAAGGTCACTTTCCCTATATTCAAAGGGATTTATGGACAAGCCACGTTGATTGGATTGTAAAAATGTAGTTATTTATGATGTCTGATTGATGACCCTCTCGTTTATCAATGTAAGAGGGAGTTGACTTTTTGTTGAACCCTTAGTTAAACTGAGAGGGGGGGGGTGAATCAGTTTAACACATTCATGGACTTTTAAAACCTTTTCATTAACACTTGTTTACACCTTCATTTCATGTTCAACTTAACATGTGAGTAATCTTAGAATGTGAGCAACAAGCATTAATATAATGTAACAGTAGACTTAATATGAGAGCAGCAAGTATTAAGCAGATGATATAAACCAAATCAACACATAAACATCATGCACAGAGACACCAGATATAAGTGGAAACCCATAAAGGGAGAAAACCACATCTTATTATTGTTGTGATGCAAACGCAAGCTCCAACTCCCTCTCACCACTGTTTTCTGCAGGCACCAACCTACAGGAGGCTCTATCCTCAATTCTGCAAGCTACAACTTGCAAGGAAGCTCCAACTCCCATCAATTTTCTGTAGGCACCAACCTACAGGAGGCTCCAACCTCAGTCAGCTACAACTGACATTTTATCAAGCTACAACTTGATGTGGAAGCACCAACTCCCATCTATTTTCTGCAAGCACAAGCCTACAGGAAGCTCCTACCTCAGTCAGCTACAACTGACATCTATCAAGCTACAACTTGATAGGGAAGCTCCAACTTCCTTACTTTTTCAAAAGAAAAACACTTGCTGATTTACCTTGGATATCAGCTCTGTTCTGTACCTTCTCTTCTGATGTTCAACAATCCTCATATCTATCCTTATATCATTTTCGCATCTTCTCAGATTCACTATCAGCTCCTCCTTCTTATATCAGATTCACTATCAGCTCCTCCTTCTTCTTTTCTCAGCTCCTCCTTCTACTCTGCCTCACTGCTTCATTTTTGCATTTTCTGACTTTTCACATCATCTCGTTCTGCTCCTCCTTCTTCTTATCTTCTCTGCCTCAATTCCATACTTTGCATTCTCTATACTCACTCTCTCTAACCTCTTGTAGCTTTTCTTATTTTCTTCAACTCTCTTCAATTCTGCTACACACTCTCTTCTTCTCTCACTCTATTTTTGTAACCTTCTCCCCTTGGATATTACCCTGTTTTATACAAAATAGCTTCATGGTTGTTTGTATTCTACTGGGAATTCAGAATGGACAGCCATGTCTCTTTGCCTTCTGCCTTCTCATCTCTTTTAGCCGCTCATTCAGAAAATATAACTGTAGGTACCAATTTAACATTTCAGTGGGATATTTGTTCTCTTCCGAAGACTTGCCAATGCATCACAACAATATAAATCAATTAAAACATTTACATTTCACCTTTTCGATTACATAAAAACAATTTCACTTAGCCCATTTTCTGGCCTTTGGCTTTGTTGGTTTTGTCTTTTTCTACTGCTGTTAAGAAATTGTTCTGCATACTCTATTTACTGCTACTCTGTGCACCTGCGCATGTACACCTGTCAAGTTCATTCCTGTGCATATTCCTATTCACCGTGATTGTGTGTCTACTGTATACATATAGCTGCGTTACAATATATATAACTGTTGACTTTAAATCTAGGCAAATTCGAACGCTTTGGTTTCCTTTACTGGCAGTTTAAATAACTGAATGCGGGGGCTTTAATATCACCATGGTTATAAACCCAATATATTTCCTCTATGCAAGGTTCTCTCCTATTATTTCAAGCAATTAATGTTCTTTCTCGGCATTATTATTTGATATTCGAACCTTAGAATCAGCCCTTTTATATAATGCTCTGCAACATATCCGTCATCAAGCGCACCGGTCTAGTTATTTCTTTTCTCTATTGAACTCTGACCCATTTAACATTTGAATAAATCACTTAATTGAATAACTCGGGCCCACAAGGTAATTCAACGCATATCAAAATTCTTCATAGTGCATGTTGGTCTATACATAACAAACCAACAATAAATCTTCGCTTTTCACATATGCTAACATATGCGATGCCTTCAACAACCGATGCGATTAGGCCGGAACTCAAACATATAAAATCACAGTCCATAACAGATCGGGTCCGCTTCTTTATCGCAATCGCAACTTCTATTGTCATGCTTCGTTGCCACAGTTTTCTTCGATGCGATGTAACATGTTATGCCGGAACTCAAACATATATTAATCATTGTTTAAACCATATCGGGTCCGAAACTCAATCGCAATCGCAATTTGCATTTGCATGTTCCGATATTCTTATGCTCCGATGCGATTGATCACTATTTACCAGAACTCAAGCATGTATGAGTTACAGTTTATATGCCCATCGGGTCCGGAACTCAATCGCAATCGCAATTTTTGTTTACATGTTCCACAGCCAAGTTTCTCCGATGCGATTTGGTGAGGGTCCCACAGTATAAGACTTTGTTTGTGTTAAGGCCGAACAATAGAGCGCCTTTCATATATGTATATAGTATGATTTGTTCCTTTGAATATAAAGCGCAACATATAAGGTCTTCCTCTGCCTAGCTTCTTTTAGAAGACCCTTTCTTCTATTACCTGCTTTCCTCCCCCTTTGACATCAATGGCAAAGGGTTGCACATTTCTCAGTGTTAATTATGTCTTTGCATTTCCTCTCTCTGATTTGTGTTTAGATCACCTTCTTCTGACTTTGTACCCTGCTGCTCCAGACTGGTGTACAAGACTTGTTGAGAGAACACTTTGAGGATTATTGGACTTGAATATACATTGTAAATTGATACAATCCAAAGCACTAACTCCTTTCACCTGTATAAAGTGTGGGTGATGATAGAACAACCATATATCATCAGACTCATATAATCAAAGATGTTTCATTTGACCAAAGCTTAGCATGCTGAGAATGCTTCAAATGCTCTTCTCCCTATTTTTTTTTTTTCATCAGAAATCTATACTGTTGAGGAAGTTGCAGGCCCATAACCCTTGTAGTTGAGATATGTCTTCCTCAACAATACTCATCTACAATACAACATCTGTTCAATTGTGATGAAGTCAATATATCTTTTATTGTTGTGGTACACTTTTCCTGCCTATTGGTGATGATATGAGCTAGGATACTGAAAATATATTACCCTTAACAGCTAAAGGTTATTGTTCCAGATGTGATCAATGAATCAACCAGAATTTGATCTAAGAAATCAAATCCCTTTACTGCTTGCATAATGTACTTTCAAAACAAACCCTTCAATGTATTGGTCAATCTCACTAATCAACCATGCAGTTTTCTTCATGACATATGGAGGTATGTATGTCAATGGTCAATTTCTTTTTACTGATCAAATAGTCCTTCATACTCCAGATATTTTAACTATTATGTCATGACTATTCCCAACAAAAACATCTTCAAGTTGTTTAATTTATATCTCAGCTAACAAACTTCACCTAGTTTATGAACAATCTTCAGAAAGAGGCCTTGAAGATATATGTACTGACTTCAGGAAGGCATGCAATTATATATATAGAAACAGATACTTCTTCAATGTTTAATATAATGTTTCAAGTGTAAAACAGAGTATTGATCCTTTAGCTCTATTATTGACCTTTTCAGGCTGAATGTAGATAACTCTGGGAATTTCACCTTGATGCACTTTTGCCATAATCCTTTGATCCTGAGGACCTATACCATACTGCTGCTACTCCGTAATAACACTTGATATTCCGCTGATAGGCATGCTGCTTGTACCTAAATGCCAATTGATACTACTTTGATAAACCATGCAGAGATTTCACTTCAGCTTGCATATTAACCCATAACTAAGACATCCTTCATAAATTCTACTATAGAGCTTTCCACTGTTCACACCAATAGTCATCAATATCATGAATTTGATCTTGACATCTTAACCATTTTCTTATTCTGTCATTTTGTTCAAAGGAATGTCATTGCATTTTCCTTTCCAAGACTGCTCCAGAGACATTGCTGCTTTACATACAATTTAGCTGTTCTAACATAATAATCTTCAGGAAGACATCATCAATTTATTTTCTATGTATCTTCATGGGCTTATGATGCATTCTGTGATCATTCTTTAATGTGTTGAAGTCTTCTTAGCTTACATGTTCATTGCTAAGGTTTCCTCTATCATCATGGCTTCTTGTTGTCTTCTCTTCTTCCATCAATCTATCAGCTACTTAATACTTCAGATGATCTTCTTCCTCTATAGTTCTCTTTTAGAGGAATTTCCTTTCCCTTCCTGATCTCATGGTTGTTCATATTCCAAGGTCATATTCCAAGGAGCTCTTCTCAGACTGCTTTCATGGGGACTATTTATGAACTGCTCTCCCCCTGGGATGTTGCTTCATATTTATCACTTGTTGGATATTTGCTTTGTTTTCTAGAGCAGCTCCCCCTAAGACTATGATGTTTTCATTATGTTATTGAGATAATAGGCTCCCCCTTTCTCTTTTCCTTCCATACTTTATTGGGTTTCATCATAATGTATGCACTTCTCTTAGATTCATAGTTTTGTTTGATTTGTTTTGATTCCATCATTTTTCTGGAGTTCTTTAATATATATGGCGGATTATAGTCCTTTGCTTTGTGACCAAGTTTGAGGCATACATAACATCTTACTTTGCCTAGGTATGTTTGAGCTGATGTATAATATTTCATTCCCCTTTTTGAACACAATTTACAATCAACATATTTATGTCCAAAATTATTACATGCATAACAGTAGCCATGGAAATGATTTGTGTACCTAGTGAGAGATTGTATTTTCCCTTTGCTTGCTTGAGGTGTTCTTCTTATTTGTTGTATCTTTTGCTGGTTATCATTGTTTCTCTTTGTCTTACAATGTGCTACACCATGTCCTGGTTTGTGGCAGGAAAAACAAGTGATGCTTCCCATAGGAGGAAAGAACCTTCTTTGACATCTTCCAAATTCATTCAATTCATCCTTAGGAGCATATGAGCCTTAGTAGCTGATTGTTTCATCCTCTCATTCTCTGTTCTTTCATTTTGCTGCTTGTTTTTGTTTATTTCTTTGCACATCCTGTTCTTGCTGGCTTCTACTTCTGCATGAATCTTCTGAGCTGCTTCATTATCCTTTACAGCTTTCACAAAGATGATCTTCTTGTGATCTTCTACCTTCGAATTACTGGTTTCTCCTTCATAGCCTATCCCAGTCTTTATGAGAGGAGACCTTTGAGCCTTTAGAATCTGGTCCAACTGTCCAGAGCTTTTCATCTAAGGAGTATTCATTAATAAGTCTCTTTGGGCCTTTTCTAATTTCTTTCTCAGGCTCACTACTTCTTCTTCCAATTTTTCACATTCCATATTTTTATCTCTTATTTTTTGCAGCAGAGTATCTTCTACTTTCCGTGCTTCTTCAAGTTGAGTCTTCAGGCCAACAATCTCTTTCTTATCTTCATACTCTTTCTCATCACAAATTTGCACCAATGTCTTCAGGTCTTTGTTTTCATTCTTCAATATTTCTATTTCAATCAAGGCTGTATCAAGTTTGGTTTTTTCTTCAACTATAATTTCTTCAGGGAACTGACTTCCATTCACACTAGCAGGTACTTCATTTGCTGGAACATTTTCCTTTTGACATGAATTTTTCTTCTTCTTAATTCTCTTTTCCTTCTTGACAATGCAGTCCTCTATGTCTACTCCATGCATGAAATGCAATCTGTCCTAGATTTCTTTTGCAGAGTCTAGATCCATTATTAACTCAAAATCCTTGTTATGAAGACTGTCATATATCACACATTTTGCCTTGGCATTCCTCTGTTGTTCTTTCACCGTGGAGGAGTCTGTGTAGTAACCATCACATACAAGCTTCCATACTTTAGGTTCATAAGCCAATAATCCTGTTTTAACCTTATCTCTCCATTCAGGAAAGTTTGTTGTATTTAACACAGGCACATTTTGATAGTCCATGACTCAACCAGATCTCCTTCAAGCTATTAGGCTTACACCAAAGGAACCTGCTCTGATACCAATTGTTGAACCCTTAGTTAAACTGAGAGGGCAGGGGGGGTGAATCAATTTAACACATTCATGGACTTTAAAACCTTTTCATTAACACTTGTTTACACCTTCATTTCATGTTCAACTTAACATGTGAGTAATCTTAGAATGTGAGCAACAAGCATTAATATAATGTAACAGTAGACTTAATATGAGAGCAGCAAGTATTAAGCAGATGATATAAACCAGATCAACACATAAACATCATGCACAAAGACACGAGATATAAGTGGAAACCCATAAAGGGAGAAAACCACATCTTATTATTGTTGTGATGCAAAGGCAAGCTCCAACTCCCTCTCACCACTGATTTTCTGTAGGCACCAACCTACAGGATGCTCCAACCTCAATTTTGCAAGCTACAACTTGCAAGGAAGCTCCAACTCGCATCAATTTTCTGCAGGCACCAACATACAGGAGGCTCCAACCTCAGTCAGCTACAATTGACATTTTATCAAGCTACAACTTGATGTGGAAGCACCAACTCCCATCTATTTTCTGCAGGCACCAACCTACAGGAGGCTCCTACCTCAGTCAGCTACAACTGACATCTATCAAGCTACAACTTGATAGGGAAGCTCCAACTTCCTTACTTTTTCAATAGAAAAACACTTGCTAATTTACCTTGGATATCAGCTCTGTTTTGTACCTTCTCTTCTACTGTTCAACAGTCCTCATATCTGTCCTTATATCATTTCTGCATCTTCTCAGATTCACTATCAACTCCTCCTTCTTCTTTTCTCAGCTCCTCCTTCTACTCTACCTCACTGCTTCATTTTTGCATTCTCTGACTTTTCACAGCATCTCGTTCTACTCCTCCTTCTTCTTATCTTCTCTGCCTCAATTCCATACTCTGCATTCTCTATACTCACTCTCTCTAACCTCTTGTGGTTTTTCTTATTTTCTTCAACTCTCTTCAATTCTGTTGCACACTCTCTTCTTCTCTCACTCTGTTTTCGTAACCTTCTCCCCTTGGATATTACCCTGTTTTATACAAAATAGCTTCATGGTTGTTTGTATTCTACTAGGAATTCGAAATGGACAGCCATGTCTCTTTGCCTTCTGCCTTCTCATCTCTTTTAGCCGCTCATTCAGAAAATATAACTGTAGGTACCAATTTAACATTTCAATGGGATATTTGTTCTCTTCCGGAGACTTGCCAATGCATCACAACAATATAAATCAATTAAAACATTTACATTTCACCTTTTCGGTTACATAAAAACAATTTCACTTAGCCCATTTTCTGGCCTTTGGCTTTGCTGGTTTTGTCTTTTTCTGCTGCTGTTAAGAAATTGTTCTACATACTCTATTTACTGCTACTCTGTGCACTTGCGCATGTACACCTGTCAAGTTCATTCCTGTGCATATTCCTGTTCACCATGATTGTGTGTCTACTGTATACAGATAGCTGCGTTACAATATATATAACTATTGACTTTAAATCTGGGCAAATTCCAACGCTTTGGTTTCCTTTACTGGCAGTTTAAATAACTGAATGCAGGGGCTTTAATATCGCCATGGTTATAAACCCAATATATTTCCTCTATGCAAGGTTCTCTCCTTCTATTATTTCAAGCAATTAATGTTCTTTCTCGACATTATTATTTTGATATTCGAACCTTAGAATCAGCCCTTTTATACAATGCTTTGCAACATACCCATCATCGAGCGCACCGGTCTAGTTATTTCTTTTCTCTATTGAACTCCGACCCATTTAACATTTGAATAAATCACTTAATTGAATAACTTGGGCCCACAGGGTAATTCAACGCATATCACAATTCTTCATAGTGTATGTTGGTCTATACATAACAAACCAACAATAAATCTTCGCTTTTCACATATGTTAACATATACGACGCCTTCAACAGCCGATGCAATTAGGCCGGAACTCAAACATATAAAATCATAGTCCATAATAGATCGGGTCCGCTTCTTTATCGCAATCGCAACTTCTATTGTCATGCTTCGTTGCCACAGTTTTCTCCGATGCGATGTAACACTGTTATGCCGGAACTCAAACATATATTAATCATTGTTTAAACCATATCGGGTCCGAAACTCAATCGCAATCGCAATTTGCATTTGCATGTTCCGATATTCTTATGCTCCGATGCGATTGATCACTGTTTACCGGAACTCAAGCATGTATGAGTTACAGTTTATATGCCCATCAGGTCCAGAACTCAATCGCAATCGCAATTTTTGTTTACATGTTCCACGGCCAAGTTTCTCCGATGCGATTTGGTGAGGGTCCCACAATATAAGACTTTGTTTGTGTTAAGGCCGAACAATAGAGCGCCTTTCATATATGTATATAGTATGATTTGTTCCTTTGAATATAAAGCGCAACATATAACATATATGTATATATATATATGCTTTGGACCCTTGTGTATGTAATGCACTACGTATATATAGGCTTTCCGCTTCAGCTTTAGTGTACCTTCCAGCTGGGGTAATGATTCTCGGAATTTTCTGTAGAGGGGTCCCACGTTATGGTACTTCGTATAATCAACCATTATATGTGCCCTCAATTAAACTCGCAACCGTAGTTTGAACAGACCTGATCAATATAATCTAGAATTGGGCCCCTCACTAACGACCCTTCCACATCCAACGGTGGACAGCACGTAGCCTTGCTCCATACAATCCGACAGATATCGCTCGAGTTAACTGCACGAACGATAATGCGCGATGAGAGTGGTTTTCCAAAATCTCTTGAGGCCACGTGTCAGGTAGTCAATGGAATCGCTCCAAATTCTTAAATACCGCTTGCCCGACGAAGGCAATGCGATCAAAACTGGAAACCTGCATTTACTGTTCACTCCAGTCACGGTTCCGCTGCTTCCTCCCTCAGGGTTCCGTCTGCCTTTATTATTTATGAATTCCGCTCTTCTTTCTTAAGGTTCCATCCCTTTGTTCCGTCATCGCTACGTTTCATTTACATTTTAACACGGCGCTTCCATATGTTTAACGCCCAGCTTCATCAGGTTTTCACTACGCATTCATGGTTCCTCTCTAGGTTCCATTCCTTACCGTCGTTTACAATTTCGCCTCTTTCATTAATGTTCTTCATGCATGTGTTATATTTATGCTTCCATTTTATTCAATGTTGCCTCTGCTACCCATTCATAGAACCAATCTGCTCAATAAGATCCTCTCCACTTTCTCCACTACTTTGATGTCTAATACCTCTACGACTTGTAACCATTCTCACTGTCCACGGGTTCATGCTCCTTTCCGCCTCGCATTGCACAGACTCTGCGTCCAAATGTATCCTCGTTCCAATTGGATTGAACTAATACCAGTCCTTCTGCTGCTATAGTGCAAATAAACTCTCACTCTGTTCTTCTCATGCTCCAAACTAAGAGCCCTATATTCTCTTGTAAATGTTACTACACCATTCACCAAAAAACCTGTGCCCCTCTTCTCTACTTCAATTTGTTGCCTTTGTTTCCTTTGCTCCTTGACTGATGCTACTCCTTACTTCTCTTTTTGTTGTCTCTGCTACCTCTCTGCTGCCTCTGCTACCTGCTACTTTGCTTCTCTCCTTGTTGTTGTTTCAGGTGTTCCTTCTTTGCCATCTCCTTTGCCATCAATGACAACATTTCCAACACTTTTAAAGTCAATATGGAATACCTAGCCTTGATGCATTATTCCATCCACTTAAAGGTATGATGAGATGGAGAAGTTGTTAGTTTGCATATGTATATCTTATGGGATCCTTGGTGTTCTTGATAAACACCCTATCATTCATATGCCTCGCTATAAATAATATTAGTTGATTTATGGATGAGCTTCATATATTGGATAGTTTCTTATTGAGATATCCATGTGATTCTATTATCTATCATATGAGTTACATTGTTGCAGTCTAATATTCCATGATTATATTGATGTTGCCTCGGTTGGCAGTCTGATGGATGAAAATATCACATCTAGTGTTATATATCTTGATTCAGTTGCTCTGGAAGCACTATTGAGGATGAATGTATATAACAACAAGTATGACTTATTGTGAAGCTAGTTGGTTGAGGAATCTGTACCATTTTCCATATTATGGTATGACTGTCTGTCAAATGGGCATGTGTAAGGTGTGTGATCCTTCACGACTTCCTTCATATATCCCATCAGTTACATGTGCAACACTATTATAGAGTTCATTTGACCTCTCAACAATCTCGACCATGCTTGACCATTGATGTTTGACATCAATGACAATATCTCAATAGGCTCGACTCTCTTGATGATTTTCATATCAACATGATTTTCTTTATCTCATTTCTCATAGATCTCATCTAATCGGATCACCATATATATATATAGTGCCTTAATTAATTGGTGACCCAATTTTTCTCTGTTAGTGATGATTTAGTTGGACTAATATGACTCTTCATATTCTCAAAACATTAATATAATTCTAAATTGAACTATTAAACATGTTGGTATTATTAACCTACTATTAGGCTCATCAAGAGTAAATATGATTTAGTTTCACATTATTGGTAATTATGTTATAAGTATTTTTATTAACGTTATATTGAGAATATATATATATATATGTGTGTGTGTGTGTGTGTGTTAATCAAACTATGCAATCATGTGGGAATATATGTTTGCATCAAGGTTCTTCTAACTTTTATTGTTAATTAATATTAGTATAATGAGGTAATAAGTGAATGTTAATATGGTTGACATAGGTAGTGACTAGCTATGAATTGATATAGTTTATAACAACACTAAGTCACCATTATGATAGAGTGTGATATTGTGATTCACTCACCCAAGGGGTAATGTATCATGAATGGGTAGTTTGAGTGATTTTTTATTTTATGTGCATTATGGGACACTTAGTGTTTGGGGATAATGGTAAAGGTGTATGAATTCCTTTCATGCATGATTTCAAACACCTTAACCAAAGGGTTAAAGGATTATATAACAAATTAAAATATGGTAGCTCAAGGCCTATCTAGTCTTCTATTTGCATCACTCAAAATCCTAGGATGTATAAATCCTATAGTTCATCAAGTAGTCCATGGTAAGGTGACGAGAATGGTCCAAGACGTCGTGAACCTTAGAACCATCGTCACTTTCCACACTAAGGATATTACATCTATTGTAACTAATGTAAATTAGAAATTGTTGGGACAGGTACCATGGCTGTAAGAAGCATTGAAAGGAGTAGGGTTGCTAGAGGGCACAACATGGTGCCACTGCCGCAGTCATCTCCTGTCACCCCACCCAATGATGGGGAACACATTGCGACATGGGAACATATACATGTAGAAAGAGTGTTGGACTTAGTGAGATCATGTCATAGGAATTACTAACCCGTATAAAATGGGAATAGGGAGGATCTGTCACATCGAATGAAGGGGCCCAAAACCATGCAAGAAATTGTGTGCATGAAGATTTGGAAAAGTTAAAAATTTTGGAATTTTGGGGGTTCGTGAATGGAAAAATTGCATAGGCATGGCTATAAAACATCGTTGTGTGCTTCACCTTGAGATACTACACCTCAAATCTGAATGCCAAGATGTGTGTCTTCCAGATGAAAGGAAGTGTGTTACTTTTAGTGGAAGACATCATTACCCTAGTTGGGGATGGATATCTCATAGGTAACCTAGGATTTATTTAAAGAAAAGTTTAGAGAACGTTATTTGTCTAAGGATTTCATCGAAAGGTAGTTGAATGAATTTAATGCACTGAAGTTGGGTAGTTTCTCAGTGCCTGAGTATGAGGCTCGTTTCATGCAACTACTTTTTTATGCCCCTCACTTAAACACAAAGAAGCTCAGAGTAAACAACTTTGTGTATGGACCAAATTTTAACATTTAAGCTAAGGCTAAAATACTGATGCCTCACACCTTACATGAGTTATTTCAACGAGAAATCATTGTTGAGAAATAAATCTCGAGTAGTAGACCGATTAGGCCATCAAAACCCACGGGTTTAGGAGTTTCCAATGGAAATAATATAGATTGCAATAATTTTCATAGGGGATTGGTGCATAGTCATCAAAATTGGTCAGCAAGAACCCAAAGAACGCCATATTGGTATCTATCTCAACAGTGACGCACGGTATCTCAGAAAAATCATTAGCCACTATAATATCATCCTACGCAGCAGCACCATGTCGTGCCACCGTAGAATGTATCACAAAAATCTAGCTCTTACCGGCAAAGTTCTAGACCAACTCCCAATTCAGTGGATAGTAGGATACAAGCTCCTAAGAGGGGGTGTTGGAATTGCGGAGGTCCACAGTACAAGAGGAATTTCCCTTAGAAAACGGATAATTCCAACACAACTCAGACACCAGCCACAATTAGGGATCTGGGGAAGGCTCATCATATCCATGCAACGATGAACAATTGCCAAGATGAGCACTAGTCCACTATGCTTGAGACATTAGGTAATATTGATGATTGAGTTTTATTATTTTGATAGATCCAAAAGATATTAAATATTTTATTTCTCTAAATGTGTTGGAAAAATTAAACATAAATCAATTGCACAACATGATTTTATGCATGTAGAGATGGCATGCAGTATGAAAAGAAATGTAGGAAAGCTGGTAAAGGATTCTGAGGTGGATTTGGGAATACATAAGACTAAGGTATCCTTATGCTGAAAAATCTAGGTTTGGTCTTCATAATGACACGTGTTATTGTGATTTTATGTAAATGATTCAAAGAAGAAAAATAAAATTATTATTGTAATGCTTGTCTCATGGGTTTCATGAGCAAGGAATTTTATTTTTAGTATGACACCCATTGTGAGTCCTTAGGATTGGTCATAAAGTCAAATTGATACAATTTCTTGTATGAAGGACCCTTCTTGGGTATGTTACATTTTGTATGAGTCATTAAATCAGTATGTAAGCCCTCCAAGACCAAGAACAAAACAACTCCTTCAAGTCTGCTACAAAATGGAGTAAATAACCTACTCAAAGAGGCATGTCAACTAAGTTCTTTAATGTCGGCTAATTTACAGAGGCAAACTAGTATTTATAGGCAGCTTGGGTTTCATCTTTGACACAGAATTTCAGACAGATTTTCGGTGAAGTTTAAGTATGAAATAGAAGTGTGAAAAAGGTCAATGAAGATGCTCCTACAATCAGCGAATTAAGGAAAAGGAACATCTAAATATTTTGGAGTGATTTGGGACTGTTTTAGGATTGTTTATTGTCACAGTTGCGAAGAAAGGAGGCAACATATGTTGCAGAAATAAAACGAGAAGAATTAAGGACTGCAAGATTACTTCAGAAGTCAAATCAGCAAGCCGAGTTGGAGAAGATAGTTATATAGTCCATGCAAAGAAGGTTAAGGGAGTATATCATCATATATCTCTCTCATGATTGTTGCAACTAGGGTTTTAAAGGAGGCTGAAATAAGGTGTAGGCCTGAAGCAAAAAGAAGTCAAAGTTTAAGAGTAACCGAGAAGACGAAAGGAGCATAAGCATTGTTTGTGTCTTGGTCTTGGAGTGGAAAATAGGTCAAAAGTCTTGTTCTTGGTATTCGTCAATTGGAATCTCTATAAGAAGAATAATTTTTTTGGGTTTTCCTCTCAAGAGTGAGAGGTTTTGGCCCTGGGTGATAGCCTATATTCTATGTCTCTCGTTTCTTTTTGGTTTATGCACCGGTAGTTGTTTGATAAAGAAGAACACTAATAACCTAATAAACGAAGATACTAATCTAAAGAAGTAAAAAAAACTCACAAGTAGTTACTAATAGACCAGAAATCACTTAATCGTTATGCCCTAGATTTCTCAACATGGTATTAGAGCTAAGGGGACTAAGTCAAGGAAGGACATCTTATCAAGGGACACTCAAGGATCAAATATCAAAGAAGGCATCAAAGAAAATATCATCTTTAAGACAAGATATTCAAAGGATGAATTATAACCCTAGATCAAAGAAGGAGTCTACAAAGAAGTCTTGGGATCATCATCACAAAAAGAAGGCCAAGTTGAAGAGATATTTGAATCAAGGTACTTACCATTGAATAAGATCATCCAAGAATGTTAATTTTGGGCAACTAGGTCCAAACTCCACATTGTGATGTTCATATGACTATGCCAATATTTTTATTAGATTCCTCTTTCGGAGAGGTGCAAGATCGATCTAAAGATCATCTTGATTGGATGAAAAGAACATGTATTTTGAATTTATTCCACATGTGCAAAGTCGGCCTAATTTATCCCACATGCATAAGAGACATGTCACACCCCCCCCCCCCCAGATTCCTATATATTGGAGAGACTTGGATTTCATTACACACACATTTTTGTGAAGGCATTCTCTTCTTTCTTGGATGGTGCTGGAGCAGCGTTCTTCATTTTGTGTTTAGGGTTTCTTTGGTGCAGCATCTTGGTGGAGCGTTCTTGATGAGACGTCCCAGGGTTGTGTGACACATGTGGGAAGTTGACATTATGAAAAGCTGACATTATGAAGTTTTTTTTGGTTGAGGCATCTTGTTGATCGCCATAACGCCACTATTATTTATCTCTGTTTTGGCTTGTCTTCCATCGATCTATAGAATTTTTGGTTGAAGCATCTTGTTGATCGTCGTAACGCCACTAATATTTATCTCTGTTTTGGCTTGTCTTCCATCGATCTATTGATATGTTCTATCTGCATATTACTTTCATTAAGCCCTACAAGTTTAAAGTATATTTGCATCTAGCATAGAACATCTTCAGAATTTAACATGATATCGGAGCCAGGAGAAGACAAAGCCCATCATCTTTTAGGTGACTTCATAGGTTTTAGCGTGATAGATGCATAACGCAAGTAGGTGATTCAACATTGTCGCAAAATCACCTAGGCTTGAAATCCGATCAATCAAAAGACATCAGATTTAGAGAGGTAAATGCCAAGTGATGTTGAGGTGTTGTAACTTGTAACTGAGCGGCACATACTATTGATTTGAAGGCCCTCGGACTATGCGAAAATGGATCCTACATTTCTTTTTAAATAATCTTCTGGTTACTTCTATGTATTAATTGCAATGCTGAAGGATGTGAAAATGAGAATTCTCGTGGGTTTTGGATCTGGAAAGTCTCGGAAGATTTGCAGTGAAATCGCGCAGCTCCTTATGATCTCAGACGATTTATTCAATTAATTCTCATTCGAAAAGAAAGTTGTAGTGTTCAAGGGATGTTTTTAAGGCTACGGCAGTTAGGTCGTAGAACGAAAAAAAATTGTAATCGTCGTCTACACCGTGTATTTGCACCATGAATCTGCATCGTGGATGGTTTTTTGGCACCGTCATATCGACAGGAGTTGAGAGATTTCTGTCGGCGTGAGGTAGTTCACGAAACTAGATGCGGAGGATTAAAATTATTGATTTCCACGTCAGATGAAGCGAGACATTTTTTAAATGTCTGTGATGGAAAATTCATCGTAGGAGCCTCTCTCATGAAGGGATGTTATCATCGGCAAAATAAATTCAAGGTGGAACACGTTGACAATGCTACACGTGATTGTGGCTGGCTGATGTTTCTCTGGGACAGACGTCTGTGCAGAGCATTTAGACGTCACAACTAGGCCAATGAAGAAGACGCAGATGCGTTGAACAAATAACAAGTAAAATTACTGTCTTAAGACAGAACGCATGAGCCAGGGAAGTCGAGGCAGGGTACAATCTCCTGTGCATGCATCGTTCGGTGGTTTTGAAGAAGAACCACCATTTGAAAATATCTGAGGCCCTGAGGCAATTATGGGCATGAATATCTTCACAAGAGTTTCCGAATTCACACAGGCCGAGCATGTTGTCTATTTCATCCAGTGCGAAACACGTGGGTATGCAAGGTGATTTTCTGCAAGGCATTTTTCAGAGCTACACTACCACGAATTTTGTAGAAACTTTGTCAGTATGAAATTAATGTAAATAATGGTTACGTTCCTTCTGTCAGAGCAAAGGGCTTATTGAGCGGTCTTTCAAAAGAAAATTGGTTCAACTGTGAATCGATTTATTTCATCATTGGGGAGGCTAATTGCTTGTACTACTGGAAGTAGAGTCAATCTCCAGAAGTCCTCGACCAAAATTAATCACCAGAAGCTATCGATCAAACCTTTAAAGGGGGCCCATTATTCTACAAAGGCCATGTGTGAGGCTGCAATAATTTTCAAAGGAGACGAGTGTTCCAAGATTCATTTTCTCCACGCTTTCCTCATAATCCATCTACAGGAAGACAAATATTTGAGTAAAATTTAATAGACACTCTGTTTTATAAATGAAATTTGAACGCAGAGAGACCGATGAATTCAGTCTGAAGGTGTGTAGAATGAACTCATATAGTGAAGGGCTGAGCTATTCCCAGGAGTGAAGTCGTGTGGGCATAATGCTGCATTGAGGGAGGACCAAGTAAATAAAAACTTTCAGAAGCAAGTTGGTTGAAGGTCAAGAGTTATCCTCAGGTTGCTACGGTAGTCAAATTATGGGTGTGAACAGACCAACGTCTCTTCCATATCAGAGTTGTAGTAACCTTTCTCTACAGTTGGATTGATTGAACTAGTTCCCTTGTGACAGCGTACATATTCAGGGTTTTTATCTCACTCTCGGAATTTGGAGATGTGTCGATGAATATATGAAATTTCCAGAATCTGCATCTCCCATTTGGAAGGTCGTATACATAATATTGAATTCTAGTCAATTCAAGAGAAAAATTGCAGTTATTGGTGACAGGGAATGGATATGCAGGATTGGTCGATAAGCCTTAGAACAGTGACATATGGCAGAATATATATGATTCTGATCTGTGGTATCTCTAGTGGCATATATATGAACATATAGTATTCTATGGCAGTATCGCAATGATGAATATGATAGCGATGTGTATATCATGGCAACACTGTAATCAGTGATATGACAGTGTATGATACCTGTCAAGATGTATGACAGAAGTAGGACAGTATATGGCTATCATACTTGTATGGCTATAATTCCATAAAATAAGCCTTGATAGTGGGTATTACAAAGCCATTTCCAAGGTTGATGTATGGGATGCCCGAATTCTCAAATAATCATGAAAGCGTATGTCAGTGTCATGTTGAAGGAAAGAATACAAGTGGATTTTCTTCATTCCTCAATTATCACAAAGACATTTGATGCACTCTGACTTATCTGATAAGCCGCCTATGAAATCCTTGAGAGGATGTTCTTATAGATGTCTTCTCTCAAAAGAGGAGATGGAATTAAGAGGGAGACCACAACCGTGTAGGCTCCTAAGCAAATGACGTTGCTGGAAGAAAGAAGAGAAGACCCTCATGGCTTAGGGGTACTCTCGAGGATGTCGAGAGACATATGGCCCCATAGGGGGACATATGGCCCCATAGGGGGACATTCTGTGAAAGCAAGAAGTTGAATTGATACCAAGGGTATCTAGTAGCCATGAGTACAATACGAGCCTGGATCATTTGAATAAGTCGTAAAGCATCAAGTCTGGAAAGATGCTATACACAAAGAGTTCGAGTCCATTATGAAGGATGATGTTTGGGATATGGTCCCGAGACTGGAGGTAAAAGTTGTTGTCACCTAGAAATGGCTTTATAAGATCAAGCATGGATATAATGGGAGTGTTGAAAAGTGCAAGGAAAGATTTGTTGCCCGAGGCTTCTTTCTAAAGGAAGGCATAGACTATGATGATATACTTGCACCTGTTGTCCGATATATCACCATCTGATCTATTATTTCCCTTGCTACTACGCAAGGATGGATTCTACATCAAATGGATGTGAAGATCGTCTTTTTGCATGGGTCGATATAGGAAGAGGTGCATGAGGAGAAACCTTTGGGGTTCGAAGTCCAAGATAGAGACTCTCATGCATGAAAGTTGAAGAAAGCCCTCTATGGGTTGAAGCAAGCCCCCAAGGCTTGGTACGAGAGGATAGAGAGAAACTTGATGAAGCTAGGATTCACTTGAAGTAATGTTGATCCTAACATTTACTTCAAGGTTAATAGAGAAAGGCCTCTCATTCTGGTTCTCTATGTGGACGATCTCTTCCTAACAGGTGCTGACCCTCTTATTCATCAGTGTAAGAGAGAGCTGGCTTCTGAGTTCAAGATGAAGGACCTAGGACTGATGCATTACTTCCTAGGCATGGAGGTCTGGCAGAGACCTGATGAGATTTTCCTCTCTCAAGGAAAATATATTGTGAAGCTGCTGGAGAGATTTGGTATGGTGGATTGTAAGTCTGTGTCGTCACCAATGGAACTCAAATTTAAGAAGTTGAGTGGAATCGCTGCTGGGCTCGTGCTATAAAATCCTATCGAGTATCGTCAACTCGTAGGGGCCCTAATGTTCTTAGGGAGCATTCGTCTAGACATATGTTGTGCAGTGAACACTTTGAGTCAACAAATGGTTGATTCTCATAACATTCACTGGGTTGGTGCCAAGAAACTCTTGAAATATCTCTGGGGCACAATAGACCATGGGCTGAGATACACTACCGAGATTTTGAGACTCTGTGGATATACTAATGTCGATTGGGATGGCAGTGTGGTGGATCAAAAGAGCACATCTGGATGTTGCTTCACACTTGGGTCTGCTTCGAGGAGGAAGCAGAACTCTGTAGCCTTGAGCATCGCTGAGGCCGAATAAAATGCAGTGTGTATGGCCTGTTGTGAAGCCACTTGGTTGCGAAATCTCTTTAGTGAGTTGTTCGAGCATGTGCTATATGCCACCGTTATCCTTTGTGATAACCAGTGAGGGGATTCTTTTGTCAGAGAATCTTGTGTTCCATGATCGATCCAAGCATGTTGATGTCTGGTACCATTTTACCTAAGATATGGTATAGCGAGGCGCTGTAAGGATCGATCATATAGGAACTGATGAGCAGGTCGTGGATATTCTCACAAAACACTTGGGGAAGGTCATGTTCCTAACCCTCCGTGAGAATCTTGGAATCGTGGAATGACCCTATTTGGAGGGTACTGTTGGACGATGAGCTATGGGAGCTCAAGGGGGGCTTTGGGGATAGCTTTTTGGAGATATAAGCAACCACAGGGCTAGGTTTGCCGGACCTTTTTGGTGTGCTTCCACCCCACCATGATGATATTGAGTTGGTTTGCCTCTCTCTAATCTGTGCCCCGTATGCATCCTACCCATGGAGTTTCGGACTCATGGGAAGTACCTCTCATTTATCAAATGAGGTGGTAAAGGTGAATAGAGACCATAGCAATACTGATGGACACATTAGAGTTTGTCATACTCTCTATGTCTAAGATGGCACGTGTCTAACCACTTGATCTAGGATCAAGTCTAGTGAGGTTTTGAACCTCGAACTGACTTCGGGTTAGTATATGACTCTCTTGACTCCAAGTGAGGTCTCGGACCTCCAGCTGACTTCGATTCAGTTAAACCAAATTCGGGTTGGTATGTGACTCCTTTGAGTCCTATAGAGGTTTCAGACCTCTGAGCTGATTTCGGGTTAGTCGAGAGTGATGTCTTTGTGACTCACCTTTTGTTTTGAAATAGAGAAGCTAACGAAGCAAGTTATGGTGGGATGACATACGATGTTTCGATGGCACTAGTTGATGGAGTTCTCCCTAGTTGAGAGGGAGTGTTAATTTTGGGCAACTAGGTCCAAACTCCACGTTGTGATGCTCATATTAAGATGCCAATATTTTTATTGGATTCCTCTTTCAAAGAGGTGCAAGATCGATCTAAATATCATCTTGATCGGATGAGCAGAACATGTATTTTGAATTTATTTCACATGTGCAAGGTCGGCCTGATTTATCCCACATGAATAAGAGATGTGTCACACACCCTCCCCAAATGCCTATATATTGGAGATACTTGGAGTTCATTACACACACATTTTTGAGGAGGCATTCTCTTCTTTCTTGGATGGTGTTGGAGCAGCGTTCTTCATTCTGCGCTTAGGGTTTCTTTGGTGTAGCATCTTGGTGGAGAATTCTTGATGAGAAGTCTTGGGGTTGTGTGACACATGTGGGAAGTTGACATTATGAAGTCTTTGCTGGTTGAAGCATCCTGCTGATTGTCGTAATGCCACCCTTCTTTATCTCTATTTTGGCTTGTCTTCCATCGATCTATTGGTATGTTCTTTCTGCACCTTACTTTCATTAAGCCCTATAAGTTTAAATTATATATGCATCTAGCATAGAACATCTTCGGAATTTAACAAAGAAGAATTAAGACATCTTCATCAGTCATCATCAAAGGGATCAAGTTTAATATTTTATCTTGACTTTACAAGTAAGTATCTTTTCTTCTATAATCTAGTCTAGCAAAAATGACTTCATTTTGCAAGGATATTTATAAGTTGGTTGGGTCATCAGACTTCCTTTCATGAAAAAGGTGGATAGATATAGTTCTCGAAGAAAATGAAGTTATTGATCATGTCAATGGAAAGGTATCCAAACCATCTGAAGGACAAGCACTATATGAATACATGGGAAGGGATCTAACGGCTCAAGAGATTCTTATGGAGTCTATCAAAGATCCCATCATTCTCTATATAGAAGAGTTGGAGACATCTAAAGAGATATATGATAAACTAGAACTATTCTTTGAAAGTTCCATAAGAGAGATCATATCACTTAGCTTTGATCTACACAAATTGAAGGTATCAAAGGATGAAGGGATATCCTCATAAGAATCTCAAATAAGATCTCAACTTCAAGATCTGGAAGAGATGATATCGAATAAAGAAATGATCTCCATTGTTCTAAATGCACTAACTGATGAAAAAGGTGACCTCGTATCAAATACCTATGAGGACAAGAAATCTATCCCATTCCACAACTTGTGGTATCTATGCAAGATAGAAGAAGACATGTTGAGGGAAAAAGGTGTTGAGGAATCAAATGAGAAGATTCAAACATTTGCTAGAAGGAAAGGGAAATTTGGAAAATTTGGTCCTCGGAAAGGAAATAAGAACATAGCTAAGATTCAATGTTATGAATGTAAATAATATGGGCATTATAGGAAAGATTGTCCCAAGTTAAAAAAGGGAAATAACAAGGGAGATAGAGAAGAAGCCCATATCACCAAAGAAGTGGAGGAATTTGAAAATAAGAAGTCCAAGAAAGAGGAAGTAAGAGATCTCCACTATTGAGATAGTCTTCCTCACATAAGTTCAAGTTCTTATGCCTTTTGTTGTAATATATAGCTATCATGATTCACTAAGTAAAATAATGGGATGCATCAAGGCATCATAGAAGCATTGAAAGCAAGAGCTTGAGACATCATCATAGAGAAGCATGAAAGACAGTTAGAATATATGGAAGTCAAATATATAGCTCTTGGGAATATCATGTACAAGTTTCATCATAAATTTTTCAAATGGAAACATATGTTGATGGGGATACTTTAGATCCTCGAGATTCTCTGATGGAATCTTCATTGAAATGTTCACTGATCATGAGGCGAAGCAAGTGTTTCATAAAGAATTTCAAACTTGTGGAATTCATGTGATGATGGTATGATAACATAAAAGTGAATCGGATCAAGGGATTGAAGCTCTTTCAATCAAGGAATTTGATGCAAGAAGCCTGGATGACCCAAAGGAAAATGAGATATGTATCCTTATAGTCTATATTGAAAATTCATCTCATATAGTTGCAAGTAACATGGACCAATGCTTTATCTTAAGAGCATGATCAAAATAAAGGATCTCCTCCCTCAAAGGAATGTAGGTATTCATGGGTCACACATTCACTAGATGAAATCAACATAATATGTCCTCATATGAAGTATGAGGTGGTTGACTACAATTGAGGAACTCTGATTCCTGGGAATGAAATGTGGGAAGAAAGGAAGGAAGAGATCGTGGAATATGCAATCATGGTAAAGGCAATCAACATCTGAAAGACCAAGAAGACTTGATAAGGATATATCCATGGAAGATATGAAGACTTTGATGAAGTCTGAAAAAGAAAGAGACCCTTGAAAATATATATATCTTTGGGGGATGTGTCGATATGTATGCAGGATGCTGATGCAGACCAGAAGATGTCATGATGAAAGACCATCACAAAGGTAATGTTGATTTTAATGTTCATTCCTTTATTTTTACAAATATTTGGATGGGTTTATGCAAGGTTTCCAAGAGAATATCTATGGATGCCTTCCACCACCAATGCACATGTAGTAGGATGAAATATCCTTAAGTAAACATGGTGTGGAGAAAGCAGCATGGCATGAAGGAAGGCCACATATGGATTGATGTGAAAATTCGTATTACACGGAATCCTACTATAGAAACTAATGGAAAATATTATATTTGTTATTTTACTTAAAAAATTATTTACTGTTTTCTACAAGAAAATATTGAAATGCATTCACTACAACCTACACAATTAAACTACAGAAGAAATACAAGTGCGGAAAAAAATCTGAACACACATAGATCACACAACCATCTGACATAATTGTTTTTCAACTAATGTCCCCGGAAAAACCCAATGTGGGAAAATCGGTGCAACAGATCTGAGGGTTTATGTTATTATGCAGTCAATTCTGAGTACAAATATGTGATTGACGAGAATGTCAAATTAGTACAGAGAAACTGGCAAAAGAGATCTCGTGAGACAAACCTCACTCCTCAATGGGAAACTGGCATTAATCTGCACCAACGTTGGACTGCCTTGCGCTGCCTCTATGCAGTGACTGTGTCACAACTATGGTTTCCCTCTTCCTCTGCGCTGATCTCACTATTAGCTAGAACTGAGGCCTACTGGTCCTCTGAAAAACCCCTCTGAGATCTGACTCAAGCTCAACTTTGTCTCCTCAACAGGAAAACATCTTTCCCTCTTGCTCTGCGCAGTGACTACGTAATCATTGCGTCACTAGCTCTTTGCGTTGATGTTGTGGCTCTCTCTGTCTTTGCTGCTAAGTACTCTCCAGCTCAGGAAACCTTCCAACCGATATTATTGCCTCTCACTGCAATCAAGAATCACTTAGATCCAATTTTCGTCTGAGCACTTGTTCTGTCATAAAAATTCAATATCTAGATTCTTTGTGTATCCACAAATGTATTTTCCAAATGACCCTTCAAGTCCTTATAATTTTCTCGTTGAGGATTCAACGGCCCATATTAGATCTCTAATTAATGGCTAAGATTAACTTTTGACTTGATCCGTTTATTCTAGATCATTCTCACTCATATTCTATTAATACACTTTAATTATTTTATTTTCCTAAGTTTTGACTTAGGGTCCCTTTAAAAATAATTAATTATTTCTATAAAATACAATCTGAGTGGAATTTCACCAAACTCTTTCTGGGTTATTTAGAATATGTAAGCACTCCACCGGATCTCCAAAGGCTGAGAAGGAGACCAACAAAGGTAACCACATACCACTTTGACCTAATAGCTAGCCCTATTAGGATGAGAGGGCTCTCGCAATGAAATCATAGCCAAATTGACTGGATCGTGGAGATTTTAGGCCTGATATGCAGATTAGGGTTTTATTGATTTGGATTTTTGTGTTGGATGAAATTGGACCTTTAGAAACTAAGCTTGAAACTCTTTTAGGGCTACAAGAGAAAACATTGCAGGGGAATGAAGGGGCAAGGTAGGCAAGCTCAAATGACCAAATAGGTTGTATGGTTGTGGTATAGGATGAGAAGAAAGATCGGGAACAATCATGTAAGTATGAATTCATTCCTTAAGAAGAAATTAAACACAACATCATCATCTCATCAAAACAGGGCATGCATTACTCATTAATCTTGCTTAAAGAATTGTAAAGACAATGAGTGAAAGAAATAGATATGTAATGGAAAGAGAAAGCATTCAGTGGAGTCACTTACAAAAGAGAAACATAGCCATACAATCTCACCACATGAATCCCTAAATTTTAGTTGCAACTTTTCTCTGTATTCATTGTATTACTTGATCAAAACTAAAATACACTAGTTCAATGTCCAATGTTCCAACATCCAACCCTTGAAAATGATTACAAAAGGCCTCATATATATACTGAGGTCAAAATCCTCCCTTGGAGGTCGAATTTGCCAACAATAAATTCAAATACATGCATCTATCTGAAGTCAGCTACACCCTAGGGAGGTTGCACAACAAATTCATCATTTTCCTAACCACTAGAGACATATCCTCAATGCAATAAATGGAGGATAAGACACCTATTTACCTCCATATTTACCATTTACATTTACATTTTGCATTTTACATTCATCTTTTCACTTTCACAAAAGTCAAACTTGGAATTGCTAAAAATTACACAGTGAAGTTTGTAATTAAAAACAGAGAAATTTACAGACGTGCAGTGCCAACTTTGATGCCACTTTTGGACACCTTCCTCAGGTCAAAATGGAAATCTGAGAGAACAGTCAACTAGCCTTGTTTGTCTAGTTTCCAGAACACTTTGAATTTTTTAAATTACCCATGGGAATTCCCTTAAAAACTCATTCTCTCAAGGTGTCTCTGGATGCACAATGCTTGTCAAAAAGAGGGGCAGAATGCTAATTTTTGACCCCTTTTTTCCATTTTTCTCAAAATTTGTGCCCTTTCCGAAAAATATGAGGAAATGGGTTTTGAGAGGAGGGAAAAATATTTCCAAAAAACTGATTTTGTGTAATTTGGAGCCCTGAGGAAAAAGTGTAGCGCCTTCCTTAGTCAATTTTCTTAATTCTGCCTGTTTTCACCAAATTTGACCAAAAAACCAAAAATGCTCCAAATCTCCCAAAAATTGGTCCATAGCTGCTAGATAAGGTGTAATATGCAACCATTGAGGCATCAACAAGAAAATAAAGCTTTCCCTTCTACTCTTGGCTGATTAAGGTTTGTTTAAACTTGTCTTAAGTTTGCTTGAGTTTGTCTTGCAATTGTTTGAGTTTGATGTGTGCAATCTAATTTCTCGTTTAGTAGTGGGAAACCATGCATTTGTGGATCTTGTTATCCCTAGTTGCATTCTCCAAGAGCTTTTCCAAGTGAGTGTTTACCTTGTCAAGCCAAAACTCCTTGTCATCATTGATCTCTTTAGCCATCCTCTCCTCAAAATTGAGTTGCTCATCTGTAGGGTTTTGTTCTTTTTATTTCTACAGTGCCTTCTTGAGACCCATAGTTCTTGGCCTCTTCCTCTTCACTTGGTGTTCATGCTCATCATTTTTAGCCATTGTTTTTCCCTTCTCATGTTTGTTTGACTCAAAAAACCTCTTCTCCAAAATCAATTGATTTGTCTTCAATTGACGGTTCTCCTGCTCAAGAAATGAAATGATGAATTGAGCCCTTACTGAGTTATCTTGGAGCTCTTTGATTTGAGCATCCTTTTCTTTGATTTCCCTCTACAATTTTTCATGGTCATCATGGTCCTCTAAGTCAACCAAATCAAAATCATGTTCCTCCTCAACATGCATGGATGTCTCATGCGATGTTGATGGTGATCCATGTAATGAAATGGGCTTGGCCCCTTCCTCTTTCCAAGGAGAAAACACAAGCCCCCTCCCTCTCTGATAGGTGAGAGTAACCTCAGGCCTAGGCCTCTTTGAAAACTCATCATGTTTGCTTGATGACCCCACCTCCATGGGTTGCGCTGACATGGCAGGTGATATGTTTTGTTCCTGAGTTGGTGTAGTGGTTGAATGCATATGCAAAGCTAACTCAATGATGGCATCCCATGTCATGTTCTTCTCTGCCAATTGATGGAGAACTATGAATTTCACTAAGCTGTGGTGAAAGAGGCTAGGGTAATGATTTGTGTTTAAAGCTTGCACTTTTCTGCCATCTTGCTCATACTTCCATGTAATAAATTTCATAAATGTAAGGACTTCACTGTTGTGAAGTGCATGAGAAATCTAATATGATATCGGTACAATCTGGAAAACCTGCCCTCACAAGTGAATAATTTCATCACAACCCTCATAAATGGTGCATACCTCTCCAGTAAGTATCTGAATGGAATAATGTGGGTATGAGTCTCTTTGTACTATGATTTGATGAAGGATTTACACTGCTCAAGGTCAAGGTTCATGCCTTTGACCCAAAATTCCCCATGTTTAGGTATCCCTGTGGCAAGACAGATCACATCAACTGAAAATTTAAACTCAATCCCTGTAATGGTGGCTTTTTATCCCTTTGGGTTAGTGGTAAATAAATTTGTCATCTCCTCGTGGTAACCTACCTCCTCCACCCTTTGAAAAAACCCTAGGCAGTTTTCATCTTCAAAAAAAATTCTGATGAAGGGTGGAGAGATGATTTCATTGTAGTTTGAGGGCTCATACCTCAGTATATTTCCCCCTTTATGGTGTCTTCTCTTCTCTGATGGTGATGAATCTCCTTCCATAGTTGAAAACCCTAGATAATGGGAAGGGGAAAACAGGGAAAAGTGAGTGAAAGGAATGAAATGAGGGAGTTAGGGTAGGGAGATGGGGGTAGAAAAATGTAGGGAGAGGGACTGGGATTTTAGGAATGTTTAGGGAGTTATATGAAGACAAATGAGTGAGGGTGTTAAACACCATGTTGAAACACACACATGGTGTATGAGGAAGATGAGCACACACACAAGAGACTAAACACACAATGAAGGATAAGCGTGAGGCTTTCTTATTTTCCATTATACAAAGATGTACATTTATAGTACAATGGTGTGACTCTTGGTTTCACATTCCAAGGTCACTTGGACTCCATTGTGACTTTTCGCATTCCACACCTACCCATGTAGGATTAGGTGTTCCAACATCCCCTCTTAATCCGAAGGGGTATGTGTGAGTCCAAGAAAAGAGTTGTAATACAAATCTACAAAGTATACATGGCAGCACTTGGCTGAATCAACTCTCTGAAATGTTGGAAAAAAGAGGTGGTTTTAGGATGACCACAAACACTGGAACGCAATACTTGTTGCAGTTCCCGGAACTCTTCCAAAACTGGCAAGAAGTTGAAAGCTTCTGCTAGAGGAATTGTCCCTCATAAAAAAAGGAGACCTTCGACCTAAAAGAAGGGAGGTCTACTACCTGTGGTGGTTTTAGGTTGTCCACCAACCAAAGATGATGGTTTTAGGTTATCCACCAACCGAAAATGATGGTTTTAGGTTATCCACCAACCAAAGATGATGGTCTTAGGTTATCCACCAACCGAAGGTATGCTCATGGGCATCCGTATCTCTGGCTACATCTATGAATCCGGAATGACGAATTGTGGCTCAGGCTCGCTTGAACTGCTGGCTACAAATCTGAACATGGAATGAGAGATTGTGGCTCAGGCTCGCTTGATCTGTCGTCGAAGTTTGTACATGACCACCATTTTCCCCCCTGTCAGGGACAAGGTGAGATGATGGCGAAAACTCAACTGCAAGTTTGCTCAATATCCGTGAACAAGTTCTAACATGTGTCGTAAACATCTTCTTAGCTGCTGATGCCCATTGCCAAGAAGCGATCCATCCAAGATGAATCTTGGTTCTTGCAGGAGGCTTGTGTCTGAAGCATCTGTCTGAAGAATGGGTGTGCCGACCACAGTGCTTGCATGGATGAAGATCAATACAGTGATCTTTCATATGGCCAACTCGATCACAGTGTTGGCATTTCTAAATATGTTGTGGAAGTGGAACAGGATCTGGAATGGCTGCAGGTGAACTGTCATACAGGATTCCGGCACTCTAAAATATGATGGGCTTGGTGTAGTCTAGAATATGAAAGGACACATCCTTGTCATATCCAAGACCAGTTCGGTGCTTGTTGTGGACAAGCTCTTCCCAAGGTCTGATGATGGGCTTGAGAAGTGCAGGCTGAGCTGCTGCATCTGCATGTACATCTGCTGAATGTGAATCATCTTTGTCTTCTTTCTTCTGATGAGAGTCCTTCACAATGTTCTGAACAGAAACAGGTTCAGAATGGTGACTCTTTTGCTGAAGTTCTTCTTGTTGGAGCTGAGATTCCAACTGCAAAAACTCAATCTTTTCTTGTGCATCTTGTAAACAAATCTGAATATTACAAAGAGCATCCTTGCTCATTTTTATCATGTCATCAACATTTGAATGAATGAGGTCATTCAACAACACTAATGCCTCATTGATTTTAGCCATTTCAACAACTTAGGCTCAAAAATGAAAGGGTGTCGGCTTCAACCGAAAATGCACCCGTTTACAATGTGATTCAACAAATACAAATGACTCAAGAAATTCTCAAAGTACAAAATGTGCTCCTCAAATGATGGAGGGCAATCAACAATTTTCCAACAACTCAAGTACTGATTCCAACTATGAATGAAGAGGCAAATTCACTCACAATGTGAGTTCAATACAAAATCTCTGCAAAAATATGTGCAGCTGAAAACACTATGCAAAAACACTTTAAGGCAGCTGAATTTTTCTTCAAAGAGCTCTTTTCAATGATGGCAAATTGTCTTCAAATGTCAATTTCTTCAGAAAAACACCCTTCAAATCAATGCCACAAATCACAATGTAAATCTGCAAATTTCAGTCCATGTGCTCCTCATATCATTTTCTTCATTTCCGCTGTTCATATCTCTCCTCTCTCTCTCTCTGCTATTTTTTTTTTTTTTTAATTAATTAAAAATTAATTTAAAAAAATGGGAATATGTTAAAAAGAGAAAGGGAAATATTAAGATGGGAAACTATATGGTGGGGGGGGGGGGGTTATTAATGGAGGGGAATAAATTAATATGGGGGTGGGAAATTATTTAGAAATATGGGAATTTTTATTTTTTTTATTTTTTTTTTAAAGTCGAATTTAAAATGAGGGGCACTATTTTAAAAGAGAAGTAATATTGTAAATGGAGGGTAGGGGAATTTTATATGAAGGGAAAGAGGGCGGTATTAATAAAAGGGAATGGAGAACTGGATTAAAAATGGAAGAGGGAGATTAAAGATTTTTTTAAAATCGAAATTTAAATCAGAAATGGGAGGCGTAGGAACAAGTGGAGGTGCGGTGGTTAACGCAGATAGGAGAAGCAGAGTAGGAGTAACGGCTGAGCGATGAGGGGGGGCAGTTATGCCGTGAGAGCGTGAGAAGCTGTAAGAGCGAGCGTTGAGAAGTGTGCGTGGGAGTATAGCAGGGTAGGCGGAGGTGTGGGTTGGGGCGGACGTCGCAGAGGGGAGGTGCGGGATAGAGGGAAGTGTTTGGCAAGAGCGCAGAGTGTGAGGGATGGCCAACGCGTGAGGTATTGTGTGAAAAAGATGCGGGTGGGTTGTGAATAGCGTAGAGGAGCGGTGTTTGAGAGAGCCGGCAGGAGGGACAGGCGTAGGTTACAGTGGAGCGATAAGGTGGCTAGTTCGATGAGAGAGAGGGTCAAACGCGAGCGGGAGAAGAGCAGGATATTATAGGTAAGGGCGGTATTTAAAAAATGGTTTTTAAAAAATTGCAGAGTGAGTTGAGGGGGCGGTGAGGCGCTGTTGAGAAACGAGGAGCAGGACGTGAGGGCCACGTTGTAGGCGGATGTGAGAGGGGGCCATAAGACAATATAGTATGCAGTGATAAAGAGGTCGAACGGTTAGTTGGGTACCGTGCTGTAGAACGTGTGAGAGCAAGCGAGGGGGGCGTGGCAATGTTAAAAAAATTGCAGGGGGGAGAAGGGCCGAAGGGCCTGGAATGGCAGAAATTTTTTTTTATTTTTATTTTTATTTTTTATTTATTTTTATTTATTTTTATTTTTTGAAGGAATTAAAAGTTAATTAAAAAAAAAATGGAATAATTAAAAAATGAAGGGAATATAAAAGTGGAGGGAAATTTATAAGGAGGGGGGAATTGATGTAAAAGGAGTTTATTAATGGAGAGAGGGAATTAAAATCGAATTGGGAGTGGTGGTATTATAAAATGGGAGGTGGTATTATAAATTGGAATGGTAGGTTAAAATGGAGTGATAAGGGAATGAAGAGGAGGCGGAAATAAGGGGAGTGTAATATATGCAGAGCGGCAAGGAGTGATAGGTATTATATGAAATGGGAATATGAAAATTGATTTTTTATTTTTTTGAAAGCGGTATTAGAATGGAGAGAGGGCGGTATTTTAAAATAAATTTTAAAAACGAATTATGAATTGAGAGCGGTATTGTAATGTATGGGCGGGCGGGGGGTATTGTATGGTTGGGAGTCAATATAATTTTTTTTTTTAAAAACGCTGATTTATTTTGGAGGGGCGGCAGTCGAATGAGTGAGAGAGCGTAAGCAGCGTTAGGGAGCTCGTGAGAGGAATGGGAGTTATGTAAAACGCTGTGTCGTGGAGCGTAGTGTTGAGTGGTGCAAGGTTGGGGAAGCGTGAAGCGTTAGGTAATGGGGAGTGAAGCGTTAGGTAATGGAACGGAGATAGCGTATTTTGTATAGCGTATGGGAGGCGTAAAGGTTGGGTAGAGCAGGACGGTGGCAGAGCTTGAGGGAGGTGAAGGGCCGCGTGAGGGGGAGACTGTGTGTGAAAGGAGGAGCGGAGCGAGTGTGGAGTGATTGTTGTGTGTGCACGGGGTTAGGGCGTAGGGAGATTTGTAAGATTCGAGTGGGATCTGCGGGGAGGACAGCGTGAAGGGGCCGTATGGCCGCGGAGGGGAGGTTGGCTGTTGACAAGCGGGTAGGGCGTAGGATAGAGTTAACGCAAAGAGGGGCGGAGTGGGTGTGTGGAGGGCTGCATAGGGGGGATGTTCTGTGTGGAGCATTGATTGGAGGCGTGGTAGTGCAGGGATGTCAGTTGTAGATTGTAGATGCCGCAGGGGAGCAGTAAGGGCGTAGAGGAGATTTGCAGAGAGGGCCAAAGGCCAATATTTTTTTTGTTTTTATTTTTTATTTTTTTTAAATTTAAACAGCAGAGAATAGAGATAGTAACTCTAAAACAATAGCAGAACTTTCTTTTGAATACACAGCAGAATGGACAAAATGCAGAAATGAAGGCAATAGTAGAATTTTTCCAGCAGCAGTGAAACTCAGAATTGCAAAATTTTCCAAATTATTTCAACAGTAAAACTCAGAAATCTTTCCAATAGCTCAGCAGCAGAAAAACTCAAAATTCTTTTCCATTAAACAGCTAGAAACTTCTACTTCAGAAACCCTCTTTAAACAGTGTTTTCCAGCAACTCTTCAATGCAGAAATTAATAGAAATTGCAGGAAAAATGAGAATGAAAACCTTCAGATGGGCAGTGCTGCCTTTCCTTCAAAACCAATTTCTGAATGCTGCCAATTTCTGAATGCTGGGATTTGAACGCTGCTCCTCTTCAAAACACTTCTGAATCCAACAAAAACACTGCTGCAAAAATCCTCCAAATGCTGCAAAAATGCCAACAATTTTGCAGATATGCGCAGGCCATAAACACAAATGGCTCATTCAATTTGAAGCAGGGCCAACAATCGCCCGCTCTGATACCATGTTAAACACCATGTTGAAACACACACATGGTGTATGAGGAAGATGAGCACACACACAAGAGACTAAACACACAATGAAGGATAAGCGTGAGGCTTTCTTATTTTCCATTATACAAAGATGTACATTTATAGTACAATGGTGTGACTCTTGGTTTCACATTCCAAGGTCACTTGGACTCCATTGTGACTTTTTGCATTCCACACCTACCCATGTAGGATTAGGTGTTCCAACAGAGGGGAGTAAGCTAGGAAATTGAAACACAATCCTAGCTAGAAAAAAGGCCCAATTTAGTAGAATAGGGCTAGGGTTTGTAGGGAAATGTTGCAAAAATGATGGGAAATGTTTTGTGAAGTGAGGGAATGGTGTTTAGTTAACCAACAAAGGTGTAGGGACAGTATTACTAGAGTTGCATAGCATTAATTGATCATTTGATAACCAAAGGCATGAAATTTTTTATGAAACCCTAAGGAAATAAGCTAGGTATCATTACTTGATTTTCCATGGAAGAGAGAACATTAGGACGATTGTACTTGTTATAATTCTTTGTAGAGTGAAAAAACTGAATTGGAGGATGAAAATTTGAAATTTGGTGTTTTTTGAGCAAAATTGGGCAAATTTGCCCCGTTTGTAGTGCATTTCAGAGATGTGAAGTGTCGATGCGCATCGCAGTTCAAGGATGCGCATCACCTCCTCCAGATGTGCATCACAGTTCAGGGATGCACAACGCCTTCAATTTTTTTCCTCCAAGAGATGTAAAAACACATTTTTCTCACTAACTAAAGGATGAGCACGATAATGAAGGGAGAGAGGAATACAAATGAATTGTGTTTGTGACTTTTCAGCGTTTTTATAAGCATGGAATTGATTTGTTTGACTGATAATGGACCCCACATGTCTCTTTGGAGGGTGACTTCCTTTCTTCTTTTTTTGACTTCATGACCTTTTGTAATTTGACCTTTTTTACTTTTCCTTGGAACACTGAACTACAACTTTGTAACTTTAGAACAATTGTTACATATAGAAACATTTAAAAATCAGAATTCCTAAATAAATTTTCATTTATTACCACTCTTCCAATTTTTCCATATTTTATGCATGAAATGGAAGTTTGGTGACCTTGAAACCCTAATGACCTAATGGAGACTCTTAACTTAATGAAATCATGATGGAGATGACTGAAGTGATGATGACAATATCTGAATGATGATACACTCACTCAGCTTATTTGATGATATGGACCAGCAATTGAAATTTTGGGAGTGGAAAATCATCCTAAACCTAATGCCCAGTGACCAAATTTTTCTTTGAAAACCTAGTGAAATGACCAAAATTTGACTATGGGACCCTAACAAAACATGATAAGAGTCCATTTGATCACTGGTGACAGGATGCAAAGACTGACACTAACAAAATACACGTGTCTAAGCCTCTCCACAAAATTTGAGATTTAGAGCACATCTGATGCTACCCCAAATCAACACTCCCTCTTAGCGAGGAATGTGCTCTAACAATATGTCGTGATGCATATTGTTTTGATTCTGAAGCATCTCCCTCTGCGCTGTTGATTTCTGACTCTGATGCCCATCGACTCTGTGCAAATGTTGCATATGTACTGTTGTTGAGACTACCACTGTCAACATTGCATTTGTACTACAACTCCCTCTGAATTATGCATTTGTGATGCTGCTGAATCTGCCACTTCCAAATCCTACTACACTGTAACACAATTTCTTACTGCAACTGAAAAAAAAAACATCCAAACTGAACGAAGTGTTCAACATGATGCAACTCAATGATGAACCTCTGACTGTTGCTAACCTTTATGTTGTCCCTCTAAAGATGTTGCATTGTTGCTGCTCTGTACTACGTCCCTCTGTGTTGTTGCAGCATTGCTCTACGCTTCTCATACTCTAGCACTGCTAAATACTGCGCTATCCCTTTTCACTCCTCTACATCAATTGGTACCCGTCCATCCTGCTACTTCTGTTTTTGGGCTCCCATAGTAAGGTGATGATCTAAGAGGTGGACTCCTCAAGGATCCTACCCAATCTTGTAGATCTATGGTTCTACAACTCCAAATCATCCCACCTCCCTCCTGGAGGTATATGAGCACTCATCGCAAACTCATCCCCCTCTATCTTCATTGCTCTGGCCTGAGGATAATTCTTCTCATCCTTGTCCTTCTTTCTGAGAGGACATTGTGTGGCGTAATGTCCCATATCGCCACACCAGAAGCATTTGATCTTTGACAGATCCTTCTTCCTCCTCCACTGCTCTTGCTGCCCCTTTGATGCAAGGGCCACATTTTCTTCCTCCTTGATATTCAAACCATTGTTGTTGCCGTCCTCCAGTTGACACACGAGTAAGTCTCTCTACATCTCTTCTTGCTAAAGAGTTTCCCACATTGACTCCCAGTCTAGCAAGTTCTCGCTACCCAGAATGCTCTGGACAAAAACTTGGTAATCCTCAGACACTAAATTGAGGGCCAATCTGACAATCTTTGTGGCCTTAGGAGCTGCTCCTAAAGTTTCCAACATATCTAAGTTTTCTTGAAGTCTAGACAGGAACGGATCAATACGCTCTCCCTTTTGCATCCTGGTTGTGCGCATTTTCTCCTCCAAAAACATATTTCATTGCTTGGAAGACCCTTGATACAATGTCTCCATCCCATCCCACATCTCCTTGGTTGTCCCTTTGCTAGAGATGTGCGAAACGATGTGATCCCTCACTCCATCGAGGATCAACTGATTTTCTTTCACCATATTCTTCTTGAAGGCCATTAATGGTGCTACATCCACCGGTTCAGACTGAGCACTATTGATAAAGTGCTTGAGATCATGCTCATCTAGAAGGAAGGAGATACTTGCCTTCCATATTACATAGTTGGAGGCACCCTCCAACCAGTCTTGGTCACGCAATTCGCTAGAGGCCATCTCACCCGACTACTATCGATCTGCTGCCTCTCACCCTCTGCGCAGCGAGCTTTACGTACTCCTAATGGAGCAAGCCACAAAATTTTCTGCTACTGCACGGGGAATCTGAATTTCTTGGGCCAGAAACTCAATGAGGTCATAAAATCCCCAAAATTGTATTTTTGCTACGCTTCCTGACACTTTGCACCAGCAATCATTGTTGCGCAGTCAACTGCATCCCTCCAACTGCTGATGTGCGTAGATCTATTGCGCTTCTCCATCTACCTCGAACAAACAAAAATATGGAACAATCCTACCTCTCTTTCGACTCACTCAAAGAGAGATTTTCCTTGTTGATCTGGCCCTCCTGGCTTGGGCTACTTACTTCACTAGGAAATCGATCTGCTGCTTATGCATCTCTTTGATCCCCAACTGCTACTTCAATGTTGGATATGTTCTTTGTCTCGCCTTCACTAAGCATAAACAAGCTCTGATACCATGTGAAAGTTTGTATTACACGGAATCCTGCTACAACAACCAATGGAAAATCTTTTATTTGTTATTTTACTTAACAAATTATTTACTTTGTTCTACAAGAAAATATTGAAATCCATTCACTACAACCTACACAATTAAACTGTGGAAGAAATACAAGTGTGGAAACAAATCTGAACACACATAGATCACAAAATCATCTGACACAAATTTTTTTGGACTAATGTCCCCGGAAAAACCCAATGTGGGAAAACTGGTGCAGTAGATCTGACAGTTTATGTTATTATGCAGTAAATTCTTATTATAAATCTATGATTGACGAGACTATCAAATCATACAGAGAAACTGACAGGAGAGATCTCGTGAGACAAACATCACTCCTCCATGGGAAATTGGCACTGATTTGCACCAAGGCTAGATTTCCCTGCCTCTGCGCAGTGACTGCGTCACAACTGTGGTTGCCCTCTTCCTCTGCATTTATCCCATTGTTGGTTGGACATTAAGGCATACTGGTCCTCCGAAAAACCTCTCTAGGAACTAACTCATGCTCTGCGTTGTCTCCTCAATAGTAAAACCTATTTCCCTCTTGCTTTGTGCAGTGACTGTGTAAGCACTACGTCACTAGCTCTTTGTGTTGATGTTGTGGCTCTCTTTTTCTCTACTGCTAAGTACTCTTCAGCTCAGGAAACCTTCCAACCGATATTACTTCCCCTCACTGCAATAAATAATCACTTAGATATGATTTTCGTCCGACCACTTGGTCTGTCACAAAAATTCGATCTCTACATTCTCTGTGTCTCCACGAATGTATTTTCCTAATGACCCTTCAAGTCCTTATAATCTTCTCGTTGAGGATTCAATGACCCAAATTAGATCTATAATCAATGACTAAGATTAAATTTTGACTTGATCTGTCTATTCTAGATCATTCTCACTCATATTCTATTAATAAACTTTAATTATTTTATTTTCCTAAGTTTTGACTTTGGGTCCCTTTAAAAATAATCAATTCTTTCTATAGAATACAATCTGAGAGGAATTTCACCAAACTCTTTCTGAATTATTTAGAATACATGTGTCTAAGCCTCTCCACAAAATTTGAGACTTAGATCACATCCGATGCTACCCCAAATAAACATGGATCACTTTCTGATGATGACATGGTTGACTCATGGATGAAACTTGAAAGTGATGGATGGTCGATGCCTTATGTAGAAGTCCCAAACATGAAAACTCCTAGATAACGAAAAGAAATTCATGACACCATGAAGATATCTTCAAGCATCTGGTTTTCCCATCATCTCCACCTGAGGAGCTTATCTATGTCCCTAATTAAGAAGGAGCTTGGAAACAAGTTTCTTACTTGGAAGAAACTTGGAAATTCCTAAGCCAAGAAGGAGCTTAGGTACATTATGTTAGCACTCCACCAGTTCTCCGAAGGCTGAAAATGAGACTGACAAAGGTAACCACATACCACTTTGACCTAGTAGCTAGCCCTACCAGGCCGAGAGCTCTCTCTATGTGATCACAGTCAAGGATTGACTGTGACATGAAAGATATTAGGCTAGATATGATAGGATTAGGTATATTTTGAAAATTTTAGGGTTTTATGTTGGATCAGGGATGAAGCCAAGTAGATAGGTCTAGGTATCAAAAGGTTTACAGTTGCAAAGATATAAAGGAGCAAGGTAGTAGTGGATCTATGATGGCTTTAGGGTTTTGTAAGTATGGTGGTGAGCTTGAAAAAGTAGAGGGATTTAATGAGCATGTTCAATCATGAATTCGTTAAACTCGAAGCATGCATTAGAGAAATTTTGAGGTCTAAAATGGGCCTCCTAAGAAAAATTTACAACCAAAATAAAATTTATAAGAACTAATAGGATTCAAGATGATGATGTCAACCATGGGGGATGATTCACCATTTTTTGGGTAAAATGGTGAAAATATTAAAAAATAACAAAATAATAAAATTAAAAAAACTACTTTTTCAACTTGTATTTTCAACTTATATCCCTAAGGTTTTACTCAAATTATGAGTGGGGGTACTCATTGGATCCAAAATGTAATTCCTCATCCAAGGAGTACCCATGTTACATACTTTTGATGGACCCTTCTACACGAAAAATGAAAAATACATGAAAAAATGTGATTGTAGTCACATTTTTCATGTATTTCTAATTTTTCATGTTTTAGGTTCCATTGAAAGTAGGCAACATGGGTAGTCCTTGGATGAGGAATCAAATTCTGGATCCAACGTGTGTTCTCGCTCGAAATTTGAGTAAACCCATAGGGAGATACGCTAAAAATACAAGTTGAAAAATAGTTTTTATTTTTTCCCTCTAAGATTTGATGATGTAATAAATCTTGTTTTATTATTTCCACTATTATTTTATAATTTCCTTAGGAGGCCCACTTTAGACGTCAAAACTCCCCTAATGAAACACAAAATGACATTTCCATATAAGCAAAGCTAAATTAATAGAATTATGCCTATGAACTGTAAGGAAAGCCATTGAAGATACAAGATATGAAAGAGGAGTTATATATCATTCAATAAAGACTATAACAAAGAAGATAAATGATCATAAACTCACTGCACATGAATTCCTAGATAATAGTTGCAACTGCATCCTTTGATTTATGAAAATGAGAGTGAAAGTACAAGCTACAAGATTACAATCCTATGATGTCCAACTAGTCAAATGACTCTAAAAATGATAGATATAGACCAAACCAACATCTCCCCTCTCTCAAGGATCAAATCCATCAGTTGTGGAGCTGATTACATGATATGCTCAACAAAACCATAATATCTAGTGGAGGTCAACCAATTCACCTCATCATAGGAAACTAGATGCATTTGACTAAAAATTACATTAACAAGCATGTATCTACCCTATTTCACTATTTACCAGCTCAGTTACAGCTCATGACATCATAAAATCATCATCATTCATCAATAACATAGGTAAAAATTCAAACTAGGTCAAACTTCCTGTGAAAAATGCTTCTCGGAGAAAGTGCATCAAAATATGGAGAAAGTGTAGCGAGCCTAGAGAAAGCGTAGCGAGCTGGGGAAAATGACTTTTTGGAGGCCTTCCCGAGGTCCAAATCCTGATTTGAAAGATGTTATGGAAAGCTCTAGATGTCTGCTACATGATAGGCTCATCAAGCACTCAAAAAGGTGGCTTTTATCCCTCCAAATATTCCTTCCCCCAAGAGTACTCAGAAATCGTAGCAAAGCCTCCAAAAACAGGGAAAAGGTGATTTGTTGCATGTTTTTGGGCATTTTGACCCTCCAAAAGTGGCTGACATGGCTCAACCGCTGACTAGGATTTATGTACTCATCAAGAGGAATCCAAAAATGCTGATTTTTCATCCAATGGAACTCCCCAACAAAAGCATAGCGTGGCCCATGCTACACTTTTTCCAGTGTGACTGGTTTTCAAAATTTCCAAATTTGACCAAAATTTCACAAAAACCAAAATTTGCTCCGAAAATCCTCAAAATTGGTCCAGAGATGCCTGAAAAGGTGTGTTATTCTACTAAGGAAGAATCAGAAAGTATCTCCAAGTTATCCTTCTCCTTTTGACTTTTTAGGGTTTCCTTTAGCTTTGCTTGCAATTATTTGACTTTGACATTGCAAATCTGATTTCTTGCATAGTAGTGGTCAACCTTGTGTTTTTTCATCTTGTTGTCTCTTTTAGATTTTTCAAGGAGCTTCTCCAAGTGAATATTGAATTTCTCAAGCCAAAACTCCTTGTTTTCATTGATTTCCATGGCTATCCTTTCTTCAAATGTCAACTCTTCATCAGGTGGATTTTTCTCTCTTTCTTTCTACAATGCTCTTCGGAGACCCATGGTCCTTGGCCTCTTCATTGTCACCTGCTCTTCATGCTTTTCTGACTCTTCACTATCAGCCACTGGTTTTCCTTTCACACCATTCATACTAGCTTCAAATTGACTTTTCTCTAAAGATAATTGTTTTTCCTTCCACTGATTGTTTTCTTGCTCTAGGAAGGAAATGATGAAATTAGCCCTTTCCAAGTTTTCCTTGAGTTCTTTGATCTGAGAATATTTTTCCTTGATGATCCTTTCTAGGTTTTCATGCTCTTCACTAGCCTCCAAGTCTACTAAGTCAAATTCGTGATGGATGATCTCCTCATCATGCATAGATGTCTCTTGTTGTGATGGTAATTTGTGCTCTGTTGATGTGGGCTTGGCCCCTTCCTCAATATGAGCAGAAAACACAAGCCTTCTACCTCTCTGATATGTTTGAGTGACCTCAATCTTCCTCCTCACTGAAACTTTGCTAGGTGAGCGAACCTCTACATGTCTAGATGGTGTTGATGGTGCTGATGGTGAACTAGGGCTAGTAGGTTGGCTAATAGAAGACAAAAAGACATATGCATGCATGAAAGTTTCCCAAGTGATGCTCTTTTGCTCAAGCTGGTGTAAAACAATGATTTTGATAAGAGCATGGTAAAAGAGGTTGTTTTCAAGACTACTCTTCTTATGTTGAACCTTTTCTTCCATCTTTGCCAAACTTCTGTAGAGGTAATAGGGAAAATTGAGTGGCTTTACCCCTGTGAAATGCATGAGAAGTATGACATGATACCCATATAGTCTAAAAAATATTCCCTTACAGGTGAATTACTTCATGATGATCTTCATGAGTGGTGTATACTTCTCAAGGAGGTGCCCAACAGGAAAAATCTTCTTCATGTGTTGTTGGTGATGTCTTCTGAGATAGGCCTGATAATTTTGAATCTCTAAGTCTTAGTTCTTAAACTATTTTTCACCATGATTAGGTATCCCTATGGAATTAGCTACTACATCAGTTGATATAGTGAAAGTAACCCCTAAAATTGTTACCTTGTCTTTTTTGAGTTGAGTTGCAAACAATTTGGTCAATGTGGCATTGTATTTGACTCTCTCAACTTATTCACAAAAAGGAAGACATCCTACTCCTTGAAAAAAGTGCTTGGATAGTGGTGAAGACATCATTTCAAGATTGTTTAAGGGCTCATGTCTTATCACCTGGCCTCCCTTATTATAAGATTTCTTCTCCTCCATTTGATTGTTTGCAAGGGTAAAAACCCTAATAGGACAGAACAAGGGAAGGGAGAAAATGGATAGGATGAATGGGTTAGGGAAGGGAGATGAGAGTAGGAAAATTCAGGGATATGGGCAAGGGTCTTAGAGAACTTTAGGAAGTGAAATGGAGTGAAATGGGCTTGGGGATTGGGCTAGGAAATGTTTACACAATCCTAGCTAGGAAAACTGCCCAAAATTGCAGAATTAGGCTAGGGTTTAGGGTTTGGGAATTAGGAATTGGAAAGCTATGGTAGATGTTTTTGGGTGTGAGGGAGGGTAACAAGTCTGTGGGAGAGCGTATTTACCTTGCAAAATTTGAAAATATGGGCCAGCCACTAAAACGTAGTGTAGAGGCCAATGGAGGGTTTTCACACTAAATCAATGAAATTGAAATGCAAGGATGGGTTTGCTGAGGTGTAACTTACTTTTCCACTGATGCTAGACACCTTGACAGCCTTCAAAAGCCTTTAGAAATTGATTTGATGCCTCCTGGAGTGAAAACACAATGTTTGGAAGAAAGCGTAGCGTGGAGCCCAGAAAATGCATCATGGCTACTTTGGCATCAAATTTTGGAGTGTTTTTGGCTTGAATTTGCTGAATTTTCACTTGGTGATGAATGAGAGCTCTTCTTCAATGAGGTGAATGAGAAAATGATCTTGAATTGGTCTTTAATAGCTTATGGTGGTCACTTTTCTTCATGGTAGTGGGATGGCCCACTACATGTTTTTTCACTTTTCTTTGTAAACTTGTAACTTTGACACTTTCTTTGCAGCTTTAGGAACATGATGAAATTATTAGATATTTGAAACATAAATTACGTTTGAAACCAAACTTCATTGAACGAATTTACCTATTACCACTCCTCCATTTCCGAATTTTATGCATGGAATGATAGATTTGGTGACTGAAACCCTAATGACCTAATGGGGACACTGAAATGAATTAAATCATGATGATGTTCATTGGAGTGATGATGATGATCTTTTATTTGATGGTACACTTAATTGAGTGATGACAAGGACCGGCATGTGAAAATTTTGAAAGGAGTGGAAATAGCCTTAGACACACTACCGAGTGACCAAATGTTTACTTGAAGACCTAATGAAATGACAAAAAATTTACTTTGAGAACCTAACAAGACATGGTAAGAGCCCATTTGATCACTGGTGACAGTGTAAATAGACTGACACTAACACATTCCTTCCGTAGGAATAAGCGCATTCCTTTATTGGAATAGATATGTCCTCCCTAATTAAGAGGGAGAGATAGACACATCATTCTTGTCTTCACTTGGGAAGACACAATGGGGGATTGGGTAAACATCTGGCATACGATGCTCTTTGAGGTTGTATTAGGGCATCCAAGATAAGATTAATCGTTGAGGACCAATATTCTTTTAGGACTGGGAATCCAAGATAAGAATATTCCTAGTGGAACACACCCTGAGAACCCGAGTGGGGTGTGTTCAAAGAGAGACAATAATGAGGATGTCTATACATCATTGGTCGCGCCAGCATTGTGCTTTGATCTTGTGGAGAGATATTGTTGTTAGTAGAGATAGAGTTGTTATTTAAGGCCTTGCTATGTGACATTGTTGGTTGATATGATGCTATACATATGGCTTATCAATATGACTCTTCTTATGAGAATTCTTCAGATTGAGAATGACCAAGTACCATTATGAATACCTCCCTAGTTAAGAGGGAGTGTTGAAAAATGTGACTAGGTTCAGTCGTCATAATGAGATGTGTTATTGTGATTTTATGTAATTGATGAAAAGAACAAAAATAAAATTATTATTGTAATGATTGTCTCATGGGTTTCATGAGCAAGGAATTTTATTTTTAGTATGACTCCCATTGTGAGTCCTTAGGATTGGTCATAAAGTCAAATTGAGTCAATTTCATGTATGAAGGACCCTTCTTGGGTATGTGACATTTTGTATGGGTCATTAAATCAACATGTAAGCCCTCCAAGACCAAGCATAAAACAACACCTTCAAGTTATCTACAAAATGGAGTAAATAACCTATTCAAAGAGACATGTTGGCTCGGTTCTCTCATGTCAGCTAATTTATAGAGGCAAGACACTATTTATAGGCAGCTCGGGTTTCATCTTTGACACAGAATTTTAGACAGATTTTCGGTGAATTATAAGTCTGAAACAGAAGTGTGAAAAAGGTCAAAGAAGATCCTCTTGCAATCAATGAATTAATGAAAAGGAATAGTGAAATATTTTGGAGTGTTTTGGGACTATTTTAAGATTGTTTCTTGTCACAAGTGTGAATAAAGGAGGCAGTACATGTTGTAGAATGAAACCGAGAAGAATCAAGGACTACAATATTACTTAAGAAGTCAAATCAGCAAGTCGAGTTGGAGAAGATATCTATATAGTCCAAACGAAGAAGGTTAAGGGAGTGGATCATCATATATATATCTCATGAGTGTTACAACTATGGTTTCAAATGAAGTTGAACTAAGGTGCAGGCCTGGAGCAGAAGGAAGTTGAAGTTGAAGAGTAATCGAGAAGAAGAAAGGAGCAGAAGGAAGCTGAAGTTGAAGAGTAATCGAGAAGAAGAAAGGAGCAGAAGGATTGTTTTTATCTTAGTCTTGGAGTTGAAAATAGGTCAAGGGTCTTGGTCTTGTTATTCGTCAATTGGAATCTCTATAAGAAGAAGAATTTGTTTGGTTTTTCCTCTCAAGAGTGGGATTTTTTGGCCTTGGCTGATAGCCTATATTCCGTGTCTCATGTTTCTTTATGGTTTATGCATTAGTAGTTGTTTGATTAAGAAGAACACTAATAACCTAACTAAAATAAGATCCTTATCTAAATAAGTAAAAAGCACTCACAAGAAGTTGCTAATAGAAAAGAAATCACTTAATTTCTATGCCCTAGATTTCTCAACACCTTGTACTCTACAAAATTGGGATCTTATGACGCAGTCATAGGAATGGATTTATTGGAACAACATGAGGCAGTTCTAGACTACAAGGACAAGATAATATATTTCACAGATGATGAAGGGAAGAGAAAATTCTTGATTGGAAAGAATCGAGGGGTGTCTGTAAGTTTCATATAATCAATGCAACTGATGAAATATAGATGAAAGGGATGTCAATAATTCACGATGGCAGCACTAAATGATGAAAGAGACTTTGAAGTTCTAGATAAGCATCTAATTCTTTTTTAATTTAGGGATGTGTTGACCAATGGAGTGGAACTTGATGATAATGTGAAGACTCCATGCCCAAGGATGAACCAGAAGACATTTGTACCATCAGATATCATCAATTCAACAAAGTTTTTGAACTCTACTTCTATTTCTTGTAATCTTTCTCTTGTACCAAGAATCCACGCCCTACGGGGAATTGTAATAAGTTATTCAAGTAATGATAAATTTGAGTTAGTATTAAGTTTATAACAGGAATAGGTAGCTTGGGACCTTGCCAACAAGTGAGTATTACTTTGGGACATTTTTTTCACTCGGTTAATTATCATCTTCCTACCAGGACCTAATATTTAATTGAGTTTTTTCCTCCAATGTTACCCCAAAGTCGGAGTAGGGCTTTATAGTGAGGCCTTGGGTGACTCCTAGTGTCTAGCGTCAATGTATATTACCATAATAGATCACACAAAAAATTTCATGGAATTTGTTTAGGTCTAGGTAGTGATTTTTTAATTTTTTAGATTTCCCGCAAGTCGAAAATTGTAATTGGATTGTAATAAGTGTTGTCTAGAGAAGTTGTATGGGGTATGATTAATCAAAATTACACCTATCACTCTCAACTTTCTATTATGACACACTTTGAGGGGTTAATAATGAGTTTTAGACCCTCAAATCCCACATTTCCTATGTTTAGTGGAAATTGTGGCATTTAATTAGGCTATAATTAAATAAAACAGAGAGAAGTAAATTATTCCATGTGACAAGATGACGTGGAAATGACTTGGAAATTATTCTAAGTCAAAGGGTTGAGTCAACGGGCATGTGGAGGATGACTAAACACACTACATCATTAATTCATCATTTATTTTATCAAAATCGAATTTCCTAGAGATAAAGCGACAATTACACAGAAGGAAAATCGAATTTATTAAAGGCAGTTGAGCATAAAAGGAATATTCTACAGGATCAGTTGATTGAAGACCAAGTGGGTACCTCTTCTCACGAGCTATATGGAGTGCAACAACACTCAACACTTCACTCAGAGGATTTATTCCTTGAGCTTAGAAAACTATTAATAATCTTGCATGCATGACCTTCCACGAACTCAAGGACTGATTTTGTAAGGAGGTCATGAACTCTATAGGGGAAGCAACAAGTTATCTAGGCCGTGGGCCTTTGAGCCTTGCAAACTTTCTGTTTTAGAGTGTTTTTCCATTTAATTTAATTGTCTTACTCAAGGTGGGGGGGGATTCTATCTTTTCCAAGCTTTTATCTTTGTAAAGATCTATTTTCATTTCTTGGGCAGCTTTCTTAGAGGCATCTTTTCTAATCATTGTAATCACTAATAAAAGAAAGTTTTTTGCTTGAGGGAGCTTGGGAAATTTTCCCATGAAATCCCCCTTCCTTAGTTGAAGAGGAAGGACCTTTTATGCTTGGATTGACTTTGTTTCTAGTTTCTTTTATGTGTATTTCCATCGCATGCATGCTTAAAATTAACAACATATTCAATCTGCATTTCATTCACTAAATCTTGTGTCTAAAAAATATAACATGCATAAGTTCCAAAATTTGCAAACTTGAGCAAATCTCTTTTATGTGTGAACGATTTATATTATGGGAAAGTTTTAATTGTTTCATGGTTATTTAGGCACATGTTTCATTGTTTGGTCAATTTATGCTACATATTTTGGTAACTATTGGAGCATTATCTCTCACTTTAAACAATTGTATCATAAAGAAAATATACTTCACTTAACTTTCCTACTTTAATTTATTGGTGTAACACATATGAGCTTATTTCCATTCTTGTTTCTCAAGTTTAATTTGTTAATGCAATTATCACAATCTCATTTCTATTTCTTTTGAAACATTGCATGTAGAAATTTAATTGGGACAATCAACACTCACTAAAATTTTACCTCCAACATAAGTTGGTTGAATAGACATCTTAGGGACCCTCTACTCCTCTATTGACTCCTCACCGTGGGATCCATATCTTTGGGTGAGGGTGAGGTCTGAGGATTGAAGAGTTCATTTGAAATCTTGTTGTAGAGGTAACTAATAATAAAATTAACCAAGATAACTATCAATCATATTTACTTTACTTGTCTCTTGATGGACTTGATTTTTCATATGCAAAGTTCATTCCAAAAGCAAGTATTTTAATTCTCTTAACAAGTGCTTTATTTTTATGTTTCAAGTCTAATTTCACATTTAGAATTTCCTTTTTCACATTTTCCAAGCTAATTACTAATTGTGGAGTTTTGTCAACATATGTTTCAATGTTTTGATTCCCAAATTTGATTATCTAAAAGGCACTTTATATATCTTCTAATATATTGTGCTAGCAATATTTTGTTTACATTTCAGGGCTACTTTGCTTTCAATTTTTGAGAGCATTACATTTCACTTCTTGAGAAATATATATATATATATATATATTTATATATATATATATATATATATATATATATATATATATATATATATATATATATATATATATATATATATATATATATATATATATATTTCAAATGTTGAGCAAATTCTGTATAAGGCATTGGTTTATGGTTTTATCATGTTAATGATTGTCATTATTATTTCAAGTTTCTCACATCATATTTTCTCATAAATCCTTAAAATTAATCCATTTTCACTATAACACTCTCCTATAACCTCACATCCTTTTAACTTAGTTTATTCACTTTAGGGACCACACCCCTTAGCTAACCTAGGAGAGAGCTAAAACGAAGAGAGTCGAAATCAGTGTGACAGTCCCTTCTCTAAGATCCTTGCCACCAACCACACCTTGTGGGGTTGAAGGCTTTTTCCACTGACTTGTAGGTAGGTGTAGGTGACAAGGAAGGGTCAACAGGATGTATTGTTGAAATTTGTAACTACGGTTTGTCTTGATTTGGCCACTTGATGTATTTGTATTAATTATTGTAAAGCATATTGAAATGATAGAGTCAAAAGAAAAATATATTTTGAGTCAAAATTCCATTGCAAAATTCAAAAGAAGAAAAATGAATTTTGAAATTAAAAATTTTGGATCCAATTTTGTCAAGTCATCCCAAGGCAAAGGACACACCCATTTGACCTAACAGATCACTATATAAAGGTATCTCGACCTCATTCTTCGTCCACCAATTTGAACATCCTCAGGAAGACAATTTCTACTCATCTTAGTGAAGATCAAGAAGGATAAGGAGGATGGAAAATAAGATGAATTGCATCTCTTTCTCTCTCTCAAGCTCGCACGTGTTGACATTTTATCTCTCTTATGCTTCGCATTTTTTCTAGGAAGCTCTGTTGTAGGGGGGCGAACTTCTTAGCAATTACAGGGGTTGAAATTTTGGGATTACTGGCAATTGCAGGAGGGCGAAAATTTTGGTAGAGAAAGTGTTGGATTAGATTGGGAGACTTGACTTGGAGGGGTTGGTCAAGTTTGACCATAGGTCTAGGTGTATCTATTGTTTAAAAAAAGAATTTATCTATTGAAAAGGTTAATGGGATTTTCCCCTTGGTGGGTTTTCTTAGGTAAATCTTGGCTTCTCTTTATGCATTGTGATATCTATTGTTCTATTGTTCTTGTATGGTTTAATTTCTGAAATATAATTGGTGAATGATATAATGGAATAATTTAAAAGAAGATCAACGTCAAAAGTAACTATCAACATTTCATAAATATTGTGCTAATATCTACTGCACTTAGAAAATCAACATGGTATTAGATGTTTGGTGAAGAAAGGAACACAAATATCACCTTTGAAGACACCCTACATTAATATCACTCTTGTTGAAGTCCCTTATGAAATCCAAGAATAAGTTGGAAGGAGCCTCAAACTTTAGAGCTTTGAAACTTTGAATTGATCTTATTCTCGCAAAGACAAAAGTTTTGGATATTGTGACAGGGAAGGTTGTAGAACCAGCAGACGCTGTAGGAAAGGAGAAGTTTAAGGAGGATGACAGCAATGCCATGAGTCTTATTGTGGACTCCAAGAGATCATATAATTCCCTACATTGCAAAGCTTGATACTTCCAAGAATATGTATGATGCTCTAACCAATATGTTCACTATCAAGAATGTTGGTCAAGCCATGAGCTTGAAGAATGAGTTTAGTCACGTAAGGATGACAAACGATGACACCATGGCTTCATATTCCGTAAGTATTTCAAAAATAAAAGATCAAATTCAAGCAATTGGAGAAAATATTTCTGAAAACAAACTAGTGAATGTAGCACTCAATAGTCCACCTAGACCATGGGATGCATTTGTAGTAGGTATAAGTAACTGGAAGGAATCCCCTTAGTTCGCATAACAACGAACCTCTTGTGGTTAAGAAGAATCAAGGCTTATATCAAGAGATAAAAAGGGAGAAGCTTCTCAATCACTTGTAGCTCACTTCAAGAGAAATAGAGGAAAGAAGAAGGGTGGCTTTGAAAACAAGAAGCTAGGAAGAAGATCATCTCCTCCCCAAAAGAATAAGGATATGTAAAGAATGCAATGCTATGGTTGTCAGCAATTTGGACATTTAAAAAACAATTGTCCTGAATTGGCTATCAACAAAAAGAGAAATGGAAAACAACATGTTTTTGCAGCTGATGTTGATGATGAACATCCAAAGAAGCCTAAAGGTGACAAATATTTCTTTTAATTTTCTACTCTAACAGGTTATATTGCAGATGATGATGATATGTGGCTGGTAGATAGTGGTGCTTCAATACATATGATAGGAGATTGTAGTAATCTCTCTAACATGATGGAGAAGAGACTATCTCAAAGGGTAGAACCTAGAGACAACCACAACTATATAGTCGAAGGAGTTGAAAAGACATCCATTGAGTTGGAATCTGGTAACAATGTTCATCTCAGCAACATCCTATATGTATCAGGTTTGAAAAACAATATAGACTCTATCTCATGTCTAGAAGATAAAGTAGATAGAGTAGAATTTGTGGATGGAAAAGTACTTTTATGGTCCTATTACCCACCAAAAGTGGGTGACCCCATAGGAGAATTTCTCTTGTAGATATCTCTTTAGTTGGTAGCCAGAAGCCCTTGATAGCCACTAGTGTATCCAATGTATTGTGCCATTAGGTATCTTCTCCCTGCGTCAATCATATTTCCCCTCTCCGATATATCGAGAGCATATGTTAGAAGGTGGGAAATCCAACCCAAAAGGTATGTTTTTCATTGTGAAATCAAGTGCTTATCCTTTTTTTTCTTTGGCATATTGGGCATGGATTATTGGGTGACTTGGAAGAAGGAACAAATTTGACCATAATTTTGTTCCCTCACCTTAAATGGGGGGTTAATCCTTAATCCTACTCCCGTGGGAACTCCTCTATTGACCAATGGTTTCAAGAAGGGCACTACTTGGGGAACCCTGATTTTTCTTGCATGGTCTCCTTTTCCCATTCCACATTTTTCACTCCCCTCCAGACATTACAAGCCCTATTTCATCATTTTCCTTCTTTGGGTCCACATGACCATTAGGTCCAAAAGGCACTAGCACTCCCCCTCCCCTTGTCCACATACCTAGATCGGGCCTAGAATTGTTGCCTCAGAGGTTGATGTGGCTCAAACAATAATAAAATCATATCATGGCCACAAGAAAGAAACAAAAGAAAATAATATTATAAAATGTAAATCGACTGTCAAGAGATTTAATATAACATGTGCGAAAAATCCTTTATGGAAAGCTCTACCCATTCATCATAGGAATGCCCCTAATTACTAGATCCCCATGAATTCCCCCACATCGTTAAGGAACCCATGCATGCCCCAACCCTTAGTGGGTGATGCATTGCCCCACCTTAAGGTGGTAATAACGATTACATATCATACATAGCATGCTCTAATTCTGTGGAGCCCCAAGTAGTAATGCAAATAAAAATCAAGAAAAGGAAAAAGGGAAATGAAGAGGGGTGGAAAAATAAAGGACGGGGTAACTCATGTATCCATGATTGTTCCCTCCTACATCTGTACACCCAATATGTGGACATCATCATTGCCACCCTTGAACCCATGGCATTTGGACTTGAGTCCTAGTGTCCCCATCCATTCATCATCATTCACCTTTAATCAAATGATATATGTACCGAAGTGTTGTATTTTCCCTTAGGTGTTGGGAACACCTAATAGGTTGTTTATTTCCCGGAGCCCCGAGCAGTAATACAAAGTGTTGTCGACAATTGTTGTCTACCCTAGAGACAGTCTAGAGCTGCCATAGACCAGTGCCTAGGACATCTTAGCATAGCAGGAGGCATATAATAAAGCTGAGTTGTCAATCCAAAGGCTTTCCTACTATCTCTTGTTAAACAAGGAAATTGATTTAAAATGGGACCAGCAATCACAGAAACTGTCACAGGGAAAGTAATGTTGCAGAGGCACAATGCAAAGCTCCAATATTAAAGCATCAGACAGTTAAGAGACAATTTACTGTAAAGAGGGCCGATTCAAATAATATGTCACAGAAATCAAATATCAGAAAGTGTATGGAGGGAAAGAAACACAAGAGGATATTAGTTAACTTTGGTCTGATACCCAGATACACAACAGAACCACATATGGGCTTATCATTCTAAGAATCCATACATGACAATGGCATTTTAAAAGCACCCTCCCAAAGCAACCAATATAGCAGAAAAGTGGATGAAATGAATATGAAACAGTATATCATGCCTGAGCCTATTTAAAGTGCTTGACTGATCCAAATATGGGCATCAACTAGGATGAATCCTTATCTAAAATCAGTGAGCCACTCACATTCCAGTAGCATGATACAAGAAGATGTATGAAATGGAATATTGTATTAAACACATAAGGAAAAGTACATATTGTGAAATACCAAAGACCAGAATCCTCCTTACAGATAGAACTCCTCCTCACTGAGACCCTGCGAGCTCTGAGCCTCAATACGAAAGCTTTACAAAATGTATACAAAAATGCCTTTCACAGCACAAATTTCTGATAAAAGTCTGGAACCCTTACAATGTTTTTCTTTTCCCCTTTTATAGAGGAAGGAGGTGAAAAAACTCATAAAAGAAGTAGGTGAAACAATTAACTATTTCATTGAAACAAAATGGTGAGAAAATGCCCGCCCAAAGTGTTTGACGGCGCAAGAACGCTGTAAGTACTCTGTGGTTGTTCCATAACATAAATGCAGTAGGTGCAAGTCTCTTCAGGGGTAAGGTATGAAGAATAAAATATATATAACATTCTGTACTCCTCTGAAGAGAAAAATCTGTTGAAGTAAGACTTAGAGGATATGATTTTTTATGTACTGGTACTTTACGCCTTCTGTAGGCCAGATTGAAATTTAAATTCTCCAATACCAGGTACTGCATTTCTTGGATCTTTCATTGACGTTGTTTTCCACGACAATTAATATTTCCATCTGTAACATCTGCATCTTGAATTTCTCTAGAGGCTTCGATAGATTTTAACCCTTGCTTCGTTTAATGTTGGTCATGTCATAGCGGCTCCCGGATCTCTCTTCACGAATCTTGCTCCTGAAACAAGGTCCTGTCATGTGTTCTCGGCTTCTATGATGGTGGCCGCAAGTTATGATAGTTCTCCGGCACAAGACACCTACAAAACCCACAAACACATTAAAGGAAACCAGACTCAGGGATGAACATGCAATGGAGGTGGCCGTATGACAAGGTGACATGATAACAATAGCGGCAGTACGCAGGGTGGTGGTGAAAACGCAGTGGAACAGTGGTGGACGGGTCGGGCAGAGGTGAGACATATGGTGGAACAATGATAAATGGACGTGGCGGAGGCTTATAACATAAAAATTTAAAATAAAACGTAGGGATAAAATATATGCATGGTGGAGGAAGTACACGGTGGACACGTGGAAACGATGACGTGGGCGTACAGAAGACCAAGCGGAAAGGATGACAAGGCGGTGGACCTGGTCAATTGGCGGGGTCAAATTGGATCCTGACTGTCCGACCTTACGACAGGATCAACGGTTAAAACGGCATCAACGGGAAATATATGGTGGGCCAGGGGCGTGATGGGCTTGGACTAAATCTAGGGCAGCTTAGGAGGAGGATCACCGTCGGATGAAGCGCGCAGGATCGGATGGTGTAAATGAATTCTGTTGCCCGTCCATTGACCGAACAATAACGCGCGAAATACAAGCGGTTTTGGGACGTATAGAGGGACACTTGTCACGCAGCGTATGGAATCGCTGGCCGAAGGGAGAATACCACTTGCCTCTGATGAGCAGTGCGGAATAATCAACTGGTTTTGAAGGCGTGGGGACCACCAAAGCGAATAGAGCTATGGGCCGTCGATTTATGTTTAATCGGACGGCACGGAACGCGCCCGATGGGCATGTACGTTGGGCGCCTTTCGGACTTAGCACTCAGTCAGAGACTTTGTTCATGTGGACAGTAAGATACAGGGGGCTGCGACTAAAGGGGCTAGACCCTTTATGATTTCGGATATGCGCCCGTAATTTTTTCTGATGCGTTTTCAGGGTGAGGGATAGGCAACAATCAGCAAAATGAATGCATTAAGCCGGGATAGGAAACTTGAAGTTTGAGGGGGAAGGAACTGAAGATCAAAAATTTAAATGAGGGGTTGTAATGGATAACATCAGCTCCTACTGGGGACGGCACATTCATATTTGGACGTGTCGAGAACTTGCAGACCTCCAGATCACAATCTCATGTAAACCATGTGGATTCTTCCCTCAAAATTCTTTTCCCTTCATGATTTATTATAACATCTGCATCATCCAGCCAGTAACAAAACAAAATTTAATATACAATATGGTACAGTTAGGTCACCATGACCCGAATCAGAATTGAAAGTAGGGTTTGAGAAATTGTCTGTTTACAGGGGCATCCAGCACGTCGCCCTGTAAATTCTCCAATACAAACGTGTTATTGCCTCCCTGTTCCACAATTTTGAAGGGGCCAAACCAGAGGGGGTCGAATTTTCCATGCTTTCCTTTTTCAGCCCTCCGGACATCCCATCTAAGCACCAAGTCTCCAACCTGCAATTTTCTTTCTTTTGCATGCTGGTCAAATATATGTTTCATTCTCTCTTGATATTCTGTTAATCTCTGGTTCACCCGGTTCCGTGTTTCCTCCAATTCCTCCAATTGATTGATTCTTCTGACCATATCATCTGGTTCTTCCTGGCTTTCCTGCATGAACCATGCCACTGGTAAGGCCAGTTGCACAGGAAACACTATTGCTCGTCCATACACTAGCTCATATGGAGATTTTCCAGTTGCTCTCTTGCTAGTTATTCTATTTTCCCATAGAGAAAACTTCAATTGAGAATCCCAATTCTTCTGATTATCATTGATTATTTTCTTCAAGGCCCTCACTAGGGTTTTGTTGGAAGATTCTGCCAGACCATTACCCTGGGGATAGTAAGTTGTGGAGTGCTTAAGTGCAATATTGTACTGTTGACAGAAATTCAAAAATTTTGCAGACTTGAAAGCATGTGCATTATCAGTCACTATTCTAGCAGGACAACCAAACCTGGATATGATGTTTTCTTCCATGAATTTGATGATTACAGTGTCTGTAGCATTCCTTGCAGGTATGGCTTCCACCCATTTTGTGAAATAATCTGTGGTAGTTAATATCCATTTATGTTGGCCACTTGATGAGGGATGTATTTCTCCTATAAAATCTAATCCCCATTGTTGAAATGGCTCATTCACATGAACAGGAATCAGGGGCAGAGCTGCTAATTTTTGTTTCCCAGCAAACTTCTGACACTTATCACATGCTCTGACCCATGCAAAAACATCTCCAAATAATTTAGGCCAGTAGAAACCAGCCTTCAAGATTTTATGGGTTGTGGCTCTCCAACTGTAATGGCCTCCACAAATTCCTTCGTGAAACTCCATCATTATATTTTCCACTTCATTTTCTGCGAGGCATAATAGTAGAATGCCGGAAGGATCTCTCCAATATAATTGACCATTAGCAACTATATACTTCTGTGATTTCAATCTTAAAGCCCTGTATTTTGCTTTATCACAGCTGGGTGGGCGACTGAGTGTCAAAAGATATTCAACTATTTCTTTGTACCATGGGCTGGTGAGATATTTCACGTGTTCTTTCTGAGTAGCCATCTCCAGCCCTTGCTGTTCTTTTTCTTTCTCAGACCCTTCGTTTGCTACCATGGACAAATTTATGCCTAAAGCCTGATAATTTGATTCAGATAGAATCTTAGCTAGCCCCTGCCCCTTAATCAGCTTAGTAGGTCTGATATCCAAGTCATATTCCTGTATTTTTGCAATCCATCTCCCTCTTTTCCCTTCACTATCTCCTTGAATGAGAATGTCTTTAACAGCTGAAGTAGGGACATATGGAGTAATGTGGGACTGCAAAACATACATTCTAAAGGCCTTGAGGGACTTCACTAGGGCATATGCCTGCTTTTCTAATATATTGTATTTCAATTCTGCATCATGAAGCACTTGGCTGAAAAAGGCAATAGGATGTTCATATCCTTCTTCATTTTTATGCAATAACACTCCAACTACCGTGTGAGGTGATGCAAAGGAAAATATCATAAATGGTTTAGTATAATCAGGTGCAGCCAACATAGGAGCTTCAGCGAATGCAGCTTTAATTCTAGCAAAGGCCTCCTGTGATTCTTGTGACCATTTTACCTCATTGTTCTTTTTCAGCATATCAGTTATATGCCTAACTATTTCAGCATAGTTAGGAATGAATCTTCTCAGAAAATTGATTCGTCCTAAGAACACTTGCACTTCTTTTTTATTTCTGGGGGGAGGAATGTTTCTTATCACCTCTACTCTCCTAGGATCTATATTTACTCCGTCCTTGGTCACAATGTGTCCTAAAAGTTTGCCTTCCTCTAATGCAAATAAAGACTTTTGTAGATTGTGAGAAAGACCATACCTTCTTCATTTTTCAAAAGTTCTTCGTCAATGCTCAATGTGTTCAGCATCATCTTTTGAAAACACTGTTATATCATCAAGGTATACCACCAGAAATTTATCCTGCTCACCAACAAAAGAAATATCCATAGCCCTCTGAAAGGTAGCTCCTGCATTAATCAATCCAAAAGGCATCCTAGCATACATGAATGTTCCCCATGGTGTGGTGAAAGAAGTCTTCTTTTGATCTTCTAGGAGTATAGCTACCTGATTATAACCAGAAAAACCGTCCATCATGGACATTCTAGAGGCTCCCACCACTTTCTGCAGGATGTGGTCCATCTTAGGCAGTGGATAATTATCTTTTAAAGATGCTCTGTTTAAATTCCTCAAATCTACGCACAGCCTTATTTCTCCATTTTTCTTTCTGACCGGGACCAAATTAGCAACCCATTCTGAGTACCTTAGTGGCACAATTATTTTGGCCTTCAGCAGCTTCTTGATTTCTGTTTCAATGGAGGGAAGCAACAGAGGATTTATTTGTCTGAGCTTCTGCTTATAAGGTTTCGCATCTTCCCTCAGAGGAATTTTATGCTGCATTATGTTGACATCAAAAGTTTTCAGGTCCTGATAGGACCATGCAAATACATCCTTGTATGACTGAAATAATTCCAAGCATTTTCTTTTGTGTTCCTCTGGGACCTTCTTAGATAGTTTTACAATTTTAAGCTCCACATTGGTTCCCAGATTCAGATCTTCCATTTGATTTTCTTCTACTATTTTATTATGCTGCAAAGGGACATCATTTTTGTCAAACAATCTTTCTAGAGGCACCAGCCCTCTAGGTATAACATTCCCTTTCAACTGCGACACTTTACTTCCTGCCATCTTCTCTTCCCACTTATTTCCTGAGACATTCTCAGCCTCATCTCCTTCACAATCATCAATCTCCATATTGGATAATTCCCCCACTTTTTCCAGGAATTTCTTCATCTGTTCATCGTCTTCAAATACCTACCAGTGCTTAATATTATCTGGGATTGATGGTCTATAACGTACCTCAATTTCATACCTTAAGAGAGGGTTCTTAGGGGGCCGAAATGTACTGGCAGCTACAGCCAGGGAATCGGCCATTCTATTTTTCTCCCGGGGCATGAACTGGATATTGAATGCTAAGAAGAAATTCTCCACCATGTCCCACACTTCATTCCTATATGCCCTCAGCCGTGGATGCTTAGTTTGACATTGATTTCTGACTTGTCTGACCACTAGCTCAGAATCTCCCAGAACTTTTAAACTCTGTATACCCATGCTCTTGGCTGTCTGCAATCCTAGCAACAGTGCTTCATATTCAACTACATTATTAGTAGCCTCATATTCCAATTTAAAAGACAGTGGCACCCATTTTCCTGTGGGGGAAATTAATAACACTCTTGCTCCATTACCTTCTCTTGAATTTGCTCCATCAAAATGCAAATTCCATACTCCTGCTTCATGGTCTTCTAAAGGCTACTCAGTCTTGATTTGGCAGAAGGAAGGTTCATGAGCATAACTTTGATCTTCTTCAAGCATAAAACATGAAAAATCTCCCTCCTTGCTATAGACTGGTGAGTTTTCTGAGCTATCAGCCTTAGTAACCATTTTAACAAATCTAGTTTCTCTGTATAATCTCCTCTCCTGGCCACCAAAAACAGGGATAGTGGCATAGGTTAAATCCATTTTGAGTGACCCACCTATTTTTGTACCCCAGGACCTTGACAATAGCATGCCAAAGTGGGCTGGGATGTCAGCCACCACAATGTCCATTACTACACTTTTTGCTGGAATTTGGGCCAAATTGACCACTAAATATTTAATCATCCCCAAGCATTTAACTCTTTTGGAATCAAATGAATATAGGTCTTTATATGGATGTGTGATTTGTAAACCTAGTTGTTCCATGACTGACAAAGGCATAAGATTATGGGAAGCCCCGGAATCTAACATGCAGTTGTGTAACAGCAGGTCATGAATAACTAGAGACACATAGAAAGGAGGAGTAGAAGGGTCTACCTCCTCGACATGTGGGCCAAAGAATACCATGGGTCTTTCTTCTTGAAGGTTTAGACTGTCTGGAATTATTGGTGCTTTAGGAGGAAGTAATAAAGAAGTAACTTGAGATTGATATATAGGTTGTTTTAATAGTTCAGTCAAAGGGACTGGGATTTTGACTTTCTCAAGTTCTTTTTGCAAATTAAAAGCAAGAGGAGGTTTTTCTATTACAACTTCTTTTGACTCTTTATTTTCAGCTGAAGGTTTAACTTCTTTTGATACAGGCTCAGCATTAGGAGGGGTGACTATTTTTGAAGAATAAGGGACTTGATCAACAGACTGCAAAGGTTTGTTCAGGGGACTCTTACCTTTATCTGTGGCTTTTTACTTTGCTGGCTCCTTCTGAATAGGTGCTTCCTTTTGGGGAGGCTCTTCTTCATGTTCTTGAGTCCGGGTTCTCTTCTTGGAGGATTTGAGATCATATCTCCTATTGAAATGTGCTTGCATGAAATCATTAAACTGTTTGCAGTAGTGATCAATCTCTGCATCTTCTGTGTCTCTAATTTCTTCTTCTTCTTCTTGCAATGGACATTCTATTTCATCACTGTTTGAAAAGGCAAGATTTGCATCTTGCAGCTCATAGGCAACATCATCAGTGGAGTCATCTACTGGGCCTTCCAGGTATAGTGGGTGTGGTACATGATCCTATTGCTCCTTGGCTTCCCTTGGCAATATTTGCAAGGGTGGTTTTCTATACTGAGGATTGTACCCTCTGTTTGGAGCATTATAAAAATTCTTGGGGGTTGTATTCTTGGCCTCCAGTTCTAGCTTGACCATATTTTTTATCATCTTGCTTATTTCCTCCATTTTATCTCAATCCTTGTCCTGGTTGGAAGTAGATACTTCCTCTTTGCCTCTTCTTCTGGTATCTTGTTCCGATATTCCTCTTAATTTTCCAGTGGAAGCAAAGTTCACTTCCAATTCAAGTGCATCTGACTGAGCATCATCTAGGGTGGCGGGCTTTCTTTCCCTGAGAGAGAAACCGAAATCTGAGTCAAAGGCTGCTATGAAAACAACTTTGGCAGCATTCTGATGAGGCTTCATATCTGCGGGGAGGTTTAGATATAACTTATTAAATCTTTTAATAAATTCTGACACCCCTTCATTATGTTTCTTCTTAAGTGTATTGAACTCAGTGAGACATTGTCCATGATCTTTCTTTTCTCCCCATTTTCTGAGAAAAGTATTCTCCATGTCATCCCAGGTGGTTACTGAACGGTTTCCCAATGTCTTGAACCATTTTCTGGCTTCACCATCCAAAGATTGCACAAATAGTCTTAAGACTACGTCTAAATGTTCAACATTAAAATTCTCTGCAAAAGAGCAGAAGGTCTCAAGATGTTTCTAAGCATCAATTTCATTTTCTCCAGTGAATCTGGGAAATACCTTCAAATAATCTTGTGGCATATCATTCAGCACTTGAGGTAATGTCAGGGGAGCATATTTATTCAACAAAAAGGCAGGAACATTAGCCATTGGAGGAGGTGGGGGTTGTGCAACAATATGTTGTACAAATGGAGGAAGAGGAGGAGGGGGAAGTGGAGTATGAATAACAATGGGGATATACTGTACATCAGCCTGAGGTGTTGATGGGAATAACTCACGGTTAACAGGGGCTACTTCAGTGACTTCTTTAACTTCTTCAGCCTCAGGGGTAGGAAAAAAGTTCTCTTTGGTTCTAGCACTTCCCCTGGGTGGGCTATTTGAATAATATTCAAGATTTTCCTCAGTGGAGTCGGGATTTCCTACTGGAATTTCTTGAGCAGAGGAAGATGGACAATCTTCTTCGAAAAACTCAGGGATTTCAGCACGAGCTGATTTCCTCTCTTTCCAACTTCTTCTATGTATAATCCTCTCCGGGTCAGACACAGAGGGTATCTTCGATTTGGACGTATCTGACCTCAAATGTGGCTTTCGAGGAGCCAGGACTACTAGTATATTTATCAAATGAATAACAGTGTGGAGTCGCCAAGGTGAGAGATATGCAAATCTTAAACTCTCTGTGCTCACCTGATTAGAGAGTGAATAAATTTTGTCGAGGCCCAGGGAAACTGATATTCTCAAATTCGTCCTCGAAAACAGTGCCAGAAAGATGTTGTCAACAATTGTTGTCTACCCTAGAGACAGTCTAGAGCTGCCATAGACCAGTGCCTAGGACATCTTAGCATAGCAGGAGGCATATAATAAATTTGGGTTGTCAATCCAAAGGCTCTCCTACTATCTCTTGTTAAACAAGGAAATTGATTTTAAATGGGACCAGCAATCACAGAAACTATCACAGGGAAAGTAATGTTGCAGAGGCACAATGCCAAGCTCAAAAATTAAAGCATCAGACAGCTAAGAGACAATTCACTGCAAAGAGAGTTGATTCAAATAATATGTCATAGAGATCAGATATCAGAAATTGTATGGAGGGAAAGAAACACAAGAGGATATTAGTTAACTTTGGTCTGATACCCAGATACACAACAGAACCACATATGGGCTTATCATTATAAGAATCCATACATGACAATGGCATTTTAAAAGCACCCTCCCAAAGTAACCAATATAGCAGAAAAGTGGATGAAATGAATATGAAACAGTATATCATGCCTGAGCCTATTTAAAGTGCTTGACTGATCCAAATATGGGCATCAACTAGGATGAATCCTTATCTAAAATCAGTGAGCCACTCACATTCCAGTAGCATGATACAAGAAGATGTATGAAATGGAATATTGTATTAAACACATAAGGAAAAGTACATACTGTGAAATACTAAAGACCAGAATCCTCATTACAGATAGAACTCCTCCTCACTGAGACCCTGCGGGCTCTGAGCCTCAATACGAAAGCTTTACAAAATGTATACAAAAATGCCTTTCATAGCAAAAATTTCTAATAAAAGTCTGGAACCCTTACAATGTTTTTCTTTTCCCCTTTTATAGAGGAAGGAGGTGAAAAAACTCATAAAAGAAGTAGGTGAAACAATTAACTATTTCATTGAAACAAAATGGTGAGAAAATGCCCGCCCAAAGTGTTTGACGGCGCAAGAACGCTGTAAGTACTCTGTGGTTGCTCCATAACATAAATGCAGTAGGTGCAAGTCTCTTCAGGGGTAAGGTATGAAGAATAAAATATATATAACATTTTGTACTCCTCTGAAGAGAAAAATCTGTTGAAGTAAGACCTGGAGGATATGATTTTTTATGTACTGGTACTTTACGCCTTCTATAGGCCAGATTGAAATTTAAATTCTCCAATGCTAGGTACTGAATTTCTTGGATCTTTCATTGACGTTGTTTGCCACGACAATTAATATTTCCATCTGTAACATCTGCATCTTGAATTTCTCTGGAGGCTTCGACAGATTTTAACCCTTTCTTCATTTAATTTTGGTCATGTCATAGCGGCTCCCGGATCTCTCTTCGCAAATCTTGCTCCTGAAACAAGGTCATGTCATGTGTTCTCGGCTTCTGTGATGGTGGCCGCAAGTTATGATAGTTCTCCGGCACGAGACACCTGCAAAACCCACAAACACATTAAAGGAAACCAGACTCAGGGATGAACATGCAATGGAGGTGGCCGTATGACAAGGTGACATGATAAGAATGGCGGCAGTACGCAGGGTGGTGGTGAAAACGCAGTGGAACAGTGGTGGACGAGCCGAGCAGAGGTGAGACATACGGTGGAACAACGATAAATGGACATGGCGGAGTCTTATAACATAAAAAGTTAAAATACAACGTATGGATAAAATATATGCATGGTGGAGGAAGTACATGGTGGACACGTGGAAACGATGACGTGGGCATACAGAAGACCAAGCGGAAAGGATGACAAGGCGGTGGACCTGGTCAATCGGCGGGGTGAAATTGGATCCTGATCGTTCGACCTTACGACAGGATCAACGGTTAAAAGGGCATCAACGGGCAATATATGGTGGGCCAGGGGCGCGATGGGCTTGGACTAAATCTTGGGCAGCTTAGGAGGAGGATCACCGTCGGATGAAGCGCGCAGGATCGGACGGTGTAAATGAATTCTGCTGCCCGTCCATTGACCGAACAATAACGTGCGAAATAGAAGCGGTTTTGGGACGTACAGAGGGACACTTGTCGCGCAGCGTATGGAATCGCTGGCCGAAGGGAGAATACCACTTGCCTCTGATGAGCGGTGCGGAATAATCAGCTGGTTTTGAAGGCGCGGGGACCACCAAAGCGAATAGAGCTATGGGTCGTCGATTTATGTTTAATCAGGCGGCATGGAACGCGCCCGATGGGCATGTACGTTGGGCGCCTTTCAGACTTAGCACTCAGTCATAGAATTTGGTCATGTGGACAGTAAGATACAGGGGGCTGCGGCTAAAGGGGCTAGACCCTTTATGATTTTGGATATGCGCCTGTAATGTTTTCTGATGCGTTTTCAGGGTGAGGGATAGGCAACAGTCAGCAAAATGAATGCATTAAGCTGGGATAAGAAACTTTAAGTTTGAGGGGGAAGGAATTGAAGATCGAAAATTTAAATGAGGGGCTGTAATGGACAACACAAAGAAAAATCAAGAAAAGGAAAAAGGAGGAGTGGAGAGAACAACTACTTGTTCCTACTACAGCTAGGAAAGGGAGAAGACCTACTGCTACTGCACTGCTTTGATGAACCGCTTCTCTTTTCTAGCTCTTGTCTTTCTAGATCTTTAGCTATTCTTGATAGGGTGGGCTACCTCGTTAGTTAGATGCTTTCTCCTTTTGGTTACAGATGTGCTCGTATGATCCATAGAGGACTGGGTGGGCGGGAGGGGGGTATGATCCTCTCGTTGATTATTGGAAACTGGAACTCCCCCATATCCGAAATATGCTTTTCTAGGAGCATTACGATCTGCAACTCAAATGGTCTCGACCCTTGCTATGGGCTCGACGAACAAATGCTGCCTTCCCTTGCATATTTAAAGGACCGCTGACTTTCTCTATTCACGAGCTCTTGCCATAGCAGACTGAAGGTCGCCCTTTGTTCCTTGGGGCTTATCAGGCCCACCCATGTTCACTGCCTCGCCCTGCAACAACAACTTTTTGTGAAAATAAAACATCATGTCGCTCTTACTCTTACCCACTTCTAGATACATCTCGCCCTTCTTCTCAAGTAGGCACTAGCACGTAATACCCGGCACTCCATCCACATCAGCACGTGCCTGGGAAAAATTGTACTACCCTTCCTAGTGGGTATCAATAAGAATTCATAAGGTATAGCCTTAAGTTCCATAGGGTAAGGTACTAACTCTATGAATTATATGATCAAGTGCATGGAGAGGATGAGGATGATGTGCTCCATCCATGATGAAGACAAGAGTCAAATAAAAGCTCATGGGAGTGTTCCCAAATGAAATACGTTACTTCCCATGGGTTTCTATTATAAACTTTCTCTCTCATCAAACAGTCTTTGACAAAAGCAATGCTTTTAGAGGCCACAGAAGTGACGGTACCGGGACCCTGAGTCCTTTCTCTTTTGACATTAGATCAGGGAAAAAATAATAATGTCAAAACATATAATGCAAAATACAATTTTCTCGTCTCATATGCCACATCACCCACCTGGTAATAGGGATCAGGTATACCCCCCTCATTGTAGCCACCTGGGCGAACCAGAAAGGCACGGGGCAGAGAGATTTGAGAGATCGTAGGTAGCCTTAATGAAAAGCTTTCACTTTTGGCAGACATTAATAGGGGTGGAAAAAAAAAGGACGAGGTAACTCATGTATCCACGATTTTTCCCTCCTACATCTATACACCCAATATGTGGACATCCCTCATCAATTCCATTCTTGAACTCGGGGAATTTTGCCTTGAGACCCACGTGTTCCCATACATTCATTAGCATTCACATGACACCTATCAAATGAAGGATATACCAGGGAACTGTCTTTCCCATTAGGGGTTGGGAACACCTAATAGGGTTGTTTATTAGCCACTTTTACCTAGGTAGGTAACACTATTACGAGTTTAAAGCCCCAAATTTGGAAGGGAAGCCAAATATGAAGTCTTAATGTGCCCTTGATAAACAAGATTGGTTCACTTAGATGCAATAATGAATTATAGTACCTAATGGTGAGGGTGCATTATTGCACATTATATGTAATTGGCAAGTGATTTCATCATGGGTTGGGCAGCATAATTGGGGCCCAAGTTCCTGAGAGGATCATATTGACACCCTCGGGTGAAGCATTGAGAGCCATGGGACTCTTATCATGTGAAAATCATCATTTTGTGCCATGGGCACTCTCAACATCTCAGCAATTTGCTCATTGCCCCAATTTATTCACGAGATGATGCACTTGGAATAGTGTGCCACAATTGACTTAGTAGTTATCGCATGTTTTGGAAGTTTATATGAGGCCTAAAGGAGGTTTTCCTCACCCCTTGAGACATGGGAGGGCAAGCACCATCATCAAAGCCCTCAGTATTGGAGCATTTACAAGATATTCTGTCATCAGGAGACCCATGAGACCAGCTTTTGATCCTCAAAATCACTTTGGGGCCCCACATGATGACTTACATGAGACTAAGGGGGCCATCCCCTTGTACGTGATTTATGGAACCCTCTCAAGCATTTTGGCACCAAGAGGACTCAACATGACCCTCCAACGACCCTACATCAGCATGACATCATCACTTCATCTAGAATTTTGATGGTTATTTCATAATTTGTAAAAGCTACTTGGTCGGCTTATGACCAAGAGACATATCTTCCCATTTTTATAATGTTTGGGGGCTTATATAATAAACTCAACCTAGTAGGCCTCATATAAATAGAACTCAACTTCATTTTTATTGGATGATCATCACACTTTGGAATTTCGACCTTCTTGGCAAATTCACACTTTTTTTTATTAGCTATTGGATGCATTTCGATATTTGGAGCTGAATTTTGAACTTCTTTGGAGATATCTCTTGATTTGTGGATGGATATATCATATTGTCATCTTGTAAGTGCCTTTTATTGAATTTTTTCTCTTGAACAATGTCTAATCTATGGAATTGTTGCAACTAGATTAATGTTATATTCTGCCATAACTATTGAATATTAATGTGAAAGGTATTTGGTTGGAAATTTCATGTGTTACTCATAGCATGACATGTGATGAATGTTCCAAGTGGATGAAATATATATTTTTTCTCTTTAAAACTTCATAAATTTTGAGTGGGTAATTATCGAGGGTTGGTACCTAGGGCATCAATTCTTGACATCCTTAAGGGAAAATTTGGTTAATTTAAAGCATATAAGACTCCATATTCCCAAAGGAAAAGGCACTAGTCCAAGCCTTCGGTGATCAAACTCCTTTCTCCTCCATAATTTCTTTTTCTAAAATTTCAGTCCCCTTTTTCTTGGACGGTCAAGCTAGGGTATAGAGCGAAATTCATTAGAGAGTGGATTGGTGGATTGTGAGAGCATATTCTTCAAGCCTAGGGCCTTACATACAAGACGTCAAGGTTTGGGAAGCATCCCATTGGTTTTCATCCATAAAATTTCTTGTTGTAGGTGTGCCCTAGAAGGGAAATCCTAGCTTGCATTTTCCTGACTTGGGGATGTCTTTAAGGGTTGTATGAACTTAATACTCAATTGAGTAAATCATAGGAAGCCCTTTCTCTTCCTTGCCTTGGTATTTGGAGTGCCTTTCTCCACGGTAATTCATGAAACCCTGGATCTCATGCAATTTTGTTCTAGGTCTCTTATAGGGAAAGAAGTACCTTTGAAGTGCCATATTATCACATAGAAATTCCCTTGAGAGGTCTTATCTTATCACCTAGCACCAATAAGCCTTAGAATATCCATCAAAAGGTGATATCATTCTACACGGACTCCTCCCATCGGTGAAATTCCATAAAGAGTGTTGACAACTTTGTGTCAACTACACTATAGCAGCATACGTTTTTTTTTCAAAGCATTCCATCATGTTCGAGCAGCGAAACATCCAAATATCATCATCATCTTTCATCAGTTTTGTTGAAAATGTAATTCCAAATTCTATTTCCTTGTGTGTCCATTGTAAAAATGATTCTAGTATGACTATGAAGCCATGTAAAAGCATCTACATAAGCCTTTGATTCTTAGCAAAAATTTTCACTCTAGAGAGTTTTTTTACCCTCCGCCAATTATTCGTGTTTTTTAACCCAAATAATTGACAGATTTTTTCTCCCACACATAACTCGAAGCTGGAGTGGGGCTTGATGGTAGGGCCTTAGGTGAGTCCTAGTTTGATCAAGTCTATGTAATTATCATACTAGATTATCTGTCAAATGTTGCAGAATTTGATTGTGTCTAGAGGTCATGTGTTAATTGTCAAATTCCCCTTCTATCGGGATGTCTATGTAATATCTTCACGTAAAAATATTTTTCTAGGAATATTTTTGGTGGATGATTAGTCATAATTAGACATCATCACAAAAATATTTTTTAGACCCACTTTGAGGGTGGAAAATATGTCTAATCCCCTCTAGAGTCTTAATTTAATTTTCTAGCAAAAATAAAAGAAAAATAATTAATCGTAAATTAATCAAAAATTAAAATGAGAGAAAATTAAATTCTCACCAAGTGGAAAAACTTATCAAAACTTTATTGAGGTCTTTTTTCAAAGTCAAAAATAAGAAAGGACTTATTTCCAAGGCAGAAAGTCCCAGTCCAAAATTGTTTTGGGGCTTGAAGGAATTTTTTCTCAGCAAAATCGAATTTTTGGGTCAAGGTGGTTATTTGAATGCGAGAATTACGGTAATTATTTTTTTTGAAGATTCTCCAATGGTCTAAAACTAGCCAAAAGTCAAAATTTGGTCCATACAGCCCAACAATCAAGGAAATAGAATTATTTTGGAGATCTGTGCACCAGTTATCAAGGGATCAAAATAATTTGACAAGGATCAAGTCATGGATCAAGGAAACTGGCCGTTATTTCCACTTGGAGGGGTTTGATGCCCTCATTTTCTATATAAGGAAGTTATTATGTTCCTCATTGTATTATGTACTTATCAAAATATCATTTGTATCGATCTCAAGGTCAAGCTTTTTTTGTTGTAATTCTTTTTCTGGAATAATAAAGCAAAATTATTTGGGGGTTTTATTCGTGATGGTGTTCCTCTTCTACTTCTTGGTAATATTTTTATGAATCATGTTCCTAATGCTCTACTAAAGTAAAATTCTATAAGTTATTATTTCATTAACCAATGGTTGGATTAACTATTCGCACATGTATCTTGCATTAGTTACTAGGTTTAGAGTAGCACATTAAATTTGATTAATCTAGCAGCTATCTCTATATTTTGAGGGTTTATTGTGTGATATGGCCTCTATTGATCTAATAATTTGATCTTAAGTGTGTAGAGACTATATGATATTCAAATATTGTGCGTGAGGCGATGTCTTCAGTTGGACCAACCAACTCCCAAGATAAGAAGCTCAAGAGCCCATTGTGTTAAACTTCCAGGACTTATCTAATGATTTTTTTGTAGAGATCTTGGACATGGCTCAAATATAAAATCATATTCTAATAATTTATCTCTAATTTAATTGTGCAAAAAAAAAAAAATCTGCAAATTAATGTCAAAATATGTAACTAGGTTCGGTCTTCATAATGACATGAAATCATGATTTTATGTATTTAATGAAAAGAGAAATAAATTTATTATTGTTGTTCTTGAGGCTTGGGTTTCATTCTCCAGGGAAATTTATTTTAGAGGTCAGGCTCCCATTGAGACCTTCTTCTGAAAAATTCCTAGATCTAAATGATCTTTAGAATCCTACTGCAACCAACTAAACTACTTCTCCTGCTTGTAAATTCAGATTTAACAAGTTATTAACAAATTATTTTTGGAAATATCGAAGCAATTAATGAAGTAGCCTTCACTCATTAAAATACATTTGTGAAAAGGAAACTGAGCAAGAAAGAATAATGCAAACACAGGACATCGATATTTTTTGACAAACGTCCCCGGAAAAACCTAATGTGGGAAAACAGGTGCAGTAGATCTGAGGGTTTATATATTATATAGTAATTTTTTGAATAAAAATCTGGGATTCCTTTCTGGAAATCCCTGTAGAGAATATGACTGAAAAAATTGTGAGAGAAATCTCACACTGATCTGGAATTTTGACTGACCAACAACCCCGGATCTGCAAGCCCTCCACTGCACTGCACAAAATCTGTGTCACTCTAAGTGGGGACTATGTGGCTTATGCGTCACTGGTCTTTTGCTGGCTAGATTTTCCCTTCTGGCCTCTTCCAGTCTCACACCCTGGCTCTCCGACACTGTATCTACCTGACCCTCATGTAAATCTCGAATTCCCTTGAGGTTGTAGCGCTGCCTCTGCGTGGGACTGCACTGGCTCTGTGTAGCTGTTATGCTGCCTCTGTTGATCTGCTCTTTGCCTTCTCTTTTTTGTATTCTCCGGCTCAGGAAAATATCCAACCATAATTACTGCCCCTCACTGCAATCATGAATCACTTAGATATGATTTTCATCTGATTGCTACTCCTTCAGAAAAATTCGATCTCTAAATCCTTTTGGTGTATCTTACAAATGACCCTCAAGCCTTCCTTTATAGTCTTCTCGTTGAAAAATCAACATTCGAGATTATAACTCCAATCAAAGCCTCAGATTAAATTAGACTTGATTTTATTTTTCTAGAAGTTTCATCCACAATTTACATTAATACTGATTCATTATTTTAATTTCCTAAGTTAGACTCAGGGTCCTCATTAAAAATAATTATTTTTTCTTATAAAATTGTTTCTGGAAAGAATTTCCCAAAACAATTTATGGGTTATCTGTAATGCATGTGTCTAAGCCTCTCCACAAAATTTGGGGCTTAGAGAACATCTGATGCTACCAAAAATCAACACTTCTAGGGCTTTTCATTGAGTCTACAAGTCAATTAAGTCATTCTCATGTATTGAAGACTCATTCGGGGATGTTACAATTTGTAGAAAAAAAAATTTCTATAGTCAAAGATGCCAATAAAAACTCTCCAAAACCTTGTCACAAAGTCACATCAAGTCAGCCTTCAAAGGAATACAATTTGGCCTGCCTAAGAAGATAAGGTCGACCTATTAAGGCTCTATAAGAAGCCTATATATGACTAATCTCGACCTCACTTGGAGGACACTTTAAAAACACATAAGAGATTCGATCAAGACAGAATAGAAGGATGAAAAAGAACCTGAAATAATTAACAAAGAAGAAAAGAATGATAACAAAGTTTTGGTCTACCTTTTGGGCTCAAATTGTTCACACATGTGAAAGTGGCAGAGTGTCATTTACTGTAGCAGAATCACAGTCATCATCTATAGACGATTTTTAGTTCAAAAGAGGTCTCCTTTACAAGTTGATTTGACAATAAAGGAAATATATGACAAGCAAAGGAGATAGGAGATAAATTCATCCATACTTTGCTCACACATGTTATCGTGGGGTTTCTAAAATTCAGATCGAAAATTGTAGATAAGAAGAGGCCAAAATTACAGTAAAGGTGCAGGTCTGAGCTTATGAAATGAAGATAGATTTGAAGCTAAGAGACTTGAGTTGACTTTGTTAGAAGTCAAGTTTTCAAGAAAAAATGTGACTTGGTCTTGGAGGTGTTTTTGGTCAAGGGTCTGTTGAAGTTTGAAACAAGAAACAGTGAAATTGGCATTCAGAAACAACATGACAACACCTACACTAGTGTGGGACCACAGGTCATGTAGTGATGGGTCCTAGCGATACATTAGTGTGAAACTCAATTTATTTAATAAATTGTATATGTGTCAAATTTAATTATCCCTTAATTAAATTGGAAAATAAAATGTAATATTATCTCATAATCACTTGTAATAGTTAACTGAGTGTGATAAACTTAGTTAGCTCATTAATTTTGAGTTGAGGGTAGTTGGTGAGGCATGCAGAGTGATTCTGTGTGTTTTAGAGTTCAAGTTGAAATTAATTTCATGAGCTTAATGCATGAGTAATCAATTAACTCAGTTAAGTGAGTTAAAATCAGTTTAACTGGTTGTAACTAATTGTTGCACTAATGAGAGGTCAAATGAATTAAATAAAATTTAATTCAAATGCAATGATATGTCAAGTGAATGATGGTTTACTACTAATAGTTGCATGCATGTCAATTCCAGTGGATACCAAGTTGAGACAAAGGTTAACGGGAAGTTAACTATTAGTTATGATATTAGCAGACTGCCAAGATGCAGTTAAAACACCACAGGATGTCCATGATACTTTGCGTAGTTGAGGAAGGTTGAAATTCTTGAATTCATCAGGAATTGTGTGAGCAAGGCAGGATGAAGACAGTATGAGAATTGGTTAAGTGTTTTCTCGATTTTGTTTGGATCAGTGTGAGACTATAGGCAGATTGCAGGAGACTCTTGTGAGAATAGTGCATTTTAATTGTTTCATGATTCCTTGTGGAATATACAATATATGATAGAGGGGTTTTGAGCTGTAAGCTTTCCTCGGGAAAATATATGTGTTGTGGTTTGATTTGCTTCTTTCTTTACTTGTTGTGTTTGGTGATCATGTTTATTTTATGCAATTGATTTGTAGAAGGATTCAGTATATAGCTTTAGTACATTTCTTGATCGGATTAAATCCATTGATATACATATGTTTGTGGAGGAGAAGTTGAGGAAATCACTATAGTGGAGGAGAAGTTGAGTTTGTGACTGAATAGAATTCGAATTTGCAAAAGTATTCTTGGTGTAACATGCAAATCAGGATCGAAATGGCTTTCAATGGCTTGAGTTTGGAGTATGCACTCGAGGGTGGCTCTAACTATATTTCGTGGAAAGACAAGATAGAGGAAGTATTGGAGGACAATGGGTTGAAATAATTCATTGATAATGATGCTCCCAAACCCGCTATAGCAGATGCTGCAAATCTTGATGCTTGGAAATATAAGGTTGCAAAGGCGAGGAGGATCTTACTAGAGGGAGTACGAGACCACATTGTCTCAAGTATCCATGGCAAAGAAAAACCATATGCAATGTGGAAATATTTGACAGATTTGTTTTAGAGAAACAATGATCATAGAAAATTGGCACTGAAGGAAAATCTTAGGAAAATCAAATTGGAGAAAGGAAACACCATTCTGAAATATTTAACAAATTTTGTCCATTGTCGGGATGAGGTTGGGATGATGACTTGGTGAACCTAGATCTTCTAGGACTTTCCAAGAGTTGGCATATTTATTAGGACTTTATTAATGGGATGGAGACGCTGCCAGATTGGGAACGACTTTGGTCAGATTTGGTGCAAGAAGAATTTAGGCAGAATACCAGGGATGGATCTTTATCTAAGGAATATGATGAAGAAAATTTCTCCTTGGCTGGTAAGGCGAAGAAGGGTAAGGGAAAGAAATCCTATTCCAAATCTGAAATCGGCAAAGAAGGCAAGGAGCGCAACATGTCTAAAGTGAATTGTTTTCACTATCACGAGCATGGAAATTATGCGACTAATTGTCCACAAAAGAAAAAGAACAAGAAGGCTTCAGGATCTGTAGTTGGTGAGGATTTGGCCTTGCAATTTGAGTTGGACTTCTCGTTGATTGCATGCATGGTGTCAAACGTGATGGGATCAGGGTGGTACTTGGATAGTGGTGCATCTTTCAACATGGTGGGAGGCAAAGAACTTTTCAGTAGCTTGGAGGAGAAGGACCTCCAGATGTATATCGAAATGGGTGACGACGGAAGGTATAGCACTATCGGGATTTGTACAGTTACTTTCCAGAGACAGTCAGGTAAACCATTTTTATTAGAAGATGTAATGCATGTACTAGGCTTGAAGAAAAAATTAGTTTCAACCACAATGTTGGAGGATAGAGGCTATGATGTTGTTTTCAGTGAAGGAAAATCTTTCCTTCGACACAAAGAAATAAGACAAGCCAAGAAGATTGGGATTCGTGTGAATAATCTCTATAAAATTGATGTAGATGGATGTGAAACATTGATGGGTAATGCATACAAAGTGGTGAGCCGAGATGAGGGTGAGTTACACCATGGAGCTTTGAAGGTCATGCAACAGATTTCTACGGGGCTTCCAAAGGGTACTCTTGCAAAGATAGACACATGCAAGGGATGTACCATGGAGAATTTGTAGTGCCCTACTCTAGTTGACTGACAGTGATATGAATTTTAGCATTATTTAGCCCTAAGACCCGCACTTTATTCTTTGAGGACCTCAGTTTGAGGATCCAGACACATGACTCTATTATTAGTGGATGTGATGGTTATGTATGTCTTTATTGATACTATGATGATGATAGCATTTATGGATATGCATGTTCTTTATTGATATGATTGTAGCATTAATGGATATGCAAGTTCTCTATTGATATCATGATGATGATAGATTTTATGGATAGATATGTTTTCTATTGATGTTACGATGATAATGCCTTTGATGAATATGTTAATTTACCATTGATGTTATGATTATGATAAACATGAGGGATGTGTCCCATATGTTAACTACTTACATTAGTTTTGATTCAAAATAAACAATGATGTGAATGACTAGGTCATGTTGATGTTTCTAACACTGAGAACTTTGTTACTGATGATTATTGAGTATGACAGGAAACGACCAGAGGCACTCGCATATGATGAGTGGATAACATCTGGTTTGATAGAAATTAATATTTTGTCTTTGAAATTCTAAGTTTGAAACTTGTTATATATATTACATATACTCTGATGATATGTCAGTGGTTGCAAGAACATGTTAGCCGCTTGGCCAAATGACTCACATATCGGTGATGGGGTTGTACAATTGGATGAAACAACATGGAAGGGGTGGAACAGTGTTCCTGATCTCACCCACTAGCACTCCCGCTGTGACTTAGGCTAGAAAGGTTGAAATACCTTCGCCTTGAAGATCACAATGTCGTGGGGGCAAGTCCCAAATTTGGTTCGCTCACGAGAATTTTCTGGGGGGGGCGCATCAAGGAAGATTCCTTGATCCCCAGCACCATTAGTCTCACTATAGCAGGCAACATACGAGATGATAAGGGTCTCTGGCGTTGCACATATAATTTCCCCTCGTAACCACTGGATACTTGAAGGGCAAGTGGTGTGGCACCCATGGAATTTCAAGAGAAATTCTTGAAGGGCACGACCGAATTGGCACCCTTGGCATCAAAAATAAATTCTTAGGCATGGAACCCTTGGAATTTCAAATGGAAGTTCTTGAAGGGCATGACCAACTTGAAACCATCGACATCATTAAAGAAACTAATAAATATAATCAATATATGAAAATCCAACTAATTCATATCAAGTGACATATGATGTTAGAACCAAAGGAATTAAATCAAGAATAAAACTTAGGGTAAGGGAGGAATAGGAAGAGAAAATATTTTACCATGATAACTCTACCCTTTCCATGTTAAAACAAAATATTAAGTACATAAGACTTAATTAGGCAAAAGGGGGAAAGAGGGAAATAGATTTAAGTATAAAGATTGATAAAAAACTTCATTAAGAAAAGAGGGTGGTGAATTAAAATAAGATTAATAAATTAAAATTTGAGAAATTTAGAGAAATTCCATGTGGCAAGAGCCAACATAAGAATATTCATCAAAAAGGAAAATTGAGGTAGTTAGGGGACCAAATCTGAGATTTATCAATTAACTTCAGTAATAAACCCAAATTAAGGAGTAAAAAGGGGGAATCAAGAGACAACTAGGAGAAGAAATAGGAAGTCTTGTTGGGTTGAGGAAAATACTATTTTAAATGAATAATTAAGTAAATTATTTTTGGAGAGTCTTGATGAGAGGGTGACACATGGGTGGGTGAATAATCAATTTTTTAGTTAATAAAAAATAATTATTTATGCATGAAATTCCAAGTGTCAGCTATGAAGCCTTCTATAAAAGAAAGGGAAATGGAAGGGAAAAGCACCTTTTGTTTACCCTATTGTTGGATGGAGGAGATTATGTCATTTTGAGTGGTTACGAGCTATAGTTGAGTTTGGTGAGGTAGAGTATTATAGATAGGGGACTCTTGAGCCAAGAGGGGCTCACCTCTATCAGCTAGCACATTCCTTCGTTGTACAACCCCATTGCAGTTGTAGAGACCAACCCTATAATTTACTAGATGAGCGCTAGGCTTTAAATATATATTTATTTTTACATAGTAACTAGGAAATGAAACCATAATCATACAAGTTTGAAACTCAGTAAAATTTAATCACGTATATCAATTCCATCAATTTAACTTCCTAACACATACATATATTTAACTTGATTATAGGCACAATTAAATCATCATAATTAAAAGCAATATAACTAACACATGTACCGTTCACCCTTGGACGAGAACCAAACTTGACTTGTCACCACTTGAGCTCCCTTGTTGTCGCCTACCTCCAAGCCTGAAGGTTGTCGTGCTTAATCCGAATGTAATGACCCACCGATTGACCTCCCAGCCTATTCCTTGGGTACTCTCCTTCCCCGTGGACCCCCGAGCTGCAATGGGGTTGTACAACGAAGGAATGTGCTAGCTGATAGAGGTGAGCCCATCTTGGCTCAAGAGTCCCCTCTCTTTAATACTCTATCCCACCAAACTCAACTATAGTTCGTAACCACTCAAAATGACATAACCTCCTCCATTCCACAATAGGGTAAACCAAAAGTCCTTTTCCCTTCCATTTCCCTTTCTTTTATAGAAGGTTTCATAGGTGACACTTGGAATTTCATGCACAAATAATTATTTTTTTACTACCCCAAAATTTGATTATTCACCCACCCATGTGTCACCCTCTCATCAAGACTCTCCAAAAATAATTTACTTAAGTATTCATTTAAAAATAGTATTTCCCTCAACCCAACAAGGTTTCTTATTTCTTCTCCTAGTTGTCTCTTGATTCCCCCTTTTTACTCAATTTGTGTTTATTACTGAAGTTAATTGAAGATTCTCATATTTGGTCCCCTAACTACCTCAATTTTCCCTTTTGATGAATATTATTATGTTGGATTTTGCCACATGGAAGTTCTCTAAATTTCTCAAATTTTAATTTATTAATCTTATTTTAATTCACCACCCTCTTCTCTTAATGAAGTTTTTAATAAATATTTATACTCTACTCTATGTCCCTCTTTCCTCCTTTTTGCCTAATTAAGTTACTTATGTACATTATCCATTTAATATTTTGGTTTAACCATGGAAAAGGTAGAGTTATCTGGTAAAATATTTTATCTCTTCCTATTCCTCCCTTACCCTAAGTTTTATTCTTGATTTAATTCCTTTGGTTCTAACATCCTATATCACTTGATATGAATAGTTGGATTTTCATATCTTGATTATATTTATTAGTTTATTTAATGATGTCGAGGGTGTCAAGTTGGTCATGCTCTTCAAGAACTTCCATTCGAAGTTCCAAGGGTGCCATGCCTAAGAATTTATTTTTGATGCCAAGGGTGCCAAGTCGGTCGTGCTCTTCAAGAATTTCTCTTGAAATCCCAAGGGTGCCACACCACTTGCCCTTCAAGTATCCAGTGGTTACAAGGGGAATTTATATGTGCAACAATAGAGACCCTATCATCTCGTAAGTTGCCTGCTATAGTGAGACTAATGGTGCTGGGGATCAAGGAATCCGCCTTGATGCACGCCCCCCATAAATCCTCGTGAGAAAACCAAATTTGGGACTTGCCCTCACGACATCGTGATCTTCAAGGCGAAGGTATTTCGATCTCTCTAGCCTAAGTCACAACGGGAGTGCTAGCGGGTGAGATCAGGAACACTATTCAACCCCTCCCATGTTGCTCCATCCAATTGTACAACCCCATCACCCATATGTGAGTCATTCGACCAAGCAACTAACATGTTTCTGCAACCACTGACATATCATCAGAGTGTGTGTGTGTGTGTGTGTGTGTGTATATATATATATATATATATATATAGATATATATATCAAGTTTCAAACTGAACTTAGAATTTCAAAGACAAAATATTAATTTCTATCAAACCAGATGTTGTCAGCTCATCATATGTGAGTGCCTCTGGTGGTTTCCTGTCATACTCAATAATTATCAGTAACAAAGTTTCTCATTGTTAGTCATTATCATAATAGCAACATCAACATGACCGTCATTCAAATCGTTGTTCATTTTGAATCAGAACTAATGTAAGTAGCTACCATAGGGGACACATCCATCATGGTTATCATAATCATAACATCAATGGGAAATTAACATATCCATCAAAGCCATCATCATTGTAACATCAATAGAAAACATACCTATCCATCATCATTGTAACATCCATAGGAAACATACCTATCCATCAAGTCTATCATCATCATGATATCAATAGAGAACATAAATATCCATCAATGATGTCATCATCACAGTATCAATAAAGAACATACATAACCATCAAATCCACTAATAATAGAGTCATTTGTCTGGATCCTCAACTTGAGGTCCTCAAAGAATAAAGTATGAAGGATCAATGTCCATCAACCAAGGTGGGGCACTACATTCACCCCCTCTTAATAATGTACTTCGCCCAAAAGTCCTTAGATTAGGAAAGGAAATTAAGACAGGGATGCATATCCTTAATATCCTCTATTAAAATCTTGCTATCCTCATTGTGACAAGTATCCTCAATTTTTAAATCAAGCAATTTCTCCCTGATTTTTGTCCATTAAGGAATACCGAAATATTTGAAGGTCATACTTAAAACATCTTCCATCTTCTTTATGGTTCCCTTTACGCAAGTAATATAGAAATCATATTTACTTGTTAACTTTGATTACCTCCTTTATATAGTGTTTAAATGGTCTTGGGTGATTATGTGTCGCATGCTTAGGCAATCAAGCCCCACAATTATATTTATCATTCTTGATGCCAATGCTTTTAGGGTACACAACGTCATTCAACAATGTATAATATGTGTATGGATATGCCTAATACATTACATCAATATTCATTTTGTAACAAATGTGGACTACTTGGGAACCATTTGTTCATATAAACACCATCCCCAAGTAAGTTAACAAAATATCTACAACTTATATATGTTTATTGCTCATATATTAACACAATTGATTTCTTATGAAATTTAAAATGATCATAATTATATATGTTAACATCTATCACCATGAAATATATCCCAAGAGAATGTACAATTAGTGAGTGACCAATAACTCAAACCACATGTATAATGAACCTACGTCAAGGTGCATCAATTCTTCTTGTGAATTAATCTCAACTACATCACTTACACCACTTAGGTTTAATTAATAAAATGGCTTTTAGGCTAGGAATTGTCACACAGTAGATATCCTTTAACATGATATCTTTAATATCATTATACGATAAAGCTCCAATAAAAATAAATAAAACCATACAAGCATATGATAGGCTCCAAAAACTAGCACTCAATATCAACCTATATCAAATTAGTAATAATCCTTTTGAATTTCTTAGCTGTCACATATTTGAACCTAAGAGTATGGTAATTATCAATTTCAATGTGTCTAATCATCATTGTCTCAACAATCACCTAAGCTAAACTCCTTCATGTATCACATGCATGGCACGTCTCTACTGTGCAATTGTTGAATAATAAGCAATTGCATGTTCCCTCTTCTTCTCCCATAAAGGAATCGACATGAAAATTTAATTCAATACATTTATCCCTGACACGTGTGTGTGTGTATATATATATATATATATATATATATATGTATGTATGTATAATGTAAGTAATCTCTAAGTCATTATTGGGTCCATCAACATGTCCCTAGGTGTTCCAAATCACTTGTGATGGCTAAGCATTCCAAAAACCACTATGTCATGAACCATATTGTTTTATAGGAAAGGGGTATGATCATATGAGATTGACTAACTAGGTGAAGAACCACGCACATGAACACATACTTATGGCCTTCCTTTGGCAAAGTATTTGGTAAAACTATATAAATACTAAAAACCTGATATAAGAAAAGCGATAGACTGTCATCCAAGATTTCTCAAGATGAAAGGATAAACCATACTTGTTACTGTTCTCGTCATTTTTTTGTCCCATGTATGAAATGAAACTCTAACCCTCAAGAGTTCTTGTTTAATTTCAGGAGGATGATTCCCTAGAAGGATTCGCCTCCAAGTAATCTTTAGGTTGACATATTTTCTATCCATATTCTAAGGTCATCATACTATATTTCCATGGGCTCTAGACTCAACAATTGTTTCAATATTATCTATTGTTATCAATCTATTGGTATTGGATTCCTGCGTGAATGACTATCTTGTTGCATTGACTCTTATCAATTATATAAAGGATCTTGATTCGCTTTCAAAGAGTGAAAATTTTTCTTGCCATAATTTAGGAAACCAACATCCTTACCAACGTAAACATCAATTTACACTCTAGTACTCATATCTCATAAGGAATTTACTACTTTAGTATTATTATTAAATAACATAACTTATTTATTAAGTATCACAACATGTATGATTTACTAACTTTCAAGGATACATATAATATGCATGTACACTCCATTCTAACTTTCAGATATGCATTAACCATGATGAAAATATATTAAATTGATGTATGTGTTTCAATATATCACTTTGTCTAACCCAAGATTTATGGATAGAGCATTATAAGACTATCCACTTTAATTTAAGTGAACCTATAATTACCTTGAAATCCATTTTTATGTTTCATTTTCTTTAAAATTTTACAATATGTATTCTATAACAAGTGTTTCTCCTTGTCATTTAATTTACAAATTAAGATATGTAAAAATTTTGCATAAAAATTATAACCTATATTTACCAATGTCAAATTAATAATGGTGAATAGGAAAATCCAATCTTATAGTTTTTCTTTCACATAAACTAATAATTTGAGATGTGAAGTGGATAGATTTGCATAAATTTTGGCGAGTTATAAACATTAATAAGTCTACATAAATTTTGGTTACTCTACACCATTTCAGTCTTACTCCTATCTAAGTATTGGGGAAAACATAAATAAAGGAGGAAGTAACTCCTCATTTTTATTTATTTATTTATTTTTTTCTTTCTTAATTCTATAAAATTTCCTTTTTGAGCAAAGAGGTGCTTAATTTATAGTGAGAAGTAAACGATAGTGAATATGTTACTTACTAGAGTATGGACTATTTTCAAGGATTTTTTTTTTTTATAGAAATGCTTACTCTTATCATTCAATTTTATTTACATATAGAATAAAATTATATTATAATTAAATATTTCATTATCAATTTCAATACACTTAATATGTAGAAATTCAATCTCTAATTTATTTCATATAACTGATATCTAATATAATATGTAATTATGCATTTGGAATTGCTTTCTCAATTTTAGTCATATGTGAAATTTCTTCCTCAATTTTAGTCATATGCTTTAACTCCATGAAATTTCAACCTCATTCTATATATGATAAAAGATAGGGATTAACATATGTAATGGATTAATTGTTTCTTCATAGTATGTGCTCTCTGGCATATCAACACTTCCTTAAAGTTAAAGTAGTATGTGCTCTTTGGCATATCAGCACCAGTTCTTTTTAATTTTTAAATGCGTCACTAAATTAAAGAAAAATGAGGTAATTTGAGTTCGAAGACTTTGTAGAACTTGTTATCCAATATCCCACATAATCCCTCACACATATATAAGTGTATATATAGTATTTCAAAAGTATTTATATATACACATTATTACAAAAGAAACTTTCTTCAAATCGGTATCTCTCATTGTCTAAATATTATAAAGGCAATTCCAGTAAGTAATCATACATTTAAATATTGACAATCAACCCCAATCCTTTTAAACAATCCAAACCAAAAATATCAATACTATACCCTATGCTACTAGGCAAAAAATAGAATAAAATATGGCATTAAACTATCATAGATTATAACATTTAATACGATAATCCCCACTCAAATACTTACCTTCTCCTTATATTGGTAAAATATAAATTTACATGTCATACAAAAGGTTATCTTGATAACCATTGTATTGGAAAAATGCAAAAACTCAACTCACTAAAGTACAATGGTAAAAATAAAAAAAACTCAACGTGTTAAAGTATCCAATCCTAATGTACTCGTCCAACACACTCCACGTAGTCAAAGATGGGTTGTCTCTTTTCGATAAAGTTTGGAGCAATAACTGTAGTGGATGGTTGGTTGTTGGCTCTTATGTTGTTGGAATTGTTAGTTTTTTATTAACCACAGAAAAAAAAAAAATGTTATTCATTGATAGACGAACAAATGAAAAAATCTTCATTTTTATTCTTATCGGGATATTCGTTTTTTTTTTTGAAGCTAGCAAGATAAACAGTTGTAAATAGGTATGCGTAAGTTATAAAATCTTGAAATATAGGACAATCCATAATTATGCAATAACAAAGATCATGTTTTCTCTTTCAGGGAAAACTAATGGAAACTGAAGTAGATATTTTATTAAAACAAGAGTGATCAAAATAACAAAAAAAATTAAATTTATTAACTTCAGTTAACTAGATCTGGGTAAATGGAGTAATCGGCTGTTACCTTTAAATAGTAATTTAAGGACTACACTTAACTAGATATGAACTAGATCTCGAATAATCTGTTGTTTACATGATCTTAATAATTTAATTCAGATCAAAATTTTAGCAAAGTGAAGTTTCAATGCATGGAGCAAAAGCCCCTCAAATCGGTTTCATGTTCCATTAATGATTAACAATTATTTTCAGTGGATCGGCTGTTGTTGCCTATTTTTAGCCAAAACGAAATTAGAGGAATCAGAGGAGTAAATGTAGAGAAATATGAACATTAAATGTGGAGAGATTTTCTAATTTACCAGAGAATTAATTACGGTGAGGCATTTTTATATCTACATTCATACTCAGCAATAGTTAAAAACCTTCGAGTTCATTCCTAAAAGAATCCAGGGAAGCAGAAGAATAATCAAGAAGTAACTGTCACAGAAAGCCCTGAAAACAAATCTTATAAAGCTAGACTGGTCATATGCCTTTAACCTTGACCCTTTGTTCATATTTATTCTAGATATTTTCAATTTGAACACATCATGCGTAAAATATTCATCTTTATATCGTTAAATATAGTTATCTGTGGATGTAAAATATTTAAATAAGTAGTATTTTACTGGTTATATATACATCGATTCCCTGTCCTCTCAATGCCATTGTATTCCTATATTTCAGAACATTTTTTTTTTTGAATAAATAAATAAATATAAAGATGAAAGATTAGCTCTAGGGAATTTTGTCTCAGATATCTCTTTCGGGAACAAATAAGATTGGGCCAACATAGAGTGCTCAGATGCTACACAAATGTGATGCGCTTTATTCTAAATGCATTTTCAAAATAAAGTATCGCTTCACTTAAAGAAGTATTTGAATAGGAATAGATTTTGTTTTTGTCGGGAATCACTCATAAAGGTTGTTTTTAATACCTAATAGAATAATTAAAAATGGTTTGCCATTAAAGTATTAGAATAAAGTTTGGTATTCTATTTAGTGGAGAGAGAATGACTCAACGTTGAAGTAGTTCAAGTTGTCATAATTTTTAATATACCTTATAAATTAGCATGTTATCTCGACTTGTGAATGCGATTACCGAAGTCAATCGAACATCTGGTGAAAGGGCTTTGATCCAGGCTATCTACTGACAAAGAACTAGCCAAACATTGGGATGCAGGCACAACAGGTTGAGCTAACCTGAACCAGGTTCTCCTTGGCTAGGTCCTTAAAAGTCTTACCTGAGGAAGAACATGCATACAGCTACAAAGGTCAGCACTTGCAAAACTTGACGGTTTTAAAATCTGTATATTGGCAGTTTTTTTTTTTGTGAAGGGGCTGATAATTCATATTTGCAGGGAGCCGCTTTTGAGTTCGAATTTGAAGATGAAAAGCGGTTCTACCAAGGCCTGGAGCCATTTGGGTGCCCAAATTTTGACTATTAAGTTCTATATCCCTCCTCATAGATCAGTTCAAGCCGTGTTTTTCTTCATTTAAGCCTGTAATTTTGATCATAACCGTCGGATTTTGGCATCGATCTTGAGAAAATTTCAATATGGGTTCGAGAGATGACACAGCTCAACTTCAGGAGCTCTTTGAACATGAAAAGAGCGTAAATAAAACCCGTTTGTTCCTTTTGGGGCCCTTGCAACAGCAGGTGTTATTGCAGCAGGTTTAGTCAGTTTCAGGAACCCAGATTCTTGTAATCGATTGAGCTGTTAATTTGTACACTAAGTGAAACGTAGTGGCAACTAAAGTTCATAGAGTGTAAATAGGAACTGTTAGACCTCCCTCCATCAAATTCAGGAATATTTGATTGACTGGATTGACTGGATATGCTCTTTTTTTTTAGAGAGAGAGTAATTGTTATAGGCTACATGTAATGGATCCTTCCATCATATTCTACCCAATTCAACTCCTGTCATTTTTATAACTCTTATATTTACCACCCAATTCACTCGTTTCTCTATCAGCCTAAGTAATGACTTTGATTGGTTTGCTGGCAATCTCACCATAATTGGTCGACCATCAGGCATTATGGATCAATTATTGCTCAGTTATCATTTTTTTTTCCACCGCAACAATTCAATTTAGGAATAATGAATGGTTGGTACTAAAATATGGTTGAAATTGGTCATGGAAAACTGCACTGACCATCGGCTGTCCCCCAAGGGTATATCATTTAACAAGTAAATGATACGGAGCACAACTTTGAGAAATCAAGAAACAACTAAATCCGGCTCCTGGAAACAACTCTTGTTCTCTTGGTACAACTGGCTTTGTTTTAGATACGCGAGGGTTTTTGGAAATGAGGAGATTTTATTCGCCCGACGTGGATGCGCCTAGGATGGACCTTGTAGCTTTTCTAATTTCCTTCTGAATGTACCAAATTGGAGCAGAATAACAGTCTTTAGTAGTTTTCAACAATAGACAAGCTAAAATCAAGTCCTCTCTTCTGTAACTCTATTATTAGTTATAGTCACAGAATGCGGTTTGAAAAACAATCCCTGAAGTTGAAATTGCTAAATGTATACAACAACTAGAGGTTGGAATTATAACTCACAACGAAAACATTCTTCAAAAGATCATATTTGAAACCATTTTTGTTGCTTTTAGAATTATTCATTCATTCTTTTAAACTATTTTATTTATTGCTTATTTTTCGTCAAATTAAAAAAAAAGCATTCTTGATATCTGAGGAAGATTTTAGTTCTATCCAATGAATATTAAAAAATTTTGATCAGTTGTCTCCTTGTATCTAAAGTCTGCATTTAATTTCCTCAAGATCATGCCAAATTTTAAAGCTCAATGCACTATTTTCCATCATTTCAAGCTTTAAATCCGTAAAGGAAAGGCCATCAACACTATCTTAATTTATTTATTTATTTATTTTATTTTTATTTATTTATTGAATTGTTCCATATAATAAAGTTAGTGTAGGGACTGCTTGCGATCAGAGACACTCCAGAAATGGAATGAACGAGCGATGACTTTGGATCCAACCACAGGAAAATTTGGAGTATAGAGTTCAGAAGAACGATTTAGTACCCAAAGGGTCAATAATATTCGGATTCGAATAGCACAATCATTGTATTCCTGATTAATTTTCATGGACTCCAGAAATATGACAGTTGTAGTTTCCATAATGGCACTTTATGGAAAAAAAGAATATTTTCCCTGTGCCAGGAGTTTTGGCCTCTTAACAACGAAATATAGTATTTTAAGGTTTAGTTTAGGGGAAAAACATAAAAGATCTTTACTAGACATGTATGTGTGGGCCCATAGGCCTCAAGGGTTTGAACATGGCTCTGATACCAAGTGTAGAGACCAACCCTATAATTTACTAGATGAGCGCTAGGCTTTAAATATTTTTTTTTTTACACAGTAACTAGGAAATGAAACCATAATCATGCAAGTTTGAAACTCAGTAAAATTTAATCACGTATATCAAGTCCATCAATTTAACTTCCTAACACATACATATATTTAACTTGATTATAGGCACAATGAAATCATCATAATGAAAAGAAATATAACACATGTACTGTTCACCCTTGGACGAGAACCAAACTTGACTTGCCGCCACTTGAGCTCTCTTGATGTCGTCTACCTCCAAGCGTGAAGGTTGTCATGGTTAATCCGAATGTAATGACCCACCGGTTGACCTCCCAGCCTATTCCTTGGGTACTCTCCTTCCCTGCGGACCCCTGAGCTGTAATGGGGTTGTACAACGAAGGAATGTGTTAGCTGATAGAGGTGAGCCCCTCTTGGCTCAAGAGCCCCCTCTCTTTAATAATCTATCCCACCAAACTCAACTATAGTTCGTAACCACTCAAAATGACATAACCTCCTCCATCCCACAATAGGGTAAACCAAAAGTCCTTTTTCCTTCCATTTCCCTTTCTTTTATAGAAGGTTTCATAGGTGACACTTGGAATTTCATGCATAAATAATTATTTTTTTATTGCCCCAAAATTTGATTATTCACCCACCCATGTGTCACCCTCTCATAAAAAATCTCCAAAAATAATTTACTTAATTATTCATTTAAAAATAGTATTTCCCTCAACCCAACAAGTTTTCCTATTTATTCTCCTAATTGTCTCTTGATTCCCCCTTTTTACTCCTTAATTTGTGTTTATTACTGAAGTTAATTGATGATTCTCAAATTTGGTCCCCTAACTACCTCAATTTTCCCTTTTGATGAATATTCTTATGTTGGCTTTTGCCACATGGAAGTTCTCTAAATTTCTCAAATTTTAATTTATTAATCTTATTTTAATTCACCACCATCTTCTCTTAATGAAGTTTTTAATAAATCTTTATACTTAACTCTATGTCCCTCTTTCCCCCTTTTTTCCTAATTAAGTTACTTATGTACATTATCCATTTAATATTTTGTTTTAACCATGGAAAATGTAGATTTATCATGGTAAAATATTCTATCTCTTCCTATTCCTCCCTTACCCTAAGTTTTATTCTTGATTTAATTCCTTTGGTTCTAACATCCTATATCACTTGATATGAATAGTTGGATTTTCATATATTGATTATATTTATTATTTTATTTAATGATGTCGAGGGTGTCAAGTTGGTCATGCCCTTCAAGAACTTCCATTCAAAGTTCCAAGGGTGCCATGGCTAAGAATTTATTTTTGATGCCAATGGTGCCAAGTCGGTCTTTCTCTTCAAGAATTTCTTTTGAAATCCCAAGGGTGTCACACCACTTTCCCTTCAAGTATCCCATGGTTACGAGGGGAATTTATATGTGCAACGACAGAGACCCCTATCATCTCGTAAGTTGCCTACTATAGTGAGACTAATGGTGCTGAGGATCAAGGAATCTGCCTTGATGCGCGCCCCCCAGAAATCCTCATGAGCGAACCAAATTTGGGACCTGCCCTCATGACATCGTGATCTTCAAGGTGAAGGTATTTCGACCTCTCCAGCCTAAGTCACGACGGGAGTGCTAGCAGGTGAGATCAGGAACACTGTTCCACCCCTCCCATGTTGCTCCATCCAATTGTACAACCCCATCACCCATATGTGAGTCATTCGACCAAGAAACTAACATGTTTCTGCAACCACTGACATATCATCAGAGTGTATATATATATATCAAATTTCAAACTGAACTTAGAATTTCAAAGACAAAATATTAATTTATATCAAACCAGATGTTGTCAGCTCATCATTTTTAAGTGCCTCTTGTGGTTTCCTGTCATACTCAATAATCATTAGTAACAACGTTTCTCATTGTTAGTCATTATCATAATAGCAACATCAACATGACCGTCATTCACATCATTATTCATTTTGAATCAGAACTAATGTAAGTAGCTACCATAGGGGACACATCCATCATGGTTATCATAATCATAACATCAATGGGAAATTAACATATCCATCAAATCCATCATCATTGTAACATCAATAGAAAACATACCTATCCATCAAGTCTATCATCATCATGACATCAATAGAGAACATACATATCCATTAATGATGTCATCATCACAGTATCAATAAAGAACATACATAACCATCAAATCCACTAATAATAGAGTCATGTGTCTAGATCCTCAACATGAGGTCCTCAAATAATAAAGTATGAAGGATCAGTGTCCATCAACCAAAGTGGGGCACTACAGCAGCTAGGGGGTCCGCGGGGAAGGAGAGTACCCAAGGAGTAGGCTGGGAGGTCAACCGGTGGGTCATTACATTTGGATTAAGCACGACAACATTCAGGCTTGGAGGTAGACGACCACAAAGGAGCTCAAGTAGCAGCAAGTCAAGTTTGGTTCTCGTATAAGAGTGAACAGTACATGTGTTAGTTATATTATTTTTATTTATGATGATTTCATTGTGCCTATAATCAACAAGTTAAATAGATGTATGTGTTATGAAGTTAAATTTACGGACTTTTATATAAGTGATTTAATTTTAATAAGTTTCAAACTTGTATGATTATGGTTTAAATTCCTAGTTACTGTGGGAAAATAAAATAAAATTAAAGCTTAACGCTCATCTAGTAAAATATAGGGTTGGTCTCTACAGAATTTTGAGAAAGCCATGTGATTATCCCTTGAGAGGGAGATTTATTTGCATGCAGATGAGGAATTCTTAGTTCCAAATAATGAACCTCAATATGTGGAGCAGCCACATGTGGAGGATCATGGAGTGGCAGAAACCACTCAAGTAGAGAAATTTTGAGCCAGATGGGCATAGGGAGTGCATGCAACTATACCTCCAGGTGTGAGGTGGGGCAATGTGCAAAATTAATCCGAAGAAGAAATTTTGGCAGGTTTCATTGAGATGGTGCGTATTATGGATTGAACTTGACTATGAGGAGCCCACAATATAGCAGTAGCAGGATCAGTTAGATTTATTTAGTCACATTCCAGGAGGACAAAAATCAGAGTGATAGGTGTCGGATACTAGATCACAGATCAGAGTTGGCAATAGTGCAGAGTGCATGGATGCAGATGTCAACAACGCAGAGAATCCAGTAGACATATGCATTAGGTACCATCAGTCAGAAGACTATGATGACAGATGCATTATATTGATTCAGTTGTTTGGAGGCTATTCGGTTTCAGAAGTGTTGCATGAAAAATTTGCATCTGCGAGAAACACTAGAGAAGTGTTGCATGTGCAAGAAACACTAGAGAAGTGTTGCATGCAAGAGTTGCATGTTGCATTCAAGAGTTGAATGCTGCATGAAATATTTGTATGTCACATTCAAGAGGTGCATGTGCGCATGCAAGGACATTCATTTCTTGTTGAGAGGGAGTGTTGAAGTTTACAACAAGAAACAGTGAAATTGGCATTCATAAACAACATGAAAGCACCTACACTAGTGTGGGACCACATGTCGTGTAGTGATGGGTCCTAGCGATACATTAGTGTGAAATTAAATTTATTTAATAAATTGAATATATGTCAAATGTAATTATCCCTTAATTAAATTGGACAATAAAATGTACTCTTATCTCATAATCACTTGTAATAGTTAACTGAGTGTGATAAACTCAGTTAGCTCATGAATTTCGAGTTGAGGGTAGTTGTTGAGACATGCAGAGTGATTCTATGTGTTTTAGAGGTCAAGTTGCATTTAAGTGCATGAGTAATCAGTTAACTCAGTTAAGTGAGTTAAAATCAATTTAACTAGTTGTAACTGATTTTTGCACTAGTGAGAGATCAAGTGAATTAAATCAGATTTAATTTACATACAGTGATTTGCAAAGTTACTAGTGATTTACTATTAATATATGCATGCATGTCAGTTCCAGTGGAGACCCAGTTGAGACAAAGGTTAAAGGGAAGTTAACTATCAGTTTTGATATTAACAGACTGCCCACATACAGTTAAAACACCACATGATGCCCATGATAATCTGTGCAATTGAGGAAAGATGAAATTCCTAGAGAATAGGGATTGCATTCATCAGTAATTGCATGAGAAAGGTAGGTTGAAGATAGGCTGAGAATTTCCTAAGTGTTGGCATGATTTTGTCTTGATAAGTGTGAGATGATAGGCAGATTGCAGGAGACTCTTGTGAGAAGAGTGCATTGTAATTGTTTCATGATTCCTTGTGGAATATACAATATATGATAGAGGGGTTTTGAGCAGTAATATTTCCCCGGGAAAATATATGTGTTATGGTTTGATTTTCCTCTTTCTTTACTTGTTGTGATTGGTGATCATGTGGAAAGTAGTCGCGGCATTCTTTAGACCGAATGACATTTTGGCATATTTAAAGGTACCCCATGGTGTAGTGAATGTTGTCTTATCCTGATCATCTTCATGTACAAGGATCTGATTGTAGCCTGAGTAACCATCCAAAAATGACATCCTGTTGGCTCCTACAACTCGCTGAAGTATGTGATCCATCTTGGGCAGTGGCTAATTGTCTCTTAATGACACTTTGTTCAAATTTCTGAAATTTATACAAAGTCAAATCTCATCGGTCTTCTTCCACACTGGAACCAAAATTGGAGATCCAATATGAAAATCTGACTGGAACAATGATGTCTGCCTTATAAATCTTGTTTAACTCCTTCTCAACGGATGGTAACAATTTCGGGTTTATTCTCTTGAGCTTCTTTCTAAAGGGCTTTTGATTTGGCTTGATTGGGATTGTGTGTTGAATGATATCTTGATTTCACACCTTCATATCTGAATAATCCCAAGTAAATACGTCAAAAAATTCAGTAAAAAAATCAATATATTTAGGCTTTACCTCTTATGGAAAGGACTTTGAGAGCTTGATGAACTTCGACTGATCGGTTGTTCCGATATTCACATCTTCTACTCCTTTTTCTCTGGGAACCAAAGTTGGTTTTCTCACCACATCATCCTGATCAAATAACTCTTCCAAAGGTATGAGACCTTTCAGAATGTTATTTTCTTTGAGCTGAAGAGTGTCAATCTGATCTGCTTCAATAACTTGGTCATCCTCATCATACACTTCTTCCATAGAAAAATTTTGCAATTCTCCTTCACTCTACAGGAAGTTCACTTGTTTATCATCCCAGAAAACTTGCCAAAATTTTAAGTTGTCCGGAATGGCGGGCTTGTGCCTTATATGGATCTCAAACCTTTATTAGAAAACATTGTAGATCCGAAATTACTTGCAGCAGTAGCTAATGAATCAGCCATCAAGTTTTGCAATCTAGGCATTATCTTAAGTGTATATTCTGGAAACATTCTTAAAATGTCAAGTGTTGCATTCCTATATTGCCTCATCCTTGGGTGATTATCTTGGTACTCAACTTTGATTTGTTTGATCACTAGCTCTAAATCGTTGTAGACTGCAATTCTCCTAGCTCTAATTTCTTCAAAATTTTCATACCGGTAATGAGCGTTTCATATTTAGCCTCATTATTTGTAAAATCAAACACGATTTTGTAGGAACACAATCTTACATTATTTAGGACCTTGTTTTTCTATTGAAATGGGCTGCGGATCCATAAACCAATGCCAACTCCATCTTTTCCAACGGAACCATCAAAGTCCATGCTCCAAAGAGCATCTTCTTCTTCTTCAAGGTGTTGAAACTCTTGATTCTGATTTGACACTATTTGGCGGTCTGATTCTTCATGTTGCTCTGAAATTTCATCTACCTTCTTTGATGGTTGTTCGGTTACAGTAGGCAGATTTTCTTTCTCTAACATAGTTCTAATACAATCTGAAACTTCGGGAACATCCTCTATTTCTACTATTTGACAATCTACATCATTTAATATGGAATCATTGTAAAATATAAAGGACTCTAAGTCTGTATGTACAACATTGATAGGATGATTATTAGGCCTTTCCTTATTAGTGATCATGTACTTCATTTTGGTCTCACGGTATAGCCTTCTCATTTGACCAAAGACAGGGATAGTGGCATAGGAAAAGTATAACTACAGTGTACCTCTTAATTTGGCCCCCCAGGATCTCGACAACATCATACCGAAACATGGTGGAATATCAGCAACTACCACGTCCATGAGGACATTTTTGGCTGGGATTTGTTCTAAGGAGACAACTATATCTTTGATCAGACCCAAACAACGGACATGGCCAGAATCAAAAGAATATAGATCATGATATGGGCAGGTAATATCAAGGCCAAGCTTCTCCATGATGGCTTTGGGCATGAGGTTGTGAGAAGCCCCAGTGTCTAGCATAGTATTATGAAGAATGCACTGATGGACTTTAAGACATAGATAAAATGGTGGGACTTCACTATCTTCGGATTGGCCATCAATAGCGGGACCAAATATTAAATCAGTTTTATCATACTCTACATTAACCATGTCGGATAAAGGGTCAACTTTCAAGGTTTTGGCTACATGGGATTTGTACTGGTCAATTTTGACCAATTCGGTAAGAGGAATAGACACTTTTAATTTAGAAATTTCATACTCAAAATTAAAAGGTTTAGTTCTATCTACCTCTTTTATGATAACATCCCTTTTCTCAACATGATCTCTCGGTATAACTTCTTTTCTCTGAATGTCTCTTTCTTTGACTGGTGCACTTGTAGTAGGTTGATTATTTATGTTTTGATCAAGAGCTATGATCTCTTTACCCTTATTCTGAACTTGTTTCGGTGGTGCTTCTTTCTGCTGAATTGTTTTCTTTGGAGGTGGAGTTATTGGAACATCCCGACCTCTCAAGGTATACTGCCTTTGTTGGGAACTCAATGCATTTAGGTACCCTCTATGATAGTCATCATATTCTACTTCTAACTCATGATAATTTTTCATTATGAAATTTTTGTCATTAGGTGAACTTGTATTCTCCACATACTCTTCATCCTCGTTGAGAAAAATGGGCTGACCATCGGCTGTGAAAAGAAGGTTCTAGTCTACCGTTGGTTCTTCCTCTTCATCACATTGAGCATAGTTTTGTTGAAGTGGTGTTCTGATTTTTTGTTGCTGCTGCGTTTCAGGAGCTCTTTGTTCTCTTTGCTTTATTCGGAACTGAGGTTGCTGCTGTTGGCCTCGGAAGTTTGGATTTCTGATTTGAGGCTCAATTTGTCTATCTGAAATAGACATCCTATTAACCATTCTCTCCATGGTTTTTAGCAAGGCATCAAATTTAGTATCAGATGAAGTGCAGGGATCCTCTTTGATAGTCACTTTGTGTTCACTTTTAACTTTGGCCTTTTTAATTAATGGATTTGCTTTAATTTTAATGATCACATAAATTTTTATCATATCTTCAAGGGTGGCGGGATTTCTTTCTCTCAGTGAGTAGGCCATATCAGGGTAAAAGGCATTGGGATAACACAGAAGGGATAAACCAAGAGGTGGTTTCATTTCATTAGGAATGTAATTATATATTCTGAGATATCGGGAATTATAATAAGGTATTGATTCATTGGGATTGAGTTTTAAGGAATCATATTCAGCAAGGATCTGCAAAGGGTTTTTTTATTCATCCCACCTGGCTAAGAAAGCATTAGTCAATTCAGAAAGATTCCTAATTTAATTTTTTGCTAGGGCATGGAACCAAAATTTGTCTTCACCTAAAAAAATTTGTGCGATGATTCACATCTTGGCATCATCTACATCTAAGTCCTCCAAATCTATAAAGGTTGTGATTTTGGCTATGTGTTGACAAGCAGTGATTTCATAGTTTTCATTAAAAAGGGAAAGCCTTTGACCATACCCTTGAGGTATATCAACAATATTACCAGGGAGAACTAAAGGTCCAAAACGGGCCATAATTCCGGTTGAATGAAATACTGGGTTAACAACCAGAGGGATGGGCTGAATGGGTAAAGGGGTTAAAGTTATTAGTACTGAAGTAGCAGGTATGTATGATGAATTCAAAGGTGCAGATGAATATACTAAATTTGTCTGAGTTTTAGGTTCATATGTAACAAAAAATTCTTTAGGATGATAAAATTCGATCCACTCCTTAATGTCTAGGTCAGATTCAAGCTTGATTTCTTCGAAAACCCAATATTTCAAAGAAATTAAATCTAATTCGGACAAAGATTTTACTTCAGATAATCTCAGAGGATCAAAAACTATATTAGACAAGGAAGTTTAGGATTTGGACTTGAATAAAGATAATTCAAACTTTATGTCATAGGGTATATCTTCTAGAGAAAGAAATTTTGCAGGTAGAGATACTGATCTTACCAACGGAGCTGATCCTGATTGAATATAAGGAGTTTGATATTGGTGTCTTCAAAATAACTGCTTCGGATCATCAACGAGATCAACTAGATCAGGGTCTCAATTCACTCTAGTATATCTTATAGAAGCCAGATCTGCTGTGAGGCACTGCACTTATGAAATCAGCCTTACGAAACTCGATCCTATCATCCAAAGGATCAGTTTCTAATAGATCTTTGTCGTACACCCAGGGAAAAATTTGTGTCTTCGTTCCTCAGAAACAATGCCAGTATGTTATGACTCCGCCAGATTCCCAATGCTGAGGAAGGAATCCCAACAGAGGTAACCACAAACCAAGCTTTTGACTTGATAGATAGCCCTATAAATCCAGAGAGGGCTCTCTCCAAAAGGGTCACAGCTAGGAGGGCTAGAGAAATTAGGGTTTTAGGCTAGATAACGAGTATAAGGGGTGGTTTTGATTTGTTTTGGTTGGGTAAATTAGTGGATAATGGAATTAGGTTAAGAAAAAAACTAGGTTAGGGTAATAGATTTAGGGTTGCAGGGATGAATGGGGAAAGGTAGGTACAATGCCAATCACTTGAAGAGAATGTTTATGGAATGGTTTGGAAAATGTAAGAAGGCTGAGAAAATCATTAGAGATGTATTTCTCTCAGAGAGAAGATAATAAACAAAATATGATCAGTTACCCAAAACAAAGCATGGCAAACATGTATTTTGAATTTATAACTTGTAAAATATCATAACATAGAAATTAAAGTGACATGAAAAATACATTCAAACATATGTGACTGAAGAAGAAACAATGAAATACATTCAATACCACAGGTATCCCATAAATGTAGTTGCAACTCCTCTTTATAAGCTTGGACAAAACTGAGTACAAGTTCCCTTGATCAACTAGCAAAATGAAATTGATTCCAACCTTTGACTCATGTGAAGAATTGAGCTAAATAGACATGAAAACCACCTCCACTCATCCTCAGGGGTCGAATCCATGAGGTGAGGAATACATTACACAAAAATTTGAACCGATAACTAGAGTATAGGATGATCAAAGTGACTCATTCCTATCCCAGGTAAACTGATTCATTACACCTAATATGCTTGATTTACCTAATGTATTTACCCTAGTAAATAGTAAAAACATGACAATTACATTCATCTTCATCATCTACATAGGTAAATTCCACACTTCCCAATATGAAAATCAAAACTAGAGTGAAACTCAGAAAATTTCTAAAGACTGCAATGCACCATTTCTTTGTTATAAACGCACAACGACTAGGCAAAAATTATGACCTCTATTCAAGGCTAAATTTGAGTTCCTTCTCGGTGTCCAAATATGATCCAATATGGCTTGTTGGAAATCCCTTCAAGTCTACTTTCTAGAACTACCTTCAATTTTAAAAATGATTCCCATTTTCCCTATCAAAATGTAGAGACCCAAATCTATATATATTACTAGATGAACGCTAGGCTTAAAATTTATTTTTATTTATTTTTTTAACACAGTGATAGAAATTTCAAACCATAATCATACAAGTTTATGAAAACTTAGTAAAATTAAATTATTTATACCATAAGCATACAAAGCTGAACACAAGAATTTATATCAATTATATCCAAGTTCATAAAATTGGACTTCATACACATACATCCATTTAACTTGTGAATTCTAGGCACAATGAAATCATCATAAATAAAAGCAATATAACTAAACGTGTACCGTACACCTTGAGACGAGAGCCAAACTGGACCTACTGCTTTGCGAGCTCCTTTGATGTCGTCTACCTCCATGCCTGAATGTTTTTAGTGCTCAAGCCGAATGTAGTGACTCACTGATTAACCTCCCAGCCTACTCCTTGGGTACTCTCCTTCCCCGCGGACCCCCGAGCTGCAATTGGGTTGTACAAACAAAGGAAAATGCTAGCTGATAGAGGTGAGCCTTTCTTGGCTCAAGAGTCCCCTCTCTATAACACTCTATCTCACCAAACTCAACTATAGCTCGTAACCACTCAATTTTGACATAGTATACTCCATCCAACCATAGGGTAAAACCCCCGTCCCTTTTTCCTTCCTTTTCCCTTTCTTTTATAGAATGCTTCATAGGTGACACTTGGAACTTCATGCATAAATAATTATTTTTTATTGACCCAAATTTTGATTATTCACCCACCCATGTGTCATCCTCTCATCAAGTCTCTCAAAAAATAATTTACTTAATTATTCATTTAAAATAGTATTTCCCTCAACCCAACAAGACTTCCTATTTCTTCTCCTAGTTGTCTCTTGATCCCCCTTTTCTACTCCTTAATTTGTGTTCTTACTGAAGTTAAATGATAAGTCTCAGATTTGGTCCCCTAAACTACCTCAATTTGCATTTATGATGAATATTCTTATGTTGGCTCTTGCCACATGGAAGTTCTCTAATTTCTCTAATTTTAATTTATTAATCTTATTATAATTCACCACCCTCTTCTCTTAATGAAAATTTTAATAAATATTTATACTTAACTCTATGTCCCTCTTTTCCCCTTTTGCCTAATTAAGTTACTTATATACATTATCCATTTAATATTTTGTTTTATCAAGGAAAGGGTAGAGTTATCATGGTAATTAATTTATCTCTTCCTATTCCTCCCTTACCCTAAGTTTTATTCTTGATTTAATTCTTTTGGTTCTAACCTCATACATCATTTGTTCTGAATTAGTTGGATTTCATATATTGGTTATATTTATTAGTTTCTTTAATGATGTCAAGGGTCGAGTTTGGTCATGCCCTTCAAGAACTTCCATTCGAAGTTCCAAGGGTGCCATGCCTAAGAATTTATTTTTGATGCCAAGGGTGCCAAGTTGGTCATGCCCTTCAAGAATTTCTCTTGAAATTCCAAGGGTGCCACACCACTTGCCCTTCAAGCATCCAGTGGTTACGAGGGGAAATTATATGTGCAACTACAGAGAACCTTATCATCTCTTATGTTGCCTGCTATAGTGAGACTAATGGTGCTAGGGAACAAGGAATCCACCTTGATGCGCGCCCCCTAGAAATCCTTGTGAGCAAACCCAATTTGGGACCTGCCCCCATGGCATCATGATATTCAAGGCGAAGGTGTTTCGACCTTTCCAGCCTAAGTCATGGCGGGAGTGCTAGTAGGTGAGATCAGGGACACTGTCCCACCCCTCCCATGAAGTTCCATCTAATTGTACAACCCCATCACCCATATGTGAGTCATTCGGCCAAGCAACTAACATGTTCCTGCAACCATTGACATATCATAAGAGTGTATATATATATATATATATATATATATATATATATATATATATATGTATATATATATATATATATATATATATATATCAGGGTTAAAGCTGAACTTATAATTTCAAGACAAAATATTAATTCCTATCAAACCAGATGTTGTCAGCTCATCATATGCGAGTGCCTCTGGCGGTTTCCTGTAATACTCAATAATCATCAGTCACCAAGTTTCTTAGTGTTAGTCAATTTCATAACAAAATCATCAATATGACATAGTCATCCACATCATTGCTTATCGTGAACCAAAAGTAATGTAAGTAGACACATTCATCACAACTATCATCATCATAACGTCGATAGAAAATACATATCCATCAAAGCCACCATCATCCTACCACCGACTAGGAAATAAACACATCCACTAGTAGAGTGAAGTGTCAGTATCCTCCGCCTGAGGTCCTCAAATAATAATGTGTGAGCCTTAAGGCTAAATCATTGTTAATGTCATATCAAGGTCAGAAATCTAAGAGTGGGGCACTACATACAACCCCCCTTAAATTAAACTTCGTCCTGAAGTTTCAAACCATGGAAGTGGTGACATATCAATCAAAGGCATCATCATCGTAACATCAATAGAAAACATATCTATCCATAAAATCTATCATCATCATGATATCAATAGAAAACATGCATATCAATTAATGATTTCATCATCAAAGTATTAATAAAGAACGTATATAACCATAAAATCTACTAATATTAGAGTCATGTGTCTGGATCCTCAACCTGAGGTCCTCAAAGAATAAAGTATGAAGGATTAATGTTCATCAACCAAAGTGGGGCACTACATTCACCCCATCTTAATAATGGACTTTGCCCCGAAGTCCTTAGATTAGGAAAGGAAATGAAAACAGGGATGCATATCCTTCATATCCTCTATTAAAATCTTGCTATCCTCATTGTGCCAAGTATCCTCAATTTTTAAATCAATCAATTTCTCCCTGATTTTTTTCCATTAAGGAATATCGAAATATTTGAGGGTCATACTCAAAACATCTTCCATCTTCTTTATGGTTCCCTTTATGTAGGAAATATAAATATCATATTTACTTTTTAACTTTGATTACCTTCCTTATATAGTGTTTAAATGGGCTTAGGTGATTTTGTGTCGCATTCTTTGACAATCAAGCCCCACAATTATATTTTATCATTCTTGATGCCAATGATTTTAGGGAACACAACGTCATTCAACAATGTATAATATGTGTATGGATATGCCTAATACATTACGTCAATATTTAAACCTTTAGTTCGTATAAACACCATCCCCAAGTAAGTTAACAAAATCTCTACAACTTACATATCTTTATTTCTCATATATTAATACAATTGATTTCTTATGAAATTAAAATGATCATAGTTATATATGTTTAACATCTATCACCATGAAATATCTCACAAGAGAATGTACAATTAGTGAGTGACCATTAGCTCAAACCACATGTGTAATGAACCTACGTCAAGGTGCATCAATTCTTCTCGTGAATTAATCTCAACTACATCACTTACACCACTTAGGTTTAATTAATAAAATAGCTTTTAGGTTAGAGATCGTCACATAGTAGATATCCTTTAACATGATATCATTAATATCGTTATATGATAAAGCTCCAACAAAATAAATAAAACCATACAAGTATATGATAGGCTCCAAAAACTAGCACTCAATATCAACCTATATCAAGTTAGTAATAATCCTTTTTGAATTTCTTAGCTGTCACATATTTGAACCTATGAGTATTGTAATTATCAATTTCAATGTGTCTAATCATCATTGCGCAACAATCACCTAAGCTGAACTCCCTCATGTATCATATGCATGGCACGTCTCTACTGTGCAATTGTTGAATAATAAGCAATTTGCATGTTCCCTCTTCTTCTCCCATAAAGGAATCGACATGAAAATTTTAATCAATATGTTGATTCCCCGATGTACAATGTACCAAGCCATATATGTATATAGTATCTTTTTAAATTAAATGATCTTTGAGCCAATATTGGATCCACCAACATGTCCCTAGGTGTTTCAAATCACTTGTGATGACTAAGCATTCAAAAACTACTAGGAGAATTTTCAAGCATTCACATCTTGTTTATAAGCATAGGTTTGAATAGTAGACAAAACTCGAAATATTTTAACACGCATGTACAGGAGAGAAAGCACTAAGCTAGAACGCTCAAACTGAAATAAATGTATGCTAAAATGAAGAGGCTTGTTAATTAAGAAAAACAAAAAGTAGCCACCAAATTAACATTACATCCAAGATGCTAGTTGTTTTTACATATTTACTTATAGCAGTGTTGCAATATTTACTGGAGTCAAATAGAGCGGTGTTTTCAAATCGATTCCCACCACTATAATTATTATATTACAATCACATTCGCTACAACCCTTGACCCTAAAATTGTTAGCAGGGGAGTGTCAATATCACTATGCTACAGCTAGACCATTGTAATAGTTAATATCCTTCCATTCTTGAGACTTGACTTGATCTTCCAAAATTTAAACCTGGACCTCAAAACACCCTTGTGTTTCTCAAACCCTTGATCTCTTCTACGAACAATGAGTAACAGCAGTGTTCATCATGATTACACTCTAGACTGACATAGTTGCAAGCATATTACATAAAGACCTTCATATCAAGAACTCTGGTCACAATGTTTATTTTATTTTATTTTAAATTGAAAGTAGTATGAACTCTTGATTGTGATGAACTCAATAAGTGTTGATTGTGATGAACTAAAATCTTCAAACAAAACTTTTAAGATTCTAGGATCAAAGATTTCGAAGTATATATATATAAATCAACTAAACCTTAACTGCATCTTTTAAATTTCAACCTTAAGTTATGAATTAAGTCTATATTTTTAATTTTCTATGTCAATTTATTACAAGAAGTCCTTCAAATCTCATGTAGGACAACTCCATCCATAAGCTACTACATTAATACATTCAAATATCTACTAGTTACCATTAAAACTCAAAATTTACACTTCCTCAGCCTTATTTTTTTTTTTTTTTTTTTTGCTTAAGTTGCCTAAAAGCTCTCAAAAAAATTGGATTTTAACAAAAACACTAGATTAACCTAAATAATGGAAAATTGGGTCAGATTTGGTAAAAATTCTAGAAAATCTGGATTATAAATTTAGGATTCAGTGGCCTAAAAGTTCTCCATTTTTTTTTTGTAGTTTAAAATATCTTATAGATTAACCCAATAATGATGGAAATTTGGGCAAAATTAAAATAAAATCGGCTGAAATTTTAGAAAATCTAGATTATAATTTTAGGATTAGAAAATCTAGATTATAATTTTAGGATTGTGGGTATCATAAAGCTCTGAATGGTTTTGGTGTTGAATCTATTTCTACCATTATTCAACCATCCACCCATTTGATTTTTGATTTTTTATTTTTTAAATTTCTTTTTACCAAATTCTAGCAAAACAAACAATTGTCTAAGCAAATTTATGGCCTCATAAAGAAAGCCCCAATTTTCTAATTTCATTAACTCAGACGTATGGTATCGTCCAAATCCTTTACCTACATCTTTTAAAATCAAACCCCGACATAAATTTAAAATTTAACGGTCTAATACACTAAACTCCATTCAACCAGGTTGACATTTTAAATTGATCACTTTCCAAATAAATATATCAAATACCTTCATAAATATAGTCAAGCATGTATACCATCAACATATATATATATATATTTTTAAAGGAATGTAGAAGTAAACTTTCTAATGAAAAAAAAAAATACAATAACTAAAAATTAAAATCACCCAGCTATCACTAAGCTGGCAAGCTATTTTTGACTTTTCCTTGTCTTATTATTGTTGGGGTGTATTGAATATCAATAAATTATCTTTTGAAATTTTCTGGCATTTGTTTTCCTGTTGCGGAGTTTACATGAATGCTGAGTTTATTGTACTCAAAGTAGCAGAAATACTACAACCTAGATATGTTTCTAAATTATTACTGTCTACCCTTCCTATTTCATGATGCTTACAATTTGATGTACCTAACCATGTTATTATTATATTAACACCTGCTAATTTCAAGTTGTTAGAACAATTCGCTGAAATAATTTTGATATATAAGCTTATATTATTGATTTTGAGTATATACTCTATATATATATATATATATATATAATAAAATTAAATAACATAATTTTTTTTTTTAACAAAGATTCATGCAGCGGTGACTTTAAGAGGGCCGAGGTTACAGTTCTTTGGCTGGCCAAGTATCATCCTATCCCTCACGCCAAGTTGTCTTCATTCTATTTAATGAGATTACAGTGGGTGGAGGTCGAGATCCCTTGGTAGCTGGAGAAAATTGAAAGCTGGGAATAAGGGCCTATAAACGCTGTGTGTATATGCTAGCAGAGGCGGAGTTAAGAGAGTTGGAGTACACTGAATACATGTCCGTTATATTGCTGGGTGTACGCAGGAGATGGGAACAAATTTATACATGTAGCTGAGCCAAAGCTTGGAATCTACACTGCTGGAAATGACTGATATATATAGCTTTGTTCTCTTGGAAGAAGACTAATACTCAGAGAGTTGTTTTGCAGGAGAAAACATACCAGATTCCTTTGTTCTTATTACTCACTGTATGTATTCATGTTAAGTGAATTATGAAGCTTCCTATGCTCATATTTATTGTCCCTAAAACTTATGTCTGCGCTGTATATTTTCTTGAGTTCATTGTATATCAGTCAAGAGTGTTTTCGAAACTTTCTTATGCCTTGAAATAGTCACTGTGTATGTATTTGAATTGAACTATAAAAATTTACACCTACACTAGTACTTCTTCAAACTGTTTGACGAAAGACTTCACTGGAAATTTGTACACATTCTGAAAAATACAGTGGTCATTTTGGGAGAATTCCTAAGTGGGAATTTTAATTATATTTTAAAATTAAAAATATCACTATCAACACTTACCTCACCTATTCTTAAACTATTAAAACTTAAAATTGAAGCAACATATATACATCTCTGATGCCATTTTTTTTTTGTTTTTTTTGTTTTTTTTTTAAACGAATTATGAATATCGTGACTCTGACTTAAATCCTTCACTTAACTTAATACATCAAATCAAATGCTCGGAGTTTTGGTATTGTTACGCCGGATCTAGAGTCCAAGATTTTCGGGCAGAGATACCAGGACGGGAATCAAGGAATTGTAGGCCGAGATTCTGAGTCTAGGCCTGCGCTTTTTTGTAGAGTGGCTGAGAGTGATTTTCAACGTGTATTTCAGGCTTCAGAATAGCTGTTCAAAACTCAAGTTTACTGCCAAAGTCACAGTACCTGGGCCGATAATCAAGAAAGCTTGTCTCATTGTTAGAGAACAGGTCTTGAGACACCTTCAGCGTGAATCCAGGAGGCAGAATTGGCAAAACTGAGGCACGGGTTTTCAGAGGGATTTATATCTGTTTGGTCTGAGCAAATGTTTTCAAGGTATTTGGAGATCTCACTTTGTTTTTATTGTTGTAACAAGTGGTAATCATGTAGCAACATTGGCTTTGGCTGCAAAATTGCGTGGCATTCCAGCATATATTGTAATCACTCGAAATGCTCCGATTTGTGAAGTAGAAAATGTTAAACGAAATGGTGGACAAGTCATTGTGTGTGAACCGAAAATGCAGTCAAGAGAGAGAGAGAATCTGCTAAAGTAAAGGAAGGAACTGGTGCAGTATTGATTCACCCATTTAATGATGGTCATATCATAAGGTAAATAGACTCCTATTGATATTTTATTGGGCTGAAATTTTGACACATTTTCTTTCCTTTTTCCCCTGGATGTTTAGCTCCTTTCAGTGACTGTTTAAACACTCGTCATTTTATTGGTGTCCAGAGCATTAATTAGTTAAGTACTCCATTGTTTCCATATTTCCCGGAAGAACTGAAGATTTAAACTTTACTGTTTTTCTGTTTTATAGACAGTTCATTAGGAACTCCAGTTTCTTGTCGGAGTTTTATAAGTGTTGAAAGGATCTTCAGTTTATTGTTGTAAAGGCATATAAGAGTTCATGAGTTTTAAATTGAACTGGACATAATATATCCAGAGTTTTTTTTTTTTCTACTTGAAAAAAAACACGTCAACAATTAACTCTTCGTAAAGTTGGTAAGTAGGGGTTAACAAGTTGAATTCATGGAGTAAAATCCGGTCAACACATCAACAATTAACTCTTCGTAAAATAGGTAAGTACCTGTAAATCACGAAAAATCTGCTGATTGAAGCTCGAAAATCCCAAATTTTTAAATGGTTATTAATGTAACCCTAAATATTGGAACGTATCAGTTATAAACACAGTCAAGGTTGAGTCGAGATAAGAAGTGGAAAACTATCAAACACCTGTGCAGTCGAAGACAAGAAAGAATCGAACCAACTCGAGTGGAAGTAAAAGGAAATACCTGGAAATCTCTGTGTGTCATTAAAATTTGACAGAAAAGGATTCAAATCGAGATTTCCTGTCATCACTAGTAAAAATCGAGTTATGGGTTGAAAAATTTTGATGCCAGTGATTTGTATCAGATCAAAATTTCTGTCACCATTTGACAAATTCGATTTAAGGGTTAAAATTTGACACGGGAAAATACCAGTAATCAAACTTTCTGGCACACTTGAAAAAACTTAGCTGCAGATTTTTATTTTTTTTTTAGTGTGCGGGAATTTTATTGAAAGATTATCCATGACCAATCTCGAATAATCAAGACTGGGATTGACTAGCTGAAGCTTTTAAGTGTTTTGTAATTCTAATTCAGAAAAGTGCACAGAGATATTTAGAGCGATATCAATTAAAAAAAACCGCAAATAGGAGACCTTGTATGGAAACAGAAGACGCTGGCTCCGGAATTATAATAAATGCGTAATGCAGCTTCTCGAAAATTGAACAACATCTCATCGAAATCGGTATCTAGCGCGATTGGAGAACCATTAAGTGATCACGTAAAAAAACGATCAGTTATTGGGGAAGATTACTCTATTACCAGTGTTTCCAGCACCCATATATCCACCAAAAACCTAAATAATGAGCTCCAAAAGGTTATAGAAGAAGACGCTGTGAAGATTACGTAACCTTTGCAAATAACGTAGGCAGAAAGCAGGTGGTTAACATAGCTCCCCGGAAATCGAAGAACGTATCCAGAAATTTGGTTATAAACTCTGTTAGAGAACCAACAAGCGACATGTAAGCCTGGAGTCAGTCGATGGGGAGAATAACTCTTTCAGCACTGTTTCCAGCACCCACATCTCCAACGAAAACTTAGATAATGGCTCCATAAAGCATTAGAACATAACGCTGTGAAGGTTACTCACATCTGCAAAATTGTGGTTAACATTTATCTCTTTTTTCTTATTTTTTAGTGCCCTGTTAGCTTGACTCTGAGGGTTACTATGGCTAGAGTGGAAGACTGTATTGTGTCCAGACAAGGAAACAACAGAGCGCATTCATGATCAATGTTTTTATGGGCCTATAGTCCTAGAGGTTGAACCTTTGCTCTGATACCAAGTGTAGAGACCCAAATCTATATATATTACTAGATGAACGCTAGGATTAAAATTTATTTTTATTTTTTTATTTTTTTATTTTTTAACGCGGTGATAGAAATTTCAAACCATAATCATACAAGTTTCTGAAAACTTAGTAAAATTAAATTATTTATACCATAAGCATACAAAGCTGCACACAATAATTTATATCAGTTATATCCAAGTTCATAAAATTAGACTTCATACACATACATCCATTTAACTTGTGAATTCTAGGAACAATGAAATCATCATAAATAAAAGCAATATAACTAAACATGTACCGTACACCTTCAGACGAGAGCCAAACTGGACCTGCTACTTTGCGAGCTCCTTTGATGTCGTCTACCTCCACGCCTGAATATTTTTCGTGCTCAAGCTGAATGTAGTGACTCACCGGTTAACCTCCCAGCCTACTCCTTGGGTACTCTCCTTCCCCGCGGACCCCCGAGCTGCAATGGGGCTGTACAAACAAAGGAAAATGCTAGCTGATAGAGGTGAGCCTCTCTTGGCTCAAGAGTCCCCTCTCTATAACACTCTATCTCACCAAAACTCAACTATAGCTCATAACCACTCAATTTTGACATAAGCTACTCCATCCAACCATAGCGTAAAACCCCAGTCCCTTTTTCCTTCCCTTTCCCTTTCTTTTATAGAATGCTTCATAGGTGACACTTGGAACTTCATGCATAAATAATTATTTTTTTTATTAACCCAAAATTTGATTATTCACCCACCCATGTGTCATCCTCTCATCAAGTCTCTCCAAAAATAATTTACTTAATTATTCATTTAAAATAGTATTTCCCTCAACCCAACAAGACTTCATATTTCTTCTCCTAGTTGTCTCTTGATCCCCCTTTTCTACTCCTTAATTTATGTTCTTACTGAAGTTAAATGATAAGTCTCAGATTTGGTCCCCTAAACTACCTCAATTTTCATTTATGATGAATATTCTTGTGTTGGCTCTTGCCACATGGAAGTTCTCTAATTTCTCAAATTTTAATTTATTAATCTTATTATAATTCACCACCCTCTTCTCTTAATGAAATTTTTAATAAATCTTTATACTTAACTCTATGTCCCTCTTTTCCCCTTTTGCCTAATTAAGTTACTTATATACATTATCCATTTAATATTTTGTTTTATCAAGGAAAGGGTAGAGTTATCATGGTAATTAATTTATCTCTTCCTATTCCTCCCTTACCCTAAGTTTTATTCTTGATTTAATTCTTTTGGTTCTAACCTCATATATCATTTGTTCTGAATTAGTTGGATTTCATATATTGGTTATATTTATTAGTTTCTTTAATGATGTCAAGGGTCGAGTTTGGTCATGCCCTTCAAGAACTTCCATTCGAAGTTCCAAGGGTGCCATGCCTAAGAATTTATTTTTGATGCCAAGGGTGTCAAGTTGGTCGTGCCCTTCAAGAATTTCTCTTGAAATTCCAAGGGTGCCACACCACTTGCCCTTCAAGCATCCAGTGGTTACGAGGGGAAATTATATGTGCAACTACAGAGACCCTTATCATCTCGTATGTTTCCTGCTATAGTGAGACTAATGGTGTTGGGGATCAAGGAATCCGCCTTGATGCGTGCCCCCCATAAATCCTCGTGAGCGAACCCAATTTGGGACCTGCCCCCACGGCATCATGATCTTCAAGGCGAAGGTGTTTCGACCTTTCCAGCCTAATTCACGGCAGGAGTGCTAGTAGGTGAGATCAGGGACACTGTCCCACCCCTCCCATGAAGTTCCATCTAATTGTACAACCCCATCACCCATATGTGAGTCATTCGGCCAAGCAACTAACATGTTCCTGCAACCATTGACATATCATCAGAGTGTGTGTATATATATATATATATATATATATATATATATCAAGTTCCAAACTGAACTTATAATTTCAAGACAAAATATTAATTCCTATCAAACCAGATGTTGTCATCTCATCATATGCGAGTGCCTCTGGCGGTTTCCTGTAATACTCAATAATCATCAGTCACCAAGTTTCTTAGTGTTAGTCAATTTCATAACAAAATCATCAACATGACATAGTCATCCACATCATTGTTTATCGTGAACCAAAAGTAATGTAAGTAGACACATTCATCACAACTATCATCATCATAACGTCAATAGAAAATACATATCCATCAAAGCCGCCATCATCCTACCACTGGCTAGGAAATAAACACATCCACTAATAGTAGAGTGAAGTGTCAGTATCCTCCACCTGAGGTCCTCAAATAATAATGTGTGAGCCTTAAGGCTAAATCATTGTTAATGTCATATCAAGGTCAGAAATCTAGAGTGGGGCACTACACAAAAATCTTCTCCCAAGACTGGTAAACACGCAGCAACTAGGCAGAATTTGAGGCAGAAACATGATTTTTTGATGGTTTTTTGAATTTTTCAGTGAACAGTTCTCCTCCAAAAGCTTAGAAAATTTACAGGGTTGATGTCCTCATCATTACAAATCTGTTGGTGGTGGCCATTTTTCCATTAGAATCTCCCAAAAAAAAGCATAGCGTCCAAGGCGTTGCGCGTTTAGCAAATTTTCTGTGTATAAAATATTCTTAAAAACACAGAAATATACAAAAATGCTAAGTTTGTCAAAATTTTGTCAGAATTGTTGGGATAATTTATTATCATGTGTTTGAGGCATGGAGTGACACCTCAGAAAGTATATCTAAATTCTCTTTCTCTCCTTTCTTATTCAAGGCTTCAATTTTTGCATGGGCTCGTTTGAACTTGGCCCTTGCAATTTTGTTCCGCATGGCATAATGCTTTGCGATATTTCTTTGAATGTCATTGTCTTTTCGAGCCTTGGCCAAGAGCTGCTCCAAGTTTTGGTTGACTCTATCAAGCCATGATTCTCTGTGCTATTTCATTTCTATGGCAAGCTATTCATTTAGTGTAAGTTGATATGCTCGCTCAGCTTCCCTTTGTCTCTCTAAGGCTAGATCTCTTTTCAAACCTCTAGTCCTAGGTCTCTGTCTTGGAGGTTGATCCTCATCATCATCAAGTTCACCAAACTTTTCTAATATCTCCTCAAGAAAGGCTTTAGCCTTCTCTTCCTCTCTTTCTGCTTTGATGCATTTTACCTCATTAATGATTTGTTTGGTATTCAGCTGCTCATTTTCATGCTCAAGAAAGTGAATCACATATTTAGCCCTCTAAAGATTATTTTGGAGCTCACTAATCTCAGCCTCTTTACCTTTGATTACTGGATTTGTGATTTTATCTTCATCCTCCTCATTTAGGTCAATCAACTGAAATTCTTGCTATGTTTCATGGTTGTCCTCTTCATCATGAATGGCTGACTCTATCACCTTTTCCTTACCTTTATCTACCTACTGTGTTGATGAAGAAGGCATGGCCCCTTTCACTCCAAGTGAAGAAAACACATGCCTATAGCCTCTCTAGTAAGTTTTGGGCAATGGCTCAACCTCAACCAAACTAGCCCATTTTTCCACAATGTCTTCATCACTACTTGATGACTCAGAATCATGATGTGATGATGATGAAGGGTTATAAAAATTTGACGAAGAAGAGTCAATATGAGATGGAGGAGAATGAGGTGAAGGGAGTTGATTTGGTAATGATGTATGAACAGTAGGCTGAGATGGAGGAATAGATGAGGAAGGATGAGATGATGAAGGTGCATTTTGGCCATGCTGAATAAGTGGGATAGTGAAAATCTCCTTGGATATGAAGGTGTCTTATGGAATTTTTAACTGATCAAGTTGATACATGACTATCATTTTTATAAGGGAGTGGTGAAAGATACTTTGCATTCGATGATTATAATCTCTCTTTTGGGAAATAAATTCCATCTTATCAATGCTCTCGTAGAGATAATAGGGTATGTGAAGCATTATAATCCTAGTGAAGTGCATGAGGAGCCAAATATGATAGGAATAGAGTCTAGAAAACCTTCCCTCATTGGTGAAGTATTTCATGATGATTTCATCATGGGGACATATCTATCAAGGAGGTAGGAGAAAGGAAAAATCATCTTTCTTCCATTCTTGTACCTTGGTTTAAGATATGGCTCATAATAATAATGATTCAAATTTCCTTGTTTAAACCATCTTTCCCCAACATTTGGGATCCCAGTAGCAGCTGTTATAATGTCAATGGACATAGTGAAATTGATCCCGACAAGGGTGACCTGTTTTTCATGAAGGTTAGAAATGAACAATCTTGTCAACATAGGATGGTACTAAACTCTTTGCACTTTTTTACAGAACTCAAAACAGCCTACATGCTTAAAACATGCCACAGTGAGAGGAGATGCCATAAGCTCTTTGGTATTCATTGGTTCATTTCTGATGACTTTCCCTCCCTTCTTATATGGCTTTCTCTCTTGTATTTCTTCCTCTCTATAGCTTATGTTCTCCTCTTCAGCCATGGTATTTCTTAGTGTCAAAAACCCTAGGGATGATGGCATGAAATGAAGGAGTATGAAGTGAAGGGAGGTATGAGGAAATGAAGGAAATGGGAATATGAAGGGAGCCTAGGTAAGTGAAACCCTAAGACTTAGGGTTATTAGGGATGAGACCCGCCCGAAACCGTTGCTATACCGACGTCTATAGAAAAGTGTCGCAATACCGACACTTAAACAAGTGTCGCAATTGCGACGTTTAAAGGAAGGCGTCGCAATTGCAACACCATGGCCCAAAGCGTCGCTATTGGGACGACTCTAAACGTCGCAACTGCGACACAATGTCTAGGTGTCGCCATTGCGACGTTTGGAGGCACCCGTCTTAATAGCGACGCCTTTTTCGCCGTCGGTATAGCGACAGTTATTTTCACGCTACATAAAAATACCAAACTTATATGGGCGCTACATAAAAATTCAAAACTTATATGCGCACTACATAAAAATGATTTTATTGTTTCGTATTTGTCGCAATAGCTACATTAACGTTTGACATCACGCACGCATTCGCCCTCTGCTCTTGCAGAACATCATTTTCCCTCAAAATTCGCCCTCAGCGTTCGCCCTCAGCTCTTGCAAAACAACATTCACCCTCAGCTCTTGCAAAATGGTAAGTTCTTACTGCAGGCCCTTCCTCCTATAGTAGGGTTGACTCTATTTGGGTTTTTTTGGTCAATTCCATTGGATTGTGTTAGGCTGTAGGGTTCTCTGTAGATGTCAAGAGTCAAGATTCAATACTCTCTATTATCTTCATCACCCAATACAAGATTTAATTTTTTCCCAAAGAAACGCTTATTAATTTGGCAGCCATTATTTCTCCCTGCTTTAAAACCCCTACATTTAAATGAAAACAAGCATTGCATTTCAACTACAAAAATCTATTAGTGTTCAAATGTACATGTGTGCTACATTAACGTCTGATATCAAAGGCGCTTCCCGCTCAGCTCTTACGGAGACACCATTCGCCCTCGGCTCTTGCGGAAACGACGTCGCCACAGGCTCTTGCGGAGACGACGTGTGCTCGACGTCGCCACAGGCTCTTGCGGAGAACGACTTGTTCGCCTGGATTGGCCTCGGCTCTTCCCAGAACAACATTCGCCTGCATTCGCCCTCAGCTCTTAACGAGCTTGAGCATTTGCCCTCGGCATTTTCCCTGCCAGGCGTTTGCCCTCAGCTCTTGTAGAACAACATTCGCCCTCAGCTCTTGCAAAATGGTAAGTTCTTACTGCAGGCCCTTCCTCCCATAGTAGGGTTGACTCTATTTGGGTTTTTTTGGTCAATTCCATTGGATTGTGTTAGGCTGTAGGGTTCTCTCTAGATGTCAAGAATCAAGATTCAATACCCTCTATTATCTTCATCACCCAATACGAGATTTAAATTTTTCCCAAAGAAACGCTTATTAATTTGGCAGCCATTATTTCTCCCTGCTTTAAAAACCCTACATTTAAATGAAAACAAGCATTGCATTTCAACTACAAAAATCTATTAGTGTTCAAATGTACATGTGTGCATCACTTGTGTAGGGTATTCCTTTTCCACTTTCACATTATCCAAGAATGTGTGCGGTATAGTTCATATTTTTTGTGACTTAGATTGTCTTGAAAAAGGAAAGGTAAATTATTTCCCATGGAAAAAGAAGGTTTTCCCTTTTTATAGGTTGTTTGGACTTACGTGGAAAAATTTATGGTATGCCTTTCATATTATGTAGTTTAAATTTGAATTAACGGATTATTCTACATGAAAATATAATTACCTATGTGATGTCCTTCATCACTAATTAAAATTATAGGCTTTCAATTTCCTAGACTCTAACTCATCTGATGCTAAATTCTAGGTTCTCATTGGTGGATCACTCTTCCATTGATTTCCTTTCCCTCCGGATCTTGTCATACTTTAAAAGTCATCAATGATACATATATTATTTCAGGTATCCCAAAAGGCTTTATAGTAGAACATATTGTGAAGTTTTTTTGACACTTGAGGATTCTTTTTAGAACTGCAACGTGGTCTATGCTATCGAGTTATATATCAAGCAACTTGTCCTTAATAACCACACTATGAGGTCGGTTCAACCAGTTTGAACTTGTTGGGACATAGCATATGAAGTTGTGTGATGAGTCCATATCACAGGTCTATTATGGTGAAAAAAGTGAAGACACATAATGATAGTTATTATGTTAACATTACTAGAAACATTTTCGAAATTATCCATGCTATCAAGATGTCAAAATTCCAGGCATTAGGTGTCAATACTCGTAGCTAATAGATAATAATAATAATATAAAAAAATCACAACTTTATTCTTGAAATATGATTGTTACACATTGGTAACCTAGTTCATGAGTTACTATCACCCAAAGATTGCAAAACAAACGTAAAATATAAATTAAACCAACATGAGAATCCAGCTAAGGGTTTCTCGACAAAATCATGCCATAACCTAGCATTTTGAAACCCAAATTTGAATCCATCATAAGTAATACAATTCAAACTCAGATGGATTTTTAATGCATGTTTGCATGCTACACTTATTCTCTGTCTAGATATCATTTTTTAAATGGAACCATTAGTCAAGCCCACAGTCCTTTTTATGTGAAAAATTTCAGCTCTATTTGAGCTCTTTTTTGCTCCACCACCTCCATAAACCAGTGTTACACGGGGTCTCGCCCCCCCCCCTAGGGGTCTAGATTCCTCGCCCCCTCGCGCTCCGGGGTCTTGGGGACTTCTAGGGGATGTTTCCCTCACGCCCCCTCACGTCCCCTCACCGCCCCTTTTAGTTTATGGTTTCGTGTTAAAAGTTGATGTGCCACTTAGCATATTTGAGAATCCAAGTGATTCTGATTCTGATGGTGACATGGTTGATCTTGATATATTCATGCAGAAGTTGGATGCAGAGACTAGTGGGGCATTAACTTGAGCATTTATGCTCATTTATCATTATGATGATATCATTTGATATTCATATGTTATGTTTTATGTTTTATGTTTCAGACATAACTTATTTGCGTTTAAGTTTTATGTTTCGGACTTGAGTTGTAAACTTCAGTTTAAACTCTATTTTGAATCTTGATATAATATGTCATATGATATCTTAAACTTTATTTTCATTGTACATTGTTAGTAGTTACATTGATGATTATATAGTTACAAACTTACAAACTTACATGCATGATTGTATGATGTATGTTTTAACTTTTAACTTTTAAATTTGTTTCAATTATATGATTCATCATTCATCGATTTGTAATTTTATCATTTATGATTTATCTTTCATGATGCAAGTGTATGATGAATGTATACACATTCCTTGCAAAAATATAGTTACATTTTAAATATTAAATCTTATAATTTTTATGACCCCGACGTCCCCCCACGTTTCCTGAAAATTGGTAGGGAGCTTTTGCATAGGCCGCTCCCGCGCTCCCTCGTCCCCTCGCTCCCACCTCCAGGGGACTTGGTGGAACATTGCCATAAACATATGCAAACATATATCATGATATTGGAATTCCATTACATATGTATGTTCCAATGTTCCATAATCTTGCCCCATCATCAATTTAAGAAATTTCCATTGAATATCAAATTATGGAGGGGGGGAACTTTTTTCTGCAACATTTGGCTCAAAATCGGGGACCATCTCCGTATGAGGTGAATGAGAACTATAGATATTTGAAGAAGTAGATTAGTGCCTTTTCCTCTGGCCATGGAGTCATATACAGTCATCCATCACAAAATTTGTCTTTGTTCATTCTCACCTTGAAAGTTGCAAAAATTCATGCCCTAATTGAAACGACACTAAATTTGAAAGATATAATAAAAATGCAAGCTAGAAGTGCCCTATTAATACAAAGGGAAAACCTTCCTACCTACCTTAACTGAGATAAATTTTGATTGAATAGGAAACATGATATTTCCTATGGAGTTGATCCAACAACTTGTTAAATGTATGGGACTAAATCATGCATTTGATTTCCAGGGAAACATGCGCATGAAGAGAAAAAGTGCGGAATTAATGGAAAATCCATACATGCCACTTATAAAAACTACACCGAAAGGTCAAAAAATACTTAAGGCCTTAACTTAATTTGAATCCAAAAATGACAAAACGGGATTAGTGAAAACACGAGAGTGGTGTGGGTGAACAACATAAATAAAAAGTGAAGATACCTTTCCCCAAGATGCCTTTGTCACCGTTGTATGAAAACATGTTTTCCTTTCCCTTTATACATGCAAGTGAATGCATTATAGGTATGGTGTTTTCCCGAATAGGAGAAGCCTACTTAAATATATCATTCGTGGATTGAATGTTTGGGTGCCTTAATGTGCAATGACATGTTTCCAGGACTGAATTCAATGCAAGGCATATTTGAAACTCTAACTTTGTCTTCCGGTGTCTTATTAGAAATTATTTCATTTTTCATTTTGTGTTTTCAAGTTAGATATTGTTTTCAAGTTTTTACATTTATAATTTTATTGCAATGTGGCAGACTGATCAGGGCAGTACAGGAACAACCCCGAGACGGGATGATCGCGGAAAGAGGCCAGCGGAAGAACATGTAAAGTGCCGGCATTGCTCTATCTTCAGGTATTTTAGTTATTTACATAATTGAAATAATATTAATTTTGTTCAAATATGCAGACACCTAGCCATGGTACGCCTGATGATTCCCTCTTTGAGAAAGAGCTTTCTTCATCCCTATCTCCAGTGTTCTTGTTGCGAAAAAAGGCACGAAATGCAAGGTCGGAATTTAATACTTTGATAGACGCACCTCAAACACCTGAAACAGAAGAGAAGATAAAACAACTTATGAGCCAGCTAGAAAGATATCAGGTAATAATAAAAATTCAAAAGGATATTTTTTTTGTTTTGCATGAGATGAATTGTGATAGTTTGATTTTTAATTTTTACATTGACTAAACTAAAAAAAAGTTCTTTTGTATGTAGCGTATTCTGGCATTTTCTGAACCCGATGTTGGTGGTAGTGGGACACAAGGGAAAGATATTGACCAACAACCCTCTCGTACACCTTCTACTCCTTTAGGTGCCAGCCAAGAAACACACCCTGCCCAAGCAGACACCCAGCCAACCGCTGAACGTGTTGGCAATGATGAGGCTGATATGGCCAACTACATTATTGCGTTTCCTGGAGCTACACGTGTCAGCTCCACAGGGACCATTAATGGTACATTGTTGGTGAATGATGAGGGTGTCCCTATAAAGCATGTACAACTCCCAGGTAAATTTTAATATTTTAACTATTTCATGTACTTTATCTAAAACATATTTATCATGATTTTTATTTTTAAATTAATGATAATATCTTTTTCTTTTTTTGGTTTTATTCTGTGTAGGAAACAATGAGTTCTACAGGATTCTGGAGAGCCATGCGTTGGTAATTTTTGGCCCAACCATACGTACAGGGTGGAATTCCCATAATTCCAACCTGAAAAAAGAACTTTTAGATTATCTAGAAGCCCTTTTGGGGTCGGCACATTTGACAGAAAAGCGATGGCTCAGGTAGCCGGCAAATATTTGAAATATACCAGGGACACCTATAGGACGCAATTGCAATTTAACCCTAGATATGAGCGTCCTCTCGCAGTTTCAGAGAGTGAGTGGAGAGCACTCATCCATGACGGAAAAGAGAAAGGGGCAAAGAAAGAAGGAAAAATGCCAACTGGACCCGCAAGGTAAATTACAACTTTAATTCAATAGCTTTAATTTTCTTTATGTCTAAAATAAAAGTGTGCTACGTCATATCTGACTTCAATCTTTTGATGCTAGGTTGCCTGACACCTTAAAGGCAACCAAAGCTAGGATAGAGAAAAAGGGCCATCACAAGCTCGGCCAGGGTGGCTACTTGAAATTAGCTGCAAGAATTGTAATTAAGTAGCTAAACATCTTATAATTAATTGTATCGCCTTCCAACGTTTTTGTAATCCTATCAGATATGATTAAAAATACACAATCATATATAATGTAGGGTAATGACTTCAGAACAATAACTATAGAGGAAGATAAAAATATCGCTTTCCGTTTTGGCTATCAAGCTGTAGTTGAACGTCGCAGAAGCTTGGGTCAGGTCCCAAGATCTACAATGCCTGATAAGGTAAAACATTAACCTTTCAATATTTTTGTTTTCATCCATAAATTTAATGTCTAACAACTTTGTTTAAATCAGGGGAGCAACACTACCGACGAGGTAAATAACCCAGTTTTAGAGCCAGATGTAGATGATCCTCTCGTGCAACCTGATCATTGTAGTGGGGACCAGGCCGACAATGCTGCTATCAGTGAGGGCCGTGACGGTAATTAATTTCCACTTATAATTTTTTCTAATTATACCTTGATGGTTCTCCTTATAACGTTTTTTGTTTAAATGACAGAGAATGTTTCCCTTGAGGATCTTACCACCAGAGAGGAAGACAGGGCAACAGTCCCAACGGCGACAACTGGTGCACCAGGTAAATAATCTCATTGCAATTTTTTTTAATTAATATTACCGAACTAGTTCAATGATATTTAAAAACTGACAATTAAAATTTAATATTATCTGTTTTTGTAGGCGATGCCCCGTCACTGGATGAGACCGGACATCGTGACTACACAACTAGGTCAGCGGCGACAACTGGTGCACCAGGTAAATAATCTCATTGCATTTTTTTTATTAATATTACCGAACTAGTTCAATGATATTTAAAAATTGACAATTAAAATTTAATATTATCTGTTTTTGTAGGCGATGCCCGGTCACTGGATGAGCCCAGACATCGTGAATACGCAACTAGGTCAGCAGTGCGGGTTGAAAGGCACGAAACAGGAGCAGAGCACGATGATATTGATGATGTAATTAGGAGCTTTTAAAATAGGAAGAAGAAAAAGAAAATTTGACAATGTAAAATATTGTATTATTATAAGACAAACGTTACCATACTTGGAACGTTTTTTTGCGTTATATAAAAAACTCATTTATCCTACTATTTTTATGTCAAGCATTAATTGCAATGTTTCCTTGCATACTTTTTGTTGAATTGTTTTTTTATTAGTTATTGAATATTTTTTTTTATGCTCATGAAAGTAAAAAATGAAATATAGATTGGGTATTGGGGAATTGAGAGTGATGTGAGGGGGGAGGGGCCATAAGAGCTTCCACCTTCACGTGGTTGGCCCTATTTAGTAGAGAATAATTTATTGGAGCGATTTAATCTTGGAGCAAACCTCCCTTGATCCAGCGTAGCAACAAAAAAGTCACTGTTGACTTAGTTGCTACTCTTTCAGATCGTGGGAGGCTTGTTCCAAGTTCATACGACTCCAATAAATTGTTCTTGAAACGAAGAGGAGCTTATTCAGGTATGTTTTGACATTTTCAACATATGTTCTAACATTATCATAAGAATGCATCTAAGAGTAAAAAATACTACATCAATTACTTATATTTATTGTATAGATAATGATGGATTTTGATTGACTTGGCGGTGCAGGTACAAATCCTCTTGCATCATGAGAAATACAACTTGTCAACCAGGGTCATGTCCAGGATATTTTTGCTTGTGCACTTGACCAGGTTCGTAATGTCACATTTTGTAAGTTCCTTTATGGTTCATAATTCAATATTAAGCTTGTTCATGATTATTATCTAGGTTTTTTTTATGTGTTTTTTCATCTATTTGATTGTAAGCAACTCTGCATGTTTCCTATTGTTCACTATGATTTCCCCATTACCACTCTCGGAATGAATCCGACTTTATTTTTACATAGGTTACTTTATTGTTACTATGATTTCTCCATTTACGATTTCATAGGTTACATCATGTAAAGTTGTCAATCTCAGGTTGGTGATGAGCTTTAGTTCTCCAGATTTGGGACTTTTCTGATATTTTCTCCCTCATGTCATTCCTGCATCACCTCGTTGTTTGAGCATGCCAATTGTCTACCACTTGTACCAATTGGCACATGTCAATCTCTGAGTGGTGCCACATTTCACCTATTTTCAGTGAGAGTTTAGGGTTTCTCTAACATAGCTTCAGAAATCCGATTGAGTGCGTGCTTGAATATTGTCACATAATACTTATGGTTTGGATTGATGAGCATGTTCTGAATGGTTGGTTGATTCATAATAACCACCCATAAATCTCCCTTCCTCTAACACACAGAAAATAAAAATTTCTTTGACAGGAGACAGAGTTTCAATACTTTGAAAACAAACTTCTATTCCCTTCAATAACTCGAAAAAAAACTATTACACTACTTCCTCACTGAGAGGGATTACAAAATTATGACTGCTACAAAACGCAGTGCATAAAACCAACTCACTGTCTGTTCAAAACAAACATACTCTGTCTCTAAAACACTCTGCTGTGTTTTTCCCTTTCGCACTACTATGCATGCACACTTAAAAAGTTACACTCAGTCTTTCACTTTTTACACACTGTTGTGTAATAAAAAATTTACGTATTGTCTATAAAAAAAACTACCAAGCTTTTTTGTCCTTTTTATTTTTATATGTCGTAACATATAAAACATATTATATTAAATCCTCTTTTTAAAAAAATAAAATTAAAACTAAATTATATGGCCCACCTTTCATTTCGCATATGATATATATATAACATATGTACATATTAAACTATCAAAACATTAAAGAACCCTTTCCGTCGGACTTCAAAAGTCTGAATAGATTGAATTTCAAACCAAATTCGTGTTCCAAAATGGGATGTTGACGTCTGCCTAATTTTAACTCGAATTCTCAATCCAATGTGCCCTATAAAAAAATCGGGTCCGGTTTTCAGGTTTTCAGATTCCCTTCAATTTCATGCGATCCAATATTAATGCTCCACGTGTCCTCCTTTTGAATTTACAAAACTGTCGGGTAAATTTATGTTTGTTTAATTTCTGGTTGGTGAATTGCGTTAATGTTGGCTGTTGTGTTTAAATACAATCCTGTACAGAAATATGGCTGTGGCCGTCTACAAAAAAAACTTGCAGGAATTTTAAATGCTGAATTAAATTTCTGGATGGCATGCAAGCAACCTCCAAAAAAAAATGTTACTGCTGCATCCGTCCTTCTGCTGCAGCAGTTGAAGTTAAAATTCAACAGCACAGGGTTTAATAAGTGAGGGTGTAAAGGTAACTTTTTTTCGATAGTACTGGATTAAGATCATCTATTCATTTTTTGTAGGGTCTTATGGTGTTTGGTTTTTTAGTTTTGGGTTGGGCTTATTGAGTCTAAGATAGTTTTTGAGTGAAAAAATTGCTATCAGGTATTAAAAAATTTTGGTTCTTTTGTCAAAATTTATGAGCTTGTTAGGAAATACAAAGCTGACAATGGTTGTATCTTAAATTTGTGGAAAATAATTTGAAATGAAACCTTTTTGTTTAGGTTGTTGCAGCAGGTGTAAACCCCATTCAAATTACTAGGGGCATTGACAAGACAATAAAGGCCCTTGTTTCAGAACTCAAAATTTTGTCAAAGGAGGTAAACGCTTGCCTTTTGAGTAGGCTGGTTTTCCTTTTTGTTGATGGTTTGGTGTATCTAATTGAATTAGTTGCCTAAGGTATTTTTGGTTGAAAACTCCTTTTCATTTTTCATACAGTATTGGCCTTGTGGAATAAATTTGATTGTGTGGTCTTGTTAGATCTACAACATTTGTAGTTGTTTAGTCTTATGGCCGAGGTGCACTTTTATTATGGAAATAGTTGATGCAATATTTTCATTTAATCCTTACTGCAAGGTAGCATGTTGAGAAGTTTCTTGTGAAACATTTGGTATTCAAAATGACACTTGATCCTATACAGCATCATGCACTTGACTTCAAAATTCATATTCAAAGTGTGCTAGACAATTCTTGCAAAATTTCAAATATTTATGTTGTTTTAAACCATTATCTTTTTCATGTATTGGATGTTGAAAATGTGAAAAAGACTTTGGTATGAAACCAACTGGTGAATAATTTCCAGCAAAACAACCACTTCCAAGACATGATTTAGAAGTAGAACAAATGTGCTTATGAAGCATATAAAGATATCCTTGATGCATTTTCAATGTTTGGCTAGGGTTATTTTTGGAGAAAATAACTCCTTATTCCTAGAATAGTGATCTTCAATACAAGTAAATGCCAGAGAAGAGAGATCATAGTGTGACGCAACAAAACTGAAATTGGACCCCCAAGGAGAGCTGGTGTGTCTACAATCGCTCTGTCAGCATTTTCCCTTGGTGTACCCCATTCTTTTCCTCCAGCCTGAGTCTTAATTGACTTCTTCTTTCTTCGGGTTTATTTATCAAATTCGTAGAATTTGATAAATAAATACTATCCACAATGGTTGGACTTTAATTTATATTCACGACTTTATATTATCTCCAATCCTTATAACCAATGTTTAACTTTCAACACTTTGTATTTATACTCCACGTTTCTTTTTAAATAAATAACTTGTAGTGAACTTTCGGCTCTATATTTCACCACCCAGCCTTACAACAATCACCCTCCAGACTTATGCTAATTATCAACCAATCGTTTAATTAAACAATTTCATTATACTACGGCCCCACCTATATATATCAATAACCAATCAAACACTCGTATCGTACCTGGCTATCCTCCGCACACCTTAGTTAACCTCCGGGCAAGTTCAACGTGCGACCATCGTCCGATGGCCCTTCTCCAAATCAACGACTCTTGGCAATTTCGCTCGGCTTCCAACGTCGGGCTTTAACGTGCGATGGCGTGGGTTAAACGGTTTTTTTCCGGGGTCACTTCGCCACGTGTCGCATTCCCTATGGAATCGCTCGCGAATAGGAAATACCGCCTACTCCGCAAAAGCGGTGCGATATGGGCAACCCGCTTTTGTGAATCCGCTCGTGGTTTTGGTAGAGGGCTTGACCACGGGTGCATGTCTGGTTCCGCTATCCTTTTGTTTGGTAACTCATGTCCAATCCTCGGGTCAGGTTCCGAAAGCACAACAATTTTGTCTCTTTATTAAGCGGGATTTTAATATGTGTATTATCAAAGAAAACCAACACAAATTTTATAAGAAAATTGTTCAAAAGTCGAGCCCGCCAGACTTCAAACGGCGATAAACCATAATTCAAACCAAATTCGCGTTCCAAAATAGCCTGCTGACGTCGGCCAATTTTGTGACACGAATTTCTTATCAAATTCGCCCTAATATTTTACGGGTCCGGATTTCCACTGCGCGAGCGGCCCAAACAAAGATCCGCTCCAATCAATTTTTGCCACGTGTCCTCAATAAAAACTTGCCCTGCTCCCGGCTGCGGGTGCATTCGATAGCGTTTAAGGTGATGGGACATGGATATGGCGATTTCATATCATTCGCATTAACATTTAACGCTGTTCAATTAAGTTTTCACATCAAATCTACATTAATTAATTTTTAACACTGTTCAAGATCGGACCTCCACTCCTCTGAGCGATTCCGCACGCTCCAATTTGATCCGGCCTTCGGCTCTCATTATTAATGATTAGAGATTCATTATGACGGGCGTCCTTTGATTGCATTGCAGACGCGTCGACATACAAAATGGCGTTTAGCCATGGTTTTTCAGACAAGCCGGTTGCTGGATTACACTGCCTGGTAACTGTGACGATAAGGAGAAGTGGCCAGCGGAACTTCTGCCTAGACTTTGTTGCATATTTCCATTTCTCTCGGTTCTGTCTCTGTCTGTCTTCCTCTGTTAATTGGAATTCTGCTTCTTCGTCTCTTGTGCCCACTGCGCCTGAGATTGCACCCATGCCTCGTGTGCGTCATAGGATGCGTTGCCGCAGGGGGAGCACTAGAGGTCAATCCCGGCGCGCTCCCTCCAGCACCTCAACAGAGATGACTTCCGGCCAGTCCAGTGATTATTACTTAGGTCGATATCCAAATACTAGGAGTGGGCGGGGTTGGCTTGTAGCATCTGGCCACCGTATGGATTCCCCTGCTCCTGGCTTCCCCACCGCTAGTTCACCTTCTCCCACGACGCGCACTGCACAATTTTCCTTTGATTGCACTCTCAACCACCCGCGAATCACAGCTGTAGTCACTGTGGTCTTCCGCGAGGAGGCCCAAACGGAGGAAGAATGCACCCGTCCGGCGGGTCTGAGCTCGGAAAAAGCCGGCCAGCATTCGGGCCTTCAGGAGGGGAGCTGTGGCATGCATGTGGAGGTAGCACCTAGCGATCCTGGACCTTCCGAAGGATGGTGCCGAATCGTGGAGGAACCAGCGGAGGATTAGTTTGGTTAATTTGTTTTTCTTGCTTAGCAGGCCCAGTTAATTGGGCTGCTTTTAGTTTATTTTACTGTGCTGGACCTTTAAGTAATATTTTGAATTCTGTAAATTAAACGTTCAAGACTGGTTTCCCCGTATGAGGGCAGTCTTCTTAATTTTTTGATTTTTTGATGACAAATTTGCCATGAGTATGGCCAGGCAATGTTTTTGACTTCGGTGTAATTTTATTCGCAATGTTAATATATTAACTTTACTTTTAATTCTCACATGATTAGCGTTTTTCTTGATCTGTTCAAGGATTTTGGGTACTTTAATTTGTATTTGGAACAATGGACGTCGGTACTCTATCTGTTGCTTTACTGTTCTACATACTACTATTTCACTTTCTTATAGATGCCTCGGGCATATTTGAATGCTTTCTCATATTGTCGATAATCTCCATGTGGACCGTTACTGGATTTTATATCATGTCCCTGTATGGGGTATTTTTCTATCATTGTCTGGGGTGGTACTTCCACTTTTCTTGATGGATATTTGGGTTCCA